>CM052886.1:71487004-71909184 GCA_028534135.1 Potos flavus
TATAAAACCCCCTTTAATATTTCCTGTAGTGCTGGCTTGGTGGTCACATACTCTTTTAATCCTTGCCGGTCTTGGAAGCTCTTTATCTCTCCATCCATTTTGAATGTGAGCCTTGCTGGATAAAGTATTCTTGGCTGCATGTTCTTCTCATTTAGTGCCCTGAATATGTCTTGCCAGCCCTTTCTGGCTTGCCAGGTTTCTGTGGATAGGTCTGCTGTTATTCTGATGGGTCTTTCTCTGTACATAAGGGATCTCTTCCCCCTAGCTGCCCTCAGGACCTCTTGTCTAAAACTATAATTTGCAAATTTTACAATTATGTGTCTAGCTTTTTTTCTTGACTCGTTGATCTTGGTGGGTGTCCTTTCTGCCTCTAGAACATGAACACTTGCTCCATTCCCCAGGTTGGGGAAATTTTCATTCAGAATTTGGTCGGCTGTATCTTCTAGTCTTCTGTCTTTCTCTACCCCTTCAGGGATTCCAATAATTCTGACATTGGTAGTTTCATGGCATCATTTATTTCCCTAAGTCTGTGCTCATGGTTCCTAAGCAGTTTGTTCCAATCCTCCTCCTGATCTTTTCTCTCAACCATCCTATCCTCTAGATCGCTAACTCTATCCTCTGTCTCCGTAACTCTAGCTGTTAGACTATTTAGATTAGATTGGATCTCACTGATAGCGTTTTTAACCTCTGCCATACTGGTTCTCAGTTCTGTCCTTAGAGATTCTATGTTGTCATTAATGTTTTTCTCCATCCTGGCCATTGCCTGGATAATTGTTATCGTGAATTCCCTTTCTGACATACTGTTTATGTCCATGTCCAATAGTTCAGAGGGAGAGGGCACAGTCTCTGGGTTTTTCCTTTGTTGGGTATTCCTCCTCCTACTCATTTTGATGAGAGGTGGATGAGAGGATGTATAGCTGAATATATCACCCACGATCCAGGCACGGTACCCCTTGGAAGGTTTTGGAGCAATTGGAATTCACCGCCAAAAAGAAAGAATAAAGATAAGAAAAGAGAGACAGAGAAAGAGAAAAAAAAAGAGATCCCAGCCAGAATGGACCCCAAAATAAGATTTATAAGGTATATAAACAAACACGAACAAACATAAAGACCGGCAAAAGTATATGACAAGAAATAAAAGAACCTAGTCAGAATGAACCTCAAGAATAAGGTTTATATAATACCAGAACAAAAGTAGATACACAGAAACACTGACAGATAAGATGGGAGGGTGTTTATAACTCTTCCATATGTTGTATTAAGCCTCTAGCTGTAATGTTAAGTAGTTTAAAAAAAAATTTAAAAAAAACCCAAGAAACATGAGAATGAGTGAAAAAAAATAGAAAAGAAAGAAAAAAACATATCTATGAAATATATAGGTTTTGGGGTATTATTGGGAGCTTAATATATTGATTTCTCCTACTGTTGGGGTTTTATATTTTTATGGGGGCCCTGTGGTTATTGTCTTCTTGTTTTGGGGTTGTCTTCTGGGGGAGGGGCCTGTCGCGTTGTTTTCCAGTCAATCTTGCTTGGATTGAATCGCCCTGCCCCCCAATCGAGGGGCTGGGCTCTGTGGAAAACAGTTTTTCAGGCTTCTGCTCTCTGGAGGTTTTTGCTCTTTGGCAGTTTTTTCGCCTTTTCAGAGAGTCCAAGCAATGAGTCTGCCCGTACCCAGACTTCCGCGTCACAGAGAAGCCTCAGTCTGCTCCTCTCTGGGTGGTCCAGAATGCAGTCTCCCCTTTGCAAGCTCCGCTCACACTACAGCCCGCCACTGGCAGTGCGCACCCCCAGCCACGGTCCCAGTGGCCCCACGAGGCCCTCAGTAGCCTCTGCACCCTCGCACGACAAAAGCCTCGAGGTCTAGGAAACTGGTTTCTGGTGGCTGCTGTTGCTGCGACTGCCGTCCAGGCTCCCGGTCTGCGGGTGCGCTCAGATTCCAAGCGGCTGCATTCTCTCCAGCGGTGGGGCCGGCTGGGAGCGCCCAGGCCCTGTGGCAGGCTGCAGACGTCCCGCGGTCCTAGAGACTGCTGGCTGTGGCTCACAGCCGGTCTCTCAGGGGCTTGGGGGAGTGCACCCAGCCCACGCAGCGCTGCACATAGAGAAAAGCTGCAGCTCCCGAACCGAACCACGCCAGTGGTCTCTAAGGCGCTTGCAGGAGTGCGCCCCACCCTCTAAATGGTGCAAGGGGCGGAAAGCTGCAGGTTCACGAACCACAGACTGGATCCCCCGCCAGTGTCTCTTTGATGCGGTTGGTGCCCTTCCTGGGGATGTGGGCTTAGGCCCGTGCCCGTGACCACCCACTTCCACTGGTTGCTCCTTAAGTTCTTTTGCTCTTTTTAAGTGTTTTTAACCAGGCTCTAAGTTAATGCTGGTCCCCAACCACAGGGCACTTTCCTTTGGGATATCACTGTCCTTGGGTCGCTTCTGGTGGCTCCCTCCCCCTTCTGTTTATCCTCAGATATCTTCCCGTGTTCCCACTCTGCTTTACCTCTCCACTGCTGCCTTCTGCTCCTGTAGAGATCCAGAAGTGAAAAATCTTACTTCTCAGGCTGATCTTATGGTGTTCAGCGTGTTCTGGTAGATATCCAGCTCACTTTAGGGGACCGGTTGTAACAGTGTCTCCTACTTCTCCACCATCTTGCCCTCCTCCAATATCTATATTTAGATTGGAAAAAGTTCAGGTATAGGTGAGTGTAGAAAAATTATATATAAATGGGCCTTCTTGTATTTTGAGAGGCTCATTGTCGTGATACTCTCTGTTTCTTTGTAGTCACTAAGAAGTAAATCATCTTTATTGTCAATCAAGTGTTACACTGACACAGTTATAAACCAACATTTGGCAGGTAAATGATGCTATAAGGAGATAAACAAAGATCAATTATATCTAGAAATACTTAAAATGTTTACTCCATCATAAAGAACAACTTTCAGAGGAGAAGACTTCTGTATTCATAACTGTACTGCTTCTTTATTAACATTTATTTTAGCATTTTAGATTTTCAATATATTCTAAAGTGTTTTATTTTAAATGTTTTTATATTATTTCTACCCATTTAATCACTTTCAAAATTGCCAGGATCCCAGTAGTTATATTTTCAAAAATGAAGTTGTTGAAATTCAAATTATGTTGAATCTTCTGGCAGCAGAGATCAAATCTAGTGTTTCTTATGTAATTGCCTATTCAGAAGTGTACCCTGCTTGTAAACATTGCCTTGACAATGTATGCTTTTTGACATTCTAATGGATTTTCCATATTACCTCTACGTAGCAGCTTGACTTGATGATAGTCCTTCAGACTATTAATAAATTCTGCCATCATTCTGCCATAATTGATCACATTTACTGCGATGCTTTCCTTGCCCCATTTTGAGGAGAAAATATAGATAAAATATTTTTTGTGTATAATCTCTTTGAATGCACATTAACATTTGCTGTGAATTTTCCTTTGTACTGTCAGCAGAAGTATCCATGAGCAAAAAAGGGCTTACCTGTTCTTTGAATGATTAAAGAGTTGAAGCAGCCACAGTAAAGAGTGATTGTAGAAAGTGAAGCAAAAGTAAACTAAGACCTACTTCTTACTCCTGATTTTCACATACTGACGCTCTTCCCCATTTTGGTAAGACATTTCTTCATTCTCTTGAACTGGTAAGGGCCGTAATGTACTTTCACATATGTAAAATAATGTAGCAATCAGTATTAGTCTGTGTTGGGTTACTGGGTTGTTTTTTTTTTCCTTAGCACTAAAATTACCTCAAAGGAAATAAATGACATCCCACCATTTTTGTTCATTCATTTATTCAGTAGTCAGTCAAAATTACATGAGCCCAACGTGTAAGTCCTATATCCTTCTTTTCACTATGCCTGAGTAGTACATATAACTTCCATTAAGCCATTCTTTTCTCTAAGCAGTATTTTCTTTTAGAAAAAGAAATACACAATGCTTTTGTCACTGATAGCTGTACAATCCTTGATGCAGAAGTATTCTTTAGTAACCTAGTTAAAAACTATAATAACTGATGGTTGTCAAGGGTGGAAAGGTTTTAAGTTTCTATAGACAGTCTATATAAAAGAAATGAGTTGGGATACAAAATTTCACCTATAGAGTGGAAAGTGAAATATATTTTGCACAAAAATTGTTATACACGGAGATAAGATTTTTCATCAGGACAAAAAGTCATGTTAACCCAAGATGAATCCAATATACCAGGTACTGTTATTTGACTTATACCTCCTTGCAATTGGTAACATTCTTTTTTTCCCTTAAGGATAACTTTCTAAATTTCAGCTCATTCTCTATCTAGGCAACAGCACTTGAAAATAAGATAGCTATGTAAGAGAATACACCTGCCTACACAATTAGATTGCAGATCTGTATTAGATCATTGATTCTGTGAAGTAAAGGAAAGGAGAGTTTCCTGGACTAAGAGTGGTATTTGGTGCTTCTGACTTTTATTCACTCACCTACTTGAGTAGGTGAATTCACAATTTGGGACATTGATTGATCACTTGAGTAGGTGAATTCACAATTTGGGACATTGATTACCACTGCAGCATATTCTCCAAGGCTTCTAACTCCCATGTGTGAGAGAGAATGAGGAAATCAATAGCTTTCATCAATTAATACGGCAATGTAGTCAATAATTATTGATCTCTTACTCCTTGCCAGAAATATAGTATTTAACTGTGCTACACATCAGGGGCTGTTTTGAAAGACTCTTCCAAAGTGCTTAAAGTGTAGTGGCCATATATCAAGCCCACCTACGTTACTTTAGATTGGAAAAACAAAGTAGTTCTAACTCAGCCAGTCAACTATGTGTGACTTGGGCTTACTGTTTAATTTTTCTGGTATCTGTTTTGTCATCTGTAAAATGAGGGCAATAGCTAGATAGTATCAAGATTCTTTTAAGTTCAAAGATTTTTAGACATTTTTAAATGCACAAACTAGAAAGTATGAATGATGGCTCAATGAAGCGAGTAGTGCATTTCTGGAACAAGCTCTTCTAATGCAAGATTGCAAGATTCATGGGTAAAAGGCAGTGCCACCAACGTCTGTCCACGGGAAGAGAGTGGACTGCCAGTGAAGTCCTCAGCATTGGAGTCACAAGGTCCAAGAGACACGCAGAATTAGAGTTCTGTCCAGGCAAGTTAGATTGGAAGATGATGGGAGTGCGTGGTAGCTTGCGTTTCAAGGAGTAGTCTTTAGTGCACGGTGACTAACAAAGTTATAGTTCACAGGAACTCTTGTGATCGATGCAGGTATCAGCTAGCAGCTGGGATGTCATTAGAAGCTAGGGGAACTGTAAGAGAAAAGTACTGGAAGAATGATCCAGCACGTTATGGAGAGCAGTCATAGGAACAAACAAGGGCAACAGGATCACAGTTCAGTGGGCATAGTTAGGGATCAGCAGTTCTAAGCTACAGAAATCACCTCTGATTAACATAAACAGAAAAGCAATGTCATTTAAGAAAATCTGTTAACTTCCAGATTGAACTGAAAAGCTGAAGGATCAAGTTTAGAAAAAGGCAGAAAGCAGGTAATTTTGGGAGGCTAGCAGCAAAAATTGCTCAGCAAACTCACTAGTGTGTTGCTGCCATAGTGAATAAGCTACAGCTGATTTCAGTGATTCTGCACAGGATTCAGACTTTAGAGAGGGAATTTCCAAATGGCTGAACTGGTGTCATGCAAATACCTTTCAGCTAGGAAAAAAGGCATCTTGATTTTTTTAGTATTAAAAAAGACTGTGCACAATGAGGCAAGGATATAGGACACAAAAGGAAATTAAGATGTTATTTCCAATAGGAGAACTATTATCCACTGTCCTGGTAGCATTCAGGATGAGAACCCAGATTCAATGGGGAACCAGAATGGCAATCAGGAGCAAGGGCACAAAGTCTGGCACGGGAACGGTGTACAAAGCATCTGTTTGCCTCGGGTGCCGTCATATGAAATCCATTCCTGAGCTCTCTGGTTGGTAGGAAAGAGGCCTCTTAAATATACCACTGTGTCTTACTGAATCAAGACCTCTGAAGGACTGATCGGTTTATAGGAGGTCAGCAAAGTAAATTATCTAATAAAGCATGTTGCACAGTTTCTAGCATACAGAAGTTATGGCTAACATTTATGGATTATCACAATCATCATAGTTACCCTTAAATTTCAGTTAAATGGGAAGAGATTCAGGCAAGGATTGAATTTCTGTATGACTCAGCTATGAGTTCACTTATAATTAATGTAAAAGACTTGGAATGGAAGGAACTAGGAATAAATAAATGTTGTTCCTCCTTCTATGACTCTGGATAAGTCACTTAACCTCTCTAGGCCTGTTTCCTCATCTGTGAAATGAGACTAATAGGAATAATAGTATTACCTATTTTGTAGGTTGCTATGAGGATTGAATGAGAAAATAACATGTAGAGCACTGAGAAAATATTAAGAAGATGAACAAACACTTATATAGTGTATTTTGTAACACTATACTTTTTTACTTTGGACTTCGCAAAGTACTTTTACATTATTTCATTTCATTAACACAAATAATCCTTTGGTGAGATTATCCTTTTTAAAATTAACAAAGAAGAGAGATGCCTGGGTGTCTTAGAGGGTTGAGTATCTGGCTCTTGATTTAGGATCGGGTCAGGATCTCAGGGGCGTGAGATCGAGCGCTGTGTCTAGCTCTATGCTGGGCGTGGAGCCTGCTTGAGATTATCTCTCTCTGTCTCTCTCCTTCTGTCCCCCCATCCCTTGTACACACACGTGCTCTTAAAAAGAAAAAAAAAATTAGCAATAAATAAATAGGGGTTTTATTTATATAACAGGGATAGAGTGATAGCCTCATCTTTTAACTCCCAAGTACTGGGCCTTGTAAAATGTATAAAAAGTTTATCACTGAAAGATCTCCATGACAACAGGAAAGAGACAAAACTCCCAGTGCTCGGCAATAACATTTAGTAATAATGGGTAGTTCCATTTAACAATTTTAGTCTAATCACCTATGCATACATTCTGAAGAAACACATTTCCCAAGTAGAAATGCAAAGGAGCTCTTTGTTCCTTACACTTTAAAACTGAAAAACAAATGCTCTATATTATAATGAGAAAATGAGAGTATGAAATTAGTTGTCCTAAGTCACAATATGGCTTGGCCATCACAGTCCTCTGTTCTCTGTTCTTCCATTACCCCCACAACCCGCACCCTGCCTTTTCATCTGTGCCTTCTACAACGTGCTCTCTTCTGGGCTTCGCTGTTGTTTCAGTATGGTAAAAACAGAAATCCTCTCAAATGAAATTGGAATGTAGTGCTGATTGACAAAGCAGAGTGCAAGGAAAAAATCAAAGGAAAATGAGTAAACAAGAGCTGCCTAAAGTTTTTTTGAGAACAAATCACTGAGATGTTTTTAATTCATTATTTATTTATATGTTTTTCCCCTGTGAACTGAAGAGTTATAAAGACATTTTTTTTCTACTTCATGGGATGCTTTAGAAATGTCAAATATTGTCAACAGGATTATGCTGATCAATTCTAATCAGGAAATAGAGATATTTTTCTTTATACTCACAACAAAAAGAGTATGATTTTGGAGCCGGTATAGAGAAATTATGCTTCATGTGTATTATTTATTTCCATGTCTAAGATTTAGGAATTAACTCTAATCCATACACGGTTGTCTGATCTTGATTCTTGCATTTTGGAAGATTTAACTCGTGTTTCCTTAGAAAGTGTTACACTGGCTTGCAAAACCATCAGATACTAGAGCAGAATTTATATCTATTTCATTTAAATAAATGCCATCAATTAGAAATCTCGAGGTCTTGCCACACTTCTTTTATTCTTCCAAACTTAACAGAATATTTTCCGTCATCCAATTTTACTTAATAGGGTGTAAATTTCCCACCACTATAATTATCATAAGTGCACGAGGCCTATGTCTAAGAAGAACTCTTTAAAAAGAATGCAAATGGAAGTTTTCCTATCAGGGTAGCTATTCTCTGCAGTCAGTTGCTTCTTTTGCACAGTTAGGGAGAATGGCATCTGTGGGTAGCTGAGTGCTGAGAGTGCAGACTATTGACTCAGTTGCTTGTTGCCTATTTTAATCATGGCTCTGATTTTTTTTCCCCAGCCCCATGAGCATGGGCAAATGATTTACATGTTCCATGCTTGCTTCCTCATCTAACTGGGGATAATAATATTTTTAACCTCAGTGGTTGTTAGAAGGATTCAGCAAAATAATAAATAAGAACTCGGTCAAGTGCCTAGAACATGGTTAGCTTAGTATGCGGGGTCTTACTGCCAGCCTTAATAAAGGGATGGTACAAAAGCCACATGGATTCTATGATCCGTGTGAAAGAGATTCTGTGTAAAAGCACCTCATGCCCCAAGATCATACTAGCTTCAGAAATTATTATTATTTTAAGTTTTCACATGGGAATAATATCAGTATATTCATTCGGAGTTGGAGACATGCTTACATTTCTATAGAGTTATTTCCAGCTCTGCTTTTTGTTTTATAATTGGAGTAAATATATATTCTCCATCCAGTTTTAGGCGTGCTCTATCTTAGGTGTTATCATGTTGCAAGATAAGGTGCTTGATCAGCTGTGGTGAACTCTACTTCTTGGCCATGGACCACTGCGGAAGGGAATGAGCCCCACATTTTAAAGGCCCATGGCTACTCCTCTCAAAAGAATGCCCTGACTGGAGCTGTGCGAGAGAGGACGGTCATGACAGGGCAGTTCGGGGGCCTGCTCCATATGCTTGATGCAAGTTAGGGCAAAAAGGCACCAGAGATGTAGCCAATACTTGTGGTGGAAAGATTTGGGTCTCTTTATAAAGTGAATGTTGAATTTCAGTGTATGCGAGAGAGAAATAAGAACAAATACATCCTTTTCCTTGCTGGTTGAGTATCCGGCATTTCTAATGCTCCTGAAATCATTCATCATTCATGAAAACGTCTTAGGAGTTATGTCGTTAAAGAGGTGACAGCCCTGTTCCTTCACTATGTCCAGAGTGTTGTACTTAGGCAACTCGGAGCTCACAGTAATGTGGTAAAGATGGAACATGGTGGAAATAAATTAAACAAAAGAGTTGAGAACAAGCCATCATTTATTATTTATTTATTTATCACACCATATTCCAGAAGGATTCAAAGTAGAATTTCATCTCTAGGTCTGAGAAATAGAATAATATATGTATAACTAAGCTATATTTGTTTTATCTATAAAAGCCGATCTCTGGGAAAAAGATGAACATTCTGATATCATTTGGGGTTCCCATGTAAGAGCAAGGTAACATCATCTCTGCATCTCTCTGCACTTTCATCATTTTATTCCAGGACTGATAGGGAGAGCTATGATTAATTTATAGCTCATAAAGTTGGATTGTAAAAACTTTTTTAAAAATGCCACCAATAGGAAGTAAGTTTAGTGAAGCAACTAAGAAATGAATGTAATGATGCTGATTATTTAAGGTGTTATTAAGGTTGACAGATATGTTTTAACTTTGTTACTCATTTTATTTACTTTTTTAAAAGATTTATTTATTTTAGAGAGGGGGGAGGGGCAGAAGGAGAGGGAGGTTAAAAATCCCAAGCAGACTCTCCGCTGAGAGTGGAGCCCCATATGGGACTTGATCTCGTGACCCTGAGATCAAGACTTGAGCCAAAACCAAGAAGAGTTAGACCCTTAACCGACTAAGCCACCTAGGTATCCCAAATTTATTACTCATTTTAAATGAATCGGGAATAACTAAAGTTCCCCAAATCCTACTTTGAAATTTTAAGGCACACTGAGAGAAAGCTAGAAAAAAAATTTCAGTCTAGTAATTTGGGATGATTCAATTTCTACTTTCTGAATGATTTTGTATGTACTAAGTCCTCCTGTTCAGTAAAAACCATGATTATAGCCGTGGTTCCCAAACATTGGTGGTTATCAGAATCACCTAAGGACTTGATAAAACAGATTTCTGGGCTCCACCTGAGTCTTTCTGATTCTGAAGTAGATCTGGAGTGGGGCCCAAGAATTTGTATTTCTAACAGGTTTGAAAGTTTTGCTGACGATGCTGGCCCTTTACATAAAGATCAGAGATAAATGAAGTTAATGTTACCTGTAAATCTTGTGGCCCCCATGGATTGGTTATTGAACATTTAGTACTACTGACTATAAACAACAGCAAAAGTTCCCCAGCCTGTAAACAGCTACAACAAAAATTACATTAAAATATCAGAGAAAATATTACAAATTCAGAGTATATATCTATGAATTATGAAATTATTTCAATGTTTTGAATGTTATATCATCTTTATACAAGCTTTGTTTCCTATAGTAATAGAGTCTTAAAACTAGTTGAATGACTTTCATATTAAACGAAAAATAAAAAAGAGGTCAAGGTCATTTCCTATGTGTCAATCATACCCCATAATATTTGGGCAGTTCTTAAAAGAGCAGCCTGTTCATTGACCAGATGAATTTAGTGCTGTCTAATTCTATAAATAATTTAAGAAGAATGAATTGGCTTTCAATAAAAAAATCCTTTCTTCTTTTTTTTCAAAATTAGGTAAATGTTATCATTCTATCTCCTTCAGCAAATATAAGCTATTGAGGTTGTTGGGGTCATTATAGTGACCACAAAAACAAAGTTCTGCTTTATAAACGTGATAAAAGCTAAATCTTATTAGGTTTATTTTTTATACGTGCAAATAACTGGTTTGTGCACACAGTTGGTGCTTAATATTTGATATTAAACAAAACCAACTTATCATAAGCCAGAGCCATCAATATTTTTTAAAAATCTACAAATTCACATAAAAATCTGGAAATGCAAGTGGCATTTTTCCTTGACTGTCTCCGGTAAGTGCCCTTATCTATAGGAAGCCCACAAGTATGACAGCAAAGTACAAGTTTGTAAAAGAATTGCATTAAATACCACAAATATCTATTTATAGGTTAAAGGTTAAAACTATCAGATTTGTTTTCTTTTCCCACCGGGCTGAGCACTGCAGCCTGACAGTTCACCTACCCCATCTTTAAAGAGAGCTTTGTACTTTTTAGAACTTAATTGTTCAAAGAGGAGCTGTAACTTACCTAAAGAGTCTTTACTACAGTAAAATGCTACAATGTAGAAAAGAGCAAATACCCTGTTGTTCTGAGATGATGGTAAATAGGGCGGCTGCTCTGCAGGGGCTGAAGGATCCAAAATAAGCAACTAACTGCCCTGGTATAAGATTTGTAGTTGAGGGCATGTAAAGCTTCGGTGACAATTCCCAAGAAGTGGTATTTGTGAAATTTCACGAAGTGCCAGCAGTTTGTAATGAACAGGATGTGTAGCAGATTAATGAGTAGTGTGGACTGGGGAGATAGAACTCCTGGATGTTCTTAGGTGAAACCTAAGTCTTCTACTTCCTGGTGGTGTGATGCTGGGCGAGCTGTTGAACATTCCTTTACTGGAGTTCCTCATGTCTAAAATGGACATAATAATGTTACTTATCATATAGGGTTGTTGGGAGAGTTAAGTGAGTAAATATAGATGAAATGCTTAGCTCAGTGCCTGGCATCTATTTTATCTATGCTACACGAGAGTTATACATCTACTATATGAATGTTAGCACTTACTATCATTTTTATTATTTCTTCCGTTTTTAGTATTGCCTTGTGGTCCTCTTTATTTCCCATCCTATCCTAAAATCAATTTCAGCATTGCCTAATTTCTACTGTCTCCATTATTCTTCTATCCCAAATTTTAATTGTAAAGTTAGACATTAATCAAATCTTAATTGCAACATTTTCAAATCATTTTAATTCTAGTTCAAATCATTCATTCATCCACTATCTTACACCACTTTTTTGAAAGAGATACAAATGTCTCATTTTATCTTCTTTTTCACCTGCAGATTTAGACCTCAATACTAAATGTACTGCACAGTTAACACTGTTAAGAGACTGAAACGCAGGATAGTGAAGGGTTAGGTGTCATATAATCGATTAAATGTGTTTACAAAAAATATCAAATGGAAATAATATGTATCTCCATTTTGTACATTAATGATGATCCCAACATCTTGTCTGTTCCTCTAAAATAAATACATTTTCTAGGCTATTTTTCAGACCATGAAGCTTTAAAGACTACTAGAATTAAGAAATCTGTTCTAGTTACAAAAGTCTTCTTAGGACCACTGGCTGGCTGCAATGGGAAAGGGGCCACTGCTTTTGCTTATGTATTTACCTACCTTGTCTAATCATTAAGAGTGAGGATGGGGAGATGTCATGGGTGGTGGATTTTGTGTGGTGTCATCAGTTATCCAAATCCCAGGAATCAAATACTAGAAAACTTCCTCCTAATTCAGGATCTGCAATACCCTTCTTGTGTTCAACTGGTGTGTGTGGTGAGGTAAATTATTTGCCCCAATTCTCCACCCTCTCCTGTATCCATGCCCTTTGCCATGGAACTTTGCAAGTTCTCCCACACTGGGTAGAGGGTACTTCCCTGCCTCTTTTCTCTGCACTCGACCAACTGATGTACTTTGGATAATGCCTGTGGACAGAGAATTACAGCAAAACATTTCTCGGCCTCGCCCTTTTCCTCTTGTCAGTCTGCCATTGCCACAGAAGAGCTTGAGTAGCTGTCCTGAGTAGCTGCTTCCCTCTCAACCTGGGCCCCAGAAGAAGCACCAGTGGAAGAGACCAAAGCCCAATTTATAATAAAGAGCCTAGCTCAGTGGGGTCTGCAACCCGAGCAGAGCTTTCCAACAGAATCCAGGTCAAAAGATCTGATCCCCAAGTGACTGGCCCACAGACACTCGAGAAGTATTTATTGTCGTATCCCACTGAGATTTGGTAGTAGTTTGTTACATAACAATAGGTGACTAATACATACACTGAGTTTTATAAAAAAGGCTTTCTTTTCTACAAAGCTAGAAATAATTCTAAAAATAACTGGCAGATGCTATGATTTTATATACATTCATTTTCTTAAATATCAGTGGCATTTAGGAGTGGTAATTAACTTATGGAACAATATCACACATAATTAATAAAGTAAATTTGTATTTGTTGTGCCCTAAATTGTACTATAGGAAAGTACGTAATGGTATTCATTAAGCTAGTTGGTTACAAATTTAATAAGTGAAATAAAGTAAATGAAACTGTGTAACTGGAAAATTCAACTAATATTTTTAATAAGTATAAATATACTTTCGATAAGCATATTTGTGGGCAGATGTTAGATTCGTGAAAATATCCTTAATGATTTAATTATACATGACTTAACTACATTTTAACAATAACAGGAATATTATCCATAATAAACAGAATCAAAACAAACACTTAAAAAACAACATTTTAAACAATGAATTAGTACTTTCAAAGGACTTAACAAATACATTGATTTTATGAAATTGAGGGCCATTTGGTTTATAAATGTTAAAGAATCATCCTCTAAGATGATAGACAATCATGTAAATGTAACTAAGAACAAAATTTAAAAATTTTCATTTATAACCACTTAAAGACTGTGTTGATAAGGCAACAAAACTTTTAAGATCTCTTCTGTTGCCTTTTACTATTACATGAAAATCTTTTAAAATGTAAGTATTGTTTATGAGATAGACAATTAATGGTCCATTATAGAGAATACTAGAGCTAGACGATATTGAGTAACAATACTGTAAAATAGTTACATGGAAATAAGGACATTCTCAACTGGCTGATTTTAGTATAGAAATAGGACTCATAATCTTTTATACACAATTTAAAACTATTGAATTAATGATTATATTTAGAGATCCATTTAAAAGCTCATTTAAAAAATATTCTTGAAAATCTTTTAAGCAGAAGATCTTCATACTTCAGTATGCTTCTGACATTTAGTAAACTGCTAAGGAAGTGAGTTACTTTCAACAGTTTCTACTGAGTTCTACTGAGGAGAATGCCCACTCTCCATAAATAAAAAGTAAATAAAGGAAATGCATCAGAGAGTTGGAAAATAGTTTCATCATGCTTTTGAAGAAATTTCTTGATTTCATGGTCATCATGCCCTACACTTGAAGTGTTGCCTTCTTCAGTTTCCTTTTGAAGAAGCTGCTCCAGAACCCAGAACAGGGAGAAAATATTTTCATAGTGTGTCACATAACTGGCTTGAACCTACAAATAAACAACAAACTTCTATAAAACACATATTGGCTGTAGCTCATCTCAGAAAAAGCCAAATAAAGATATTAAGTTTTCTTTATCTTTTTTTAAAGATTTTATTTATTTATTTGACAGAGAGAGAGATCACAAGTAGGCAGAGAGGCAGGCAGAGAGAGAAGGGGAAGCAGGCTCCCTGCTGAGCAGAGAGCCCGATGCGGGGCTCGATCCCAGGACCCTGAGATCATGACCTGAGCCGAAGGCTGAGGCTTTAACCCACTGCGCCACCCAGGTGCCGCAAGATATTAATCTTTGTTACTTAATTAATTACTTAAGTATTAAGTATTAAGTATTACTTAATACGTTAAGTATTACTTAATACTTAATACTTAAGTAATACTTAATACTTAAGTATTAAGAATTTACTTAATCAAAAAGTAAATTCTTGATATATTTAACACTTTCTATCTTCCTGTTCCTTTAATTGGGATGGAGGGAGAACAAAGGAGAACATTTTCTTTCTTTCAAAAACTTTACGGTTTTGGTGAATGAGTTTTTTCTCTTGATGATTTACAAAGCTCAAAATCCTTTCTCCGTATTACTGCTATAATTCATTACTCAGATGAATCTGAGAATACTTGACAATGGCTTGTGTGTTGAATTCAGTGTTGTGATAAAGACTTTCAGTGCATGACACTAATGCCAGTGATAACATAAAGATCTTGGGGGTAGGGTTTTAAGAATATCTCCCTCCCTCCCTCCCTCCCTCCTTCCCTTCCTTCCTTCCTTCTTTCTTTCTTTCCCTCTCCTTTCCCTTCCCTTTCTTTTCTTTCTTTCCTTCTTTTCTTTCTTTCTTTCTAGATCTTATTTATTTGACAGAGAGAGAGCACAAGCAGGGGGAGAAGCAGAGGGAGAAGCAGACTCCCCACTGAGCAGGAAGTCCCATGTGGGACTGGATCCCAGGACCCGAGATAATGACCTGAGCCGAAGGCAGATGTGTAACTGACTGAGCCACCCAAGCACCCTAAGAATATGTTATAACTCAGGATAGAGTAACTCAGTATAACTCAGTCTTAGAACAGTTATAATCTCGAAGAGATCAGACATGATCTCACTCTGAGTCTACACAAATCAAGGAGGTATAGGATTATATTGTGTGGAATCAACATAAATGGTCATGAGGAAAAATGTAGATGTAACAGAGAAGTTACTGTTTTCGCCTTAGATGACTGAAAGTGAGATGAATCAAAGTTAAGCACTAAAAAGTGGACAATGGAAAGCATAACATGAGGGGATACAGAAATCAGTTTAAAGATATAAAGTGGCTTGGGGCACCTGGGTGGCTCAGTGGGTTAAGCCTCTGCCTTCAGCTCAGGTCATGATCTCAGGGTCCTGGGATCGAGCCCCGCATCGGGCTCTCTGCTCAGCAGGGAGCCTGCTTCTGCCTGTCTCTCTGCCTACTTGTGATCTCTCTCTCTCTGTCAAATAAATAAATAAATAAAATACTAAAAAAAATTAAAAAAAAAAAAAAAAAGATATAAAGTGGCTTTATCATTTGCTTACTAAGACATGTGTTGGAAACTCCCCAAATCTATCCACTCTAATAATACATAAATAAAAAGAAATATTCTTTTAGACCCCAGAGGAATGTATTCCATAATGAGGTGGTCCTATAGTTAAATATATACTTTATTTTTGTTGAGGTATAATTGACATAACATGTTAGCTTCAGGGTATCACATAATGATTTGATCTTTATATACATTGCAAAATGATCACCATAGTAAGTCCAGTTAACATCTATCACTATACATAGTTACCAAATTCTTTTTTTGTGACCAGGACTTTCAAGATCCATTCTCCTGGCTACTTTCAAATACGCAATACAGTGTTTAGTTCATATAGTTATTAACTATAGTCTCCATCCTGTATATTATATCCCTATGACTTTAAATTCATTTTATAACTGGAAATTTGTACCTTTCCAATTCCTTCACCCATTTCAGCACCCCCTAACCCCCACCTCAGGCAACTATCAGTCCATTCTCTATATTCATGAGCTTGGTTTTGGTTTTGATTTTTTTAAATATCCCACATTTAACTGCATTATATGGTATTTATTTAATTTTTTTCTGTCTGGCTTATATCTTCTACCATATTGCCCTTAAGGTCCATACATGTCACAAATGACAATATTTCATTCTTCTTTAATGGCTGAATAATAATCCATTGTAGGTGTGTGTGTGCACACACATATAAATATGTATGCATTTATGTATATACATATATATATGTATATACATACACCATATTTTCTTTATCCATTCATCCATCAGTGAACATTTAGGTTTTTCCCATGTCTTGGCTATTGTAAATAATATTGCAATGAACGTGGATAAAACATGTATACTTTTGAATTAGTGTTTTCTTTTTCTTTGTATAAATACCCGAAGTGGAACTGCTAGTTCATGTGGTAATTCTATTTTTAATTTTTTGAGGAATCTCTGTAGTGTTTTCCATAATGGCTACACCAATTTACATTCCCACTGACGGTGGGAACACAAGAGTTCCCTCTTCTCGACATTCTCACCAACATTTATTATTTCTGTCTTTTTGATAATAGCATTCTGACAGCTGTGAGGAGATACCTCATTGTGGTTTTGATTTGCATTTCGCTGGAGATTAGTTATGTTGAGCATCTTTCCATGTACCTGTTAGCCATACAAATGTCTTCCTTGGAAAAATGAAAAATCTATTCAGATCCTCTGTTCATTTTTGTAATTGAATTGTGTTTTTCCTACTGAGTTGTATAAGTTCTTTATATATTTTGGATATTAAGTCTTTATTTGGTATTTGATTTGCAAATATTTTCTCCCATTCAGTAGGCTGCCTTTTATTTTGTTGATGGTGTCCGCTGTTGTCCAGAGGCTTTTTAGTTTGATTAGTTTGATGTAGTGCTAGTTGTTTCTTTTTGCCTTTTTTTTTTTTTTTGTCTTTGCTTGAGGTGTCAAATCCAAAAACTAATTTCAAAGACCATTGTCAAGGAGCTTACTACCTATGTTTTCTTCTAGGAGTTTTATGGTTTCAGATCTTAAATTCAAGTCTTTAATCCATTTTTAATTTTTTTTTTGTATGATATTAAATAGTGGTCCAGTTTCATTCTTTTGCTTGGGGCTGTCCAGTTTTCCCAACACCATTTATTGAAGAGGCTACTGTCCCCATTGTACATTCTTGGCTCTTTTGCCATAAATTCATTGACCATATATGTGTGGGTTTATTTCTGGGCTCTCTATTCTGCTCCATTGATCCATGTATATGTTTTAATGCCTATTTCATACTGTTTTGATTAATATAGCTTTGTAATATAGTTTGAAATCAAGAAGCATGATGCCTCCAGCTTTGCTCTTCTTTCTCAAGATTGCTTTGGCTATTCAGGTTCTTTTGTGTTTTCATACAAATTTTAGGATTGCTTGTGCTATTTGAGACTTTCTTTTAAAGTGCTTGTAACAAGAACTACTTCTTTAACTGACTGTATGTCACACTCCTACCAAACTGGACTCTACATTCTTAAGTGAATATACCTAATACCTATGTGCCGATTCTTTTGATCTAGAATGGCCTCTCTCATCAATCTCTAATTACTAGGACCCTGATTAGCCTTCAGTGCCTATCATAGATGCCACATATCCAGTGAGCCTTTCTCGAGCCCCTCAATTTTATAAGTTTGAACTCTACCTTATATTCTGGTTGGTTATATTTATTTCATCACCCATTTAGATTCTAAACATGTTGAGAGAAGCAAATGTGTTCCTGTCACTACAGTTTCTACAATTCCTAAAACAATGTCTGTCTTGCTCATAGTAGATCTCAATATACATTTGTTGTTTTGAATTGAACAGGAATTACAGTAATGTAAAAGGAACTACTATAGATACATACTGATTACTATCTGAAAGAGAATCACAGCGACATTTTTCAATATTAAAAGAACTTTTCAAATACTTATTCCAAACTAAAAAAATCCACAGTATGTGTTGAACCTGATCTTGTCAGCAATACTTAAATTCTTGTCAACCTGCTCACTAATGACCATAGATAGTGCAAATCCTGTATGAGTTAAGAGATAATTCTTCCTTGGAACTATGTTATAAACGTAGCTGCTTAACCTGTTTAGACATTAACATAAATTAGCGCTGAAATACAAATTCTGTAGCAAAAGGGCACATTTATTTCATTCATTTGAAGCTTTAACTACAACAAGGTACGGTACTTTATAATGATAATCTAGGCAAGAGTGTTGCAGTGATTTTAGGGTTCACCTCTACTGATAATATTAGCTATATATTCCAGCATTTATCTTACTGGGCTCTTAAAATACATTAGGATTTTGTGAACTGGATGACTATTCTTTTTTGAAATTATTTAGATTAATTTTACTTAACCCTGGTTTTCACGTATAACATAATTTTATGAACAATAAAAAGTTGTCAGATGGTGCTTACCACAGAATAAGGGAATTCCTCCCTTCTGATAAGGGCCATAGCAACCCAGGCAATTTCAGGGCAAGAGTGTGAAGCAGGCAGAGTGTGTCTTGGTACCTTTCCATTGGCTTTGAGATTCTTACTTTAGTCATGTTTAGCTCTACTTCCAGGTGGGCTCGGGTCCACGCTGCAGTGACCCATCTCTCTGGTTTTTTTTTGGACTTTTCTTTTACTCTTACTGGAGTTTATCTGTCTTGGGTTCCACCTCTATCCTAAATGCCTATATCAAATCATTTGATACATTCTTTTGCTCCAAGATATTACCAGTTATAGAATAGTAATTTTACTAACTCTTCTCTTTAGGGACAGTATGCGCTTAGCCAACATGCCTTAGCAGCCTTTCCTTTCAACACGACTGAAACGGCATGTCCGTGGGGGCGGTCTTTCCTGTAGTTCCCAGATTTCATCACACTGACAGCTGCTGGCTCTGCTTAATCATATGCTCAGGCTCTTTGTGAATTAGTGCATGAACTGTATAAAAACAAAAATAAATGCTATCCAAGTGATAGTCTATCGTTTTTGATGTTACTTTTACACTCCCAGCATCAAACTAGACTGAATCACATCAGTGTTGGAAAATACCCAAGACAGGTGGAACATACCCGCCAGGAAAATACTGAAGTGTTTTGCCTGAACATCCTGCCAGGAAGATTGAATGACCCTGGTACATGAACAAGATGGCCGTGTGTATCTGATAAAATGCTATCAGTTTATCTTTCTATCTAGGTCTTTTAGAATTGAAGGAATCTTGAGAGGAAGCTTTTCGAGTCCCATGACTACTTCCTATTACCTAATCCCATTTTATATAATAGGGGACCTTCCAAAGAGAAAATACTTTCTTGGTAGAAAAATCACCAGATATTTTTGCAGAGTATTTTCAGAATTAAAACATTTCTTAGATTTATATTTCTATTCCTGAGCTGGGCTTAAGTTGAAGTCTTCAAATATTTTTTTCAGGGGTGAAAAATATTAATTTTCTTTACATGCCACTAAATTTCACTTCAAAACTTAAGATTCTGAAGTTAGGCTATAGATACATAATGGCAGTTTCCTAATTATTATTTTAGTTGGAATTCAGTCAAAGTTAACTTGACATTTTTGTAGAGGCTTATTATCTTTGAAGCAGACACTGCTACTTGCTTATTCCATGTCCATTTCTCCCTCCCTTTTCATCCAAAGAAACCCAGTTTTGCTCTGGGTGGCAACAGATCAACTAAAAAGGTCTATTTCCAGTCTCTCTTAAGGCTAATTCTGCTCAAAGAGATACAAATATAAGTAACTAGGTGGGCTTCTGGGAAAGCTTTTTAACAGCAGGCAAAGTCTGGTAGAAGGCAGCTTTGCCTTCCCTCTTCACCATTGTTCTCGCTCTGAAATACTGATGCAATGCTCAGAGGTACAGTAGCCATCTTGTGAGCTTGAGGATGAGGGCCACCCATGGGTCAGTAAAAAGGACCAGTTTCTGGAGGCATGGTGCAACTCAATATATCCATGAAGGTGGCTGTACCTTCCTGCACTATGCTTGGGTCTCCTTCTTCCATTTTGGTCTTTTAAAATTGGAAACTTGATGGGGTGCCTGGGTGGCTCAGTCAGTTGAGTGTCTGACTCTTGGTTTTGGCTCAGGTCGTGATCTCAGGGTCAAGAGACTGAGCCCCAAGCCAGGCTCCCTGCTCAGGGGGGTGTCTGTTTCTCCCTCTCCCTTGCTCCTTGCCTCCCCCTGCTTGTTCTCTCTCTCTCGTGCTCTCTCTCTCTCAAATAAATAAATAAAATCTTAAAAAAAAAAAAAAATTGGAACCTTGAGACTTCATCTAGGCAGAAGGGGCCTCTGAAGGTTTCTTTGCCTTGAGAAGATGCTGTCTTCTGCTGTCTCTGACACAGGAAGGACAGAGATGCCTAAAGGGCAATAACAAAGTCACGTTTCTTGATAGCAGATGATGCAACAAAGTGTACTGTACATTTGAGTGTGGCTCGCAGTTTGGATGTTTATATTTAATACCAAAAAAAATGTAAAGATGTAATAGTTCACTAAATTCAGTGATTTGATCATTTATGTGTGCTAGCCAAAGGCATGCAGTGGTGAAGTCTGACACTTTCAGAAATAAGCATGCTGTTACAGAAGGGGTGAAAACACAACACGATGTTTTTCTCATTGCTACCAGCGCAAGAGGTGAAAGAGAAAATTGGATCATTACAGGGCAGAAAATCGAGTCAAAGAGTATAGGCGAATAACCTAAATGTTAAATTAAATGTTCACTGAAAATAAATATATCATTGGCTCGGTATCCTCCATGCCAGAATTTATTAGACAGAAGCAATAAGTAAGATACAACTAAAATTAGTAGTCTCTAAAAGAATGAATTAAACATAATACTTTAAAGGAAAAGGTCAGTTGTCACCATGATAATTAAGTGGGAAACTTATCTCTGGGTTTTAATAACTTAGCCTTTTATCTACTAGAAAGCAAAGAAGGCAGTAGATTTCAGTGAAGGGGTTGAGGAGGGTGAAGTGAACCCTGTATCAACAGTTTACTAAGCAGCTTGCAGCCCCTGAAGCACAGGAGAAAGCACTGAAGGAGCCGGTACGGAAGCAGGGGCTTAGCTCCCAGCCAGCTCGGTCTTGAGCATGACCGTGGTACCAACAGCACTTGAGAACAGAGCAGGAAAACCGTATGCACATTATATAAAATGTATGTTAGTTTATTTATTTACTTACTTATTTTTAAAATATTTATGAGTGAGAGAGAGAGGGAGGGAGAGCATGAGTGGGGGGAGGGGCAGAGGGCGAGGGAAAGGGAGAAGCAGATTCTCTGCTGAGGGCCAAGCCCAACAGGATCCCAGAATGCCTGGCTGGATCTCAGGACTCTGAGATTGTGACCTGAGCCGAAGTCGGATGTTTAACTGACTGAGCCACCCAGGAGCCCCATATATGTATATTTAAAATCAATGCCCTTATGATTGCAATAGAAGCACACATTCATTTAAAACTATGTCTCTGCAAAAATGGTGTTCTATCCTTTTCTGTTCCCCACAGCCTGGGTGCCAGACCATAGTGAAGGTGTATAAAGCAAAAGGCTGATCAGAACAGAGTGTAGTTAATTAGGAAATATTTCCTAGAGATGAATCGTGAGCCAGGGCTCAAGGGACTGA
This sequence comes from Potos flavus, assembly GCA_028534135.1. NCBI lineage: Eukaryota > Metazoa > Chordata > Mammalia > Carnivora > Procyonidae > Potos > Potos flavus. The sequence goes on from CM052886.1 coordinate 71,508,805, forward strand.
GGGATACAGATTGGTGAATCATCTTTTGATCAGATTGCCAGGTAAAGAAGAATAAAAAGGATCCAATGGGTATTAATCCTTTTTGCTCTATACATATAATGGTATGATTATCTGCCTAAAACACTGAATCCTGGAGACTGGTTCTAAGGGCTCACATCTAATTTTGAGGGTAACGTAGATGAAAAGTTCTAAACTATTGAAATTACTAACGTTTGCAATCTCGATATTTTGCCATGTTTCCTATGGGAAATAGTTTGAGTATGCAAGATTTATATGTAAAGCTACTCATGAAAGGAATATACATATCAAAAAAATTTTAATCTGTCATTATGAGGCTTGTTTAAAAATAATGATTTTCTTGGAAATTTTTTTTTCCAAAGGAAATCCATCAATTGAATACATATTCATTGCTTATTAAACCCCAGCTCTGCCATTTTACTAGCTATATGAGCCTTGCAAGTTATTTAACCTAAAATTCCCTCATCTAAAGTAACTTTCCTCATCTAAAATTTGGAAATAACAAGGGTAACTCCTCCCTGGGGTTGCTGAGAGAGTAGATAAATTAAATTACATGTTCAGAACCCAGCACAGGATACACACACATATTTATGTATTTAAAACACACTCATTTTCAAATAAGTATTCTCTATTATCTGTTATTATCCCCACCATCATTACTGGTTGTTGTTTGTTTGGTTTTTTTTTTTAAGATTTATTTATTTATTTTAGAAAGAGAGCATGAGCAGGAGGGTCAGAGGGAGACGGAGACAGAGAATCTCAAGCAGACTCAGTCTGCTTGACCCTGACACAGGGCTCACAGGGCTCAGTCTCATGACCCTGAGATGATGACCTGGCTGAAACCAAGACTCAGTTGCTTAACTGACTGTGCCACCCAGGCGCCCCATTATCATTCTGTGTTTACCCAAAGTGAAAAAGATATAGTCCCTATCCATAAGGTAATTTGCACCTGGAGGAAGGCTTTTGCTCTTAAGTACCATATTGTGGTCAATTTTTAGAAGGATTTCAAGCTTACTGCAAATTTTCGGTTGAGCTGTATAAAGACCCTAAGGATGTATCTTCATCTACTTTCCTCTACCAAGGAAGTCCTTCATAGGCAAAAGTAGCAGAGCATTCTTTTTTGCATAGAAGGGTGATGCTGAAGAACCAAAATGTGAGATAAGTACTTTAAAGCTGTTCTGATATTAGAAAGCCCTGAAGATGGGTACCAGTATGGGTTAAATGCAGTCTTCTGTGATATGAACAACTGTAAAATGGTCCATCAGCCCAGTCCCCGCCTCTAACTCCCTAACAAGACATGATAAATAGCCAGCTTGACTATCTTTTTTTAAAAATGTTATATTCTCCTATTATCTGACTGGTCTATCCTAGAGGCAAGTTGGTAAAAATGAGTTTCTGATTTCTAATAATTTTCCCTTCTCGTGACTAACCCAATAATGTCATAGATTAAATCCCAAGTACTTAAAAATTTTATATTTGCACTTTTCTCTGGGGAAATATCCTATGCTTTGACTCCTATTTATCACTTTCTTGGTCATCAGGATAAGCAGACTGGTGGATATGATAAGATAGATTCCACGTAGACTCTTCTTCTCAGATTTGTTCACATAAATAGAGAATTCTTAATACCTGGACATGGCACTTTTCTGTTCTAACAGATTTCCTGAGTCAACTTTAAACAGCTTTACACTGAATCTTCACTCCTTTCTCAGGATATGTACCCTTCATTATGTGGTCATCAATCTCACTCACAGGATAATTTTTACCATTTTATACCATAATATGAAACTTAATCTAAGGCTAGAAATCCCTTTCAAGTACATTTGAGAAGCAAATAGATCATTCACTAGTTTGGACTTTCATTGCAGTAGTTCTTGGCAAAGCAGTACAAACCAGATAATTTGGTTATTAATATAAGAGTCTATTAAGTGAAAGAACAGGGTTCAGAGACTGGACTAAAAGGAGGTAAACTCCTTAAGGACGAATTCAGCTGGGAGTACTTAGCACTTTAAAATTTTGTTTCTGCTTGCTCTGCACTCGTCCCTCTCTACTGTCGGTCTTACTGAATGTATTGGGTACTCTCGTGTGTTACACCCTATGGTAAGTGCTGGGGATACAGAGCCGAATAGGACAAGATCCCTACCTCTATAAGAATGCCTAGTATGCTTCGAGGGAGACAAAGAAGTAAATAAATAATGACAATGCAGAGTGCCTGCTGTAAAGGCGAAAAAAGAACTCTCAAGAGGAATGGAGTCATGTGGTGTGAGAGGATGCTAAATGTCAGGAAATGAGTTTGTCATGGATGGGGATACTGTAGGCTCACTTCCTCCTGGGGGGTATGGCAGGATTCTTTTGGAGAGATGCCTTGAAAGTTATTATCAGCGTAGGTAAAACACCTGTTTGGCTACTACCACAGGGGCCTCTGTGTCTGGCTGGTGAATATGCACTGAAGCAAGGGCAAGGGCAGAGAGCTTAAAGCGGTGTGGGGAAAGCTGTCACCAATCTCTACAGAATCCCTACACCTCCGCCTTCTCTAAGGCAGTGGACCAGACTGGTGTGTGCAGTCAAGGACCAAATCAAATCTATATGTTAACACAGTCTTAAAGAATGTGTTTGATTCCTTGAAGTCTATTGCCACTTAAATGTTTTATACTTACCTTCCTGAAGGAAGGCCCAGATCAAAAGTAGTAGTCTTGGGAGAGAAAATGCACTGTTTCACCAAGTTAAGCCATTTCCATCGTGTCATTAAGACAGAGCTTGAGAAAAAGAACTCAGAAGTGGTGAAATATCTGATACATATTGAAAACAGATCCAGATGGCCATTACTGATGGAAAACAAATGTCCAAATAGCCATCGGGGATAAAATCAACATGAAACATTCTTCTTTAGGATTCTAAGTAAAGATTATCCAAGACAGCATCGAAACCTGCCCAACTAGGCAGAAGGCAGGAGCCAGATTTGTTAGAGTAGCATCAGTGACTGCCCAGCCAGGCAAAAGCCAGAGGCTAAAATAATTTCCTAGAGGCTGTGTATCTAAGCTTTGATAAATTTGCCAAAGTAAGCAAGAAATTGTGTGTGTGTGTGTGTGTGTGCGTGCGTGCACGCGAAGGTTTATATATTTAAGAGCACTGGGTCCAAAGCCCAAGATCAGTGACGACAAGAGGATGGGCTCACAGTGACCAGATCCTTTGCAATAATTTTGTTTGGAAACTGAAAGCCAAATCTGGTTGGCCTCAGATAATCTACTGATTATCTCCCAAAGACCAACTGAACAGGGTTGGAATCACAGAACTTAAACGTCAATACATTTGTCCCTTTTTTCTTTCTATTTTCAATTTCTTATCACCACTAATTTAATGAAACCAGTTTATCAGAGCTCGATAAACTACACAACACACAGGAAAGTTTGAAAACACAATGGAGTTCTTAGGAAGTTCTTACAAAGTTCTCTGTGTTCTTATGAATATTTTGTATTATTATGTAGTAGAGACTGGGCTGAGAGCAAGGTACGTGATACATTCTCATTCTTCTTTTAAAAATCAACCAACCACTCTCTCTCCATTCTAAAAAATAAGGCTTTTTGAGATATAATTGACCTACAGTAAAATGGACCCCTTTTAAGTGTTTAGTTTTATAAATCTGATAAATTACTTTTAAGAACCGAGAAATGTCATAATAGAAATAATCTCTGAAGAAACAGCAGTCATGCTACAACCATGGGATATTGTTTAATGACATTTTAAGTGTTATATTTATCTAGATGATTTTTTAATTAAAATATAATACAACATTTAGTTGTTTTCAAAACTAAATGAAATACTTCTTCAAACTTAACTATAATTTTTTTTATCTGAAGGTACTCTAGAGAAATTTTCAAAAAGATCAGATCCATTTGTAATGCAGAAAGCTTAGAGGAAGATAGTAGACTTCCAACTATGAGATAGCTTTTCTGGCTTAACCATTTTCATTATCTTCACACTGAGATACTGCTAGAGAAATTTATGTGTCACAAAAATGCTAAGTGACCCTACCCTAGAGAAAGCTTTCTTAGGTGCTGGTGACAGTCACTACCTGATGAGAAATGGGGGAAAAAAAAAAAATGGGGGGGGGGGAGTATAGAACCAGAGAACTGAGGCTTCCATTAGCACTCTTGTTCAAATAACATGTCCTTAGTAGCTACTGCCAACCTCAGGTTGAGATGGAAATTACACAAAATGACAGAAGTATGGCTTCATATCATTTAGGCATCACAATTTAAGGTGGAGTTAAATATGTAAACAATCACAATGTAATGTGATAGATATTGTAAGATGGTCATATCCACAGTGTTACAGTGGCATTGCTGCTAAGTGGGTTACAGTCAAAAAAGCATGAAGAATGCACTCAGCAAATAATCTCAATGGAGAATTCTACATGCTACTGTTTTGGAAAATTAAACTAGCAATGGCTTACAAGAGAAATGAAGTACATGATGGGAAATACACATGGTAACTTAAATGCACTGAAAACAAAACAAGTAGGAGAACAATTTAGTGTGCATATAATACACAGGTGTCAAAAGTGTTTGTCTTTTTCAGATACATATTACAAAATTAAAATCAAGTATTCTGGGGAGATACTCGCATTTATAAGACATATCAATTAGTTTACTAAATCCTAAATATAATATCTGAATCTGATATTAAAGTTTTAAGTAAGATGATATGTTTACTAATACAACAAAAACCCTCCAAATACTTGAAGAAAGTGGCTTCAGTAAGAAAAAAAATGAATATTCAAAAGCTTTTTAGTACTCTAATTCATTATGTTTCATATGTAAGGGAATACAGTATTTCCTTGTAAAATGTTCCACTTTTTGGGAATTAAGCCGCACTTATCTGGATGTCCAATTTCCAAATGTCAAACATCCTGGAACTTGTAGCCCCTGAGCCAGGGAAGCAGCTACCAGGAAACTATTCCTGGTAGACTGTGCATGTGACTCCGGAGGGAGGGTCACTGGGTCCTCCCTTGTATCTACTCAACTCATATCATGAGCTAATTCTGAAAGTAATAAGGGCAGAGCAGGAAATGCTGCCACAGAAAATTGAAACAATTGATAGCAAAGGAGAAATCAGAAAAAATTATAAAATTCAGATATGATAATTTCCGGATCTTTTAGAATGGGAAAAGAGCTCAATATGCTTGAATGTGTTGCCAAGGATATTAACAGTACCGTTCAAAAACAGATGATGATTCTGGAAAATGCTTAAGTGATGCCTGATTTGCTCTATTTAATAAGTAGTCAAAATATACTATAGAGTTCCATTAAAATGTTAAATTTTTTATTTTTTTTGTTACGTTAGTCACCTTACAGTACATCATTAGTTTTTGATGTAGTGTTCCAAGATTCATTGCTTACATATAACACCCAGTGCTCCATGCAAAACATACCCTAAAATGTTAAAATAAATTTAAGAACTATCTTATTTGTGGAAAATTTTCTTATGCAGAAATTTTCTAATGATCTTAAATGTGACATACCATCAAATAACATTACCTATTTGGCCCTAACTAATATGTTTCTGGGGATTATCCACAGAAAATTACTACAAAACAGTTACTCTTAGCAAGTAAACTAGAAAGTTTACTGGTATTATCCTTTCAAAGATACAGTTTTTAGAAAACTCATTTAGAGAAAGAGAGTACCCAAACTATATATACAGCTATTTTAGGAAAATGTATGTGTATATACATACACACATGCGTAAATATATTTATGTGTGTATACAGTTGCATATAATTAATATGGACATACTTATTTTAATGATCCATGAAAGTGTATGTCTTGGCAACAATAACTTTTTATATACATAGTTTTGAAGCAATTATGGGAAAAGCTGCATAGGCTCTCATAAAAAAAGAACTTTGGCTTAAAGGTATATTATTTTTCATAAAAATGTAGTAAACAATTTAGCAAGCATGGATTATATAGAGAAGAACTTGGTCTTTGTACCTCATTCCTGGGAGACAACCTCAAAATCCTTGGAATTTCCTCAGTGATAGAGGAGTGCCTTTTTTATTCAAAGTGGGCTCATGGCTCACACTTGAGATTATGCTAACAAGAAGAGTAAAGACAGGGGCTATCATGTGAAACACTAACCATGTATTTAGAAAATTGGGGCATTAAGCCACCCCCTCCATGGAGGGGCAGGGATGGAGATGGAGTTCAGTCATGTGCCCACGGAGTCAATCATTTCTACATAATGATTCTCCAGTAAAAACTCTGGAAAAGGATGCTAGGTGGATCTTCCTTGTTGTTGAATATATTGATAAACCAAAAGGGTGCTGTACCTGGATTCCATGAAAAGAGAGCCCATGTGTAAGCTCTGTGTTTAGGGTTCTCCTCTAAATCTTGTGGTATGGATCTCTACATTTGACCTGATTTGTATCCTTTCTAATAAGGACAGAAATTTCCTGAGTTCTGTGAGTTATTCTAGTAAATTATCAAACCTAAAGAAGGTAGGAGGAATTCTCCCACATTTGTAGCAAGTTGGCCAAAAGTGTAGATAGCCCGGAGGCCCATGAACTTGGGGCTGGCATCTGAAGTGAGGGCAGTCTTGATGGGAACTATACTGTTAACTCATGGGGTTTGTAGTAATTCCAGGTAATCAGAACCAGAATTAAATTGAGTTGGAATAAACTAGTGTGTCTTGAAGTTAAGGCAAATTATGTGAAGGTATGCAGGTGATCTTAGGAAGTCACAAAAACATACAAATAAATTTCACAAGATTGTCCCCTCATATTTCATACTTTTACAAATTGAAGTATAATTGACATATAACATTATATTTGTTTCAGGTGTATAACATGATACAATTTATATTTCTGTGAAAAATCACAGTAAGTCTAATTAACATCATCACCATATACAGTTACAAAGTTTTTTTTCTTGTGATGAGAGCTTCTAGGATTTGCTCTCTCAGCAACTTTAAAATATGAAATATAGTATTGACTATAGCCAACATACTGTACGTTACATCCCCATGACTTATTTTATAACTGGAAGTTTGTACCTTTGGATCCCCTTTTCCCATTTCACCAACTACATCCTCATGCCTCTGTCAAGCACTTATTTGTCCTCCATTAGGTAATTTTTTGTTTTTTAAATTCCACATATAAGTGAGATCATATAGTATTTGTCTTTCTTTGTCTGAAATACATGGCTTACCATAATGCCCTTAAGGGGCACTTGTTATTGCAAATGGTAAGATTTATTTTATGGCTGAATAGTATTCCATTTTGTATATCTATATAGATGTATCTATGTATATATATATATATTTATATAAACCTATAGATCTATAAATATAGACCTATAGATCTATCTATGTATCATATCTTTCTTTTATTCATTTATCCATTGATGGACACCTGGGTTGTTTCCATATCTTGGCTACTGTAAATAATTCTGCAATGAACATGAAAGCTGCATATATCATCTCAAATTAATGTTTTCATTTTCTCTAGATAAATACCCAGAAGTGGAATTGCTGGGTCAGATGGTAATTCTACAGTTTCCATTTACCTCAGCACTGAAGTAGGATTCCCTTTTCTCCACATTCTTGCTAACACTAGTTATTTTTGTCTTTTTGATAATAGCCATTCTGTAGGTGTGAAGAGCTATCTCATTGAGCTTTTGTTTTGCATTTCCCTGATGATTAGTGATATTGAGCATCTTTTCATGTACTTACAGGCCATGTGTCTATTTTCTTTGGAAAAACATCTATTCAGATACTCTGCCCATTTTTAATTGGACTATTTGGGGGATTTTGCTATTGAGTTATATGAGTTCTTTATATATTTTGGACATTGACCCTTTATCAGGTATATGTTTTGCAAATATCCCATTCACTAGGTGGCCTTCTCATTTAGTTGATGGTTTCCTTTGCTTTGCAGAGGCTTTTTAGTTTCAGGTAGTCCCACCTGTTTATTTTCGCTTTTATTGCTTTTGTTTTAGGTGTCAGATTCAAAAAATCATAGCTAAGACCTGTGTTAGGGAGCTTTCTGCGTATTTTTTCTTCTAGGAGTTCTACGGTTCAGGTCTGACGTTCAGGTTTTTAATCCATATTTTTTTGTGTGTATGGTGTAAAAATAGTGGTCAGTTTCATTCTTCTGCCTGTAGCTGTCCAGTTTTCCCAAAGTGCTTACTGAAGAGACTGTCCTTTCCCCATTGTATATTCTTTACCCCTTTGTCATAAGCAAAATAAGTCAGTCAGAGAAAGATAAATACCATGTGATTTCACTCAGATTTGGAATTTAATAAACAAAACAAATGAGCAGAGGGGGAAAAAAGAGAGAGTGAGAGAGAGACAAACCAGAAACAGACTCCTCCTCTTAACTGTAGAAAACAAACTGATGGTTACCAGTAGAGGTGGGAGGCAGGATGGGTGAAATAGGGGATGGAGATTAAAGAGTACACTTATCATGATGAGCACTGGGTAATGTATAGAATTGTTGAATCACTGTATTATTAAAAAAAAAAGAAAGAAAGAAAACAGAAAAGAAAAAGTAAGAAAAGAAAAAGAAAAAAATGAATCTGGAAGAATTCCCTCCTCTTCTATTTCTTGGAAGAGTTTGAGAAGGATTGGTATTAATGATTCCTTGAAAATTTTGTAGAATTCACCAGTGAAGCTATCTAGTCCTAAACTTTCATTTATTAGGAGGTTTTGATTACTGATTCAATTCTCTAACTAGTAATTGGTATTTTCATATTTTTCTGTTTCTTCGTGATTCAGTCTTAGAAGATTATATATTTCTAGAAATTTATCCATCTCCTCTAGATTGTCCAGTTTGTTGCTGTGTAATTGTTCACAGTAGTCTCTTACTATCCTCTGTATTTCTGTAGTATCAGGTGTGTAATTTCTCTTTCATTTCCAATATGATTTATTTGAACCCTCTCTCTTTTTCCCTGGTAAGTCTAGATAAAAATTTGTCAATTTGTTTATCTTTTCAAAGAATCAGCTCTTAGTTTCATTGATCTTTTCTATTGTTTTATTTTGTCTCTAGTTCATTTATTTTCCTTCTGATCTTTGTTATTTTCTTCATTTTACTAACTCTGAGCTTCATTCTTCTTTTTCTAGCTCTTTTAGTTATAAAGTTAGATTGTTAATTTTAGATTTTTCTTGTTTTATGAGGTAGACCTGTACAGGTATGAACTTCCTTTTGAGAACTGTTTTTGCTTCATTTCATGGATTTTGAATTATATTTCCATTTTCATCTGTCTTATAGTATTTTTAGATTTCTCCTTTGTTTTTTCATTGACCCATTAGTTCAGTAGCACGTTGTTTAATCTCCATATATCTATGATATTTCCTGTTTTCTCATAATTGATTTCTAGTTTCATACCATTGTAGTCAGAAAAGATGCTTGCTATGATTTCAGTCTTCTTAAATTTATTGAGACCTGTTTTGTGACCAAACATATGACCTATCCCAAATAATGTTCCATGTGTACACAAGAAGAATGTGTTTGCCATTTATTTTGGATGGAATGTTCTATATATAAGTCCACTTGGTCTAATATGTTGTTTAAAGCCAAGGTTTCCTTATTGATTTTCTCCTGGATGACTTATCCATGAATGTAAATGGAACATTAATATTCTTTCTTTAGTTGTATCACTGTCAATTCTTTTAGGTCATTTATATTTGCTTTATATATTTAGGTATTCCCATTTTGGGTGCATAAATTTTATAAATGTTATAACCTCTTGTTAGATTGTCCCCTTTATATTTATGTAACACCCTTCTTTGTTTTTTATTACAGTCTTTGCTTTCGAGTCTATTTTTTTCTGATATCAGTATATCAGATTTCTTTTGGTTTCCATTTGCAAAAAATATCTTTTTCCATCCTTTACTTTCAGTCTATGTGTGTCCTTAGATCTGAAGTGAGTCTCTTATAGAAAATTACATAAATGAATCGCGTTTTTTTTTCAGTGTTCCAAGATTCATTGTTTATGCACCACACACAGTGCTCCATGAAATGCGTGCCCCCCTTAATACCCAGCACCAGGCTCACCCATCTCCCCACCACCCTCCCTTCCAAAACCCTGTTTGTTTCTCAGAGTCCAGTCTGTCATGCTTCGTCTCGCCTTCCAATTTACCCCAATTCACTTTTCCTTTCCTTTTCCTAATGTCCTCCATGTTATTCCTTATGCTCCACAAGTAAGTGAAACCATATGATAATTGCCTTTCTCTGCTTGACTTATTTCATTCAGCATAATTGCGTTTTTTATCCACTGACCCACTTCGTGTCTTTTGATTGAAAAATTTAGTCCATTAACATTCAAAGTAATTATTGATAAGTATGTACTTACTGCCATTTTGTTAATTGTTTGTGTATATGTGTTTTATAGTTCCTCTCTGTTCCTTTCTTCTCTTCCCTGTGGTTTGATGACTTTCTTTAGAATTATGTTTATATTTTTTCTGAATTTTTCGTCTATTTTTTTGCTTTGTGTTTACCATGAGGTTCACATATGACAGCCTATATATACATAAAAGTCTATATTTAGTTGGTAGCAACTTAAATTTGAACACATTTTTAAAATTCTTGTTTTTACTATCCCCTTTCATTTTTTTTGATGTCGTATTTTACATCTTTTTATTTTGTGTATCCCCTGACCAATAATTATAGACATAGCCACTTCTTTTTTTGTTTTTTTAACCTTCATATTATCTTTATATATGTTTAATCCACTATCTTTATTTTATATTCACTTTTACCAGTGAGATTTTTACTTTCATATATTTTTTGTTATTAGTATCTTTTCTTCTCAGCTTAAAGAAGTCTTCTTAACATTTTTTTAGTAAGATTAGATTAGTGGTGATGAGCTCTTAGCTTTTGTTTGTCTGGAAATCTCTTTACCTCTCTTTCAATTCTCACTGATAACCTTGCCAGGTAGAACCTTCGTGGCTGGAAGTTTTTTCCTTTCATACTTTGAATATATCATGCCACTCCCTTCTGTTCTGCAAAACTTCTGCTGAAAAATGTATAAGGATTCATTTATACATAACAAGTTGTTTTCTCTTGCTGCTTTTAAGATTCTCCTATTTATCTTTGACATTTAATTATATATCTTTGACATTTAATTAAGATCCTTGGTGTGGATCTCATTAGGTTCATTTTATTTGGAACTCTGTATACTCCTGGACATGGGCATCTGTTCCTCAGGTTAGGAAATTTTCAGCCGTTATTTCTTCAATAAGTTTTCTGCCCCTTTCCCTTTCTCTTCTCCTTCTGGACCACTATAATGTGAGTGTTATTCCACTTGATGTTGTCCCATAGGTATCTTAAGATATCTTCATTTTTTTAAATTCTTGTTTTCTTGTTACTACTCTGTTTGGGTGAGTTCCACTGCCGTGTTCCAGGTCACTCGAAACTTCTGTTGCAGTCTGCTGTTGAACCCATTCTATTGTATTTTTCAGTTCAGTTATTTATTCTTTAAGTCTGTGACTTCTGTTGGCACTTTCTTATATTTTCCATTTCTTTGTTGTTGAAGTTTTCGCTCTCCTCCCATGTTCAGTGGGCATCTTTATGGCCACTACTTGGAACTCTTCAGGTCTTCTTCTTCAGGTCACTTACTTATCTCCACCTTACTAAGGTCTTTTTCTGAATTTTTGTCTTGTACCTTTGTTTGGAACATATTCTTGTTTTCTCATTTTGCTTGACTTTCTGTATTTGTTTTTATGTGTTAGTCTTGAAGAAGTGATCTTGTATGGGAAACAAACTTTACTGTTGAACCTTACCCTAGCTCTTGGATGATTCTCAAACTTTTGTGACTATCTGAATAGCCTGATTTATTCTTGATAGCTCTCAGTTGTTTAGAGTGTGCCAACACCTGTCGTTGTTCCCAAAGGTGTGATCTCATTTAGAACCTAATTTCAGGTCGATTGGAAGCCAGATTCTCAGGCAGCAGCTTTTAAAGTATGCAAATATACATAGTCCTGTGGAAGGCAATCATAAACCCTGTTGGCCTCCAGATCTCCTGATCGCCTGGATGACAAATGTAGGAATAATGGCTTCAGTTGAGTGTATGAGCTCCTTCCTGGAGGACTGTGGCAGTGTATAAGCTTTCTGGAGGACTGTGGAGTGTATAAGCTCCTTTCACAGTGAACTGTGGCAAGGAAAATGGAGGGCACAAAGATGGCGTCTCTCCATCTACATTCCCTGAGAGTGCCTCTGTGGCCTCTAAATATGTGGCAAGCTAAAGTCTATTGCTCAGGTTGAAACTCCAGGACAAGTAAATGGGCCTTTTTCAAAGATAGACTGGGGATGTTTCTGTTACTGTTTGTGCAGAGCCCTGGGTATGATATCTTGTCCAGAATTGTCTTTCCAACTGTTAGTCCCATGAGGCCCAGGAACACAAGCCCCTCTGGCCACCAGGGCCAGGTAATTGAGGGGAATCTCATGTATGGACTGTGTTTAGCAATGCTTCAGGAGAGTGTTGAGGGCAGGGCATGTCTGCAGATTTTGTGATGCAGGGGAAGCACACTGGGGTGAAGCACACTTGGGATTTTAGCAAGGTTAGGAAAGAGTTCTGGGAGTGGGGCACACCCACAGCTTTAGTGAATCTAAGGAAGCACTGGGGGCTGATACGCCTGTAGCTTTAGCAATGCAGGGTAAGGATGTTGGGGCAGGGCCACACACTTGGTTTTGCAAAGCTGTGTCCACGCATACCTGCCAGCACTAGCATGAGGGAGAATGCAAAAATGGTGCTCACCAGTACCTCTTTCCCCAAAGAAAGTCTCACCTGATCCCTGCCCCCCTGGCAGATGCTTTAAAATCAGCAAATGAATCTCCTTCACATATATTCCACTTCTCAAGTTGCTGCCTTTGTGCTGGGTCCCAGGAAATTGAGTTTAGGCATAAGCCCCTCAGAATTAGTATCTGAGATCCCCATAGCCCCCTGAGTTCCCTGGATATAAGTTCTGTTTATTTCCAAAGGCAGACATTTTTTGGTCCTCTTCTTTCTGGTTGTAGGTTTCAACTCGTTGTGGTTTTCAATGTGGGGCACAAACCCCTCACTCCTCAGGGAGAAGCTCTGGACCCATGTAATCCCTCCCTATTGTGGTTTGCATATGCAGAGTGGGGTTTTTGATGAGACTGTGCCTCTGCCTCTCCCACTTATCTCAGTGTAGCCCTTTTATCCCTTGTTGTGGAAAGCTGTTCAGCTAGTTTTCAGTTCTTTTTCTGTGGGAATTACTCCATATGTAGCTGTGTAGGTCTGGTTTGTCAGTGGGAGGAGGTTTTTCCTGGGCCACCATCTTGGACTACCTTCATAATGCAGTTTTCAGAAAAGTCACACCTTGGATTATCTTTTCTAAGAAATATTTTTGTTCTTACTTAAATCATTTAATTTGTGTGTATGTGTCTCAAGAAGAATGCAAGATTTTTGAGAGAAGAGAGAATCATTCTCACAACTTCCAGTGCCTTTTCCAATGCTCTGTATCCAAGAGAGTTTTCCAAAAAAGATGGCTGACTACTTGGTTCCTGGAGCACAGCCTTTTTTACCCTCTCTAAAATAAAATCATTGGGAAAACAGACTTAATCAATGCTTCTTTCAGTCACAATACCTGATATTTTAAAAATGCTCAGTTTTCAAATAGCCAGAGTTGACATTTCTGGTTAATCAATATTTAAGATGGTTATTCAAGTTTGAACTATGAGCTATCTATTTGGGTATGGATGTGAACTAAAAAGGTTGGCAAATCTAAGTGGGTGAGGAAATCTTCCCTGGTCAGTTACCGTCAACTGGATGACATGGAAAATGGCATACTTTCTCTTCCTTCTGAATACTGGCATTTCAACTGTCAAAATATTATCTTCTGAAATATTTGGCCATGGAAATATGAGCAAAGCCATCTATTAATGGGCTCATATCAATACAACTTTGAAAGATAAGAAACTTAGAAGGAGATACATACTGCCGAACCTTGAACAATGCTGGGGTTAGGGATGCTGATCTCCTGCATGGTCTAAAATCCAAGTATAACTTTTGACTCCCCCCATATTTAACTACTAATAGTTTACTATTTATGGGAAGCCTTACTGATAAGATAAACATTTGATTAACACATATTTTATATGTTGTATTCATTATACACTGTATTCTTACAATAAAGTAAGCTAGAGAAAAGAAAAGTTAGGATCATAAGGAAGAGAAAATACATTTACAGTACTATACTGTATTTATTGAAAACTGCATATAAGAGGACCCATCCAGTTCAAGGGTCAACTATATATAATATATATACAAGTTTTTGTTTGTAGCTAGTAACATTAAGAATTAGGTGTGATTATATTTTATGCTAACATTTGAAATTTTCATTCTGCATTTTCCTTTTTCTTTTCCTTCTTTCCCTACCTCTCCTCCCTCTATTTCACACTTTTTCTATTTCTCTTTCTAATTTGAGAAGCATTCTCTGAGACATTTTGTCACTTGAGTTGTTATAGTATTTTGTCTTACATTTTTCTAGGTCATTATAATTGACATTTTAATAGCTTTAATTGATCAATAAACAGATTGTCTTATAGCAACACTGTGGATTTCCTATTATATAAGACGTTATATCAAGAGAAGTGACATTTAAGAAAAGGTAGAGGACACTGATATTTATTGAACACCAACTGTGGTTCAGAAACTATGCTACGTACTTGACATAGGAATTCTTACTTAAATGACAATGCATTAGGTGGTAGTACTATCACTATTTTATAAAGAAACCATCAAGCTGACCTGGATCATGATAGACCTGTGATTTCCTCCAGGTCTCTATGGCTCTGAAGCCTGTGTTCTGTTATCCTAAATTCTGTACCTCATGGTGTGAGAGAAGTCAGTTATGTGTTGATTTATATCATCACATTCCAGAAAAAGGATGTGAAATAGATAAATCAGCTAATCTGTCTAGATTGCAGTTCGTCAAAAATGAGGATCTCAATTCAGTTATCCCTTTAATACTCTGGTTTGATAAATTCCATATAGACTAGAGCTCCCCCAAATGCACAGATTAAGTGTTATATGCATCTGTCTTGCTGTGTGATGTGCATTTTATCACAAAATATGTATTTCGATGCAACTCTCAGTTCTCTACACATTCATAAAATCTGTTAAATTCTGTTGCCACAAAACTATATTTAGCATAAAACAATATGAAGCTGTATTAATTCAGTGTTTGTTATTAAAGAAAATTCCTTCCCAAGATTCAGAAATTCTGATCTTCCGAAGCACTACAAATCACTGACAATGGCTCAAACTACTCTTTATCTAGTTGACAGACCTTTTCAAGGTTTGTTTTACAATTTCAGGGAATTATAAAGTGCCTTGAAGGGTTCTACATCTTACAGTCATGTCAAATATGGGAGAAAGCTAAAGCCATTGTTACATTATACTTTGATCACAATTCCTGCACGCTTAATCACATAGTCATTTCATTTATTCACAGAGTCATTTATTCATATAACATTTCCTAGGTGCTTTCTATATGTTACTTAACATAGACCTTCTATGTAGTAGTGAACCAAAAAGACATAGAAAATGCCTTGTTGGAATTTACAGTCCAGTAAATAAGAAAGAAAATAACTAAACACACACATATGCACATGCACACACAGAGAGGTGAATATTATGAAGAAAATAAATGCAATAAAATCAGGAAATGGGGAGCCACCCATGACTGTCATCAGGGCAATAGAGAGCCTATGGAGGAGCCAACTTGTGAAGGGAAGTGGGCAGAGCCCTCCAGGCAGAGGGAATGACATGAATTGGGCTGGATGACTGGGTCCATGTGTACACTTGGATAATTTGAACCCCCATCTTTTAGCTGTGGCCCTTCAGCTATTTTAAAGTAATCAAACTGAAAATAAGCAAGACATCTACTTTCCTGCCTTCTTCGGGGCTCACAAAAGACAATTTGGCTTTCCTACATAAACATTTCTCCTGAAAGTAACTTTTAATAGTATGTTGGGGTATCTGTATTAAAATCTACCAAATTAAATTAAATTCAAAATGAACATACTCTACAGGATGATTTTAATTTCTCAAGCATCTTTTTTTTTAAAAGGGCTTATGGTTCCTTTTTTTTTTTTCTTTTAGTAGGACAAAAGAACACCAGAGGCCAAAAGATTCCAGTCCTAGTCCTGACTTCGTCACTTGCTCTATGATCCTGAAGAAGTCCTTGCTCTCCCTTGAGTTCTGTCTCTTTATTTGGAAAAAGAAAGACTGGCAGAGGGGTAAGTAAATCCTGTAAACCATCTCCAGCTACAAAATTCTATGATGATCAAAAAACAAGGTAAGGCTCTATTCGAATGTTAAGGAATCCAACTCATGGTACTAAGTATACAATATAAAAATATGCATAGGAGATGTGTTATTATTACAATAGAAGTTCTCTTTAAACATAATTCACAAATATTTGCCAAAAAATGCTAAATTAACTGATGAAACCTTAAACCAAACCTATAGTTCAAAATTTAATCTAAAACAATTGTATGGTAGTCATTATTTTAAAAGGAAGAACTAGTTTCTATAATTTATTATCAGAATGCAATATAATAAGCAAATATTCATTAAAAATTCAAGATATAAGTTTCTTTTAGAAACTGTACTTTTTTGCTGTTAAAAAAAACTTTTAATAATGCAACCACTTGATGAAAAACACCATATCACAGCTTCACTCAGTGTAATTACAGTTTTGCTAGCTCTGTAACATTGACGTTTGTAAATAGTTTGAATGGCATGTAATTATCTGTTTCCTCCTAATATTCTTCCTGAGCCTCTCTGTTAAGTGCCTAAAAAAGTTATTCCAGAATTAAAGAAAGCCAAAGCTATATCCATTTAACTTTATAGTTTGGACATAATGCTCTATGAAGTAAAGTGACATTTAGCAGTTTTGTGTAACTTTTCAAAACTTAATTGCTGGTTCTTTTGTTCATTCTCCTTGGTATTCAAAATGTGGATTTCAAATGCATCACTAAAATGTTTATATTTGAAGCGGATCAGTTTACTCATACCTTTCTGTCTCCCATCATCCCACCTGTTCTTCTCCCTGTGATTAGGTCCGTAATGTAGCCCTTGCTCCATTTCCTCTCCAGTGGATGATGGCACTGCCCTGAGAAGCCTCCCCATACCGCTAAAGGCTTGAAAAGATGGAGTGTCCAGGAGTGCTGGAGAATTGGTGGGCAGTCCATTCAACCCTATGCCTCCCAATTCAACAGATACTTCCTATGTATCCACTCCCACCCTTCTAATCAGTCATTTATTCATTTACTAAATATTTATTCCAAGCACTCTGCAGCCTCAAGACCTCTGTGTCTGCTGCCTCTTTTCCCTGATATCTTCTTCACCAACTATTTAGAATCTATTTCCTTACTTCATCCAGGCTAGTATTCAAATGTCACCTCTGCTGAGAGGTCTACCCTGACCACCCTACCTAATGACATTGGCTCCATAATGTTCCGTCTCCTCATTGCAACTTATTTTTCTTCATAGCACTAATTATTTGACAGTATTTATCTGTTTTTTTCTCTGGCTCCCTCCACTGGAATGTAAAGTCTAGGAAGTACTTTGTTTTGCTCACTGCAGTATTTCCACCATGTAAACCAGTCTCTAACACAGGGTTGCCATTCAGTACATGAATGCCGAATGAGTAGGTAACTTTTCTGAGGACCTCTTCTGCATAAGGCACTGGGATAGGCCAAGCAGGAGATGCATCCAAGAGCATGCATCCAAAACACATTCCGAGAGTAAGAATGCAGCTCCCAAAAAAGGGCAGGGGCTGCATGAAGCATGGGCGCTATTCTTCCAATTGCCAATCCCTTTTACACAGCAGTGGCCATGCTGTACTTCATTTGGGTACTGTTAGTTGGAATCTTGGGGATGATTACAGAATCAGGTGCACATAGCTACTCCATAGCTAGACTAGATTATTAATCCGGTCTTAGATTCAGTCTCTGGAGAGTTTGGCTCAATAGCTTTGTCTGCTTTTTACTTAATGTTTCAGAACAACAACTTTACAGGTGCGTTATCTTCCTTTCTCATTATCCTCAACATGTACAGAGGTTAGGAACATGAGGTTGGAATCAGACAGACTTGGGTTTCAATTCTCATCTGACACTTATAACCATTTACTCTTGGACAAGTTATTTGTTTTCATTAAGCCTCAGCTTTAATACCTGTAAAATGGGGATGATAAGATAAATAAGATAGTGCTTAAGAATAATTTAATCTAATGCCTGATACAGAGTGCAAACTCATTAAGTATTCATGAAAAAAGCCTTACAACTTATATGCACTTCCTAGAAATTAGGGATTTCTCCCATATCTGCTTATGTGCATTCACCACACACCCCAACTAGAAAGAGAAGTTTCACCTACAAAGTGCAGTTGTTAACATATCATAGACTTAGTCTTCCTTAAAGAAAACATCTTTGGATGCCAACATGACAACACAAATCATGTACGTAGCTCGTTAATTCTCCCAAACTTCATTTCTAGGTGAATAGTGAATGAGGAATATCCTCATCTAACTAGCATGATAAAGAGGGCTTATGGAAGGCTAGTAGACTTCCAACTGGTAGATGGTGAGGCAAGCTACAGGACAGGGTATTGAAGGATTCAAACCAAATAAAGCTGTAGAGAAGGTGAATATTATGAAATTTTATGGCTGTTTTAATAATTATAAAATGTCAACCTTATAAAAACATAGTATTTAACCAAAATATAATAATTAAGATTAACTGAATACTACAAACACCGCTTTATGACTTTTACTTGTATTTGTTAGTTTAATGCTGCCAACCACCTCTTGCAGTACTTATTATTATTGTCTGCATATTACGGATGAAGAGCACAAGTGAAGCCCAGTTAATCAGAGGTGATGGCAGCACTGAAAATCAGGAAGTCTTATGTCAAAACTTTTAGCTTAACCACTATCCTACATTGCCTCCTAAACTCTTGGAAATGAATTTTCTTTCTCAGAAAGAAACTTTAAATTACAATACAACCTTCCAAGTTTCTTTTAATAACAAAAGAAATGTAATTCAAGCAAGAAGAAAAAATAAAGTCAAAAGTGGAAATTAATGAATTAAAGAATTAAAACCAACATACTTTAAAGATTTAACATACTTCGTTTTGAAGTATGCATAATAACAACTGTATAGTTTAACTTTAAAATAATTACTTTAATAAGTATTCTAGTAAGAATAATAATAATGCAAGAGCTGTCATGCAGAATTTACTGTGTGTTAGCCTCGACTCAACAGTTCATATGTACATCACCAATTAATGCTCACAATAAACTTTTATGATAAATAATCTAATACCTATTTCACAGATGAAGAAACTGAATCTTAGAGAATATAATTAATTTGCTTATGTTCACCCACTTACTAAGTTCCTCCATCGGGTTTTGGAATTCATGTCTGCCTGACTCCAGAACCCAAATTTGTGTGATTATACATGCTGATGCCCAGAGAAAACAAATATCTAAAACTAAAAATGAAAAAGCACATGTAACAAAATAAATGAAGAGTATTAAAATTTGCAGGAGAACACTAAAATATTTTTGGCACAAAAGTTAAAATTTCTATTAAATGACCAATTTTTACAGGAAGATATAATTGACCCAAATTGACATAACAAGTATTTCAAAAACTCAACAGCCATGAAAAAAGTAAGTGCGGCTGTTGAAAAACAAAATGAAAACAAAGCCTTTAATGAAAGAACTAGGCCTAGACAGTTTTATAGGCAAATTTTATGGAGCTTTAAGAGGCAGATAATTCTGTTACCATGTAAATCTTTGCAACTAATCAAAAGGGCACTACAGAACAAGACAGACAAATGGAGATAGCATTATGGAAGAGCAAGGCCACTCCTGTAGATAAAATAACAATTGCTGTATATAAAGATTACTTTCAGATAAGTTCTATAGGGGTAATGGGGTGGAGAGGAATTCTATTTCAGATGCTACTGTCAGGGTATCCCTCTCTAAAGCAGGTGATACTGTTATTGGAGTGATAATGTGAAAGACAAGAAGCAGCTGGACATGATAAGATATGAAGAAACAGCATTCAAGGCACAGGGAATAACCAGGAAAAATGCTGAGGCAGAAATGCATACAACATGAACAAGAAAGAGAAGAACAGAAAAAAATATTCACAGGTGAAATACAAAAAACACATACAAGAAAATACAACAGAAAAAATATTTTTGAATATTGGGGAAAAGGGAAGACAGTATGAGATCATTCTGGAGAGGCAATTTCAGGAATCCATGTGACACATGCTAGCATGTGTTACGATGGTAACAAGATGGTGAGATGTGGAAAGTTTTGAACTATACTCTGGAGAAACTCATGTTCAATATGGATGCATATAATACATATACTGTATACACGTGTCTATATGTACTTCTGTTTTACTCTTAAATGGTCAAGGAGGCATCATTAAATGCAAAATAAAAATTCTCATTCTATAAGTGGTTTGATATAATGCTATGAAATGTAATAAAAGGCACTGTTAGAAACTCTGAGCCTGGGATGAGAGATATAGTTGATTATTAATGAAAAGATGATTCTTTATGAAGTAAAATCATTTTATAGCATTGCAGTCCATCTTGATGATTCCCATTAGCACTTATCTGAGTGTGAACAGGTTTTTTTTTATTACTATTTTTATTATGTTAGTCACCCTACAGTACATCATTAGTTTTTTTTCTTTTTTTTTCTTTTTTTTTTTTCATTATTAGTTTTTGATGTAGTGTTCCAAGATGCATTGTTTGCATATAACACCCAGTGCTCCATGCAATATGTGCCGTCCTTAATACCCACCACCGGGCCAACCCATCCCCTCCCCTAAACCCTCAGTTTGTTTCTCAGAGTCCACAGTCTCTCATCGTTCGTCTTCCCCTCTGATTCCCCACCCCCTTCATTTTTCCCTTCCTTCTCCTAATGTCCTCCATGCTATTCCTTATGTTCCACATGTAAGTGAAACCATATAATTGGCTTTCTCTGCTTGACTTATTTCACTCAGCATAATCTCCTCCAGACCCATCCACATTGATGCAAAAGTTGGGTATTCATCATTTCCAATGGCTGAGTAATATTCCATTGTGTATATGAACTACATCTTCTTTATCCATTCGTCTGTTGAAGGGCATCTCGGCTCTTTCCACAGTTTGGCAATTGTGGCCATTGCTGCTATGAACACTGGGGTGCATATGACCCTTCTTTTCACTACATCTGTATCTTGGGGGTAAATACCCAGTAGTGCAATTGCTGGATCATAGGGTATCTCTATTTTTAATTTTTTGAGGAACTTTCACACTGTTTTCCAAAGTGGCTGCACCAAACTCCATTCCCACCAACAGTGTAAGAGGGTTCCCCTTTCTCCACGACTTCTCCAACATTTGCTGTTTCTTGCTTTGACTTTTGCCATTCTAACTGTGGTAAGGTGGTATCTCAACGTGGTTTTGATTTGAATTTCCCTGATGGCTAATGCTGACGAACACTTTCTGATGTGTCTGTTAGCCATTTGTATGTCTTCTTTGGAGAAGTGTCTGCTCATGTCTTCTGCCCATTTTTTGACGTGAATATCTGTTTTTTTGGATGTTGAGTTTGAGAAGTTCTTTATAGATCTTGGATATCAGCCCTTTGTCTGTAGCGTCATTTGCAAGTATCTTCTCCCATTCTGTGGGTTGCCTCTTTGTTTCGTTGACTGTTTCCTTTGCTGTACAGAAGCATTTTATCTTGATAAAGTCCCAAAAGTTCATTTTTGCTTTGGTTCCCTTGCCTTTGGAGACGTGTCTTGAAAGAAGTTGCTGTGGCTGATATAGAAGTTACTGCCTATGTTCTCCTCTAGGATTTTGATGAATTCCTGTCTCACACTGAGGTCTTTCATCCATTTAGAGTTTATCTTTGTGTGTGGTGTAGGAGAATGGTCCAGCTTCATTCTTCTGTGTATAGCTGTCCAATTTTCCCAGTACCATTTATTGAAGAGATGGTCTTTTTTCCATCGGATATTTTTTCCTGCTTTGTTGAAGATTAGTTGGCCATGAGTTGAGAGTCCATATCTGGGCCCTCCATTCTGTTCCGTTGGTCTATGGGTCTGTTTTTGTGCCAGTACCATGCTGTCTTGGTGATCACAGCTTTGTAATATAGCTTGAAATCAGGCAACATGATGCTCCCAGCTTTATCTTTTTCAACATTTCCTTGGCGATTTGGGGTCTTTTCTGGTTCCCTACAAATTTTAGGATTGTTTGTTCCAGCACTTTGAAAAAAGCCAATGGTATTTTGATCAGGATGGTGTTGAAAGTATAGATTTTGTAGCATGGACATTTTAACAATGTTTATTCTGATCCAGGAGCTTGGGATGTTTTTCCACCTTTTTGTGTCTTCTTCAGTTTCTTTCATGAGTGTTCTGTAGTTCCTCTTGTATAGATCCTTTACCTCTTTGGTTAGGTTTTTTTCAAAGTATCTTAGGGTTTTTGGTGCCATTGTAAATGAAACCCATTCTTTAATTTCCCTTTCTACAGTTTCATCGTTAGTGTATAAGAAAGCAACTGATTTCTGTGCAATGATTTTGTATCCTGCCACATTACTGAATTGCTGTATGAGTTCTAGTAATTTGGGAGTGGAGTCTTTTGGATTTTCCACATAAAGTATCATGTCGTCTGTGAAGAGAGTTTGACTTCTTCTTTGCCAATTTGAATACCTTTTATTCCTTTTTGTGAACAGAAGGTTTTTTGTTTTTGTTTTTTTGTTTTAAGTATGTAATTATTCTATTCTTTCTTGTTCAGGGTGTCTCTGCCACACTGCTCCACTAGAGTGTATTACAGGGAAGGAATTATCACCTTTTAATTCAGTAATATATGTGACTTGCATAGTGCTATATGCTCTTTATATCAGACAAATATAGCAAAGTACAAAATGGCTGAACAGAAAAAGTAGACAAATGCTAATAAAAAAATCAAATGGGCATGGACATATAATAGATAAAATAGAAATCAAAGCGAAAAGTACTGAATAAGATAAAAAGATTTATATCTTGTTGAGAAAAGTCAATCTACAAAGATAGATTGGCCATTTATCAACATAGCTGTAAAAAATGAATAAATTTAAAAAACTGTCAAAAATGGAAGAAGCAGTATATGTGTCTATAATCATATTAGAATAATTTAACATTTCTGAAATTATGAAAACAAAAATAGAAGCCTGTAAATAATAAAACTAGATAATTATCACACACAGAACTTGTTACCCAACATAGAGAATATATTCTTTTAAAAAACATTCATGAAGTAGTTTAAAAAAAAAAAGTCATGTATCAGATTACAAAAAAAATTTCAAAACACACAAGTCTAAGTCATAAAGGCCATGCTTGCCCATAATGCAATTAAACTGGAATTTAAAAACAAAAGGATAGTAACAATAAATTCAAACCACTTGGAAATAATTACATAGCAGGTACCTGGAAAAAAAGAATCACTATTGTAAGATGTACATTTTTAAGACATTAAACTAAAGAACCATTGTAATCCTAGTGAAAATCTTGAGAATACTTTAATAATCTCGCCAGGTTGTTGCAACCTGCACTAGAAAGAGAAAAAATTAAACTTACCAATACATGAGGAAATGAAATATTTAAAAAAAACCCAGAACCTGACTCACATAACTGCATGGTACCAGAAATCCTTATGCTGCCCATCAGATGCATGACAAATCAGCTGTACACAAAAAGGCAGCACAGCACTTAGAATTCAGTTTGAGACACCTGTTATTTTTTCTGTAAAAGCAATAACAGTAATCTAATGCATTGTAAAATATTAATTTTTTAGATATTCTAAAAACATCAAAATTGTTTTAGTAGCTTAATTCTTCATACCCTGAATAAGTAACACATCTATTCATTTACTGAATTTTTACTATTTGCCATGTATTTTCTCCTTTATAGCTAATGATCTTTATTTGAATCATACTGTAGGGTTTCCAATGTTCTTTTTCATACCTGACTTTAACATCTATATGTGATAGGTACATTAATATCATCATCCTACTTTATATATAGCCTTAAAGTTTGGTTTGCCCAAATCTCTCTGTGAGTGACAGTGCCAGGCCTTAACCATGCTCCTGAACTCTACACTCTGTAGCCATGAAGGGGTCAACACTCAGGGGCCTCGATTCACAGCTTGAGATCAAAGGGCATTCCTCAAACAATGTGACATGCTTATGGGCTCATGACACTAAATGGATTCTCATTAGTCTGTTTCCCTTCCCCATTTCTCCATTTATCAATAAGGTAACAGTGCTAATTTCATGAAGCCTGTCCTTCAGGTAAATTTAGGTAATTTTTAGGTAAGCTTTCATGTGTACAGTGGCGTATATAGATGAGGTTTTACAGGAACATAGCACAGGGATACCCAATGGAGTGTGGAGAGGGTCAGAGAGGCCCTAAGTTGAATTTGAAGGATGAGCAGAAGTCAGCAAAGACAAGGAAGGCTGAGGTCAAGGAATGGCACCCCAGGCAGGGGGTTTGGGGATCAACCATGGCCGGGATCTAGGAAAGAGAATACTGCTTTTCAGTGCACACTGTGAGAGACCAGGCTGGAAAGGTAGATGGGGCCCATTCATAGACTGTCTTGTCTACCATGAAAGGGAACTTGCATTTTACCCCATAACTAATGAGGTGCCAGGGATTGGATGTAAGTGGAAGAGAAACATTTTTGATAGAGTCCTGTGGGAAGTGGGTGAAGAACATATCTAGGGTAAAATCATTAGAAGAATGAAAACCTACTGGGAGAAAAACAGGCAGCAAATTCTACTCATAAGAATAAACAGTGCATATTTTGAATTTTAATTCTTTGTTAAAGAACTTTGTTAAAGTTTTAGTTAATCCAACTGTCTCAATTACCATTACCTGATTCTACTGAGATGAATAAACCTACCCAGTTGCGTTTCCTTGATAATGCAATTTGTTTCTAAAGGGGAAGTGGGAGATTCTTTTGGAACTACCTTTTCATTAACAGAAGCGGTTTCCTCCATTTAATATTTACTCTGTAAATCCAACCACTGTAGCAAATCATAAGTCTTTTTAATTTACCTGCTTAGATCCTCTTCCAAGAATAGAGTATACCAGATAAGGAACAAGAGTTTGGAGTCAGATAGACCTGAGCTTTACTAACCATGTGACCTGGAGTCTGAACCTCTGTTTCTGAGCTGTAGTATTAAAAAATCATGTATCTCTTTCAGAGAGTTTTGTAATGTTTAAATGCAGTAATTTTCTTAAGTATCTAGCACAGGTCTCACACATAGGAAGGGCTCAAAAAAACAGATGCTATTATTGTTATTATTTTCTTATTATACTCTTATTATTATTGAGGTAGCACAGGTTGATACTTAAACTCATGGGGTTTTGAAACCCTAAGGTCTGAATTCCAGCTCAGATACCAGTGCCTAATCTCAGAAGTTATTTATCATCTCACCTATAAAATGGCGAAAAGCGATACCTATACCAGAGGGTTGTTTTGAAGATGAAATGGTACAACGTAAGTCAAGTCAGCTTAGGGGTGGCACACAGCAAGCAGTCAGTGCATATTTATATTACCATGGCCATCACATTATCACTTTCCCCTGTCATGATTATTACCCTCTTCTGTGCTTGGTTATGAGTATAACAAGCCAGACAAAAATGTCAGTCTAAAAAAGCTCTTCACATAAGCTTACTGGAAAATGGCTATTACTAGTGCAAACATATGTAGACCAAAATTACGTCCTTTCTTTCCTTATTATCTTTGTTTCCAACAATTTGTTTTCCTCCTTATAGAAAAATTACTTTTTTTCTTATTGAAAAAGACAGCATGATCCATGAAAGAAAGAATAAGGTAGACTTCATTAAAATTAAAAACCCCTGCAGAAGACAATGTCGAGAAAAGAAGACAAGCTACAGACTAGGAGAAAATATTTGCAAAAGACACATCTGATAAAGGACTGCTATCAAAAAGATACAAAACTCTTCAAAACTTACATCTACACAAAAAACTATATACAGATGTTTATAGTGGCTTTATTCATAATTGCCCAAACCCGGAAGCAACCAAGATTTCCTTCAGGGGGTTAATGGATAAATAAACTATGGAACATTCAAACCACGGATTATTCAGTGCTAAAAAGAAATGAGCTATCAAGCCATGAAAAGATATGGAAGAAATTAAGTGAAAGAAGCTAATCTGAAAAGGCTGCATATTATATGATTTCAACTCTTATGACATTCTGAGGCAAAACTATAGGGAGAGTAAAAAGATCAGTGGTTACCAGGGATTAAGGGAGGGGAAAGGGATTAAGAAGTAAAGCACAGATTTTTAGGGCATGAAACTATACTGTATGATACTACAATGGTGGATAAATATCTTATACATTTGTTGTCTAAACCCATGGAATGTACAATAACAAGAGTGAATCCTAATGTAAACTGTGGACTCTGGGTACTAATGATGTGTCAGTGCAGTTTATCAGTTGTAAAAAATTTCTCTGGTGGGGGATGTTGATAAATGGGGTAGGCTACACATAAGTGGAAACAAGGGGGTATATGGGAAATCTCTGAACCTTCCTCTCAATTTTGCAGTGAACCTACAACTGGTCTAAAATATAGAGTCTATTTAAAAAAAAAAAAAAAGACATAGTATAATGGAAATTTAGAGAATTTAGATTAACAACAAAAAATAATCCATAGTCCACCACTCTACAATTACTGCTGACATTAACTTTGCATTACACATTATTTTAGTCATTTTTACATTAATTTCTGTGTATTTGATTTTTTAAGGAAGAATATTTCTAAAGTCTTTTTTTTTTTTTTAAGATTTTATTTATTTATTTATTTGACACAGAGAGAGAGGTCACATGTAGGCAGAGAGGCAGGCAGAGGGAGAGGGGGAAGCAGTCTCCCTGCTGAGCAGAGAGCCTGATGTGGGGCTCGATCCCAGGACCCTGAGATCATGACCTGAGCCGAAGGCAGAGGCTTTAACCACCCAGGCGTCCCTCTAGACCAAAGTCTTATACTGAACACACAGGCCAACTGTTTAACCTGAGAAACTGAAGCAAAAAGTTTTTGAGTGATACCATCTCTTGTTTAGATTTAAAGGGTAAATTTAATAGCATGCCTTTAATAGAGCAAATTCTCAAATAAAAACCTTAACCAGAATCCAAATGATTTAGAATCCTCAATTAACTTACTCTTGCAATCTCTGATGTTATGCTTTGGGGGAAAAATGTGAAAATAAGAATTGGTAAAAAGTAGGATTTATTTTTTTTAAAAAGGAGTTTATGGTCACACAGAATCACTTAATGCAGTCTTTTTAGTTCAGCTGAAGTCCAGTGAGAACTGACATTCACAAGGATCACACTCTCCAGGACTGTCTAGAAAATATTTAATTATGTTCAACTAACTGTTAGTTAAACAGAAAATCCAATTAACAATCAACCAGGATAGCCCATTACTTGGATATTCCAACAAAACGCCGCACAGTCTTTGAACAATAGAAGTCATCAAAAGCGGATCTTCTCTAACATAGTTGTCTTTTAGATTATACTCTCTAAGCCTCTCATTATTTCATTGTCAGCTTCTAACAGAACCTAATTTATGTCCTGATACAGAAAATTCACACAACACATACAAGGATTCAAGTCATGTTCGGGACTTAACTCTTTTGAAAGACACTGAACGTTAGTATTTTCCCAGAGAATAAGAATTCTCCTGACCTTGACCTGTCATAGAGTTTCAGTATAGTTTTCAAAGCCTCCTGATGTACACTGTTTCATATGCTTTTCATAACCTTCTAAGTTTTGTAGTGTAGATAGGTTATCTTTGACTTACTAGAAAGAATGTGAGATTCAGAGAATACCAGATGGCTTTTTTCCTAAGGCCACAAAACTCTGAAACTGCATAGCTAGCTCAGTACTCTCATTTTTGCTATTGTTAAAATGAGCAACCTCAAGCTAGTCACAGAACCTCCCTGGAGTTCTTCTGTATTTCACTAGTAAAAATGCAGGGATCAGTCAAGACGATCTTTCCCTTCCCTTGCAGCTCTATGATTCTATGAGCTATATATAACCCTCTAGAGCACAATGCTCTAGATCCCTAATACTTAGGTACTAGGGAACCTTGCTTTGTTAGTATTAACCTTTCTTATTGACTTTACTGATCCCTATTTTCCATGAGCAGTTCTCAAAGCATGGTTCACAAACTGCTGGGGGCCAATAGACCACTTCAGAGGGGCTATGAGAATAAAACTATCAGAAAAAAATTTTTAAATTTTTTGTCTTTTCACTGTGTTTGTGAAAAAGACAAATTACTTGTACTGATTGATTGTACAAAAGCAATAATGGGTCAGTCATGGGCACCTTAGCACCAAACAAAAGCAGTGGTACCAAACTGTATAAATAGGCATTGTTTTCTTTATTACCTAGCGTGAGTGTACAAACAAAAGTAAAAACAAAATAACAACAAAATGCCAGTTTCGAGAATGTCCTTGATGGAGCAGCAAAAATATTAATTTTATTAAATAGCAATTCTTGAGTGCACATTTTTTCAATAGTCTGTGACAAAATTGGAAGTATGTAGAAAGCACTCTGCTGCATGCTTAAGTATGATGGTTTTCACAAGAAAAATGACTCGGGTGACTGAATTGTGAGCCAAATTAATTTCTTTTTACATGGAACACCATTTCTACTTGGAAGAATAGCTAACAGAAAACTATGAAGTGAAACTATCATTTCAAAGAAAACAAATTACAGTATTTGTTACCGATGATAAATTGAAGCTTTCAAGTAAAAATCGGAAGTTTGAAAAACTTGTATCCACCACAGTGGGCTGGAAAGTTTCCTAATATTTAAAGACTTTTCTGAAGAGATCAGTGGTGATATTGAGAGATGTAATTCTTTTTAAATATTGTGCAACTGAATGTGTCAACATTTAGAATATTTACATAACTTAATGAACCAACCAAATGACTAATGCATGGGTAAAAGATTCATTCAAAGTGCAAGCTAGACCAATGGATTTTAAGATAACAGAGTATGAAAAGTTCATTATTATGGTTTCAAATAAGTTGATGCCCAGAATAATTTCTCACCTGCTTTGCTCATGTTCTTCCCTATTTCTACAATTCTCTACTATTTGCTTTATGTCTGTATATTGTTCTCATTCCTTAAGGTCTATCGAATCTTGGATATATAGGAAGTACTAAGAAATATGTATGTATTTGTGTTACAAGCCAAATCTGTCAAATCTTAACTCAAGAAAAAACAAGTATTTGCTGCCCATTTCCTATAAGGCATTGAGGATTCAGAAGTGCATGGAATATAGTTTCTCCCTGGAGGGCATGAATGCCTCCTGCACACTCTCTACCTGGAAAGGCCTCATGACAACCCAGTGTCTTGTGTTCTCTCACCTCACACTGTGGGCAGCATTTACTTGATGCCTATGTATCATTTCTATGCTGTCAGTATATACGTCACTGCTCAGGAAGACTGCAAAGCCCTTTGAACACCTGCTAGATAGGTTCTAGCATAATGAAGAACTCATTTGCTTCCCTGTCTGTAGTTTAAACATGAACATTTTAAAATTACTTAGTTGTCTTCTTGTAATTTTTTTGGTATTTATTGGTATCCCGTCTTGATTCAAATAGGAATCAAAACACACAACTGTCCAGAAAATGTATATGCTTTACATATTATACTTCTTGTGGATGAATTAGTTGGCTCCTACTGAATGAGTAGGGCTTGCTCCTTTTTCCTAGACCAACATTAAAAAAAATGATAGCAACTTGAATAATTCATAAGCATCTTCAAAATGCACTAATGACACCTATTAGAAATACAAATAGCAATGAACTTTTTGATTCCTTGACCAGAGTGAGTGGGTCTTTTTTTGCTTTGTGACTCGCAGACATCTGATGTAGATCATTGCATATAGGATGCACTAAAAAAATACTTGCTGATTCAGGTTAAATTCTAAGACACATATACTGTAAGCCAAATCTAAACTTGTTGCTACCTGGAGCTATTCATATTAGTTTATTTTCAAAAAAGACAAAGCACTATGCCAGCTTTTTCTGAATAAAAATGTATCTTAAAAGCTTTCTTTAATATAGCATGAATATTTTAAGTAATAAAGTCCTTCAGATGACTATAGCACCACCTGAAGAAAGATATAAGGTTTAAGCAAGATTTAATTTATGCATTTCTATTTTCAAAGCCTTTTTTGTTTAAACACTTGCCATAGCCCATGAACCTCTGAGGTTTTCTGATACAGGGCAGCTGAGGTTCAGCTTCCTAACAGAGGGATATTTCCACAAAGCAACCAAGCTCAGAAGGCATTTTTATTTCTACAGAAAGAAACAAAACAGTAATAAGACTCAAGTTAAAGGAACTTGATTAAAACTCTAAAAATGGAAGTTCATTACATATTTGAATCCCTAATCTTAGCCCACTTACGTACAGAACTTAGATGCTCAATTCTTTTTAAAAAATATCCTAGGCCTGTTTGCACATAAGCAAGTTAAGTAATATTTGAATTGGATTGTATGTTTAGGCCATTAAAGGATTAACCAGATACTATTTAATAATAATAATAATAAAAGCTCATTGTTTACAAGCTATCAGCATTTGCCCCTTTCCCAATTCCCTGATTTCAATTTCTTTCTTTCCTTCTTTCTTTTTTTTAAAGATTTTATTTATTTATTTGATAGAGATCGCAAGTAGGCAGAGAGGCAGGCAGAGGGAGAGGGGGGTTAGCAGGCTCCCTGCTGAGCAGAGAGCCTGATGCGGGGCTCAATCCCAGGACCCTGAGATTATGACCTGAGCTACCCAGGCATCCCTTTTCTTTCTTTTTTTGTTAAAGACTTTTTATTTATATATTTGACAGGGAGAGAGATAGTGAGAGAGGGAACACAAGCGGGGGGTGGGGGGTGAGGGGGGAGTGGGAGTGAGGGGAGTGGGAGATTGAGAAGCAGTCTTCCTGCTGAGCAGGGAGCCTGACACGGACTCCATCCCGGGACCCAGGGATCATGACCTGAGCCAAAGGGAGACGCTTAAGGACGGAGCCACCCAGGTGCCCCTCCTGCTTTCAATTTGAGTAGGTGTTTTTCAGTATACTAGTCCTTTAAAGGCTAACTGAAATAGAATATATAATATAGTTATCTCCTCAGATGCTTAACCATTTTGTACACGTTTATGATGAAAATGGAAATAAAGTTGCTATGACTTTTTACTAAATTCTGTCACTGCTTTCACATTTTAACATTAGATGTCCTCATGGGCGAAGGGTTTAAATTCAATCTGCCACATGGGATGAATGTTTATGGAAACACCATCTCAAATGTTACTGTAATATTGTGTAAAAGAGCAATTCCACAAAAAAGTCAGATTCTTAGGAACAAACACACACTGAGAGTCAAAGAGGTTTTCCTATACCACTACAGAGAGTCACATGAAGATCTCACTTCGGCATGCTGAGCACCGTCGAATCCCTACTTCACTCTGTAATACCTACTATCAATCTATAATCACCAAGACTGTAGAGGAGATGCCTTTCTCCATAAATTTCTTTGGAGTCCTCACTTCTCCCTGTTTGCATTCTTTGAACATCTGAGCACTTTCAAGAAAATATTTATAAAAAGCCATTAACCATGGGTTATGGTTAAAATTATAATCTCCAAGGAAAGCATCAGCAAAAACATCGAGTATGATTTTTTTACCTGAATGAACAGGAATGTAGTTCTCATTTAGCCAATCCATCCTTCTGACATACCCGGGCCTCGTGCTGTGCCGTCAGTACCCTCAGCTGACCTGAAATGTTCTCTTTCAGTCCTGTCCTCACTTCAGTGCTTTAAATCCTTTCCTTCCTATGAGCCTGTCAGGGGACTGCCCAGCTACCATATTTTTCTTTTTTCTTAAATCTTTTTGGACTTACTTTCTAAGTTAAAATATTAACCTCATCTCTCTCTATAATCTAAATATATTACAAAAGATGCAGACCTGTTCCTTTAACAATTACTTTATTTATGTGCTCATTCAAAATACTTGTTCATGACCTACTTTGGTTTGGATGCTGCAGCAAGCGTTTCTCTGCACAATTAACCTGTAAGTGTCCCACATGCCTTACCCCCTCGGATATTCAGTATTAATACCTGCCTCATGGTTAAGAGCTCAATAAATATTAGTTCAATAATAATGACAAGAATATAGTTTTGAAAGAAGCTATGGTTCATATTCAAAATAATATGCTTCATAAATGAGAGCAGAAGTAGTATTCTAATTAGTATTGCAAATGATGGTTATGGGTGAGACTAACTTCTGCCTCTGTGGCCTCATAGAAACCTGGCTCTGCACTTAACTGTGGCAACTCTAGAGTTTCCTTGAGAAAGGAGCTTAGACAGTGGCAATCTAGTTGGGTAGGGCATTGGACAACACAGCAGAAGGTCTGAGTGTGCTGTATCACAACCACCAAGCTCAGCTTCCCAGAAATTATGGCGGAGTTGCGCTCGTTGCCCAAAGCAGGGACCTTAATTATAAATCTTTATACCAGTGTTTCTTCTCTACCTCTCATCCAAAGAATTTTCATTCTGTCACTCATCTGTCAATATAATATATGCCCAGCACTCTTGGAGGTAGTGATCATGTTTCTCGGGCCCCTTTCCTTCTGCTTTACATGCTGCTGTCATCTTAATTGATTCCTGTGCTGAACCATCCAGGGCCCCTGACAATGTCTTGGCCTAGTCAACTTGAAGTGAACTTGACACCTACTCCGTAACTGACAACTAGAAGTGCCTCAATTCTAAAACCTTAAATTCCAAGCTTCCACAGGTGGAAAGCAGCTTCCCTTCTTTCTGTTTTTCTTTTACTCACTAGACTAGTCATTTGACACCTCTAGGCCATCCAGAACACTTCTATCTCTATACTTTTTAGTAGCTTCCATTTTCCCCCTGTGTTATTGCAATACAATTGATATAAAACTTTGTATTAGTTTAAGGTGTTTAGCATAATGATTTGATATACATACGTATCATGAAATGAGTACCATAATAAGTTTAGTTAACATCCATTACCTCACATAGTTACGAAGGTGTATGTTTTTTTTTTCTTAGAACTTTTAAAGTCTTCTCTCTCAGCAACTTTCAAATATACAATACAGTATTGTTAACTATGGTCACCATGCTGTACATTATACCCCCAGAATTTATTTATCTCATTTATCTTACAACTAGAAGTTTGTACCTTTTGACCACTTCACTCATTTCCCCCATCCCTCACCCCCCATCTCTGGCAATCTGTTCAGTTTTCTCAGATTTCACATATAATATGACTTATTTCACATACAATAATACCTTCAAGGCCCAACCATGGTGTTGGAAATGACAAGATTTCATTCTGTTTTTATGGCTGAATGATATTCCATTGTGTGTGTGTTGGTGTGAATGTATTTATGTGTGTGTGCATATATATGTGTATCACATTTTCTTTATTCATCCATTGATGGACACTTAGGTTGTTTCCAAGTCTTGGCTGTTGTGAAGAATGTTGCAATAAACATCATACTGTAGATAATTCTTTGAGATCCTGATTTCATTTCCTTTAGACATATACCCAGAAGTGGAACTGCTGAATCATATGGAAGTTCTATTTTTTTTTTTTTTTTTTGAGGAACCTCCATACTCTTTTCCATAGTAGCTAAACCAAATTGCATTCCCACTAACAGTGCTCAAGAACTCATTTTTCTCTATGTCCTTACCAACACTTGTTATCTCTAGTCTTTTTTATGATAAGACATTCTAACAGGTCTGAGGTGATCTCTCCTTGTGGTGTTGATTTGCATTTCCGTGATGATTAGTGATGTTGAGCACTTTCTCATGTACCCATTGTCTCTCTATAGATCTTCCTTGGAAAAATGTCTATTAGTTCCTCTGCCCATTTTTTAATTTGATTGTTTGTATTTTTGTTATTAAGTTGTATGAGTTCCTTATATATTTTGGATATGAACCTCTTATCAGATATGATTTGCAAATATTTCTCCCATTCCATAGGTTGCCATTTCATTTTGTTGATGGTTTCCTTTGCTGTGCAGCAGCTTTTGAATTTGATGTAGTCCCCCTTAGTTATTTTTGCTTTTGTTGTTAAATTGTTGTTTTCCATTCCTCCAATAAGTACTTTTTAATGTACTAAATATGTGCCATGCATATCCTACCTTTCAGAAAAATATTGAGAGCCACACATCAGTCTCTTCCTGAGATCATTCTTTGAGGTACTCAAAGGATGTCTGTGTAAAGTAGACATGGTGAGGAGATGTAAATTCCAATTTTCTTTTCTTTCCTTTTTTCCTTTTCAGGTCTGAGTGAACTACAGCTTACAAAACAAGTGGTGTGAGTTTCAGGGTCAGTGACAATTGATGATTGTGGGTTGTTTCCTATCTATTTAAAGTGAAAAATTCTCATTTAGTCAGCACATTTTTTCTTCCATTAAGTGAATTCTAGAAGTAAAACTATGGTTAAGACATTTGCACTAACCTCAGTCCAAAGAGAAAGACATGAAAACAATACTGCACTATAATTATTTCCAATAACATGTGTGAATATCTACCAAAGTTAGGAGGAGGAAGGAGATGTGTGCTCCTGCCGTGATGATTAGGTTACAGAAGGAATTAGGTTTTAATTGTGTCAGAAAATTGTTCAGAACAAATATAATTTTACTTGCCACAGGGAGCAAAAGAAAAACCATCAGGAAAAGATATTTTATTGAAATACATTTGGAATTTTCTCATGACACTACAGTGACCCTGATGATTTCTTTCAGTACCAATAGACCTCGTCATGACAGCCATTAAAACTGCAGCAACACATTCTCATGCTTATTGGAAAAAAAGTAAAAATTAATCATACTTAATTGACATTTTGTTGTTACCACAGTCAAATACAGAGGAAATAATTGCCTTTATTTTCTGTGCTTACTCAAAACTTCTCGTGAATTAATTATAATCTAAGGCACAGAACTGTGACGGCAACTGCACCTGGTTCCTCTAACGCTGTTTGCTCCTGTGTATAATAATTCTGTGCACCATTTCAGAACTCGGAGAATACCACTGATTCTTTTATTTAAGCACATTGTTCATTAACTCACCAAAATAAATAAATAAAGGATATGTTTCCTTACTCCTTTAAACTTCTACTAAGAGCACAGAAACCTAAAAGGTGATAGAATTCTTGCTAAAAATGATTTCCCTAAGAGTCCTCCAGTTTTTCACTGAAGAAAGTCTATGCCAGAGGCTAAGTTGGATAGAGAAACATAATTCATAGCCCTCCAAAAATTGTCCTGGACTTGCCAAACAACAGGTCGCGGGATCAAGGAGTACTGACACTGTATATACAGCAAGATGCAGCAAAAGCTTTGGAAACTGTCAATGTTGAGTCCTCTGGTCTTACTGTATCTCATAAGCTCACCAAATCACTATGGCCAGGGACACAGGATTCCATGTCAGCGTAAGAGAAAAGCACTGAACACAGGTGCCACAATCTCTCTGGCAGAAGCGTGGAATGGGGGGGGGGGGGTTTCCTGTTGCTTGAGTGCACAAGGACCAGGACCAGGTACAGGGACAAATGACATGCGCATTTTTGAGGAAATCTCAGATACAATAATAATTTTCTCATTAGAAGATAAAGACAAAGGAAAAAGGCAATTAAACAAACAAAAACACAGATAACATGAGAAATAATACAAGAAAATGAGTAGTATCCTAAGTACGAGGAAAAAGAGACTGAAAATGACCTACCTAGACACCAGAATAAACGGAGGGAAGATGGTTTGGTAAGTTCAGCCCCATGACCATTATGAAAAGGAGAGAGCCAATGAAAGATAAAAAGACACGCGTATTGAATGATAAAAACACATAAAGAGTGGAATAAAAGTGCAATTTGGTCAAATGAGGAAAAATCCTAAGATAACTAAAATTCCAAAGGAAAGCTGAAGTCTACACTGAAGATAACCTCAAGAAGCAGTGTTACAAACACTGAATGAATGAAGGGAGAGCTTGAGAAGTTTGCCTGACATATAATGGGTAAGGACAAAGGGATGATGAAAATGATGAGAAAATATTTTAAGTACAGTGATTGTGAGCTATAAACCACAACGACTGGTCTTTTTGAAGATATAATTTTTAAAAATGTTTCCTCAGGAAAAAAATGCTATTTTAAAGGCTCACAGCATTCAAAAAAAATTATGAAAATCTATTCAGTTTTATTTTTGAACTTGAGAAGATCATTCTTAAAGCCATTCAGAAGTATGAATAGGAAGGAAACCTAATAAAAGGCAGTTACAACAATTAGGTATTAATATATATAATAAAGCTAAAGTAACTGAATTGATGCGGCAACAGTATGAGAACTGAGGGAGGTTAATGAACAAACAATATACATGTGAAAACTAAATAAAGGAAGCATCACAAACCCAAGGAAAAGAGTGAGAGATACTCAACAAACAACTGGGAAATTGATTTTTTTCCCACTTAGAGACTCACCTCACTCCATCCACCAATATAATTCCCAAATATATTAAATAAATGCAGAAAATTAAGATACAAAATGATAATGATTTCCAGCAGTATGATGAACAGGGTGACCAAATTAACTTTCATGCTACAGAATACCTAAAAGTATTAAGTAAACACATTCCCCCTCACAGACTCATGAAGACACAAAGACCTACAGTTAACAAGAGGAGGAGAAAGGCTGAACTGTCTAGAAAATAAGGATTGTCTTTGAGAGTCAGGAATAAGAAAGACTGAATACAAAGAGATGATCTGACGGTGCTGAAGTTGTCCCATCAGGAGAATTTGCCAGTTCTTGCTGAGCAGCATTTTGGGTTTCACCTGTCTGCCTCTACACAGGGTAGAAGATGAAGGCTGAGGCTGGAAAGTTGGGATTTTGGAACTGAGGCACCCATGTAAGACTGAAGCCCTCTAAAGTCACTGTGAATAGGTAAACTGCAAGAAAAACCCCACAAACTCAAAGAGCGAAGTGTGAATTCCCACCTGCTTCACCTGGTTCCCAGTGGATAGGAAAAAGGGGCAAGGGCTTTCTAATCATTTAGAGTCATAAACCTATACCCTTACACAGGTTGGAGATGCAGCTCACTCCTATTTTAAATTGCAGGATGGCCTTATTTCTTGTATGCTAAGTAGTTATACATAATAGAGCCATTTGTATGTAATACTTTTTCTGAGAAGCTAGGGAAAGAGTTTGGAGAACTTGGATTCCCTTTCATTTTCAATATCCATATAATATAAATATTTAAATTATACTAAATTCATAAAATATAAAATATATATATAATAAAATATAAAACCGTTGCTGTTAACTTCTCTCCTAAAATGTGGCAAGGACTGGGGAATGCCTTCAGGCATGATCACTGATAGAAATATAATAATAAATATACTCTGATATATTCACTGCATAATTTAAATTTTGGAATCAAAAACATTCACCAAATTACTGATTTGTGTGTTTATTTAGCATTTTGTATTCACCCCATCATTCTTGAACATAAAGATTTTAATTTGCAATACAAACTTCTGAATTAATAAGCAGAAATTTAGAGAGCTGAGAAAGTTTAATCAATTCACGGGGAAATAAAGGCTCTAGAGATCTTCAAGATGAAGAAAATTAACCCCAGTGCATTCACTCATTACTAGAAGGCTTGTTATATTTTTAAGGCTTTGGAAGATGTTTCACCGTGACCTTTCAATGTAGCAGAGAGCCTTTGTTTGCAGGTGTAAAATTAATCAGGAATTCCAAATCTAAATTTTAGGATATTATTTGTGATCACAATCTCTACTCTTAGAGAGTTATTAATATCATGATTGAAAAACCTATGGATAATGATTGTGTCAAGAGAAAGACAAAAACAGACTCATGAGCCATTCATACAAGCATTAGTTAATGTCGCTATGCTTTGTGTGGGCATCTGCTCTAAATAACCCTTGAGATATTCTCCAAACTAAAATGGTAAAATGGCCAGAAAAGTGGGCTGATCATGATGCAGTATGTTTAAAGAGTACCCATAAACCACACGTTTGGTTGGCTGCCATCCTAAGTCTTTGATTCAACTGCCTGGGGAAAAAAAATTATATACCTACTACCAAACTGCATTTGATTTTAGAATTAGGCTCAGAGTAGTGGATTTTCCAAAGCTACTAAACTAGTTAATAATGGAGCTAGAACAGAACCCAAGGTTCCCAACTGGCACTCCATTCTCTTTCCACCCACGTTGCCAATTCTATTATATATCTGTCTTCACCCATGATCAAATCATGAATAAATTAATAATTACTTTAAAATGTCAGCTTATCATTTTTAAGAAATCATAAAATAATTCGTTTTCATATTTTAAGTTGTACTGTCACAGCCTCTTCAGATACAGCTTCTGAAATTAGGGCACAGAGGTCATTTAATATTCACAAGTATATAGTAATATATGGCCTTGAGTGATAAATCATCCTGGTCTTTATCTCTGATTGATTATGCCCTCTAGCATGAACTAGCTATTAAAATGGTTAGTTTGAACCACTTGTTCTTTAATAGGTTTTAAAAAGAAACTTCTGCCTACATCTTTATAGCTTTCTCCTTGGTTGTTTTTTTTTTCAACAGGCCTGTAGCTTTCAATTGAAACAGAAAGAAGGATAATTAAAATTACCAAACATTTAATGAGAATATTATGGTAGTAGAAAAGATTTTGCAAAATAAGGCATATTTAATACTTTTAGACAAAAATGAAACAATACTTCCTATATTAACTTCTCAGCAAAATCATCTAAGTGGAAGTCATACGCCACAAAAATACTGTGATGGTGTTTTACTTTCTTTTTTTTTAAGTTTTTATTTAAATTCCAGTTAACACATAGTGTAATATTAGTTTCAGGTGTAGAAATTAGTTATTCAACACTTCCGTACAATACCTAGAGCTTAATCACAAGTGCACTACTTAATCTCCAACTCCTATTTTACCCATCCCCCTGTCCACCTCCCCTCTAGTAACCATCAGTTTGTTCTCTCTATAGTTAAGAGTCTGTTTCTTGGTCTCTTTTTCTTTCCCCCTTTATTCATTTGTTTTGTTTCTTAAATTCCACATATGAGTAAAATCATATGGTATTTGTCTTTCTCTGACTGACTTATTTCACTTAGCATAATACTCTCTAGCTCCATGCACATTGTTGCAAATGGCAAGATTTCATTCTTTTTTATGGCTGAGTAATTTCCATTATATATATATATATATATACACATACACATACACACATATATAACTATAGCTATCTATATCTATCTATCTATATCTATCTATCTATCTATATATATATATCACATCTTCTTTATCCATTCATCAGTCGATGGACACTTGGGCTCTTTCCATAATTTGGCTGTTGTAGGTAATGCTGCTATAAACATCAGGGTACATGTGCCCCTTTGCATTGGTATTTTTCTATTCTTTGGGTAAATACCTAGTAATGCAAATTGCTGGATTACTTTAAATAGTCACTACTTACATGCCATTCAGCCTTAAAGCATTTATCTAAAGTAAGCACAGTGTCCAAAACATCAAGAGGTTTCTAAAAGACAGTAATTTTTTAATCAACATCCCACCACCCCACAAAATCGTGATAGTCAATTCTGTGAAAATAGCCTCAAAATAGGAAAAAAAAAAAAAAAAAGATGCCTAATGTCTCTAAAAGATAATCAGAATTTATATCCCCATCTCCATCCTCTCCTCTTTTTCCTTACTTCTTGCCAGAAAGGCTTAGGTTTCTCTCAGAGTTTTAACCATTCCTGCCACTTCTGCACAGTTAAATGACTCTGACCACTACTGAAGGGAATGGAGAGAAAACAAAAGCAAAAATGAACATCTCAAGGATTCCTGCTATACTCTCCAGCTCATAAAGGCCCTGTTCCCAGTCTGCTTGCCAGAAAGACCTGTTTCTGTCCAAGCTCCTGTTACTCTCAAGCATTGTATACTTCCTTGAGTAAGGCCACTCTTGGATCATATCTGGGAGATAAAAGAGAAAAGAAAAAGGAAAACAGATTCCATGCTTTCTTTTTTCTTCCTTAACAATAGACCTTCTTAACAATTCACATTTTAGGGTCCTCAGGGAGTTGTTTCTTTTATACTTCTTTTCAAAATTTTAAGTTTTAATCAGCGGGAGAGGGACTGTAATGACGTATCCTATCTTATCCAGTCACATTTTGGAAGGTAGCTATGCTCACACTACACCACCAATGCAAAATAAGTCACATTTTGGATTTTGAACTTTAAGAATTTATAGTTTACTCATTAGGCAAAAGCAAAATTATAAAGCAAGAAAAATGTATTTTCTGGCTTCCTATGACAAATCTTTCAGCCCTCTTCAGATGATCAGTGCCATAGTCAACACAAGGAAATTCAGACAAGGAAATTACCACCAGACTAATCTGGCTCCTTTTCAATTGTTTCTTAAATATTTGTCCAATGTTTATGTTGAGGGGAAAAAGTAAAACAACAATCTTTGTGGTTACCCATGTCTGTCTTCCACAGAAGATGGTTTAGAGACCATGAGCTGTCAAACAAAGCACCTGAAAAACTGCTCTTGAAGATGGTTCTAGTATCATTCATTTTTATAAGTGCATATTAATGTCAGAGGAATTTTATATTTTAAGCTTTATGGCTTGTTGGATAGTAACAATAACAGCAGGTAACAGCATTGGGCATTTATAATGTCGTTTGCTAAAGGCAAATATGGATTGAAAATGAGACCCACAAAAACTGTATGTGATAAATACTACTGCTGTCAATATTTTAAGAGAAAAAAAATTCAGGTTGAAAAGCATTATCATTTTTATTTTATTTAATCCTTAAATATTTATTTCTAAAAGAGAAGGACCCTCTAAAAACGTTACCACAATATATTATCACATCTGAAAAAATTTAACAGTTCCCTAATATCATCGTATACAGTGTTCAGCTTTCCCTGTCACATAATTTATTATATTTTCTAGTTTGTTCAAGTCAGTATACAAGTAAGATTCATATATACCAGGTATTGGCAAACCCTTTTTGTACAGAGCCAGATAGAAATATTTGATGTTTTACTGGCCATATGGTCTCTGCTGCAACTACTCAACTCTGCTGTTTTGGTGCAAAAGCAGCCATAGACTAGGCATAAATGAATAAACATGGCTATGTTCCAATAAAACTTTATTTACAAAACCAGGTAGCAGGCCATATTTGGCCCACAGACCACAGTTCATCAATCTCTGGTAACAGCAATAGGTTAATATGTCTCTTTACTCTCTTAAAATATAGGCTCCTTCTTCCTCTTTTTCTCCCCAACCTTCTCATTATAATGCAGTCTGTCTGTTGAAGATGATGAGTCATTTTTCCTGTGGAGTCTGAATTTTACCAACTACATCTTCATGGTTACTTTGATGTGGTCCTCTCTTCTGTATTGCCTATAAGTTTGCAATTCATTCTAGAGCCTTCAGGTTTGATTTGTTGACAAAAGAGAGTATTTCAGAGATCACATGCCATTTTAACCAAGCATTTGATTCCAAAGCTCATGCTCTTAGGCACAAAGATTTAACTTACCCTTGGAGAACTTCTTTTAAAAAGATCTAGCTCATGTGTCACAAATGCCCTAACTAACTTTCAACTTTGTTGCCAGCTGAGCTCACAGATAAGTTTTTCTTCATAAGCAGCAGCTTCAAAAAGGCATTCAGCAATGTAGAAATATGTAGGCCAATAGTGTATTTTGGAGAATTTTATCCCTTGGTCCATCCTTACTTTGTATTTAATTATTTGCACCAAAAAACACTGGTAAAGGAGAAACAGCACTAATCTAACGTAGAGCTCATTATCAGGATTTTCTCCGAAATTCTTATAAAACAATCCAAAGTAAGAAAAGAAAATCCAGTGCTGAGACCCCCTAACCTCTATATTGTCCACTTGAGCACAGTTTGATGCAAACTATTCTTCCTAATGGATTGATTGCTGATTGAGCCAGGCTTTCTAGATCTTAGATATGATCAAAATATGCATATTTCAGAAAATATGGTTCCTCTCTCAGCGGAAATAGGTCAGCTGTTTGTTGCTCAGAGCTATGATTACTTTTCTCTTTATCTTGTTAAAAAATGCTTATTTTGTTGCTACATTTTGCCCTGATATAGAAAATTAGTTTACTTTGGAGAAAGTATGTACAAACTCATTCCAGATTCAGAATCTTTAATTTGCATGTTCCATTTTTATAAATGAACTGCTTAGCTTTTATTTTATTTAACAAGTTAAACAGACATCTGAATAGTAAAAATGCTCCCTGATGTAGGCAGCAAAGTTTTTGAGTTTTCTTCTGCTATAATATGCTTTCCTTTCAATTAAAAAAAATCTATTTCATGTATAAATTTCATCTACTTTGTAAGCACTAGGTTTCTGAAGTATTTAATATGAGTATGTATAGCATACTCTAAATTCAGATTTCACCCCATTCTTATCAATATTCCATAAGCATTATTCATTTTTAATAGCTTGGCTACCATACCCAACAATATGCTGATTAGAAGTATGAACTGTATTTAAGGAGAGAAACATTTCTGTAAAAAACCATTAAAAACTAAGGTTTCATTTTAAATCAATATAGTTCTGACACCCAGGGAGACTTTTTATTTTAGAATCTGTTTTATATTTTTAATTCTGAAATATTTCCAACATAAAAATATTTCACAAGTGGAAATAGCATAGTTCTTGAGTACACTATATATTTTCAGTGCTTATTAATAGTTTCTCACATTTGTCTTTTGGGTATTAAGTTTTATATGTTCTTTATAGATTTTGGATACTAACCCTTTATCTGATATGTAATTAGCAAATATCTTCTCCCATTCTATAGGCTGTGTATTCCATAGTTTTGCTGATTGTTTCCTTCACTATCCGGAAGCTTTTTATCTTGATAAGGTCCCAATAGTTCATTTTTACTTTTGTTTCCCTTGCCTCCAGAGACATGTCTACTGAGAAGTTGCTGAAGCTGAGGTCAAAGCTGCCTGTGTTCTCCTCTAGGATTTTGATGGTTTCCTGTCTGACATTTAGGTTGTTCATCCATTTTATTTTTTTTTTTGTATGGTATAGGAAAATGGTCCAGTTTCATTCTTCTGCATGTCACTCTCCAGTTTTCCCAGCACCATTTGTTGAAGATACTGTCTTTTTTCGGTTGGATATTCTTTCCTGCTTTGTCAAAGATTAATTGACCAGAAAGTCGAGGGTCCATTCCTGCGTTCTCTGTTCTGTTCCACTGATCTATGTGTCTGTTTTTGTGCCAGTACCATGCTGTCTTGGTGCTTATAGCTTTGTAACACAGTTTGAAGTCTGGAATTGTGATGCCTCCAGCTTTGGTTTTCTTTTCCAACATTACTTTTGATATTAAGGGTCTTTTCTTGTTCCATACAAGAATTGTTTGTTCTAGCTCTGTGAAAAATGCTGGTGTTATTTTGATTGAGGATTGCACTGAATGTGTAGATTGCTTTGGGTAGTATAGACATTTTAACAATATTTGTTCTTCCAACCCATGAGCATGGAACGTTTTTCCACTTCCTTGTGTCTTCTTCAATTTTTTCATAAGTGTTCTATAGTTTTCAGTGTACAGTTCTTTTACCTCTTTGGTTAGGTTTATTCTTATATATCTTGTGGTTTTAGGTGCAATTATAAATGGGATTGATTTCTTAATTTCTCATTTTTTGCTGTTTCATTATTGGTATATAGAAATATAACAGATTTCTGTACATTGATTTTATATACTGCAACTTTGCTGAATTTGTGTATTAGTTCTAACAATTTTTGGTGGAGTCTTTTGGGTTTTCTACATAGAGTATCATGTTGTCTGCAAATAGTGAATGTTTGACTTCTTGTTTGCTGATTTGGATGCCTACTATCTATCGATCGATCGATCGATTTATGTATTTATTTATTTTGTTGTCTGATTGATGAAGCTAAGACTTCCAGTACTA
This sequence comes from Potos flavus, assembly GCA_028534135.1. Classification (NCBI taxonomy): domain Eukaryota; kingdom Metazoa; phylum Chordata; class Mammalia; order Carnivora; family Procyonidae; genus Potos; species Potos flavus. The sequence continues at coordinate 71,552,913 of CM052886.1, forward strand.
TGTCGAACAACAGTGGTGAGAGTGGACATCCCTGTCATGTTCCTGACCTTAGTGGGAAGCTCTCAATTTTTCCCCATTGAGAATGATATTACCTGTGAGTCTTTTGTATATGGCCTTCATGATGTTGAGATTTGTTTCTTCAATCTCTACTTCCTTGAGGGTTTTTATCAAGAAAGGATGCTATATTTTGTCAAATGATTTTTCTGCATCTATTGAAAGGATCATATGGCTCTTATCCTTTCTTTTATTAATGTGGTGACCCAAAAAACAATCCAGTTAAGAAATGGGCAGAAGACATGAATAGACACTTTTCTAAAGAGGACATCCAGATGGCTAATAGACGCATGAAAAGTTGCTCAACATTACCCATCAGCAGGGAAATACAAATCAAAACAATAAGATACCACCTCACACCTATCAGAATGGCTAAAATTAACAACTCAGGAAACAACAGATGTTGGCATGGATGGGGAAAAAGGAGAACCCTTTTGCACTGTTGGTGGGAATGCAAACTGGTGCAACCACTCTGGAGAACAGTATGAAAGTACCTCAAAAAGTTAAAAATAGAACTAAGCTATGACCCAGCAATTGCACTAGTAGGTATTTACCCAAAGGATACAAAAATAGTGATTTGATGGGGTACATGCACCCCAATGTTTATAGCAGCACTATCAACAACAGCCAAATTATGGAAAAAGCCCAAATGTCCATCAACTGATGAATGGATGAAGGAGATATGTGTGTACACACACACATACGCGCACTGTAATATTACTCAGTGATCAAAAAGAATGAAATCTTGCCATTTGCAACGATGTGGATGGGACTAGAGTGTATTATGCTAAGCAAAATAAGTCAGCCAGAGAAAGACAAATATGTGATTTCAGTCATATGTAGAATTTAAGAAACAAAAGAGATTAACATAAGGGAAGAGAAGGAAAAAATAAAATAAGATAAAAAGAGGGAGGAAAACCATAAGAGACTCTTAAATATAGAGAACAAACTGAGGATTCCTGGAGGGGAAGTTGGGGGGATGGGCTAAATAGGTGACGGGTATTAAAGAGGGCACTTGTTGGGATGAACACTGGGTGTTGTATGTGGGTGATGAATCGATCACTGTATTCTGCTCCTGAAACCAGTGCTGCACTATAGGTTAACTTGAATTAAAAAAAAATAATTTCTCATATTTACTTCAGATTCTGTATTTTTAAAAGACCGTTTAAAAGTATGGATATACTGAAAGTGTCTCATGTGGGGTGTGTGCAAAATTTTTTGTATATAATTTTCAAAACCAGTATACTTGGGTAGCTCTATTCCTTCAATACTTTGTTCTTCCTTATAACTTGACATTACAGTTTTCAAAATTTATTACTGTTAATACATGAAGACCTGATTTATTCATTTTAACTGCTACAGAATATTCATTTTTGATTTACTGGGTACTCTTATTTCCAATTTTTAGATATTACAAAAATATTAAAAGAGCACAGATCTCCTTTGTCCAGTAGCCCTGCTCTATCTTAGAAAATACACATCTTTAGCTTTACTCAGTGACAAATTCCATTTCTCCACATAATCACTAACACCTGATATTGTTGTTAATTGTTTTTAGTTTATGTCAATATATTCAGTGTGAAACACCCTATTGCTTTTTAAATTTTCATTTCCGTTATTGCTGAAGTTGAACATGATTCATGTCAATTTTCCTTTCATGTTTCCTCTTCTATTAAACTGACTTTTCATGTTGTTAGCCCAATTTTCTATTGGATTGTTTATCTCCTTTTCTTACTGGTGTGTAGTTCATTATGTAATCTTAGTATTCATCTTTTATTTATTATAAATTATATATTTGGGGGGAACATCACGAACCTATTTACTATGTCAACAACTGAAATACACCTTTATAAAGAAATTTTCTTTCTTAGCTGACTCAGTTTCATAAGCAATTCTAGCACACTGAAGCCTCAGGAACTTGACAGTGAGTTAGGAGAAAAAAAATAAAGCTGCTGGTACTTACTGGGAATATGCCAGAGGGGAAAGAAAAGAAGCTGATGACTAGGTCTTGTCTCCTCAAGTGGGCCTCCTGGCATTTGCTACTAGGAGGAAATTTTATGCTATTTAATGTCCTTAGTAGAAAATTCCTAACTAAAGAATTATTTTCACTAAAAAGACTAAGAATCTAGGAGGCATGCCTCCTTGAAGATCATCATATTACCTGTAAAATTCTCTGGGTTATGAAATGGAGATGGTTACCAATTTAAAGCTCCCACTGTGTGAAAAACCCTGTAGAATCTCACTGAGGGACCTCACCCACCATTCAAAGACAGAGAGACATGTCTCAAACAAGGACCCTGTGAACCACACAGGATGTCCCATATCCCTTTCTACTTCATCTGTGCCCTTTGATTGTCTATCTCTTTAAAATTATTTGTAAAGTTCGTGATGAATAAATATATCCCTCTGACTCATAGAATTCAATTTGGCAAGTCAGTCATGAGTTTGTTCAGGTGTCAGCAAGTATTTTGCCAGGGCTAAGACTGACCGCCACTGAACTTCTACACTGTCTACTTCCTGTCTTGCTTTGCATTCTCTCTCTGCCTATCTGATTTTACTTGACACACCATAGAAACTGTCTTTTGATGATTGCAGCTTCTTTATAAAATGCTATCTTTGCTACCTTCCTACTTATACTCATATCAAGGTGAGTAGTTGGTTAATAGGCCCCAGATTGGAGCTAGATTGGAGTTAGGATTCTTTAACATCCATATAAAGTATAAACTAAGCATTTATGCCTCTTTTTCTTTCTTTTTTTAAATTTTTTCAAAAAGAATTTACTTATTTATTTTAGAGAGAGATTGAGAGAGAGCAAGAGAGAGTGCAGGGGTTTGGGGCAGAGGGAGAGGAGTGAGAGAATCTCAAGCAGACTCCCTATTGAGCACAGAGGCCATTTTGGGACTCGATCTCTGGATCCTGAGATCAGGACCTGAGCTGAAATCAAGAGTCAGATGCTTAACCGACTGAGCCACCTGGGTGCCTTCTCCTTTTTAGTTTTTATTTAAATTCCAGTTAGTTAATATACAGTGTACAATGTAATACCAGTTTCAAGTGTAGAATTTAGTGATTCAACATTTACATATAATACCCAGTGCTCATCACAATAAATGTACTCCTTATCCCCATCACCTATTAACCCATTCCCCCCCACTACCACCTCTCCTCCGGTAACTGTCAGTTTGTTCTGTATAGTTGAGAGTCTATTTCTTGGTTTTCTTCTCTCCTGTTTTCCCCCTATATTCATTTGTTTCGCTTCTTAAATTCCACATATGAGTGAAATCATATGGTATTTTTCTTTCTCTGACTTATTTCACTTAGCATAATACTCTCTAGCTCCATCCACGTCATTGCAAATGGCAAGATTTCTTTCTTTTTTATGGCTGAGTAACACTTCATCACACACACACACACACACACACACACACACACGCACACACACACACACACATCTTCCTCATCCATTCATCAGTCGATGGACATTTGGGCTCTTTTCACAAAAATATACAAATAGATCAATGGAACAGTGTAGAAAACCCAGAAATGAACCCACAATTATATGGTCAATTAATCTTTGACAAAGCAGGAAAAAAATATCCAATGAAAAAAAGACAGTCTCTTAACAAGTGGTGTTGGGAAAACTGGACTGCAACACACAAAAGAGTGAAACTGAACCACTTTTTTACACCATACACAAAAATAAATTCAAAATGGATGAAAGACCTAAATGTGAGACAGGAAACCATCCAAATCCTAGAGAAGAACACAGGCAGTAACCTCTTTGACACTGGCTGTAGCAACTTCCTACTAGATATGTCTCCTGAGGCAAGGGAAATAAAAGCAAAAATAAACTATTGGCACTTCATTAAATATAAAGCCTCTGCACAACAAAGGAAACAATCAACAAAACTAAAGTCCTGTGGAATTACATATGTGCAAATGACATCTGATAGAGGGTTAGTATCCAAAATATATAAAGAACTTATAAAACTCAACACCCCAAAAACAAATAATCCGGTTAAAAAATGGGCAGAAGACATAAATAGACATTTTTCCAAAGAAGACGTACATCAGATGGCCACCAGACACATGAAAAGATGCATTATGGACACATTATGGAAGCAGATATTAAAATTGATACAAATATATTACCTATAGTAATTTTACTTAAATAAAAAATAAGTGGGACAATATACATATGAGTTGTAGACAACAAGTTGAAATATAAACAATTGTCAGTGAATTGCAAAGAACTACGGTGATCAGGCAGTAACAGAAAATACTGCATAGTTGATCTTCTAGACTCTGGAATCAGACTTCCTGAGTTCAGTAATTGGTACTGTGCTGACTGTACCTGTGGGCTGGTTACTCTAATCCTCTAATCCCACTTCTCCTCTTGTAAAATGGGGGCAATACTACTTCATAGTGTAGTTGGGAGAATTAAATGACATAACCAGAAAATTAAAATTAATAGCTATCTATTTTAAACAAAAAATATATGAAAGCCTTGGAGAAGTATAAAATGTTCAGAACCGTGTTTGCCACATAATAAGGCTCCATAAATATCTGTAATAGTTATTAGATTTCTCACTAATTTTTATAAAATAGGATCTCTCCTGCATCTGATATACTAATCCATTAGAAATTGAATCAGATTCATATTATTTTATTATACTATATGTTCATTTTGACTTAGTGATTATTTAGAAAGCTTTCCATCCTTAGAAACTAAAACTGTTTTTCATATAGTTCTTGGTGACATCTTAGTACTCATTATGATAGGAACAAAGAAATAATCTTAAGTGAACTAAAAAAAACTGAGTATAAAGTTGAAAAAAATTATTATATTTACTTTGGGTTCAGATAAAAAAAGTTAATTTCAAAAAATATATTTTAAATGAGGTATAGTTTATAACAGTGGAATGCCCAGATCTTCAGTGCACATTTTGATGAATAGTGAGTGACAACTGCATACACCCATATACGCACACCCCAGTCCTGCATGCCCGTTTCCCGTCAATCCCAGGCCCACTCTCTAAGTCAACCAGTACTGCAATATCTTCCACCATACATTAGTTTTGCCTAATTTTAGAACTTCATAGAAATTTAATCATGCCGTATATGTTCTCTTGTGTCTGGCTTATTTTTCTTAGCCTATTATTTTTTAGGTTCATCTCTGCTGTTGTGTATATCACTGATTTAATACTGAATTCAGTATTCCACTGAATATGTTTAAGATAACTTGTTCATTGATTCTCCTGTCAGTGGGAATATGAGTTACTTCCAGACTGATACTCAAAATTAAAAATACTATGTATACTCCTGAACAATTGTTTATGTCAACATAGCTGTTGAATTGCTCAGCCATATGGTAGGTATATAATTAACTTCCTGAGAAACTGCCAGTCTGCTTTAGATTCCCAGTAGCAATTTATGAGTTCCTATAACCCCACCAAAATTTAGTATTGTTAGTCTTTTCAATTTTAGCCATTCTGGCCATTATTCAATGTATTTCTCTGATCACTGATGATATTGTGCATTATTCATGTATTTATTGGCCATTAGTATATCTTCTTTTCTGTGCTCAAATTTTTTGCTTGTTTTTATATTGAGTTGTTGATCTGTTCTTTCTCAGTTGGATTACCTTAGCCATGGCTAAAATCAATTAGCCGTATGTGGGTGGGTCTATTTCAAGATTATCTATTTGGTAGCTTTTTGGTAAACTCTCTAATTTCTACATTCCTGATCATGTTGACTCTAAATACAGTTTTATGTCTTCCTTTCTAAAAGCACAGTAACTTTATTGAAATGGCTGGGATCTCTAGTAGAAGGCTAAAGAGATGTGATGAGAGAGAACGTTCTGTTCATACCTGATTTACAGTCTTAGGGGAAAAAATATTCAGTCTTTCACCACCGAAAGAAGTGAAAGTGGTGAAAAATCTAGACTTTTTTAAAATTTAATTTAATTTTTATTAACATATAATGCATTATTTGTTTCAGGGGTACAGGTCTGTGAACCATCAGGCTTACATTTCACAGCACTCACCATAGCACATACCCCCCCCCCAATGTCCATAACCCAGCCACCCTATCCCTATCTCCCTGCCCCCCAGCAACTCTCTTTGTTTTGTGAGATTTATAAGAGTCTCTTATGGTTTGTCTCCCTCCTGATCCCATCTTGTTTCATTTCCTCCTCCGAACCCCCACGACCCCCCACCCTGCCTCTCAAATTCTTCATATCAAAATAACTAGAGGTTTTTAATAGAAAGAACTTTTATCAGGTTGAGAAAGTTTCTTTCTATTCTTACATCGGTATTTTTTTTTTAATACAAGAAAGGGTGGTGAATCTTGCCAAGTGCATTTTCTGCATGTACTGAGATCATATGAATTTTCTTGATAAGTCTGTTAATATTGTGAGTTATAGCCATTATTTTATGAATATGAAAACATTGCATACAAGTGTGATAAATACCACTTGATCATGTATTATTCTTTTTATATGTTGCTGGATTCTATTTACTAATATGCAGTAAGGATTTTACTTCTATTTTCATTAGAAATATTGGTCTGGATTTGTTTCTTTCTTGTGATGTCTTTGGTTTTGATACTGAGGTAATGCTGATCTCATAAAATGAATTATGAAATATTCCCTACTGTCTATTCTAAAAAGTTTATATAGCAGTGCTATTTTTTCTTTAAATGTATGTATGGCAGAATTCATTTGGAACTGGAGTGGTCTTTGTGGAGAGACTTAGAATTTTAAATATAATTTATTTAATCAGAGTAATTGGTGTCTTCTATTAGTTTTGGTAATTTTAATCTTTCAAGAATGTGTATGTTTAATTTTTTAAATTTTAGTTATTTGAGAGGAGTGCAAGAGAGAGAGAGAGAGAACACGAGTGGGGTGAGGGGCAGAGGGAGAAGCAGACTCCCTGCCGAGCAGGGAGCCCAATGCAGGACTCGATCCTGGGACTCCGGGATCATGACCTGAGCCAAACTGACAGAGCCATCCAGGTGCTCAAGGAATGTGTATGTTTAATCTAAATCATTAATTATTGGCAAAAATACTTTCATATTTATACTTACCTAATTCTGTATTTAACAGCTTTATCAATATATATTGCTCTTATTTTTATACTGAAATTTTCTATTTTTCCACTTAGTATTCATGTTTTCTTTTAACATATTTATAATAGCTGTTGGGACTTGTATGCTAATTCCATTATTTCTGTCATTTCTGGTTCTATTTCTATTAATTGATTTTTTTTCTCATGGTTATGTGCCATACATTCTTGCTTCTTCCCATGTTTCAATTTCTGAATGGATGCTAGACATTAATGATATGTTGTTAACTTTCTTTATTATACTGTGCCAGCGGGCAATAAATCTAGCTGTGAATCAGCAAAATCCTTTCTAGGCTTGTTTCTAAGCTTTGTTACAATCACTCTACCATAGTTTTATCCTAGCACTGTAAGTTACCATATGGTTAAGTGTAACATTTAGGATCTCTACTCTATGCCTGGAATATTAAATAAGGTCTTGCCATATGGCTGGTTGGAATTTGGGTGGTCCCAAGCACTCGTGTGTCATTAGGCTCATGGCTTCTTTGTGGTAGTTCTTCTCTGAGATTTTCTTTGCTTGGACTTGTGAAGTGTCCTCCTACACATTTGCAGCTTACTATTCAACAAATAATCAAGAAAGCCTCTGTGTAAATGTTGTGAGCTCTTCTTCACAATTTTATTTTCTTCATGATTCTGACCCAGAAATACTACCTACATCAGCACTCCTGAACTTCACTTTCTGCCCCTTCAGTTTAGTGAGACTGTTGTGACTTGGTTGGGTTCCACCTAAGCCACAAGTCCAGAAAGGTCCTCTAGGCCAAAAGTCAAGGCAATCATGCAGCTCATACTATTTGTTCCCTCATCTCAGAAATTACAATTTGGTACTGCCTTTTTTTTTTTTTTTTTTTTTAAGATTTTATTTGAGAGAGAGAGAGAGAGAAAGCACAGGAACGAGGAGGAGGGGCAGAAGTAGACTCCCTGCTCAGCAGGGAGCCCAACACTGGGCTCCATCCCAGGACCTGGAGATCATGACCCGAGCCTAAGGCAGATGCTTGGCTGACTGAGCCACCCAGGTGCTCCCTGTACTGCCTATTGTCTGAAATTAATTCATATATCTATCTAGATCTTTAGCTTACACTGGAGAGGCTAGCTCTGTTAATAGTAAACTTCCATGACTTTTTTTCTTTTTAAGATTTTTATTTATTTATTTGACAGAGAGAGACAGAGAGAGAGGGAATACAACCAGGGGGAGCAGGAGAGGGAGAAGCAGGCTTCCCGCTGAGCAGGGAGCCCAAGTGCGGGACTTGATCCCAGGACCCTGGGATCACGGCCTGAGCCGAAGGCAAACACTTAATGACTGAGCCACCCAGGCACCCCGCTTCCATGACTTTTTAAGTTCTTTTTTAGATGTGCTAAGAAATTATATTTCTTTTAAATAATTAGATATTTTTATATCTATGCTTTTCAAAAAAAAGAAATAATGCTTTTTCAAAAACAATTCTTAATATGTAAGTTTGGGATACAAATTGCTAATATGAGTTGAATGCAGCTAATGCAATAAGGTCACCTTCTGAAATGTATCTCCATGAATCAGTTTCAGAAAATGATTGATATTATTAGTGGTCAATGCATACAGCAATAACCTATATGTTTGACAAAGACTAAATAAATCAAGAATGTGAATATCATAAGATACTATTGAGTTACTAAAAATCACATTTCCTTAGGAAGACAAAATCATGAAAAGTGCTAATGATATGCTGTTACATGAGAAAGCAGGATACAAAACTATGTGCTATATGATACAAATATTTTGGGGAGCAAAAACCTCTAAGTTAAAAAGAAAACTGGAAAGACATAAAATGTGGAGTATCTTAATATCAGTATTGTATTTATATATTTCTTGCATACCCATATTATGTAATAAATATGTATTACTCTATATCTGACAAAAATTTTAAACCATTCAAGCCTGACATTTATAGTAGCCATCTAACATACTTATTGAAATAAAGCTTGCCTTCTTTTGTTTGTACATCCTTTCCCATTTCACCTTACTTTTCTGAGTCCCTGTTCTCTTTCTGACTGATTTCATGATTGCCATATATTTGTGATATTTCCCAAATTTTTAGGTATGCCCCTTTCCTTTCTTTCAAATTTTAATTTCGTATGTCCCCGTGCCTACATTTAGATTACTTCAATGTTTCCTCAAATTCAATATATCTAAACTACACTTAATCTTTTCACAAACAAGCATTCCTTCCTACTTACCTAATTCTCAATGACATCATTTTTCTTATCTCTTAGTTTTACAGTATTAATTTTTCCACTGATTCTCCTTCACTTTCTTCTGGAGTTCGTAGGATAACACCCCTTATATGCAGTGGTTATCTATATTACTGCTTGTGGACGGTTTATTGCACCGACAGTCCCTAATAAAGAGCCTCCCTCTATTCATGCCCTTTGCCCTATGTTCACTCCTACTCTGATTCCATCTCTTACCAGCATATAATTGAATCTCTGAGCCTTAGATGTGAAGGACCCCTTGGACTGACTATATCAATAGCCATTCTATCACCTTTTCAGAGTAACAAAGCTGAAAAAGCATAAAACTACATTATCTTTTTTTACTGAATTATAACTGACATACAAAAGATAGTTTCAGATAAATAAGATAGTGATTTGGTATTTGTATACATTAGGAATGATCCATGACAGGTCTAGTTACCATCCATTACCATACAAAATTATATAATATCATTGACTATATTCCCTAGGATGTAGATTACATTCCCATCACTTACTTATTTTATAACTGAAAGTTTGTACCTCTTAGTCCCCTTCACCTATTTTGCCTATCTTCTCACCCTACTTCATTCTGGTAACCACCAGTTTGTTCTTTGTATCTATGAGTCTGTTTCTGTTGTGTTTGTTCATTTGTTTTGTTTTTCTAAATTCCATATATAAGTTAAATCATACTTGTATGTCTCGCTCTGTCTCATCTATTTCACTTCTAGGGCCCTCCCTATTGTCACAGTGGCAAGATTTCATTCTTTTTTTTATGCTGAGTAATATTCCACTCTGTGTATATGTGTGTGTATACCATATCTTCTTTATCAATTCATTTATCCCAGACACCTAGGTTGCTTTCATATTTTGGCTATTGTAAATAATGCTGCAATGAACATAGGGGTACATATATCTTTTCAAATTAGTGTTTCCATTTTCTTCAAATAAATACCCAGAAGTGAAACTTCTGGATGATATGGCAATTATTAATTTTGAGGAAGCTTTGTACTGTTATCCATCGTGGTTGCACCAATTTATATTCTCACCATCAGTACAAGATCTTGGGTTCCTTCTTCAAGCCTTCAGCAATATCTGTTATTTCTTGTCTTATTGACCAACCATTCTGATAAATGTGAGTTATTTTCTCATTGTGGTTTTGATTTGCATTTTCCCGATGATTAGTAATGCTGAGTATCTTTCCTTGTGCCTGTTGGCCATCTGTATGTCTTTGGAAAAATGTCTATTTGGATCCTCTGCCCATTTTTTAATCAAGTGTTTTGTTGTTGTTGTTATGAGTTGTAGGAGTTCTTTCTATATTTTGGATATTAACTCAGCCAATATACATTTGCAAGTATCTTCTCCCCTCAATAGATTGCTTTTTCATTTTGTTGATGGTTTCCTTCACTGTGCACAAGCTTTATAGTTTGATGTGGTCCCGTTGTTTATTCTTTCGTCAACCTTAATGAGAAGACAAAGCCAAAAGAAAATTACTCAGACTGATGTCAAAGCATTTCTGCCTATATTTTCTTCTAGAAGTCTTATTGTTTCAGGTCTTACATTTACATCTTTAACCATTTGAGCTTATTTTTTGTGTATGGTAAGAAAGTGGTCTAGTTTCATTATTTTGCATGTAGCTCTCCATTTTTCTCAGCACCACTTATTGAAGAGACTGTCTTTTCCCCATTGTATATTCTTGTCCCCATTGTGGTAGATTAATTGATCACATAAGTATGGGTTTATTTCTGGACTCTATATCCTGTTCCATTGATCTATGTGTTGCTTTTTAGACAAGTGCTGTGACTATTTTGATTACTATACCTGATACCTCCACTGTTGTTCCTTCTCAAGACTGCTTTGGTTATTTGGGGTCTTTTGTGATTCCATACAAATTTTATGATGATTTATTCTAGTTCTAGTGAAAAATTTCATTGGAATTCTGATAGGGATTCCATTAAATCTATAGATTACTTTGAGTAATATAGATATGTTAACAATATTAGTTCTTTTAAACTATGAACACGATGTTTTTCCATTTAATTGTGTTGTGTTCAATTTCTTTCATCAATGTCTTACAGTTTTCAGAATACAGATCTTTTACCTCCTTGGTTAAATTTATTCCTGGATATTTTATTCTTTTATGAAATTTAAAATTTTTTTCTTAATTTCTCTGATAGTTCATTATTATTCTTATATAGAAACACAACAGATTTTTGTTTATTGATTTAGTATCCTACAATTTTACTGAATTTGTTTATTACATCTAATAGATATTTGGTGGAGTCTTTAGGGTTTTCTCTACATAGTATGTCATCTGCAAATAGTGACAGTTTTACTTCTTCATATCTAGTTTGAATGTCTTTTATTTATTTTCTTGCCTAATTCCTAAAGCTTTGACTTCCTGTATTATGTTGAATAGAAGTGGGGGAATGGGCATCCTTGTCTTGTTCCTGATTCTAGAATAGCTTTCACTTTTTTACTATGGAATATGCTAACTGTGGTTTTGTCATATATGGACTTTATTAGGTTGCAATGCATTCCCTCTGTACCCACTTTGTTGAAAGTTTTTAATCATAAATGATGAATTTTTCCAAATACTTTTTCTGCATCTATTGAGATTATGATTTTTATTACTTTGTTTTGTTAATGTGGTGTATCATGTTGATTTGTGGATATTAAACTATCCTTGTATCCCTGAAATGAATTCCAGTTGGCATGGAGTATGATCCTTTTAATTTATTTTTGAGTTTGGTTTACTAACATTTTGTTCAGGATTTTTGCATCCATCCTCATTAGGGATATTAGCCTGTAATTTACATTTTTGTAGTGTCTGTGGTTTTGGTATCAGGGTAATGTGGGCCTCATAAAATAGTTTAGAAGTGCTTCATCTTCCTCAATTTGTGTAATAATTTGAGACTATATATTAACTCTTCTTTAAATTTTTGGTAGAATTCACCTGTGAAGCCAACTCTTCCTAGGCTTTTGTTTGTTGGGATTTTTCCCCCCCAAATCATTGTTTTGTTACTAGTAATTGGTCTGTTCAGATACTCTATTTCTTCATGATTTAGTTTTGGAAGATTATATGTTTCTAGGAATTCAGTCATTTCTTCTAGTTTATGTAAGTTGTTGGTGTATAACTGTTCATAGTATTATCTCATGACCCTTGGTATTTCAGTGGCATTGGTTGTAATTTCTCCTCTTTTATTTCTGATTTTGTTTACTTGACCTCTTTTTTCTTAATGAATCTGGGTTAAGGTTTGTCAGTTTTATCTTTTGAAAAACCAGCTCTTAGTTTCATTGATCTTTTCTCTTGTGGTTTTATTTATTTATTTATTTGTGGTCTCTATTTCACTTACTTCTTTTACCTTTATTATTTCCTTCTTTATACTATGGGCTTTTAGTTGTTGTTGTTGTTCTTCTTCTAGTTTCTTTAGCTGTAAAGTTAGATTGTTTGAGATTTTTTTGTTTCTTGAGGTAGGCCTGTATCCTTAAGAACTTGCCTCTTAAGTTGCTTTTCTTGTGTCCCAGATATTATAGAATATTGTGTTACCATTTTCTTTTGTCTCTATGTATTTTTTTATTTCTTAACTTTTTCACTGGCACATTGTTTAGCAGCATGTTGTTTAGCCTCCACATGTGTGTTTTTTCAACCTTTTTTCTTATAATTGATTTCTAGTTTCATACTGTTGTGGTAAAAAAAGATATTTGATATGATTTCAGTCTTCTTGAATTTATTAAGACGTATTTTATGGCCTAACATGTGATCTGTCCTGGAGAATGTTTCATGAGTGCTTGAAAAGAAAGTATTTTGGATGGAATGTTCTGTATATGGCTCTTAAGTCTAACTGTTCTAGTGTGCCATTTAAAGCTACTGTTTCCTTATTGATTTTCAGTCTGATGGTCTATCCATTGAAATAAGTGGGGTCTTAAACTCCCCTATTATTATTTTGTTACTATGAATTTTTCCCTTTACATTTCTTAATATTTAGTTTCTATATTTAGTGCTCCTATGTTGAGTGCATGGATATTCACAATTATTATATTCTCTCTTTGGGTTGACCCTTCTATCATTATCCAGTGCTCTTGTTTGTCATTCGTTACAGTCTTTGTTTTAGTTTCTATTTTATCTGATATATGTATTGCTCTCCCAGATTTTTTTTTAATGTCCCTTTGCATGGAATAGCTTTTTCCATTCCTATACTTTCAGTCTCTATGTGTTTTAAGCTCTGAAGTGAGTCTCTTTTAGGAAGCATATAGATAGTTATTCTTTTCTTTTTATCCATTTAGTCATCTTATTTTTTTTTTATTGGAGCATGTAGTTCATTTACATTTAAAGTAATTATTAATAGGTATACACTTATTGCCATTCTCTTAATTGCTTTCTGGTTGCTTTTGTAGTTCTCTGTTCCTTTCTTTTTCTCTTGTTCTCTTCCCTTGTGGTTCGATGATTATTTTTTAGTGTTATGTTGACATTCCTTTCTCTTTATTTTTTGTGTATCTATTACAGGTTTTTGGTTTGTGGTTACCATAAGGTTCATATAGAACATCCTAAGTATTCTGCAGTCTATTTTAAGTTGATGGTAACTTAACTTTGAACATATTATAAAAGCACTACATTTTTTACCCTCCTCCCCATATTTTATACATTTGACATGATATTTTACATCTTTTTGTGTATCCCTTAACTAATCAATATAGATATACCTGACTTAACTACTCTTGTCTTTTAACCTTCATACTAGCTTTATATGTGATTGGTTTACTACCTTTACTGTATGTTTGCTTTTACCAGTGAAATTTTTCATTTCATAATTTTCTTACTTCTTTGGCCTCTTTTCCACTTAAAGAAGTCCCTTTAACATTTATTATAAGGTTGATATACTGAAAATGAACTCTTTTAACTTTTGTTTGAGAAACTATATTTCCTTCAATTCTGAATGATAGCCTTGCTGGGTAGAGTATTCTTGGTTGCAGTGTATTTCCTTTCAGCACTTTGACTATATCATGTCACTCTCATCTGGCCTGCAAAATTTCTACTGAAAAATCAGCTGACAGTCTTATGGGTGTTTCCTTGTATGTAACTAGTTGCTTTTCTCTTGCTACATTTAATATTTTATCTTTAATTTTTAACATTTTAATTATTAATGTTTTAGTATAGACCTCTTTGACTTCATATTTATTGGAGCTCTCTATACTTCCTGGATCTGGTTATCAGTTTCCCTCCACAGGTTTGCGAAGTTTTCAGCTATAATTCCTTCAAATAATTTTTCTGGCCCCTTCTCTCTCTTTTCTTCTGAAATCCCTATAATGTGAGTATCATACACTTGATGATATTCCAGAAATCCCTTATCCTACCCTCATTTTTAATTCTTTTTTTCATTTTGTTGTTCAGTTTGGATGACTTCCACTACCCTGTCTTTCAGATTTTTCATCCATTCTTTTGCATCCTCTAATCTGCTGTTGATTCCCGCTAGTGTATTTTTCATTTCAGTTATTGCACTTTTTTCAGCTCTGATTGTTTCCTTTTTATACTATCTCTTTTTTGAAGCTCTCATTGCGTTTTTCTCCCAAGTTCAGTGAGTACCTTTATGACCATTACTTTGAACTATTTATCAGGTAGATTGCTTATCTCCATTTTACTTAGCTCTTTTTCTGAGGTTTTGTCTTGTTCTTTTGTTTGGAACATATTGTTCTGTTTCCTCATTTTGCCTCTGCACTTGTTTCTGTGTGGCATTTTGTGGGGCCCAGGAATGCAATACCTCCTGGTCATCAGATCCAGGCACTCCAGGGCTGTTCCTTGTGTGGACTGGGTGTGGTCCCCAGTGGTTGGCTGAGAGTCCCAGCTGCAACTGCTGTGGGTGTGCTGGTGGGTGGGTTTAGTCCCTGGTGTGGCTGGTTGGGAGGCCTGGTGGCAACTGTTGTGGATGTGCTTCTGGCTAGGGCTCTTCACTCCCTCTCTGGGGCAGGAGTTGCTTTGGAGGAGTCCTGGACCTGCCCAAGACCGCCCACCATGTATGGCAGGGTGGGAACCACTTTGGAAAGGCACCTGGCAGGGTAGGTGGTTTTGGGCAGGGCAGCCACAGAACACCAGGGTGGGTCACCCAGTGCTTTCAAGGTTCATGGAGAACGTTCAGAATGAGCATGGGCTAACTAGCCTGAAGGAGGATAAGAAAAATGGTGCCTGCCAGCACTTCTATTCCTAGAGACAGTTCCTATAGATCCCTCCCCCTCCAGCATATGCCCTAAAAGTAGTCAGTAAATTTCCTTCATATATGGCCCAGGTGCTTTTCAAACTGCTGCCTCTATGCTGGGTCCCAGGGTGAGTGGGATTGTGCTCAGGCTATGAAGAACAACGTCAGTTTCCTGTAGCCCTCTGGCTCTGGTTCTCCTGAAGCTAAGCCCTACTGATTTTCAAAGATAGATATGATGGAGGCTTACCTTCCCGGTGCATATCCTTGAAGGGTGGAGGTGGTCAATGTGGGCGTCCCTCACTCTTCAGGAAGGACCTCCACACCTGTGATATCTCTCTCATTTGGGAGTGCCATGCTGGGGGTTTTGGGTCCCAA
This sequence comes from Potos flavus, assembly GCA_028534135.1. Taxonomy (NCBI): domain Eukaryota; kingdom Metazoa; phylum Chordata; class Mammalia; order Carnivora; family Procyonidae; genus Potos; species Potos flavus. The sequence continues at coordinate 71,568,877 of CM052886.1, forward strand.
GCAGAATACCCCTCTGCCCCTACCCTTCTTGATGTGGTTTTTTCTTTATATCTTTAGTTGTGTTAAAGTTGTTCTGATAGTCTTCATGTTCTTTTCAGAGAGAGTTGCTCTATATGTAGTTGTAGTCTTGGTGTGTCCATGCGAGGAGGTAAGCTCAGGATCTTCCAATCCTGTCATCTTGATCCCCTTCCTCTACATTTGCTAAACTACATTTTCTATACTCTCTTGCTGCTAGGGTTATGAATAGAAAGTTGGTTTAGAAACAAATGCACTCACATAAACTTTGTAGTTCAAACTGAGTCACATAGTGAGACAGGTACAGCACAGGGCACACATTTGTCTGTTGTACATTGTTTTCTGGAACCTATGATGGTAGCAGCAGTTCCTTGATTCAGCAGGCAGCTTCCTAGTCATGATGATAAAGGCATCAATTCCTCCGGTAGCCGAATTCTGCTGTGTGATTATGGAAGTCGTTCATGAAAAGTACAGCCTGAAGTCTCTTTCCTTAGCCCTCTCAACAATCCACAGCTACTTATGCATCCTTTCTGCTTAAAATGGCTGGAGTGAACGTTGTCTATTCTCAGAATGCCAAGTAATAGTTTCCTTGTCTTTGTCTTTAAACAACTATACTAACATCTAGATTGGGAAAATTCATGAAAAGCATATTAATGCACTATTACCTGTTAAAAAGTAGTTGCATTGTTCTTATTCTGAAGTGATTTTACAATCAAAATACCTATGTTTGAATTATGGCTTTAAAATATGTTCTTTCTGCAATCTTGGTCAAGTTGCTTAATCACTTTAAGGTTTGATTTCTTTATCTATACACTACATAAAAAGTACAACTACTTCATGGAGATTTGTGAAGATTAAATGAGAATATGTAAATAAAATTTTTTTGTCTGTATTTTGCTATTTTCCACACAAATAATCTGATTTGATCAAAGTCACTTCCAACATTGCTTCCTGTTTTTAAACTCCATGACCTTACCTTGTTTTTTAGAATGCTGGGCACACATTTTAGATATATATTTTTAAAGATTTATTTATTCTAGAAAGAGATTTATTCTATTCTAGAAAGAGAAAGCACACACAAGTGGAGGGAGGGGCAGAGGGAGAGAATCTTCAAGCAGATTCCCCACTGAGTACAGAGCCCCATGCAGGGCTCCATCTCATGACCCATGAGATCATGACCTAAGCTGACACAAAGAGTCAGATATTTAACTGACTGAGCTACCCAGGTGCCCCTGGGCACGTATTTTAAAAATTACACTCAACGCCTCTATATTCTGTCATCTTCTGCTTTTCAAATACATTTTTCAAGTTGTTTCTTTTCCATGAAGTCCTTTCAGGGACCTGCAACCTACCTTGATTAATTCCTTGATGTTGGAGCTTCTACAAACACCAAGTATTTTAGCACTTCAGTATCCCAAATGGATTTTTAGCTCCTTAATTAACATCAGTAACAATCACCCTAAAAAAAATCTCGGAGCACTTAAGAGAGTTTACCATTTGGTAGTCCCTTGAAAAATTGCTGCCTAGATGATTTATCATGTCATTCAGTGAATTCAATCAGATTATACAGTATTTTTGGAATATATTGTTAAATGTAGGCAACTTAGATATAAGTAATGGTTAAAAGCTTTTTAAAATTATATACATATTTTTTCTAATTAAGTTTGTTCTTCTTTACCAAAACATTTCTTCCTGTCTCCAATTTCAATTGTGCTTATTTCTACCACAGAGACAGTAATGATATTACAATGGTTGACAAAGTGAACACATAATATACCAGGGTCAACATTAACATATGGGAATGGCTTCTCCTCTTTAGACACGTTTATTAGCATTGATGTGAGAGTTTGCACAGATGAGGGTGCCTAGAGCATGAGTTTTCAAACTTGGCTGCACATTGGGATACCTGAAGAGCTTTAAGAATACCAATACCTGCATCTTAAACCCAGAGACCTCCATTTAATTGAACTAGAGTATGGCTTCACAGTGGGATATTTAGAAGTTAACCAGATGATTCTCATGAGCAATTAGAAATAAAAACCACTGGTGAGAGGCTTTTTTTTTTACCTTTAGCATCCTCTCCCATTCACTTTTCTCCCACTGTTTTGCTTTAGGAACATGCTGCCCAATTAGAGAGATTTAAGGCCATTCATCTAAGCATTCCTTGTCACCAGTGGCACCTCTGGCATACATATACATGTTAGGATGATAAGATGGTATTATTTTGAAAATTATTTTCTGAAAATATCTTTATAATTTTAGTAGACAGTAATAGTATTCACATACTCTAGGTAAAAATGGTAATAACTAAAATATCAACCTGCCAGGAAGCGGAGAGAGGAGAAAAAGAAAGAAAAGTCTATAGCTGTATTAACTATAAGTAAGAGTTACAGTTTCAGGCTATATGTACCTGATTGATGGTACCCAGAACATCAGTGAAGCTGTTTACTTCTGATAAAAGCAGAGATATTATAGATTTTCTCAACAAGCTGCAACTTCCCAGGGTTACCAGACTCTGAGACACAAAATGCTGCACCTGAAACTAAAGATAAAAATGAATGAGTTTCTATTTTTCTATCAAGTCAGGTCAAAATATATTTAGAGGGCAATTTCTAAGACTTTATTACTAAATCCATATTGTCAGGAGTATAAAAAGTGTCAGCATAATTCTGGATCATTCTTAGACAAAATTATGAAATAGATAAATTATCACTATATAAGTAATAAAATTTTGTACAGCAGTTAATATTTTGAAAGGTATGACAAAGTGCTGAAATGGAAGTTTTAGTGAAGTATCAAAATAAATAATTTTATTTATTTATTTTTAAGATTTATTTATTTATTTGACAGAGAGGAGGGAGATCACAAGCAGAGAGAGAGGGGGAAGCAGGCCCCCCGGTGAGCAGGGAGCCCGATGTGGGGCTCGATCCCACGACCCTGAGATCATGACCTGAGCCACAGGCAGAGGCTTTAACCCACTGAGCCACCCAGGTGCCCCAATAATTTTATTTAGATGATAGAACAAACACAGAATGAATAAAGAAGATAAGACTCTTAAGCCCTTACCCACTAGTATAGGTATGTGTGTGTATACACACACACACACACACACACACACACACACACACACACACACACGAATGGAGTTTGAAGATGTCTTTTGGGATAGATATTGGTGCACTATGAATCCCACCTCCACACTGGAGACAGGTAGGAAGGACTTCTTTGTTCTCTATAAGTCAAAAGGCAAGCATTTTAGAGAGAGGAGAAAAAATGTAGTACTCTAAATTTTCATCTAGGGGCAGCAAAAAGTATTCACCACTAAATAAATGTAAAAGGACAATGGGAGACAATAAACTATATCCCATATAATTATTAGGAGAAAGGCCATTTGATTTATTAATTACATTAAGTTGTGTATAACTCATAGCTGGAACTTCATTAAGCATGTCCCTTAATATATTTTAGAGAAAGGAGGCTTTAGAAGTATCTTGAAACAAAGAAATAGCACCTATCTCGTCATGTTCTATAGATTAAAATCATACTGAGGAGACATTGCTTTTGTATATAAAATATCTAAATGACAATGCTAAATAATGCCATATGAAAGTAGGAAATGTCACTTGTGTCCTTTAAGATAAACCCTTAACACAGATATTTCTCAAATTGATATTTTAATAATATACTTTAAAAGTTAATCAATGAAAATAAAATAGTGAACACATTATAGAGTTCAAAAGAAATTTCTATTATATATCTGGATATGAATAACTATTCTTAATAACAGTTTTCTAAGTCAACATGTCAACTCAATCCTAAAACCACATCAATTTATTACCATAAATTATTAACTTGACTTGCTTATTAACTTGTACTAGCAAGTTACTTAACTTGGTATGTCTTATCTTCCACATCTGCAAAATAATGATTGGGATGGCACCCACTTCAGTTGTTGTGCATATGAAGTTAGATAGTAAAAATGGTTAACATAGTGCCAGTAAGTGCTCAATAAGTGTTACATGTTGATATAATGTAGGTCGATATAGAAAAGCTTGAAGGTTACAGAAGTTTAATTTACTGAACCCTGAAAAATTAAATACTAGAAATAAAATAAAATCTGGTTTTCTAGAGTTAAGAGAATCCTATTAGAGAATAGTATTCAGAAGAAAGTTCATCATAAAGACCTTTTCCATAATCTAGATAGGAATTGGTACATTCTCCCCAACATGGCTGAAGTTCATAAGAGAACAAAGACAAAGTATATAACTGTAAGGTAATTTAAATTCTGTGAACATTTTTATAAAAATGGTTTCTATTCTTCCTTACATTTTAATTGACACTTGCCCTTTCGTAAATAATGGAACTTTTGAAAGAGGCTGGCATGGAAACCAGGGCTTACAAGGTTATAGGAGAGTCTACCGTGGTGAAAACATGGTTGAAAACAACACACATGCCATCTTTTTCTACTCTAGCACATCTTCCTGTGTTGCAGGGGCTGGAAGCTAGAAATCATTTTCCCCAGATTCCTGTGCAGTGTGAATTTTGGATATTATTTGAGTTCTGCTAATCAGAAGTACTCATCTGAGATCTTGATTTAGAAGTGCTTTATGAAAGAGGAGAAGCAGGGCAAAGGGCATGCATTCTGTTGGTACAGATTATGGCAGAGGTGACATGGTTCAGGCTTATCCTGTAGCTGGTTTAGAGGCTCCCTACTTTTGCAAGTTCTCAATTCTGACAGAAGCAGTAGGATGCTACCTTGATGGCCCAGTAGTTTAGGAAGTCATTCCTATAAACTCAGCCTCCTCAAATATCTGTAAACTCAACCAAACCAAACGTGCTTTGATCTACATCTACATATTCCCCTGGAGGATTCACAGAGCCCAGTGCTGACATTTCAGTCTTGAAATATGCAAAGGTGGAAATTCCTACCACATGCCCAACATATTTGCCTATTTGACCTGTGTAGAAGACAGAAAGATCTTGGAGAATGGCAGTGAATTAGCACAAACTTCATCATGGGTGTTTCTAATTCGCAGTGATACTATTTATTCCAGCTGTAGTTCCTTTCCTGGCACAGTCAACACTGCTTCTGATATTCATTAGGTCTTACTCTGGGAATTTTTTTTTTACTATTCCAATAAGGATAAAATGAAGCAGTTTGCATTCACCTAGGAGTCATCATTATACTTCTTCTGTCCTACTTAAGGCCATGTCAGTTTGCTGGCTCTGTGTCATTATTTAGTTCATAGGATTTGGATCACCAAAACATCCCACAGGACATCATGCTGGTGTACTGTATCAATATCTTGCTGATATGGCAATTGTTTTAAAGGCCCTGATAAAATACAGACATTAGAAGAAAGTAAACCCCAGGATTCAGGTACCTGATACACTTGGGACATTTCTAGGTCTGATGCATGATGGAATACCCCTTCCAAAGTGAAACACAAGTTGCCTTAGTATGTATTTCCTATCAGTAATAAAAACATATAATATTTTATGGGCATTTGTGGATTTTTTTAAAAGATTTTATTTATTTATTTATTTATTTATTTATTTATTTATTTAACAGAGAGCGAGATCACAAGTAGGCAGAGAGGCAGGCAGAGAGAGAGGGGGAAGCAGGCTTCCCGCTGAGCAGAGAGCCCAATGTGGGGCTCAATCCCAGGACCCTGAGATCATGACCTGAGCCAAAGGCAGAGGCCTAACCCCCTTAGCCACCCAGGCACCCCACATTTGTGGATATTTGAGGCAACATATATTCATTTTAGTTTACCACTTGGATGCACATATTGAGTAAATCATGTCTAAACTTTGAGAAGAGCCCAGAGTAGTATAAAAACCTCTAGCTGGTCAAAGTTGAGGAAAATGAAACTCTGCCACTTGGACCTTATGACCAATAATATCCAATATTCTTGGAGCTAATCAGTAATGGTTTGAAGCCTGTAGTTGACCCTAATAAGAAAATCACAGGGCGCCTGGGTGGCTCAGTTGGTTAAGCGACTGCCTTCAGCTCAGGTCATGATCCTGGAGTCCTGGGATCAAGTCCCGCATCCTTGGGTAGTCTGCTTCTCCCTCTGACCTTCTCCCTTCTCATGCTCTCTTTCTCTCTCTCAAATAAATAAATCAATAAATCTTAAAAAAAAAAATCACAAAGGAGAACCCTTGGTTTGGGGAGAAAGTCAAACCTTTCTTGTATGTGTGTGTATATACACACACACATACATACATACATATATATATATATACACACACACACATGATATATATATATATGTGTATATATATACACAAATATAGTATATATTTAGTAAATATATATAAACATAACAAATATAAATACATATTTATTTTTGTATATATAACATTTTATATAACTATATTATAAATATATATGTGTAATATATATTAAATATATATATAAATATATAGTATATAATTTTATATACACACACACACATATATATAAAACACTATTTGGCCCTACTAGAGAATAAATGACTGCCTCATCATGGGACACCAAGTGATTATATGCCCAAAGCTGCTCATTTGAACAGTGTTACCGAAATACACAGTGTTACCGAAATACACAGCAATACTCCATCATCAAGTAGCTGTGATATGTATAAATTTGTGATCGAGCAGGAAATAAAAGTAGAAGCACTGCTTGAGGAGTTAGTTCCACCTAGAATACCACTCCTTTTATGGTTGAGTTATAGGAAATTTAGGTTCTAAGCCAATGACCAATATATTAAGCTCTTTCTCTGATAGGCAGAACATTTGAATTCAGAAACCAAGGTATGAAAGAGACTGGGAATTCTCAATATTACATCTAATGATTCACTGGTAAAGTATTCTTCACACCCTTGTGACACCAGATTCTGGTTACAGGTCTAAATAAACAAGTAAAAATGGTTCCTACCAAAGGATCCAACAACTGTTTCATGAACTAGAGGTTGAAATTTCCACACCTGGTTATATGGAGTTCTTGTGCCACTCTGCCAATGGTGAAAAGGGGGTTCCTGGATTGGCTGGAGCAACTGATCTCTGGTTGAGAAAAACAGGAATTTAAAACACAATGGCAGCAGAGAAGATTGTATTTGGAAGCCAGAGGTTGCCTGGTATTACTGTCCAACTATTTTAAGTAAATAGAATACTATAGCAAACTCATGAGACAAGACCACCAGAAAGCCAGATCCTTTAGGGATGAAACCCTGGGTAAATCCAACTAAATGACAAAGGGAGAATATAACTGGCAGTGGAGGAAGAAAGTCAATACAAATTGTGCTTATAACCACTTATAACTGAAGGCCATGAAGGGTTATTTTTCTGGGGGGGGGGGTAGGTTATTTTGGAAGTGGCTTATTTTATAATTTAGTCCATGAATTGCAACGTATCAAACTAGAATTGTGATGGAATTAGCATAGGCATGATTATTACATCATCACATAAAGTCATACCACATCACATGAAATGACTGAGAAGAGATCTATAGATTTTTGTTTCTATAGAGCATTGGTACATTATGTCCTCAATTACACTGTTTTTGCTATTTATATTTTGGGGAGGTTTGAATAAGGGAAAAAGGGAATATATAATGTTGTGTAAGGAGAGGGATAGTCTATAGCAGATAGATTGGACCCTCCTGTGATCCTCTCTACATAGAAACTGGCAACCTGAAGCCTTCCTGCCCACCTTAGCAACTGGACTCCTACAGGCATCAGGGTGGCTCACATGCAGCCCAAGATGTTCCCACCAAGAAGCCACTTTCCTTATAGCTTTCCTGTGGCCTGGAGGGTCAATCTCTCTGTAGCCCTCACGCCTTCTGGACACTGACTCCACTGATTGCTGATTACCTAAACCCTGCTACATAAAAATACAACACACTAACATTTGTGGGATGTAGCTAAAGAAATCCTTGGAGGCAAATTTATAGCTCCTAATACTTAAGAAGGACAAGAAGAAAAGTCTAAAATCAAAGTCATTGATAATTCACCTTGTTTCATCTTCATTCATCTGGAAAGCAGAGCTTAAGCTTCCTTTGAGAGTCTCAGAGATTGCATGCTCTCCCTCAATCAACCAACAATGACTTTTTAAACTTGATTATTTTTAAATAACATCTTTATTGACTTTATATATGTATATAAATAAATCTAAATCTAAAATTTCTCTCTTGCTCCCACATGCTCCCTCCATCTATAGAGTGATACATATTACATAGTTAACAGAGTTGTGTAATTAACACAATACTACTATCTAATTCTAGAACCCCAAAAAGAAATTCTATTAGCAATAGCTCTCCATTCCCCATTCCCCCTTAGTCTCTAGAAACCACGAATCTACATTCTTCTTCTATGGTTTTTCCTATTTGGATATTTCATATAATAGAATGATATTACACTGTATGTGGTGTTTGTATCTGACTTCTTTCATTTAGAATAATTATTTCTTCAAAGTTCATATATTTTGAAACATGTACCAGTGCTCCATTCCTTCTAAAGGCTAAATATTAGTCTATTGTATGGATATACCACTTTTGTTTATCCACTCACCAAATGATGGACACTTAAGTTGTTTCCATTTATTGGCTATTAGGAAAAATGCTGCTATGTACAAGTTTTTGGATAGACACAGGTTTCTAATTCTCTTGGATACATATCTGAGGAGTGGCATTACTCAATAACATTATAATGCTGTGTTTAACTTTTTGAGGAACTGAGTTTTCTAAAGTGACTCTACTATTTGATATTCCCACCAGCAATGTACAATGATTGCAATTTTTCCATATTTTCATTACATCCTCATCAACACTTGCTATTTCTTTTTATTTTAGCCATCCTACTGTAGGTTATGAAGTAGATTCTCACTGTGGTTTTGATTTGTACTTCCCTAATTACTAATGATTTTGAGTATCTTTTCATGAGCCCATTGGCTATTTGGATATCTTCTTTGCAGAAATATCTATTTAAATTCTTTAGCTATTTTTAGCAGTTTATTTATTTTCTTATTGTTGAGTTATGAGAGTTTTTTTTTATATAGTCTAGATACAGGCCCCATATCAGATATATAATTTGAAAATATCTTCTCCCATTCTGTGAAATGTCTGTCTGTTTTCTTGATGGTATCATTACAGCACCAAAGTTTGTCTATTTTTTCTCTTTTAGGGTTATATCTAAGAAACAAATGCCTAACTCCAGGTCACAAATATTTACTCATCTGTTTCCTTCTCAGAGTCTACAGTTTTGTTTTTGTTTTTAAAAATTTATTTGAGACAGAAAGAGATAGCGAGGGCAGGAACATAAGCCAGGGGAGTGGGAGAGGAAGAAGCAGGTTTCCCGCCGAGCAGGGAGCCCAGTGTGGGGCTTGATCCCAGGACCCCTGGGATTGTGACCTGAGCAGAAGGCAAACTCTTAATGACTGAACCACCCAGGCACCCCCAGAGTCTACAGTTTTATCTCTTTAGGTCTATGATCCATTTTGAGTTAATTTTGGTAGATGGTCCATTTGCATGTGGATGTCTAGTTGTTCACCATTTGTTGAAAAGAGGAATTTAGGGAAGCCTGGGTGTCTCAGTGGGTTAAAGCCTCTGACTTCGGCTCAAGTCATGATCTCAGGGTCCTGGGATTGAGCCCCGCATCGGGCTCTCTGCTCAGCAGGGAGCCTGCTTCCTCCTCTCTCTCTGCCTGCCTCTCTGCCTACTTGTGGTCTCTCTCTGTCAAATAAATAAATAAAATCTTAAAAAAAAAAAAAGTGTTCTTCTCTTAAAAAAGAAAAAAGGAATCCCATTAAATTGCCTTGGCATCTTTGTTGAAATCAACTAACTATAAATATAAGGGTTTACTGATGGAGTCTCAGTTCTACTGTATTAATATATATGCCTATCCTTAGACCAGAATCACAGTGTCTTGATTGCCATAGATTTGTGGTAAGTTTTGAAATTAGGACATGTGTATTCTCCAACTTTTTTCTCCTTTTTCAAGATTGTTTTGGTTATTCTGGGTTGCTTTCATTTCCATGTAAACTTTAGCATCAGTTTGTTAATTTCTGCAAAAAAAAGAGGTTTGGATTTTGATAGGGATTATGTTGAATCTCTAGATCAATTTGAGAAATTTATCATCTTCATGATATTAAATCTTAGACTCCATAAATATAGAATATTTTTTCTCTTTATTTTCAACAATGTTTGGTAGTTTTCTGCAAAGACATCTTATACTACTTTTTGATATTTATTCCAAAGTATTTTGCTATTTTGCATGCTATTATAAATTGAATTATCTTAATTTTATTTTAAGATCACTTTTTAACATTCCTGAGTACATATTCTCTTAAACATGTGCAAAACCCTGGATTGGAAAAATTGGAATTATCTATACCTTCCTCCTACAGTAAAAAAGATAAATCAATAAACCTAAAAGTCATGGATGAAAAATAAAAGCAGATTAAATATGGCAGCCCTTTCAATTCCCTTTTTGCTTAAAAAAAATTTACCATAGTCTCTCATGTTTCCCTTCTCCTAATGTCCTCCATGCTATTTCTTATGTTCCACGAATAAGTGAAACCATATGATAATTGACTTTCTCTGTTTGACTTATTTCACTCAGAACCATGAGAGACTATGGACTCCAGGAAACAAACGGAGAGTTTAGAAGGGAGGTGCGTGGGGGGATGGGTAAGCCTGGTGATGGGTATTAAGGAGGGCACAGATTGCATGGAGCACTGGGTGTTACATGCCAACAATGAATCATTAAACACTACATCAAAAACTAATGATGTACTGTATGGTGACATAAAAAAATTTATCACTTGCCATTAAAGATAGGAAATGAAATTTATAACAGAATTATTGTTATCAAAATGGTATTGCTGTATACCATTTTCATGAACATTTGGGATACACTTGGATTCTGTAATCATCTGTATGTTCTCTACGAGTTTCACCTCATTACCTATCAGGAGGCTTCCAAAACTTGACGCACCTTGCCTATCTATCTCTCTGTACTACTACAACAACTACTACTACTACTACTACTACTACTACTACTACTACTACTACAACTACTCTTCTTACAACTATTACTACTACTATCCCTATCTCTGAGAGGTGAGATAATCTAGTTAGTAAGAGCTCAGACTCTGAAGTCAGACTGCCTGTTCAAACTTACCTCTGTAACGTATTACCTATATGACCATGGTTAAGTTACTATACTTCTCTGTAGCTTAGTTTTCTCACCTATAGAAGCAGGATAAGAATAGCTACTATTTCACAGGATTGTTTTGAAAGATGAGTTAACACATGGAAATACTTGTAATGGTGCTTGGTAAAATGAACATTAGCTATTTTTAACTCTAAGAAAGGAAGATAACCAGATAGAATTAGAAAGATGTCTCTCTCCTTTTCTTTCCCCATCACATCTGCAGCTTTACAGAGAGCTTTCACCTCCCCACCCCATTGATTCTCTCAAGGAGGAGAAGCACCGGTATGACTGAGCTCTGGACTAACGTGCCAGAGGAAAAACAGTATAGGTAAAAACATGCAGAATCTGCTCCTTTGGCTTTAGTTCCCAGAGAATTTAATGTCTTTGTGACTACAATGATAAGAGACTCTCAGGGGGTGCCTATCTCCTGACTAAGAATACTTCTCAGTTTAAAAAAGAAAAAAAAAGTGAAAATTAGGAAAGGCAAGGCATTGACTAAGAATGCTTAGATCAAACTCTGTGGTTGGCCAAAAATATGTACATACAACTGACATATGGTACAGCCCAATTCTTTAAGGCAAAAGTTCCAAGTAGGCCTCTATTATAGTAGGGTTTTGCTCTAAAACTATGTTTAAACCCATGGGCAAGATTCTGGAAATTTCAGAGGTACCACTAAGTAGAAGTCTACAAACTAAAGCTTGGCAGTTTCCAAAGGGAAGATCTAGGCTTTATTAACACTGGGAGGAGCTCCTATGAAGTGTGTTTGGAAAGACAATGTAATAGCAGACAAGTTCAGCCCACGTCAGAAGAACAGCAAGAAGTAACAGTCACCCTGACAAGTTGAGTATAATAAAAGAAAGGAGGATCTTGATATGAGGTTATGTTTGAAGAACCATGATCTATCTGTAGACAAGCAGGATCTCAGTTTTGAGTAGCTGGTAAGAAACTGGGAAGACTGTCAAATGCAGAAAAGCAAGCAGAGATAAATAAGACAGGAACTCCATTTCCATGCCTGCTGGATGGGGAACAAGGCACAAAAAATGTTTATTGGCACTAGAATGTGAGGTCAGAAGTTCCAGAAGCACTACTAATCTGCTAGTTTGAAATGAAATTATCCATGGCTCCCTGAATCATTGTTATGGAACAGGTGAGAGCTCAGAGCCTGAGGAAGAGTTAAGCACACAAGTATGGATCAGATTGTTGGGAGAAGAGGTGTAAGTAAGGGGCAAAGTTAAACTATGTAATGACACTGAATTACATCAGGATGTATTTATCATGGAGCTTCAAAATAAAGCAAGACTTAAAAAAATCAAAAGGCAAACAAAAATTTGCTTAGGTTTATGGCAAAAAGGACAAAAGAGGGACAGCCTCATTATGAAAAAATGGTATAGAGTTAACACATGAGAAAAGAAAAACTATCGTATTACCATTTTTCCCATTCAAAGAAATGATCTTTGGTCTGGAGATAATAAAAATAATATATATAAAAGATAAAGCAGAATTAAAGTTTCATGGATAATGAGTATGTGAGAATCTAGCTATTCGAACTGAACTCAAAATTTGAAGAATTTTATCCTAAACTATACAAAGTTCTTGTAGATGTTATTAATAATATATTCATTGTAATTACTGAGAAGCCATACAAAAGGCACTTAAAGGAATAGAAGTGGGAAGTGCTATGTGAATTTTTAAAAATATGAAAGTAGATGTCTCAATCCACAGAATAACATATGTGGATTCTGGGACCATTTGAGGACATTGCTATGCAGAAAATTTTTGAGAATTAGGAAGAGCATACAGAGTCCATTAGGAAAGTGCATCAATTAAGAAATAATGTCAGGCCACACTAACTTTAATTCCTGTCCTATTATGGTAGAGTTGCTATGTTGTATCAAAAGAAGTTCCAGACATAGAACTCCTTGATTGCAACAAGGCCTCTGAGCAAGCCATTAGGATTTCTTTTAAATACAGTAGGGACCACGTAAGTTTCAGGATGGGTGAATAAACTGCATCTGAAGAGTATGGATCGTAATTTCATGGGCTCTTCTAATGGCATGCCACAGTACTTGGACCTATGGTTAGTGTTTTTTTTTTTTAAAGATTTTAAAGATTTTATTTATTTATTTGAGAGAGAGATAGAGAGCACAAGTAGGCAGAGAGGCAGGCAGAGAGAGAGAGAGAGAAGCAGACTCCCCGCTGAGCAGGGAGCCCGATGCGGGGCTCGATCCCAGGACCCTGGAATCATGACCCGAGCTGAAGGCAGAGGCTTAACCCACTGAGCCACCCAGGTGCCCCTCTATGGTTAGTTTTTAATGAATAATTTCAAAAAAATCATTCAAATCAAAATTTAAACTCTGCAATACTGGTAGAGACCACTAGTGCTGTGGAAGCAAACAAAATTCAAATGAATTCTCTGAGTTATAATTAGTTTCAAATAAGCAAAATGTAATAGAGATGCAGGAAAAGCTATGTTTATTTAAGTTCCTATAGCCTGTTAAAAAGCAGAATTATAATTATATATAGATATTTTGACTTTTTTATCTGCTTAGCACTTACTGGGATTGGAGCTAAAGACACTGTCAAGAAGTATCCAAAAGCCCCCAAAGGGACTAGTGGCACCTTCATAAAAGTCCTCATATTTCCTGGAAGATGATCACATGGGGCTTGGGTGCGGCAAAGGCAGTGATGGTCATTTTCAAAAATGACTTGTTCAGTGTGATTCCGAGAATCTGGAAAGCTCTGGAGCCCTACCCAATAAGCTTTAAAACAGCCATCTGCCCACATACAGAGGGGATTGTGCTTATTTATGACCAACTTCTCAAAGGCAACAAGTTAATAGAGAAAAATTTCATTTCCTTATCATTAGAGACTGTGTGACATTTGAGTGGAAGTCAGAAGTAAATAATAAAAACATGGCATTTTATGTGCTCAAAAGGATGTGGGGGGGCTGTAGAAACCATATGCTTTTTCATTTAATCAAAATGGTTTGTATCATTGAGTCACTGACATTTGTTTAAAGATGTACATGCATCGCTAATATTAGATAAATCAAATCACACTTCACAACAGGATAACAGAAAAATGGTGAGTGTTCACAAGTTCACAAATGAATTCTGTGAAATAAATGTTAAGAAAACAATTTCAGGGGCACCTAGATGGCTCAGTCTGTTAAGCATCTGCCTTCAGCTCAGGTTATGATCTCAGGGTCCTGGGATCGAGCCCCACATCAGGTTCCTTGCTCAGTGGGGAGTCTGCTTCTCCCTCTCCCTCTGCCTGTCCTCCCCACTTGTGTAATCTCTCTCTCTGAAAAAAATAAAATCTTAAAAAAAAAAAAAGCAATTTCAGATCAAAGGTATATCATCATCACTGGACAAGTGACAGAGACTAGTTATGTGGAACGACTGCCTATGGATATGCATCAGAAGACTGAACCATTCCTTCTGTTTCTGTTTTATCTATTCATATAACTACTAATGAATGAAACAAAATAAAACCAACTAAAAACTACTAGGATAATCAGAATTATGCTAGTTTCTTCTGCCTAAAGATTTAGACAAAAAAGTTGGGACAGTCCATCTAGTATCCCAACAACACTGATAATAACATTTCCCACTTTTAAAACTGAAGCAAGTGACACTCAGAAATGTTAAGTTCACATGGTGAGGGCCAGAGTCTAGTGTTAGATTCAGATCTTTTTTTTTTTTTTAACTTGAATGCCTATTATCTCTGCTGCCAGTGAAGCAAAACTTACAGGAAAATGTGGCATCAGAGTAGCAGAAAACAATATCAATATCAATATACTATGATTTTTAAGCTTTTATTTTGCATTGTGTATAATCCTCATTGTTTATATACTATATCATTTAATCCTTAAAATCACCCTATGAGGAGGTATAATCTCAAATTAAATAATATGGACCCAGGGTTAGAGAGAGTAAGTAACTTGTTCAAAGTCAGATCAAATATACATAAGAATCAGAATCCCCTTGTGCTGTTACCACTGCATACCCAAAGCCATCATATCGCAATCTCTCATGAAGGCAAAAAAATTCTGAAAGCCCCCAAGAACATTTATGGAAAATTTCCAACCACTTGCCAGATTCCGATAACAATGCTTATCAATTACCACAGTGAATTAAGGAAACACAATTGCTACACTGTGTGTCATCAATTTCTGTTAACAGACCAGCAAGCTGAACAGTAGAGAAGAGACTCAGATGTACAGGGACAGATAGTATCAGTCCTTAATCTGGGTAGACGATGCACTAATAAGCATTGCCTCTGTTTTAAAGCATCTAAAATTATATTTCACCCCCTTTGTTTTACTATCATTCTATAATTCACATGCATTAATCATATAAATAAGAAAACCAAAGTACTTAGGACAAGGAAAAAACATCTTAGGGGATGTTACTTCTGGGAAGTTGGGGGAATAGAGAGGTATGAAAACCCTTTTCCCATAAATTATAAGTGTACCAAAAAACCCTTGAAATAGCCAAAATATTCAGCAATATCAACCACAGCTATTAATATAAAACTGGCTTATCAGAATGTGAATGATCACAGTAGGCAAGCAACTAGCAGGCAGCAACGTCCAGAAAATTGACCTCTGGAACTAACCAAGGCTTTAAGCAGATTGGTATGAGTGAGGGGCCCTGCCACTCCCCTAGCTTTCCAGGATTAGAGCAGTGCCAATCTGTGTAGACAGAACCTGTTGTACAAAGATCTTAAAACTTCAGTGCAGTAAGAGTGAAGGTTAACAATCCAGATTCAACTGAAAGTAAATCATAAAAAACAATTTTCAAAAGCTCTCACTCATATGAAAAAGTACAGACTATAAAAATAAATGTTACATAGTTTAGAGTAAAAGTTATTGCTGCAATTAATTACACAAAATGGTGTTTTAAAAATAATTACATGTTATAAGGTAGGCAATTATTCATAAAAAACCGTGATTCTAAATAGGACACAACAAAATTAAAGCTGTAATAGCCAAATGTAAATGGTTCTATACATTCATTCATTCTTTATAGCAAATATTGACTGAGTAGTCCATGTGCCAGTGCCTGAGCTAGTCCCCATTATCACTTAGATTCAATGAAGAATAAAATAAGATTACTTTTGCTTCAGTAGTTACTTCTGCTTATGGTTGGCAAGATATTTGAAAAAGCTATCAAAATGCAATCCAGCTTGATCCTGATATGAAAGAATGCTTTCCAAAAAGTTAAAAACGTGATTCTCATACAAATTTAGAGTGAATACATGTCAATGGTGTATTTACATTATTAATGATGGTAAAGAACATGTGGGAATTGAGTATTGGATTTAAAGAAAAAATACTGGAATGATACTGTTAGGTTAGATACAAACTGATTAATATCCTACAAGATAAACCCCTAACAATAACGTGTGTGTGTGTGTGTGTACACAGGATTTTTGTATACGGAAATCATTTACATGTATACCAGATAGGAATTATGGATTATGGAACTTCACAAAATCAGGAGTATGACAAAATACATCCCTAGAAATTTAAATAATCCTTTGATTAGCCTGTTAGATAATGCCCTAGAGTGTTAGGATAAGCAACCAACATTTCACCTTATTTTTGGGATCTTGATAATGTATCTTAATACTAGATAAAGTAACATATACTAATGTATTGAATTCTTCAAAAAGAAAAGGAGATCCTCAGAGGCCAAAACAAAAAGGAGAAATAAAAACAATATAAAATCAGATAATTAACTTTCAGAAATGGATAGGCCAATGTTGCCTTGTTGGCAAATAATATTAGCTGCACAGAATTCTCAGCTAAGGCCTGGACCCTTTCAAAGTGGGAAATCGTCTAATATTCCCTAGGTTAATCTTATAGAGCTAAAGTACTAATGAAAGATGGGCTGATAAACATCTATGTGCCAGCAAAAGAAACCTCCACATTAGTACTAATACCAATAGTAGGACTAGTAATAGTTCACCTCTAAGAATGTGCAAAGCCAGCCAGGTCTCCATTGAGTCTGCAGTTCAAATTTACACTACTAAGTACTCCAGGACCCCACACTGAGAAAGTAAACTAACTTTGTATTTGCAACTGGAAGATGCAAATATAAAACCACTTTTTTTTTCAGCTTTATTGAATATAATTGGCATATGACATTAAGATGTACAGTGTGATGATTTGATAACTTATATGTTGTAAAATGAGTATCACAACAGAACAGGGTTAGTTAAGGCATCACTGCTTCACATAATTTCTTTTTTTTTGTGTGGTGAGAACATTTAAGATCTACTCTCGTCATGTCTTTAAAGTATATAATATGGTATGATCAACTGTAATCGCCAAGCTGTTTATTAGATTCCCCAGAATTTAT
Organism: Potos flavus; assembly: GCA_028534135.1. Lineage (NCBI taxonomy): Eukaryota > Metazoa > Chordata > Mammalia > Carnivora > Procyonidae > Potos > Potos flavus. Next base: position 71,586,455 of record CM052886.1, read on the forward strand.
TCATCTTATAACTGAAGGTTTGTACCCTTTGGCCAGTATCTCCCCACTTCCTACGCTGCACACACCATCCAATCATGAGTTCAGCCTTTTTGGACTCCACATAGAAGTAGTATCAACAGTATTTGTCTTTCTCTGACTTATTGCACTTTACGTAACGCTCTCGAGGTTCATTTATGTTTTGCAAATGTCAGGATTTCCTTCTTTCTCATGTTTGAATAATTTTGAACTCTATGTATATACACCACATCATCTTTATCTGTTCACCTACAGATAGACAATCAGGGTGGTTTCTGTATCTTGGCTACTGTGAGTATGCTGCAATGAACATGGGAATGCAGCTACCTCTACAAGATCCTGATTTCCTTTGAATATATACCTAGAAGTAGAATTGCTGAATCTTACAATAGTTCCATTCTTTAATTTTCTGAGGAACCTCCATACCATTTGCCATTGTGGCTGCACCAATTTACATTCCCAGTACATAACAGCTTTATTCTCCACATCTTCACCAACATTTGTTATCTCTTGTTTTTTTGATGACAGCTGTTCTGACAGGTGTGAGGCGGTATCTCATTGTGGTTTTGATTTGCAATTCCATGATGATTAGTGATGTTCAGCATTCTTCATGTACTTGTCCATTTGTATATCTTCTTTGGAGTTCCCCTGTCCATTTTTTAATTGGACTGTATTTTTGATAGAGCTGTAAGAGTTTTATCTTCTTCCATTCTGTAGGCTGCCTTTCCATTTTACTGATAGTTTCTTTTGCTGTGCAGATTTTTTGTATGATGAAGTCCCATTTGTTGAGTTTTGCTTTTGTTGCTTGTGCTTTTGTTTTTGTTTGTATGCTTTGCTGGTGCTCAGTCCCAGTTCCATCTCTACCTTTTTTTTTTTTATTAAAGTATAACTGATAACAATATTATTTTTAATTATATTATACTATTAATTTATATTATAAAACTACATATAGTTATAATCACTTATAGAATATAGTGATTTGATATTTATATACATTGTGGAATGATTACCATAAGTCTACTTACCATTTGTCACCACACAAAGTTTTTGTATTATTGACTATAATCACTATGCTGTCCATCTCATTCCTGTAACATATTTTATAAATGAAGATTATACATCTTAATCACTTTCTCCTATTTCATCCAGCCCCCAACCCTTATCCCTCTGACAACCATCAGTTTGTGTTCTGTATCCATGAATCTTTCTGTCTTGCTTTGTTTGTTCATTTGATCTGCTTTTTAGAATTCATATTTAAGTAAAATCATGTAGTATTTGTATTTCTTTCTGACTTATTTCATATAGCATAATGCCCACTACATCTATCCATGTAGTTGCAAAATGGCAAGATTTCATTCTTTTATGGCTAATATTCCATTATACACATAGGTTGTTCTGTGTCTTGGCAAGTGTAAATAATGCTGTAATGAACATAGGGGTGCATTTATCTTTTCAAATTAGTGTTTTCATCTTCTTCAGATGAATACTCACAAACAGTACTGTTGAACAATACAGTAGTTCTATTTTTAACTTTTTAGGAACCTCCACATACTGTTTTCCATACTGGGTGCACCAACTTAACATTCCCACCAACAGTGCATAAAGGCTGCCTTTTCTCCACATGATTGCCAATATTTATTATTTCTTGTCTTTTTGATGATAGCCATTCTGACAGGTGTAGTGGTATCTCACTGTGGTTTTGATCTGAATTTCCCTAATGATTACTGATTTGATCATCTTTCCGTTTGCCTGTTGACCATCTATATGTATTTCTTTTCTGGAAAAATGTCCATTCGGGTCCTCTACCCATTTTATGGCACATTTTTTTGATACTCAGTTGTAGGAGTTCTTTGTATACTTTGCATATCAACCCCTTACTGAATGTACCATTTGCAAATATCTCCTCCTATTCATTAGGTTACCTTTTTGTTCTGTTTTGTTGATAATTTCCTTTGATGTGCAAAATCTTTTTCATTTGATGTAGTCCCATTTTAAAATTGTTTTTATTGTCCTTGCCTGAAGAGATAGATTCAAAACAGTATTGCCTTAGCAGTAGTAAGATGTCAAAATCTTAGTGCCTGTGTTTTCTTCTAGAAGTTTTATGGTTTTAGGTCTTACATTTAAGTCTTTAAGACAATTTGAGTTTATTTTTGTTTGTGGTGTAAGAAAGTGTTTCAGTTCCTTCCTTTGCATGTAGCTGTCCAATTTTCCCAACACCATTAATAGAAGAGACTGCATTTTCTCCAATGTATATTCTGGCCTTCTTTGTCATAGATTTATTGACTATATAAGCTTGGTGTATTTCTGGGCTCTTCCTTCTGCTCCATTGATCTATGTGTTGGTTTTTGTATGAGTATCATAATGTATTGATTATGGCTTTGTGGTACAGTATGAAATCTGGTAGTGTGATACCTCCAGCTTTGTTCTTGCTCAATATTGCTTTGGCTATTCAGGGTTTTTTATGTTTCCACACATATTTTCAGATTATTTTTTCTATCTGTAAAAAATGTCACTGGTATTTTAGTAGGGATTGCAGAGGCTCTTCAGATTGCTTTCAATAATATGGATATTTTAACAATATTAATTCTTACAATCCATGAGCACAGTATATCTTTCCATTTATTTGTGTAGTCTTCAATTCCTTTCAATAATACCATAGCTTTCAGAATACAGGTCCAGCATGGGTGGTTCAGTGGTAGAATTCTCGCCTGTCAGAATACAGGTCTATCACCTCCTTGGTTTAAATATTTCTCATTATTTTATTCTTTTTGATGAAATTATAAATGGGGTTATGTTTTTAATTTCTGTTTCTGGTTGTTTGTTATTAGTGTACAGAAACAAAACAGGTTTCTGTATATTAATGTTTTATCCTGCAACTGTACTGAATTCATTTTTTAGTTCTAATATGTTTTGATGGAGTCTTTAGGGTTTTCTATGAGTAGTATTTTACTACAACTAGTAGTAGTAGTTTTCTATGACAGTTTTCTGTCATCACCAAAGACTGACAGTTTTAGTTTTTCCTTTCTAATTTCAATGTTTTATATTTCTTTTTCTTGCCTACTTCTCTGTGGCTACAAATGCCAATGCTATGTTGAATAAAAGTGGAGAGAATGGGCATCCTTGTCTTGTTCCTGATCTTAGGGGGGAAAAAATCCTTCCATTTTTCACTGTTAAGTATGATGGTAGCTGTGGAATTGTCATATTTGCCCTTTATTATCATGAGGTCTGTTCTGCTATAAACACTTTGTTGAGAGTTTTATCATAATTAGATGTTAAATTTTGTCACTTTTTCTGCATCTACTGAAATGATACGATTTCAAAACTTTGTTATGTTAATGTGCTGGATCACTTCAAATGATTTGCAAATGTTCAGCTATCCCTGCATCCCTGAAATAAATTTCATATCATGGAGTATGATCCTTTCAATGTATTGTTAAATGCAGTTTCCTAATATTTTGTTGAGGAGTTTTACATCTATGTTTATCAGGGATATCAGGCTGTAATTTTCTTTTTTTCTTTTCTTGTAGTGTCCTTGTCTGGTTTTGGTATGAAGGCAATGCTGGCCTTACAAATGAGTGTAAAATTATTCCATCCTCCTCAACTTTTAAAAATAATTTGAGGAAAATAGGTATTAACTATTCTTTAAATGTTTGGTAGAGTTCAGCTGTGAAGCCATCTTGTCCTGGACTTCTTTTCATGGGAGTTTTGTGAGTACTGATTCAGTGTCTTTTTTTTTTTTTCTCTTGAAGTATAATTGATATATCAGTTACTATAACTAATATTAGTTATATTAGTTTCAGGTACAACATAATGATTCAACAGTTCTATACATTAACCTATGCTCAGCATGATGTGTAGCTGCTATCACTATACAATGTTATTAGACTATTGTAAAAAAAAAATCAATATTATTGTCTATAATCTCCATGATGTACTTTTCATTCCAGTGATTTATTTTATAACTGGAATTTTGTACTCTTAATCCCCTTTATTTATTTTTCCCATCCCCTCCCTCCACTCTGGCAATAAGCAGTTGTTCTCCATATTTATAAATCTTTTTGTTTGTGTTAGTTTATTAGTTTGCTTATTCTTTTATATAGTTTTTATATAGTTTGCTTATTCTTTTGTTATAGATTCCACATATGTGTCATATGGTTGTCCTTCTCTCTCTTATTTCACTTAGCATAATATCCTCTAAGTTCATCCGTTTTTGTCACAAATAGAAAGATCTCATTCTTTTTTAGGGCTCAGTTATATATATACTGTCTATATATACCACATCTTGTTTATCCATTCATTTATCAATGGGCTTTTAGGTTGCTTCCATATGTTCGCTATTGTAACTAATGCTGCAGTAAACTGGGGTGCACATGTCTTTTTTTTTTCCTATTTTTTTAATTTAAATTCCAGCTAGTTAACATACAGTGTAATATTAGTTTCTGGCATACAGTATAATGATTCAACACTTCCATACAACACCCAGTGCTCATCACAACAAATGCACTCCTTAATTCCCATCCCCTTTTAACCCATCCCCCTATGCACCTCCTCTCTGGTAACCATCACTTTGTTCTCTATAGTTAAGAGCATAGGGGGGAAAAAAGAGAGAGAGATACCACATGTCCTTTATCCATTCATCAGCTGATGGATGGATACTTGGGCTGTTTCCATAATCTGGCTATTGTAGAAAATGCTGCTATAAACACTGGGGTGCATGTATCTGTTTGAAATAGTATTTTTGTATTACTTGGGGAAATATCTAGTAGTGCAATTGCTAGGTTGTAGGGTAGTTTCAGTTTTAACTTTTTGAGGAACCTCCATACCGTTTTCCACAGTGGCTGTACCAGTTTGCTTTCGCACCAACAGTGCACAAGATTTCCCCTTTCTCCACATCCTCACCAGCACCTATTGTTTCTTGTGTTGTTGATTTTAGCCATTCTCACAGGTATGAGGTGATATCTCATTATACTTTTAATTTGTATTTCCTGATGATCATTGATGTTGACTATCTTTTCATGTGTCTGGTGGCCATCTGTATGTCTTCTTTGGAGAAACGTCTATTCGTGTCTTCTGCCCATTTTTTTTTTTAAGATTTTATTTATTTATTTGACAGAGAGAGACACAGCAAGAGAGGGAACACAAGCAGGGGGAGTGGGAGAGGGAAAAGTAGGCTTCCTGATGAGTAGGGAGCCCCATCCGGGGCTCCATCCCAGGACCCTGGGATCATGACCTGAGCTGAAGGCAGACGTTTAATAACTGAGCCACCCAGGCGCCGCCCCATTCTGCCCATTTTCTAACTGGATTATTTGGTTTTTGGGTGTTGAGTTTTCTATGTTCTTTATATATTTTTGGATACTAACCTTATCAGATATGTCATTTACAAATATATTCTCCCATTCTGTAGGTTGCTTTATAGTTTTGTGGATTGTTTCCTTTGTTCTGCAGAAGCTTTTTATTTTGATGGAGTCCTAATAGTTTATTTTTGCTTTTGTTTGCCTTCCCTTGGGAGACATACCTGGAAAGAAGTTGCTACAGTCGATGTCAAAGAGTTTACTACCTGTACTCTCCGCTCGGATTTTAAGGGTTTCCTGGCTCACATTCAGCTCTTTAATCCACTTTGAATTTATTTTTATGTATGATGTAAGAAAGTGATCCAGTTTCATTCTTTTGCATGTTGCTGTCAAGTTTTCCCAACGCCATTTGTTGAAGAGATTGTCTTTTTCCCATTCTTTCCTGCTTTGTTGAATATTAATTGATCATACAGTTATGGGTTCATTTCTAGGTTTTCTATTCTGTTCCACTGATTCATGTGTCTATTTTTGTGCCAGTACCATCTGTTTTGGATCACTACAGCTTTGCAATATAACTTGAAGTCCAGAATTATGATGCCTCTAGCTTTGTTTTTCTTTTTCAAGGTTATTTTGGTGATTGGGGGTCTTTTGTGGTTCCATACAAATTTTGGGATTGTGCGTTCTAGCTCTGTGAAAAATGCTGGTGGTATTTTGATAGGGACTACATTAAATGTGTAGATTGCTTTGAGGAATATAGACTACATTTTTTCTTCCAATCCATGAGCATGGAATGTTTTTCCATCTCTGTGTCATCTTCAATTTCTTTTATCAATGTTTTATAGTTTTCAGAGTTCAGGTCTTTTACCTCTTTGGTTAGGTTTAATCCTTGGTGTCTTACTGTTTTTGGTGCACTTGTAAATGAGACTGATTCCTTAATTTCTCTTTCTGCTGCTTCATTATTGGTGTATAGAAATGCAGCAGATTTCTGTAGGTTGATTTTGTATCCTGCAACTTAACTGCATTTGTTTACCAGTTCTAGCAGGTTTTTTTGGTTTGGTTAAGGTTTTCTATACAGAACATCATGTCATCTGCAAATAGTGAAAGTTTGACTTCTTCCTTGCTGATTTGGATGCCTGTTTCTTTATGTTGTCTGAATGCTGTGGCTAGGACTTCCAGTACTATATTAAGTAACAGTGGTAAGAGTAAATATCCTTGTCTTGTTACTAACCATAGAGGAAAAGCTCTCTGTTTTTCCCCACTGAGGATAATACCTGTGGGGTTTTTGTATATGGCCTTTATGAGGTATGTTTTCTCTAAACCTAATTGTTGAGGGTTTTTATTATGAATGGATGTTGTACTTTCTGCATCTACTGAAATCATATGTTTTTATCCTTTCTTTTATTAATGTGGTGTATCACATTGATTGATTTGTGAATTTTTTTAATTATTTATTTGAGAGAGAGAGAGAGAGAGCGCATGAGCAGGGGGAAGGGGCAGAGGAAGGGGGAGAAGCAGACCCTCCCGCTGAGCAGGGAGCCGGCTGTGGGACTCAATCCCAGGACCCTGGGACACTTAAAGGACTAAGCCACCCAGGTGCCGGATTTGTGAATACTGAACCACCATTGCAACTTGGGAATAAATCCCACTCGAATGGTGAATGATTTTTTAATATATTGTTGGATTTGGTTTGTTAGTATTTTATTGAAAATGTTTGCATCCATGTTCATCAGGGATATTGGCCTGTAGTTCTCTTTTTTAGTGGAGTCTTTATCTGGTTTTGGTATCACAGTAGTGCTGCCCTCATAGAGTGAATTTGGAAGTTTTCCTTCCTTTTCTTTCTTTGGAATAGTTTCAGAATAGGTATTAAGTCTTCTGTAAATGTTTGGAAGAATTTGCCTATGATGCTATCAGGCCCTGGACTTTGCTTGTTGGGAGTTTTTTGATTACTGATTCAATTTCTCTGCTAGTTATTGGTCTTGGTTCAAGTTTTCTATTTTTTTCCTGTTTCAGTTTTGGTAGTTTATATGTTTGTAGGAATTTAACCATTTCTTTAAGATTGTCCAATTTGTTGACATATAGTTTTTCATAACATTCTCCTATAATTGTATTTCTGTGGTGTTCATTGTTATTTCTCCTCTCTTATTTGTAATTTTATTATTTTGGTCCTCTCTTCTTTTTGAGAGTCTGGCTACAGGTTTATCAATTTTATTAAGTTTTTCAAAGAACCAGCTCCTGGTTTCATTGATCTATTCTAATGTTTTATTTAGTTTCTACATCATTTATTTCTGTTCTAATCTTATTTCCTTCCTTTTGCTGTCTTTAGGCTTCATTTTTCTTTTTCTAGCTCCTTTAGGTTTATTTGAGATTTTTCTTATTTCTTGAGGTAGGCTTGTATTGCTAAATAATTCCCTCTTAGGACTGTTTTTGCTGTATCCCAAACATTTTGGACTATTGTGTTTTCATTTTCTTTTGTTTCCATGTAATTTTTTATTTTTCCTTTGATTTCTCGGTTGGCCTAACCATTGTTTAGTAGCATGTTGTTTAACTTCCATGTATTTGTGCTCTTTCCAGATTTCTTTCTTGCGGTTGATTTATAGTTTCATGGCATGTGATCAGAAAAGGCACATGGTATTACTTCAATCTTTTTTAATTTGTTGAGACTTGTTTTGTTGCCTAGTACGTGATCTATTCTGGAGAATGTTCATGTGTGCTTGAAAAGAATGTATATTCTGCTGTTTTAAGATGGAATGTTCTGAATATATTTGTTAAATCCATGTGGCCAGTGTGTCATTCAAAACCAGTGTTTTCTTGTTGATTTGTTGTTTGGATGATCTATCCACTGATGGAAGTGGGGTGTTAAGGTCCCCTACTATTATTGTATTACTATTGATTACTTCCTTTTGTTTGTTTTTAGCTGCTTTATGTATATGAGTACTCCCATGTTGGGTTCATAAATATTTACAATTGTCATATCTTCTTGTTGGTTTGTTCCATTCCTGATTATATAATGTCCTTCTTTGTCTCTTCTTACAGTCTTCGTTTTAAAGTCTATTTTGTCTGATATAAGTATTACTGTCCTAGCTTTCTTTTCACATCCATTTGCATGATAAATGTTTCTACATGCCTTCACTTTCAGTCTGCAGGTGTCTTTAGGTCAGAAATGAGTCTCCTGTGGGCAGCATAGGAATGGGTCTTTTTTTTTAATCCATTTCCTCACTCTGTGTCTTTTGATTGGAGCATTTAGTCCATTTATATTCAAAGTAATTATTGATAGGTATGTACTTTTTGCCATTTTGTTACTTGTGTTATGGTTGTTTTGTAGTTCTTCTCTGCTCCTCTCTTTTTTTTTTTTTAAGATTTTATTTATTTGACAGAGAGAAAGAGATCACAAGTAGGCAGAGAGGCAGGCAGAAGGAGAGGGGGAAGCAGGCTTCCTGCTGAGCAGAGAGCCCGATGCGGGGCTCAGTCCCAGGACCCTGAGATCATGACCTGAGCCAAAGGCAGAGGCTTAACCCACTGAGCCATCCAGGCGCCCCTCTCTGTTCCTTTCTTATCTTGCTCTCTTCTCTCACAATTAGTTGGCTCTCTTTAGTGATTTATTTGGATTCCTTTGTCTTTTTATCTATTACTGGTTTTTTATTTGTGATTTAGATTTGTATATAACATCTTCTGCATATAGCAGTCTATATTAAGTTGATGGTTGCTTTCTTGGGTATTCAGAATGATATGACAGTTATCTAGTTATATTCAAGGGATGAGACAAGCCTAGGATCCTCCTACTATGCCAATATCTTAGGGGCGCCTGGGTGGCTCAGATGGTTAAGCATCTGCCTTCATCTCAGGTCGTGATCTCAGGGTCCTGGGATCGAGCCCCACATCCAGCCCCACATCAGGCTCCCTGCTCAGTGGGCAGCCTGCTTCCCTCCTTCTCTGCCTGCTTCTCATCTGTCAAATAAATAAAATCTTTAAAAAAAAAAAAAAGTTGATTGTTGCTTAAGTTCAAATATATTCTTTACTCTTCTCACCATGTTTTAGGTATATGGTGTCATACTTTACATCCTTTTATTTTGTGAGTCCCTTGGCTGATTTTTATAGATACACTTGTTACTGCTTTTGCGCTTCCTACCTTTCTTACTTTTATTTATGGTCTTTCCTTTCTACTCAAAGCATGCCCTTTAACATTTCTTATAGGGCTGGTTTCGTGTTCATGAATTTCTTTAATTTTTGTTTGTCTGGGAAACTGTCTCTCCTTCTATTCTGAATGATAGCTTTGCTGGATAGAGTATTCTTGGCTACATATTTTGGAAGACTGTGTTTCCGTCTTCATTTATCTCAATTTTTTTTTTAATTTCCTCTGATTTCTTTGACCTACTGGTTGTTTAATAATTTGTTTAGCCTCCATATATTTGTGTTTTTTCCAGTTTTCTTCCTATACTTGGTTTCTAGTTTCATACTATTGTGGTCACAAATAATGGTTAATATTACCTTAAATTTACTGATACTTGTTTTGTGGCCTCATTTGTGGTCTGTCATATAGAATGTTCCATGTGCCCTTGGGAAGAATTCTGGATAGTATGCTGTTTTTGCATAGCATGTACTATATAAGGGCACCCGAGTGGCCCAGTCGTTTGAGCATCTGCCTTCGGCTCAGGTCATGATCCCAGGGTACTGGGATCAAGCACCGTACTGCGCTCCCGGCTCAATGGAGAGTCTGCTTCTCCCTCTCCCACTACCCCTCCCTCCACTTATGCCCTCTCTCTCTCTCTCAAGTAAAAATAACCTTTAAAAAAAAATGTACTGTATACATCTATTAGGTCCATCTGGTCTCATGGGTCACTTAAGACAAATGTTTTCTTATTGATTGCCTTCCCTAATGATCTATCCATTGATGTAAGTCCTCCACTATTACTGTGTTGCTATCAATTTCTCCCTTTGTTAATATTTGCTTTATATATTTAGGTACTCCTATGTTTCGTAGATGAATATTTACTAGCATTATATTCTCTTGTTGCATTGACTTTATCATTATGTAATAATGGCCTTCTTTATCTTCTGTTACAGTCTGTTTTAAAGTCTTTTGTGTGATACAAGTACTACTACAGCTTTCTTTTCATTTCCATTTGCATGGAATATTTGTTTACATACTTCACTTTCAGTCTGTATGTATCTTTAGATCTGAAATGAGTCTCTTGTAAGGCAGCATATAGATAACTTGTATTTTATTTTTTATCTATTCAGTCACCTTCTTTTTATTGGAGAATTTAGTCCATTTATATTCAAAGTAATTTAGTAATTTTTAATAGGAATATAATTATCCCCATTTGTTCATTATATTCTGGTTGTGTTTTTAGTTCTCTGTTCTTTCTCTTGCTCTCTTCCATTATGGTTTCATGCCTTTCCTTAGTGGTATATTTGGATTCCTCTTGCTTTATTTTTTTATGTATCTATTATAGGTTTATGGTTTGTGATTACCATGAGTTCCATATATAACAACCTTTATTGTGTGTGTGTATGAGTATCAGTTTAAGTTCATGGTTCTTTATTTTTTAACACATTAAAAAAACCACTACATTTTTGTTCCCCTCTCTTTGTGTTTTATGGTTATGATATAATATTTGACATCCACACTGTATTTCCCAAACTAATTATTGTAGTTAAAGTTGATTTTACTACATTTGTTTTTTAATCTTCATACTAGTTTTATAAGTGCTTGATCCTCCTACATTCATCAGTGAGATTTTTTGTTCAGTTATATATTTTTTATTTCTAGTTAAGGCCTTTTCTGCTCAAAGTCTATTTAATATTTCCTATAATGACAGGTTAGTAGTGACAAATTCCTTTATCTTTTGCTGTCCAGAAAACTCTTTATCTCTTCTTCAATTCTGAATGATAACCTTACTGGGTAGACAATTATTTTATGTTTGTTTTCTCCTTTCAGCACTTTAAATATATATATACAATGCCACTCCTTTCAGGCCTATACAGTTTCCGCTGAGAAATCAGCTGACAGCCTTACAGGGGTTCCTTGTACATAACTGTTTCTCTCTTGCTCCTTGTAAGATTTTCTCTTTAACTTTTGATAATTATAATGTGTCTTGGTATTAATTTCTTTGGGTTCATCTTTGAAACTCCCTGTACTTCCTAGATCTGCACATGTTGCCTTCCCCAGGTAAGGAAAATTTTTAGCCACTAATTTCTTCAAGTTTTCTGCACTTTTCTCTTTTTCTCCTTCTGGATATACACAATGCCAATGTTAACATGCTTGATGCTATCCAAGACAGGCTGTGGAGTGGCTGAGGGTAGAGCTCTCTCTCTAGCTGGAACGCTTGGGTTGCCACAGCCGGGGCTGGGACTACATAGATGAGAGGTGCTTGGCTGCACCTGTCACAGCAACAGTAGGGCTGGGCAAGGATCTTCCTGCTCCTGTCTGACTAGGGCTGTGCCAGTTGGCATGGCTTTCTCCCAGATTAGTTGGAAAGAGTTCTGTGGCTACCACTAGGAACCAAAGTGGTGGGCATGGCTCTCCCTGACCCACCCACCCACACAACAGGCTGGCTGAGGTGCTGTGGTGGCTAGTGCAGCTATGGCAGCTGGTAGGACTTTCAAAGGACTGTGCTTACCAGCATTAATAGGTAAAAAGTGAGAATACTAAGATGGCACTTGCCAGTGTCAGAACTAGCATGGTAGAATGTAATCATAAAAATGGCACCGAACTAGGTCTCCATTCCCAGAGGGTGTCTCAGCAGTGTCTTGCCCCTCTGGTAGATACTCCAGGACTAGTAAGTAGATCTCTTCACTTATATTTTAGGTGCTTTTCTAACTGGTGTTTGTTTTATCACCGTGTCTCAGGGTGAAGGAGACTGTGCATAAGCCCTTTAAGAACAGTTTTTCAATTCCTATATAGCTCCATAGTTTTCCTGAGTGTAATCACTGTTGGTTTTCAAAGTCTGGCTTTTGGAGGGCTTGTTGCTCCTTTGCAGGATCTAAAGGTGGGAGTGCCTGCCTTGGAGCTTCAGCCTCTTGCTCCTCAGGGAGAAGTTCCATGTTTTTGAGAGCCTCCCAATCGGACTGCTATGCCTGGGGTGGGACATTTCATTTTTTGGCAAGACCTTATCTTTATCTTCATCCAGGTTTCAAGGCTTCTAATGAAGAAACTATTCCATATTTAGTGGTATGTCTGTTGTTTCTGTGGGAGGAGATGAACTCAAGATCTTCCTATGCTGCTGTCTTGAAACCCCTTCTGTTGCTTTTGGTGTAATAGCCAAAAAAATTCAATGCCAAAACCAATATCAAAGAGCCGCCTCTTTATATTTTCTTCTGGGAGTTTTACAGTATCAGATCTTATGTTTAATTTTTTCATCCATTTCAAGTTAATTTTTGTGAGTGGTTTAAGATAGGAGCCTAATTTTATTTTTCTGCATGTGGTTATCCAGTTTTCCCAGCATTATTTGTTAAAGAGACTATCTTTTCTCCATTGAGAGTTCTTGGTTCCCTTATCAAATGCATAATGTTTATGCATAATGTTTATTTCTGAGCTTATAGTGTTTTAATTGCTGTAACTTTTTAGTATTTGAAGTTTGAAATCAGGAAGTGTGATGACTCCAGCTCTGTTCTTCTTTATCAGGATTGCTTTGGCCGTTCAGGGTCTTTTGTGGATCCATACAAATTTTAGGACTGTTTTTTCCGTTTTTGTGAAAAATGCCATTCTACTTTTAAATGTATTACATTGAATCTGTAGGTGGCTTTTAATGATTTTTCCAATCCATCCATAGAGCCAGAATAAGCTTTAGAAAGAACAAAGCTGGAGGTATTACAATTCAGACTTCGAGCTGTATTGCAAAGATACAGATATCAAAAAAGTATAGTACAGCACAAAAACAGAAACATTGGCCAACAGAACAGGATGAAAAGCCCAGAAATAAAGTCATGTTTATCCAGTCAATCTACAACAAAACAGGCAAGAATATACAAAGGGGGGAAAAGACAGTCTCTTCAATAAATGGCATAGGAAAACTGGACAGCTACATGCAACAGAATTAGGCTGGACCATTTTATATCATACACAAAAATACACTCAAAATATATTAAAGACCTACATGTGAGATGCAAAACTATAAAAGTCCTCAAAGAAAACTTAGTAATTAATTTCTTGGATATTGGCCTTTGCAACATGTTTCTAAATATGTCTCCTCAGTCAAGGGAAACAAAAATAAACTACTGGGACTACACCACAATAAAAAGCATTTGCACAGCAAAGGAAAAAAATCAACAATACAAAAATACAACCTCCCGAATGGGAAAAGATTTTTGCAAATGATGTATCTGATAAGGGGTTAATATTCCACAATATTAAAGAATGTATATAATCCAACACCAAAAAAAACCCACCATAAATAATCTGATTAAAAATGGGCAGAGGACCTGAAGAGATATTTTTCCAAAGAGGACATACAGGTGGCCAATAGATATATGAAAAGACGCTTGACATCACTAATCATTGGGGAAATGTAAATCAAAATCACAGTGAGACATCACCTTACACTTGTCAGAATAGCTAATATTAAAGAGAAGAAATAACAAGTACTGGTAAGGATGTGGAGAAAAGGGGATCCTTGTACTGTTGGTGGGAATGCAAATGGTGCAGCCACAATGAAAAACAGTATGGAGGTTCCTTAAAATATTGCAAATGTAAATACCATATGATCCAGTAATTCCACTATTGGGTATTTACCCAGATAAAATGAAAACACTAATTTGAAAAGATATATGTACCCCTATGTTTACTTTTTTTAATATTTTATTTATTTGCCAGAGAGACAGAGAGAGTGCACAAGCAGAGGGAGCAGTAGGCAGAGGGATAGGAAGAGGGAGGCTCCCCACTGAGCAAGGAGCCTGATTCAGGACTTGATCCCAGGATCCTGAGATCATGACCTGAGTTGAAGGCAGATGTTCAACCCACTGAGCCACCGAGGTGTCCCATGCAGAATTATTTATAATTGCCAAGATATGGAAGCAACCTAAGTGTCCACTGATAGACGAACAGATAAAGAAGACAATGAAGTATTACTCAAGTATAAAAAAGAATGAGATCTTTCCATTTGCCATAACATGGATGACCTAGAGGATGTTATCCTAAGTGAAATGAGTCACACAGAGAAAAATATCACATGATTCCACTTATATGTGGAATCTTAGAGAACAAAATGATGGTTATGGGGTAGTGGGGAAGGGCAGAATGAGTAGAATTAAAAAAAAAATTTTTCCTAAATGCGATATTTTCCCATTTATTTTTATCTTCAATTTTTTTTATCAAGGTTTTGTACTTTTCAGTATGTAGACCTTTCACTTTCTTGGTTAAATTTATTCCTAATTTTTTGTTTTTGATGCTATTGTGAAAGGGGTTGTTTTTCTTTTAAGAAATGCATCTGATTTCTCTATATTGATAATATATTCTATAACTTTTGAGAATTCATTGATTAGTACTGTTTTGGTGGAGTCTTTAGGATTTTCTAAATATAAGAGAAGGAAGAAGAAGGAAAGGAAAAGGGAATTGGGGGAAATCGGAGGGGGAGATGAACCATGAGAGACTGAGGACTCTGAGAAACAAACTGAGGGTTTTGGAAGGGAGGCGGGTGGGTGAGCCTGGTGGTGGATATTAAGGAGGACACGTACTGCATGGAGCACTGGGTGTGGTGCATAAACCATGAATCTTGGAACACTGAAAAAAAAAAAAGGAATATTTACTTCTTCCTTTCCCATTTGGATGCCTTTTATTTCTGTTTCTTATCTACTTGCTCTGCCTAGGACTTCTAGTACTTTTGAATAGCAAAGGTAAGAGTCGGCATCTTTATCTTATTCCTGATTTTAGAAAAGCTTTCAGACTTTTAGTGGTGTGATGTTAGCTGTGGGCCTGTCATATATGCCTTTTATTATATTTGAGGTATGTTCCTTCTGTACCCAATTTGTTGAAAGTTTTTAAGATGAAATGATGTATTTGTCAAATATTTTTTCAGCATCTGTTGAGATGATCACATTGTATTTTTAGTTCTATGAATGTGTTGTATCACATTCACTGATTTGTATATGTTTAACCATTCTAGGAATAAATTCCACTTGATCATGGTGTACGATCCTTTTAATGTGCTACTAAATTCAATTTGGTAATATATTGTTGAGAATTTTTGCATATTTAATTATCAGTGATATTGATCTATAGTTTTCTTTTATTGTAGTGTCTTTGGCATCAGGGTAATGGTGGCCTTGTATAATGAGTTTGAAAATGTTCCTTCCTCTTTGAAGCACTTTGAAACATAGTGGCGTTAATATTTTTTTTAATTTAAATTTTACTTAGTTAACATGCAGTGCAATATTGGTAGAATTCAGTGACTTATCACTTACATACAACACCCAGTACTCATCATAACAAGTGCCCTCTTTAATATCCATCACCCATCTACTTCCCTCCATCAATCCTCAGTTTGTTTTCTATCATCGAGTCTCTTATGATTTGTTTCCTAATTCTTCTGTAAACATTTGGTAAAATTCACCAGGAAAATCCTGGCAAAAATCATCCTTGATGAAAACATCCCCAATTTTTCAGAATATCTACAGATAAAATTCAGAGAAACATGGGGTAATACTGAACTTGAAAATAAGCCATGATCTGTTAAACGGCATAATAAATAAAAATAATAATAAATAAATTGAAAAAAAAAACCCAAACAGTATAATAACAAGCTTGGATCTCCAAATACTTCAGGTATTAATTAGGCTTATCAAATAGCTATGAAGGAAATGATAAGGGGATTTGAAAAAAATAAAACAACTGGAACTAAGAAATAAAAAATTTAAAATTAAAAATTCAGTGAAAGAGAGACTATCAGATTAGTGACAGATAATGGGAAAAGTTGTAAGCTGGAAATGGATATAAATAAATCATCCATAGGAAAAAGGTTAAGAGACATAGAAAATAGAATGACAAAGTATAATATGTATTTACATAAAGTTTTGTTTTTTAAGGAGACACATCTGAAGAAGAAACAATATAGGAAAATATAAAGGAAGAAAGTATTCTGGGCTTAAGGGACACATAATGTATACTAATGGAAAACAAAAATTACACTGGCAACATAATTCCTCAATAGCAACAAAAAGAGCCATAGTCTTTGGTGTATTATCTTCAAAATATTTAGAGAAAATATGTATTAATCTTTGTATACCTAGCAGAACTATTCTTCAAAAACAAAGAGAAAATAAGACATTTTTGGAATGAATAAACCATGAGTTAATTCAACACTTGTTAAGCCATACTGAAGGGGCCTCTAAAGGTTAAGCAAAAGGAAAATGGTTCCAGGAATCTTTTATTATTTGGTTTTGTGAAGAGGCCTGTTTCCTTTGCTAATGTCTGTTTTGAGGTTTTTTTAGACATACTTTTATATTTCATTTTAATCTGCATCAAAATATATCATATCCTGATACTGACATTTCTTGGATGTATTAGTAAAACTAGAGAGCACAGCAAGAAAAGAAAAAACATAGGGAAAAATAAATAAAGTTTACTGTCTTTGAAAGTGCATAATAAAAAAGTAATCAGAGGGGCACCTGGGTGGTGAGGTCGTTAAGCATCCAATTCTTGGTTTCAGCTCAGGTTGTGAGATCAAGCCCTGCATGGAGTCAGTTTTAAGACTCTCTCTCCCTGCCCCTCCCGCTGGTGCTTTCTCTCCCTCTCTCTAAAATAAATAAATAAATCTTTAAAAATATGTAATCAGTGCATGGAAAAAAATAAATGAAGGAAAAAAAAGCAAGTACGCATAAAAGTTGGATGTAAAAATCAGAGGTTCTTAAAGAAGAAAATACAACAAATGCAGCAGAATAAATCCTCGAAGCTCAGAGTAATCTTCCTAGAACCAACAAAAGATCAGATATAGGAAATAGAAGGACTTCTTCAGGTTTTAGACAAAATTGATGATACACTGAATCCAACACGAAAATATATCTAGGAAATATTAAATCCCAAGTTTAAGAAAAAACAGGCTCTTACTATTTCCTAAGGCATTAACTGTTAGACCTTTTTCAGAGAAAAGCTACCAGCCAAATTTCAGTTCTACATGATTACTTAAAGTATCTCCCACATCACAGGTTACTGCACTCACTGGAGGAAGAAAAGGGCAAAGTGAAGAAAACTTTGGATGGAAAGAATTTGGGAAGTTCACTGGTTAATCATAATATTCACATCAAACTGAATTAAAAGTAGATTAAGGGGTTAAGTCTTTTTTTTTTTTAACCTAGAAACAGTACCAGAAAATAATATTAATATCCATTAGAGGTCTAGGCAGGTTATAATTTTTCAAGTTTGGAGAAGTAAAATGAATGGCAAAAAAAAAAAAAAAAAAGTTTAAGTAAACTGAAAGTGGGGGGAAAAAATGGTGTGGTTTTAAAAAACCTACTAATCTGACAAAAAAGCAAACAATGGTGCTAATCAACAAACACTTAAACCAGTTAAAACATTACTGAGCACCCAACAGAATAGCAAAAAAACGTTAATAGGTAATTCACAGACAAGTTAATAGAAAGAGTAAATACATGAAAAAAATGTTCTACACCTCAAAATGAGCAAACTAAAAAATTTAAAAAGGTATCAGCTTATACTCATTCAATTGGAACATAATGTTTAAATAATGTGAAAGAATAAAAATATTGTATATTTACATTGAAATTTTATTTTTTAAACAGCTAAATATC
Source organism: Potos flavus (assembly GCA_028534135.1). Lineage (NCBI taxonomy): Eukaryota > Metazoa > Chordata > Mammalia > Carnivora > Procyonidae > Potos > Potos flavus. The sequence goes on from CM052886.1 coordinate 71,604,502, forward strand.
CAACAATGTGGTAATAGGTAAAATTAGGTTGCACCCACTAAATAAATATCACAATCAGCACAATTACATAATAACATAAAACATTTACATTATAATATACAGTAGAAAGTGTAAAAAAGGTATAAAAAACCCAAGTGATGGTTTTACAAATAAGTAAAAAAATAAATGTATATTTACAAGACTTGGAAGGATATTTTAAGTTTCTGGAGAAGAAGGATTGTGAAAATTAATTCAATTTTGAGTTGTATTGATGTTGATATTTGTATAAAAAGCCTAAGAAAACATGAATTTAAGAAACCAATTAGATTGATATAAATATAACTCATATACTGTTATACTTGAATGGGACACATGATTTTTTACTCTATAAAAAGATTTGCAAATTAAAGCTCCTATTTTGAAAGATCCTCTAGTGCTTTTCAGATATGACCTAAAGGAAAATTATTTTTTTTTAAGATTTTATGTATTTGACAGAGAGCACAAATAAGCAGAGCGGCAGGCAGAGGGAGAGAGAGAAGCAGGCTCTCTGCTGAGCAGAGTCCGATGTGGGACTTGATCCCAGGACCCTGGGATTATGACCTGAGCGGAAGGCAGCCACTTAACCAACTGAGCCACCCAGGCACCCCGACCTAAACGGAAATTAGATAAACTGTTCCAGAGACACGGATTTCAAACATTAGTTTCAAATGAAAAGGCAGTAAAAATAAAAGTACCAAAATACAATGAAGATCCTGAAATAGAGGGTATGGAGCAATATAAATTGTCCAGACTTAAGCAGGTAGATGGCAGCAATCGTATTAAAAAAAAAGAAAAAAAGGCCTTTGAAAAAGCCCTGTTATGTTGGCCTCAGCGACTTCGGTGACAGATTCTAACAAGTAGGTTCTTACACACTGGCTCAGGCTACGCTGTCTGCAGTCCATGAGCAATGCAGTTCAAGTCAGTATCAATACAGCAAGGACAGTGAACCGAACAAAGACCGCCTGCGTGAGAGAGAGCAGCACTGCAGAACGCTGCTCTTAACAACACGGTAAACCATGGCGCATACGGGATCTCTCTCACCATGTTCCCTGATACCTGCACCCTAAGAGTTAATCTGTCTGCATCATTCTGGCCTATTAAAAAAAGGGGGAGGTGGAGAGAGGAAGACAGAGAGAGAGAAATAATTTTTGAAGCAGAATCAAAAACTTTTAAGAGTAATAAGAGCTAAAATTAGAGAAATAAGATTTTAGAGTCTATAAAGGCTAATTAATGCTTCCTCTGCAGTGTGTGGCAAACTTCCTTCAGATTTATGGGGGATGAAAAGAGCACAGGCAGAGTCTAGAGACAACCTGACTTGCCATCTGTGACAAGCAAAACTTCGGTCAACAGAGGTATAAACAAAGACAACCCTGATGAGGATTCAGTATTAGGCAGCTCCGGTCACCCTGGGTATAAGAAGTGAAATCCAGGGATCCTAAACTCAAGAATGGTCCTTGCCACTCAGGGAATTTTACCATTTCTATCCTCCCAGAGAAGCTGCAAGGGTACAGCAGAGGACAGGTTCTGCCAAGTTTCTACTTTCTGGGAACTTCTCTGAACCTAACCTGTAGAGTGAGAGAAATATTGCCTCTATTGCCTTTTTTTTCCCCTAGTACCTCACTTATACCAAGGATAACACATGCATAGTTAAGGACAGAATTAAGTCATAGATAAAATGCTGGTAAGCAAGAATATTTAAGAAAGTGGGGGAGGGGGGAAAGGAAAGAAAACACATATACGCACAGACCCCAGTGCTATTCAGTAATGAATACAGGATGAATTACAGCTTCACTCAATCTGAGTATATCTTACAGATATAACATTGAGAAAAGCAAAGCAAGACACTAATAAATATTTATCCTATTTACAAAATGTTCAAAAACAAAGCTAAACTACGATTTTTAGAAATACATACATAGGTGATATAACTATTTCAAAAAAGGAAGTTATTAGCATAAGTCAGAAAAGTGTTTAGAGAGAGGATTACACAGATGTTCATTTTTAACCATTTGTTAAAATATCAATGTGTGTGTAATAAAGCACTTTTCTCTGTATAAATTATATTTTGCAATAAAGAGGTCTAAAAATTAAAGCTGTCATCTTACTCTTGCAAACACATAAGGAAATGACAGAAATTGAGCTTAGGAATGTATGGGTCATTATAAAAAGAGTAATCAGTAAGAAACTTGGTAGAAGATTCAGGCCTTCACTGCATTCAACAATGGGTTTTCTGGCAACGTGATGTTCAGTGCTGTTCTAATGAGAAGAATAAAAATGGAGATCCTGTCTAGGAGGAGAATCCTAAGAAACCATATGAAAAAAAACATGTATATATTTGAAGTTCAGAGGCATGTTCTTTTGGATTCTCAAACACATTTTCCTCGTGGTGTGAATCTAGAATTTTGGCAGGTAGAGTGTTATTTCACCTAGATCCTCCATTGCCCCCTCCCCATCCCACAGAGAAAGGCGGCAACCGGAAACTTGTTTATAGCTGGATTGTGGCCTCGCTGTTTTCAAGAGCCCACCTATCTTTTCATTAGCACTCCCTGTATTTGGTCCCTTGTACTTTTACAGATGAGAAAACACAAGAAAAAAAAAATGGTGATTATAGAAAGAGGAAGTAGTGGTGGCTTCTCGAGTATCAATAACTTCTTTTATGCATTGAAAACGCAGCAAAGTCAGAGTCTGGGGTCAGGGGCTCCCACAGTGTGTGCAGACACCCAGCAGAGAACGGCCTGAGAGGCCGTGTCAGGACAGTGGCATGGAAATGCCGCAAGATGATTTCCTCCGAGTCCTGGGGCTTGATTTGATTTTGTTTCTCCTCCTCTGGGTCTTTGCTTTTCTTTGGTCTGTGGGCTGATTTCTATGGAGCTGAGGCAGATTTATTGTCCACCAGAGGCCAAAACTAATTTCCAAATGTGCCCTCACTATCTACAGCGCTGGCTCAGAGCCCTTCAGGGCATCTCCTTAATACCTATTATGTCACTTCTGTTGAACACTTGAAGTATGGAGCTAATATTTTATGACCAAGACATTTTTATTAACAAAAAAGGGTTACTGACTCTTTTCTTATTGACATTTTTAGACTAGGCAGTTCTCCTTTTCTTATTTATAAAAGTTTGCATTGTTTTGCCCCGATATCCACTTATTCTAGAGTAACAACTGATCACTTACTCCTTTTCACTCTTAAAATCTCTGTAATCAGGGGCACCTGGGTGGCTCAGTGGGTTAAAGCCTCTGCCTTCAGCTCAGGTCATGATCTCAGGGTCCTGGGATCAAGCCCTGCATAGGGCTCGCTGCTCAGCAGGGAGCCTGCTTCCCCCTCTCTCTCTGCCTACTTGTGATCTCTGTCAAATAAATAAATAAAATCTAAAAAAAAAAAAAAAAATCTCTGTAATTGATCTTGCTGTCTTCATCTAGGTAGCCTGTCAGTTTTATTTTCTCTTCCTGACCCATATGTAACAATGTGTATTGTTATTCTCCTGTGGATAGGCATTTAACTATAAATACAGTGTAACTTCCTGAACAATGAAAGTAGCTGAATTAATAAGCTGAAACACTACCTTACCTACATGTTTTAATTTTCTACCTGGCTTTTTATTCATTCTCTTGCAAGTAGATATTTTAAATTATTAGCAGTAGTATTAAGCATTTAAACTATTACTGGAAATTTTTTGAGCTTAACAGTTCCATTTCAAAATTGACCCAAACTTAATCTAATCCAGTTTGAGTCTGTTATTAAAAATACTAAGTCAAAGCTTCAGATCAAGTAAGAGCCAAAGATGGATTACTAATATACGTATTCTAACTTGACTTCAAGTAAACTTTTGAACAGTTTACCCCTTAAATGATGCCTTGAGTTGTAAGCATATTGTAATTGTGAATACCACTGTTTGGAATATTCTGTCATTTAATGTTCAAGTCCAGTTTGTCGTGATGAAATTCTTGCCATCACCTGAATGCCATCATCATCATATTTATCTTTTAAAGACTACATTTGCTTACCCTTTCAGGCTAAAATTCACACCTAGTTCTTTTTCATAGAAAATCAAGGACACAACATGGCAAGAGACTACAGAGAGTAAAAAAAAAAAAAAAAAAGACTTTGTTCTTCATGTACCATGATACTTCCGGGCATTACTGTATAAATATAAAAGAATATAATAGCTATTATGTCTTTAAAATATTTTACTTCATTAGGATTTAAACTCCTTTGAAATAGATAAAGAATTCTAAGGCAGAAACTGCTTACATGATCACCAAATCCCTTTTCTTTTCCTCCCAACAGTCAGACATTTGCCAATTTCCTTTGCGGTGGGGATGTTATGCACACCACTTCCAGTTCTGGCCCATTAAACACACTACTCCCTCTCTCTACCTCCCTCTGGCTGCATGCAGAGAATCTGGCAGATAACTCCAAGAGCCGAGGGGCTGTGAAGCCACAACAAGAAGGAAGGCCAGGTTCCTAAAGAACTATCTGTAAAGTTGCTCAAAAACACCTGCCTACAATGTAGACGCAAAGAAAAATCTTGCATTGCACTAACCCATTGAGATTTGGGGACTATCACACCAGTCAACCTATCCTAATACAAATCTTATCACATTTCTCCACTCTAACCAGATTCCTATGGGTTTCTTCTAATTATTTTAAGTTACTGAAGATTGCATTCAAATTTTAATTACATGACTATGAATTGATGGACTTCCATAATAACTCAGTTTTTTGCAGCCATCCACTCAAAATATAGACCATAACACAAGTAAAGACCAGGAACCCTGCAGGTGCTTAAATATCTAATTGCTGACAAGCATCTGCACCAAATTGGAAGGCTGAGGTGCCCTAAATGACCTTATCTTTTAAAACTGATGAGTGTTTTCACTGGTACTAGCCTTTGCCATAACACCAGTAACTGAGCAAAGGTAACCAAAACAGACACTAATCCATCAAATGCTTTTAGAGTGACATACATCTGCCAGAACAATGTATAATATTTGTACTCAACTATGTTACATAAAATTAAATACTCAGCAAGACTAACTATACCAGTTTTTTTTGGTATCAAATCTGTTTTTTAAAAAAGAATATAAAGGGACATAGAAACATACTCTACTATCCTATATAAGAGTTAAACCAAGTAAGGGGATAAGGGAGACAATAAAAAAAAGGTTCTGCCAGGGACTGCTATTGAATTCTCTTCATTATTTCTTATGTATCCATAGTTAAAAAGGTTCTAAGTGTGAGCCTCTCCCAAATCCCAAGGAATTAACCCATGTTAAACATTATACTGTAATCCAGTCCATCAACTTGCCTTAACAACCACTGCGCAGAACTGTGGTGGTTTAAAAAGTTGGCCCCCAATTCTCTGAAATTCCTCCCATTGAGAGGCCAACTGCTATGTCCCTTCCTCTTGAAACTGCGGTAGGCTGTGTCTAACCAGTCAGTTGAGGTAATAATGCTATGCAAATCCTAAGGATAGATTATAAAACGCCGTGTAGCTTCTGCTTTGCTTACTGGAATACTCACTCTTGAAACCTTTGGCTACCATGTAAGCAACCAACTGCCATTAGGCCACAATGTTGTGGAAAGCCCAAACTAGACCACATGTAGAATCCATATAGAAGGACTCAAGAAAGAGAGACCCCAAGATTACATGAAGAGCCAGTAACCATCTGTTCTAGCTCTACATCATGTCTGACTGCAATTTCATGAAAGACCCCAAACTAAATTTACCCACAGAAACGGTGCAAGATAATAATAATTATTATTTTAAGCCACAAAGTTATGGGGTGATTTGTTAAGCAGCAATCAAAACAGAAATAAGAATTTCTAGTCATTGAAGAGAAAATCTCTACTGAATGTGAGATACCAGTCACTAAGAAATCTCCTTAAATTTGATACTATCTTTTTAACACATGTTAACATTAGGTATCTCAATCTATTTTATATAAAATCAGCTAATTTTAAACATAATCACTAATGATAATTAAACAGAGCTTAATTTCACCATGAAAAAAGCTAAAAACAACAAAAGTATGGGGTTCTGGTTCAAGATGGTGACACAGGAAGATCCTAAAAGTACCTCCTTCCATGGACACATCGAATCTGCAGCTATCTACCAAACAACTTCTCCTAAAAATAACTAAAACCAGGCAAAGTGACCCCTTCATCTCAGGCAAATAAGAGAGAAACCATATTGAAGCAGGAGGAAAGGTGGAGACACAATCTTACCATAAACCCCACACCTGGTGCTGCAAATCACAATCAGAAGAGAACTCAAAACCTGGAGCTTCTTCCTGAAGAACAAAGGGTTCCTACCCTACATTAGATACCCCAACTTTTAAGACTGTCAACTGAGAAACAAGTCCCCAAAACACCCAGCTTTGAAGACAAATGGGACTCCTGCTCACAAGATGCACAAAGCTATGAGGAATTAAGAAATGTTTTGTAAAGGGCCTGTACAGGGACTCATCTGCCCCAGGGATCAGTACAGAAGCAACCCTTTGAGAAGGGCCCAGACTTTATGTAAAAGAGACTCATTTTCTAATTTTAGAGCATGGTTCTGAGGAACAGAGGCTTGCTGAGATATTCTCTGTGGATGGAGGCTAGTGGGTGCCATCTTCCTTCTCTCCCTCTGCTTTGCTAAGAACAATGAATGTCTTTTCCCCCCCACTTTGCTCGCCTCTTCCCATTTTAGTGTCATTTTTGCAAATCCCCTCCGCCACACACCAGAGCACCAGTATCTCCCGGAGGGAGTGTCTACACACATGTGGTACCTGGGTATTTACATCTGGTGAACTGGCCTTTATGTCTGCCCCCCAGAGGATACCCCTTTACCACCTGGCTCTGGTGACTGAGGAGCTTATGTTCCTGGGTACACTGGACTATAATAACTGGAAATTCAATTCTTGGAAGACTACTACTCACTGGGGACTGCACAGATAGCAGACTGAAACATACCCCTAACCTTTCTTATAAAGAGGCCTAGTTGCTTGTTCAGGACCTTTGGCCTGAGAGCAGACTTCTGGTTTGGTGCACTTGTAAGGGCCAACTGACATGCTCTCAGAGAATGGAGGCCAATGGACGCAATCTTTATGCTGTCTCTCTGGCTCACTCCAGCTTGCTAGTATCTTCCAGAAAGGGTCTTATACCCATTTCCAGTGCCCTGATTTTAGTAGCTGCTGCCTGCAGAAACCTCTGCATCATCTAGCTCTGGTGGATACTGGGGTTTATGCTCATAGGTACCACAGGACAGTAACCAACAGAGGAAGAGTTCGCAAGTGATTACCACACCCTGAGCACAGGAAGAGACAACAGACCCAGGAGCTCAATCTTTTTGTGAAAGAGGCCTGTTAGATTATCTTCACAGTTGCAGCCTGAGGGACAGGCTTCTAATTAAACACACATCTAAGGGCTGACTGGAAATATTTCCTAAGAACTTCAAGGGCAGGTACTATTTTCACACACTGTCTGCTATGCACGAGACTGACAGCATCTCTCAGAGGGGAGCTCTTACACATGTCTGGACCCCAGTTTTTATGTCTGCTGCCAGAGGATAACCCTTGACTGCCTTGTTCTGGTGGCTGGGGGGGCTGGCATTCCTGGGACTCATAGAACTACAACAATCAGAAGACGATTCTTAGCAGGCTACCAACCCCAGGGCACTGACAACAGACTGAAACACCATCAATCTTTCTGTGAAGGGGACCCACTTGGTAGTCCTGAAGCTTTGGCTTTAGGGGAAGGCTTCATTCAGGTCCAGCCAACATCGAGAGGCTATGGACGTGTTCTCAGAAATGTAAGCCAAGGAATGCCATCTTTGGACTCTCCCTGTGCTTTCCTACTGCTACCGCCTTTCAGAAAGAAGCACATAGGCTCATCTGGAGCCCAGATTTTTGTGACATGTCCAAGGGACATGTCCAGAAAGTCTGGCCCTCAGGGTCAGTGGGGCTTATGCTTGTGTTTCCACAGGACTACATATATTTGCATTCTTTAAAAGCTGCTACCTGAGGATCTGGCTTTCACTCAACTGAATCTAGGTGCTAATTAATATCCTTCCCTTTGGGACACTGGTCTTGGCACACCTCCAACTACCGGAACTATTAAAAATAAAATAGGCTTCTTGGATAATCACAACATTTGAGAGACAACCAAAAGCTAGGGCAGGGTTGAACAATAAGGTTCATCTCCTACACAAGGCCAACCCTTCAAGACTGGAAGAGGTGGCTGTTTCATCTAATGCACAGAAACCAACAGAGAAGAGTTAAGCAAAATAAAGAAAAAGAGGAATATTTTCCAAACAAAAGAACAAGATAAAACTTCAGAAAAAACCTTAATGAAACAGAAATAAGTAATCCATCTGATAAAGAGTTAAAAGCAATGGCCATAAAAATGCTCGCTGAACTCAGGAGAGGAATGGGTGAACAGAGTGAAAACTTCAACAAAAAGACAGAAAACATAAGAAGGTTCCAAACGGAAGTCACAGAGCTGAGGAATAAAATAACTACTGAAATAAACACTAGAAGGTTCAACAAGAGGACTAGATAAGGCAGTAATAAGGGTCCATGAACTTGAAGACAGGGCAGAGGAACTTGCCCAATTAGAGAAGAAAATAGAATTTTTAAATGGGTGAAAAGTTAAGATAACCTAAGGGACTTATAAAACAGTATCAGGAGGGATAACATTTGCATAATAGTCCCAGAGGGAGGAAAGAGTGAGAAAGGGACAGAAAACTTACCTGAAGAAATAATGGCTACAAATTCCCCTAAACTGAAGAAAGAAACAGACATCCAGATCCAGGAATTCCAAAGAGTTCCAAACAAGATGAACTCAAAGAGACCCACAGCAGACACATTATAAGTAAAATATCAACAGTTAAACACAAGGAGAGAGTCTTAAAAGCAGTCTTTTAAAGCAGAAAGTTTGCAGGCCAGATGGGAGTGGCACAATATATCCAAAGGGCTGAAAGAAAAAATTTTCCAACCAAGTATACTCTATCCAGCAGTTATAATTCAGAATTGAAAGAGAGAGAGAGTATTCCAGACAGGCAAAAGTTAAAGGAGTTCATCGCAACTGCACTGGCCTTACAACAAATGTTAAAGGATTTATTCTAAATTGATGACTTTAATTAATAAGAAAATATACAAAAGTAATATAACTGGAAAAGGTAAATATATAGTAAAGATAGTAGGTCAATCACTTCTAAAGCTATTGTGAAGGTTGAAAGACAAAAGTAGTAAAAATTACTATGATTATAACAATCAGTTAAGAGATGCACAAGATATAATATATAACATCAAAAAATAAATAAAACATGGTGGGGGAGGAGAGAAATAATGTTGAGTTTTACAATGGGACCAAACTTAAGTTGTCAACTTAATAGGGTATTATAAATATAAGGTTTGATGTAAAAGCCTTGGGGTAACCACAAAGGAAAACATTACAGAAGATACACAAAAGAAAATGAGAAGGGCTCCTGGGTGGCTCAGTTGGTTAAGCGTCTGCCTTTGGCTCAGGTCATGATCCCAGAGTCCCAGGACCGAGTCCCATATTGGGCTCCCTGCTCAGCATAGAGTCTGCTTCTCCCTCTGCCCCTCACCCTGCTCTTGTGCTCTCTCTCATTCTCTCTCAAATAAATAAAATCTTAAAAAAAAAAAACATAACGAGAAAGGAATCTAACCCAACCAATAAAAAAAATCATCAAACCACAAAGGAAGAAAGCAAGAGAAGAAAGAGACAGTGTAACTACAAAATAGCCAGAAAATAAGTAACAAAATGGCAGTAAGTATATAGTTATCAATAATTAAATATAAATGGACTGACTTTTCAATCAAAAGGCAGACAGTAGCTGAATGGAAAAAAAACATAAGACTCATCTATATGCTGCCTAGAAGAGACTCACTTCAGACATAAGGACACACACATACTGAAAGTAAAGGGATGGATAAAGATGTTCCATGCAAGTGGAAATCAAAAGAAAGCTGGAGTTGCTATGCTTGTGTTAGATGAAATAGTCTTAAAAAAAAAAAAAAAAAAAAGACTAATAAAAGACAAAGAAGGGCTTTACATAATGATAAAGTGGCCAATCCAAGAGAGGACACAATATTTGTAAATACTTATGCACCCAACATAGAAGTGTGTGTGTATGTGTGTATACATATAATATTAACAGACCTAAAGGAAGAAACAGACAGCAATGTAATAGTAGGGGAATTTAATATACCACTTACATCAATGGATAGATCATCCAGATAGAAAATTGGCTCAAATGACACAGTTACCAGATGGACTTAATAGATACATACAGAAAATTCCATCCAAAAGCAAAAGAAGAAACAAACCTCCCAATTGCATATGGAACATTCTCCAGAATAGATCATATGTTAGGCCACAAAACAAGTCTTAACAAATTTAAGAAGATTAAAATCATATCAGGCATCTTTTCTGACTGTAATGATATGAAACTAGAAGTAAATTACAAGCAGAAAACTGGAAAACTCACAAATATGTGGAAATTAAACAGCATGCTACTGAACAACCAATGGGTCATCAAAGAAATCAAAAGTGAGATAAAAATACCATGAGACAAATGAAAATGAAATACATCATACAAAACTATTAAGAAGTAGCAAAAGCAATCTTAAGAAGGAATAGCAATAAATGACTACATCAAGAAACAAAAAAATTTTTCAAATAACCTACTTTACACATCAATGAACAAGAAAAAGAACAAAGCCAAAGTTAGTAGAAGAAAATAATAAAGATCTGAGCTGAAATCAAGGAAATAGAGACTAAAAAGATCAATGAAACTGAAGGTGGTTCTTTGAAAAAATAAAATTGATAACACTTTACCTAGACTAAGGAAAAAGAGGACTCAAATAAGAAATGAAGAGGAGATAATACAACTGACACCACAGACATGCAGTATGAAACTACTATGAACAATTATATGCTAATGAATTAGACAACCTAGAAGCAAGCTGAATACCCCTAACTTTGATTGGAGGTGTAATCTGGTGGTCTTTGGCTAATGGGTTTCTGTATTTTAAACTGAAAATCTCATGGAACATTACAATATTGAAAAATCTTAAAGACAGGTGATTCTCTGAGCTCACTTTTGAGTCCATTCAACAAATGTCATTAAAATTTATCATTTTGATGCACATTAAAATAAAATACACAAGTCCAATGGTGTTTTAAAAACAAACAGACATAAACAAAGAGAAACGGGCCTCTGCTGGAACTATGAGCAGAAAAGTTTAATGACAATTGTGGTTAGAAAGAGACAGAAAAAAGAGAAAAGCATTTGCAGAACTCAAAAATAACCACTCTCTTCTAGGCTCTCTTTTGCAGTGCTCGGAGGATACTGACCAGAGATCTGTTCAGTCTAGGCATCCTGATGTTTACACCTTGCTTCCCAACACACTCACCACCTCCAGGGAGTCAAATTTTGTGTCACCACTAGATGCCCTACCTCAAGAACAGGTCATTTCTGCCTTTTCTGACTACAGGAGAAATCAAGGTTAGCAGCTTGACACAATTACTGACAGAATCATCTATGCAGACGGTTTAGTATATCTGTTTATTTTCTACTTCACAAGTCCTACCTGCTTAATCTTTTTCTTAACAAATTAATACATTAATTACCCTGAGCAGGATGAACTACATACTCAAATATTTAGTATTTTTCATAAACTTGTGATAATTAAGGAATATGGACTATGCTTCTTTGTGGATTCCCCAAAGAATAGTTATTGATATGAGTTCATGACCCCAAAGAATAGTTATTGATATGAATTTACAACAGCTTTTATATATTTCAGTGTTGAGCTTTTCAAGAATCATTCATTAATATTAACCCCAAATTAAAAAGCAACTACTCAGGAAAAAAATAAAATGAAAGAGAAGCTACAAGCAACATGTTTTAGCTGTAACTTCAAAGAAAAGGGTTGTTCATCACCATTATGTAAGTACCTTCTTTTGAAGAAGATGTATTTCTCAGGATCCTAAAATTCATGACTTCATATACTGTTGAGTGTTTTAATTGCCAGAAAAAAAGATCTTAGAAATCAAGTACACAAATCAGTTATTGTGAATGTCCAGAATTAGGGGAAAAAAAAAAAAAAAGCTAGTTGTCACATATCTTTATGTGTGTACAAGTACCTTCCTATAACCTATCAAAATGCTAAAATATATTAAGGTTTACTTCTAAGGTGACTTATTTCAAATGCTCTTTTATGAACTACTTCAAAATTACTTCATCATCTATAGAAGCTATAAACCTTATCATAAAGAGTTTTATGAACACATAGTAACATCAAAACATACTTTTCAGAGTTTATTATGCTAGACAGCATTCGAAGTATTCTCTCTAGATTAACTCTGAATTCTCACAACAACCTGACAAAGTTATTCAATCTCTTTTACAAGATTAGGGAATTGCAGTTCTGAAGAGTAAAATGACTTTTCCAAGGTCACACAGCAAATAAATGGGGAAGCCAAGACTCAAAATCTGACCATTTCAAAATCTGATACAAATCTGTGTTCTTAACAACATGCCAAACTAACAAATATACAAGCACGCTTAAACAAATTTGTTTTCCAACACTGGAGATGTATCTATAAACAATGGAATGATCTCTCATATCTATTTACACAGTTTTAATCAATTGTTAAAAGAAAATTAGAGTACAACAGAGCTTTAATTAAATACTCTTGAATATCCAATCATGCAATCAATTTCAATATAAGCAGTTCTAATTTTAAGTAGGTATTTTTCCTTTCTCCTTCTGTTCCTAGCAAGCGATCTAATCAAGAAGATATATTCAAATGCATTAATCTTCATGGTTTCTTACAATATAAAAAGAAACCATTTATAACATCCAAAATAAAAAATACAAATAATGATAGATACTGCTGTTCATATAACAGAAAAAGACTGTATTTCACTTGTGAACACTTCCTTCTATATTTTGTGATCTATTTATGTATTAAATTTTGACTAAAAATTCAGTGTCTATGACGTGTATTTTCCCTTTAATACCAGTAAGATTCTGTTTATAGGACCAAATACTAAAAAAAGTACCCAAAGCCTCAGTTTTAATTATTTTTACATTATTAAAATAATAGCCTAGGGGCTTAATATAAGCTTTACACGAACACTACTGTTACAGCAAATGCTTGTGAAATGTATCGACTAACTCGCCTTTACCTTTTACCTTTTAGTCTCTGACACCAGGCAGATACCTCCTTCTGCACTTGTCAAATCTCACAAGCAGTTTTACTTCCATGATCAAACTCTTAAAGATTCCTTCTCTGGACAGCAGGTTCCCTAAAGATCAGTGTCTAATCATGGTGAACTGGGACAAATTGCTCCTATTCCCTTTTTCCCCAAAACATTTACCCTTCTGAGGCCCAAGCAGGCTTCCAGAGTCCCCAACAGGTGGCCTAGAGGAAGATTTGAAGATCCATTCAAGTGTTAACTACAGATTTTTGCTGCTTGGCACTACAAAATGCTAGACCATCTGCCAGGCACACCTCTACACTCATTAAAACTATCTTGTCATGTCTCTTCTCTGCCTGGAAGATTGGGTGGGCATTAATGAGACTCCATATCTGATGGTGGCCAAAATCTAAAACATATACCAGACTTGCTCAGCATGTACTGACTTAGTTCAGTTTAACTTACAGTCGTTTATTCATGCCCATCAATATAGGTCTTATATTTAGCAGGTCAGGTCTTACAGTGCTTGTCAATCGCACATGTTATCAGGGGATTTTTTTTTTTTTTTTTTAGCATAAACTATAAAGGAAGCTGAAACTCACTGTGTTATACAACTAGGTCTGCCAGACTTAGCAAATTAAAATACAGGAAATACAGTTGATTTGAATTTCAGATAAAAAATGAATAAGTTTTCAGTATAAGCATATCTGAGATATTTCATCTGGCAACTCTATGTTGCATCATGCAACATTGTGATTATTTGAATTTGATAACAGATATTTAAGCCCTCCCTACTATCAACCAATTAGTAAGTCAGCTTGATTTGATGGAAAAACAAGGGAAGGATGTATCAAAAAATGTGGTTCTTAGCCTCATTTCACCTCCTACCAGACTATGACTCTGAGGTTATCTCCTAGCCTCTTTGAACTGCAGGATCCTTACTTATAAAATGGATACCCTTCAAAAGCTAGCTCCTTCAAACATTTCCTCAGCTTCAGAGAGCCACCTCACTCAAAGTCATATCCCTCCTTAGGGTGACCCACATTCCCGTGGGAATATAATAAGCTGCACTTTTGGTTCAACTCAGGACAGCTCTTAATGACCATTCCAGCTCCAGAGCTCCCCGGAGGGTCAGCCAACATTACTGTTGGGCCTACACTGCAGCTCCACTTCTCCCACTAATCCTACTTCCAACGCTCTCTTCCACAGATTTTGATCCCAAAGATCTTCTAGATAAACATCCTGCACATTGCACTTCTTGCAAGAAATTGCTTCCCAGGGAATTCAACCTATGACACCCTCGCAACAGTATTTAATAGAGATAGATAAAACTCCCTCTTTGAAACATCGTGCTCTCAAGGTTTTTATCCTTTGCCAGTCCTGTTTTCCTATTACAAACATTAAGATGCTAGACTGACTCAGAGCCAGTTCTGGTCTTCTTTTTTTACACTCCCTTAGTTGATCAGTCATGTCAGTATTTCTGGAAGCTAAAGGTTCCCACACCGACTGCTGATCCATACTACTCTCTGAATTTCACACCTGGATAGCCAAGAGTTCATCTGAATGGCATCCCCATTTGGTGCCATCATCTGGAAGCTGGGACACCCTTGCTGCCCTTCAATCAATTCTTCAATCAATAGCTACTAATCTTTTAAAAACATAAACTGAACCACATTTTTCTGTTTCAGTGGCTTTCCCCTATATTTTTAGACAAAAATTCAAATCATTTTCCATGATCTAAAAGTCCACCAAATACTTTTCATATTAGTGAATGGTCACGTTTCATATTCAATCATAATAACCCAAACTGGGATCCTTGTGAAACCTAAACAGAGTGCTATTCAAAATTACTCCAGGACAACAGGCAATAATCATAACTAACCCAGGCAATTGGACACATATGTTTATACTGTGTATGAGAAGACTTACACATAGTCTAATGTTCTAATGTTCACAGCCTTTGTATTGACAATGATGTAATAGTTAAAAAGCTAGCACCTACATTCTTGTGAAACCCATAAAGATATCTCATGGAACCATGCTATTTGACTGACTTGGTGCTTCTCAGCCTTTAGTGCTCATCAGCATTATTTCTGGGACATTTTCAAATGCATGACCACAAGACTTTTCCAGACCACAAAATCAGAATGTCTGGGGAAAGGCCCAGGAATGTATATTTTGGAAAACCTTCCCAGGGTGAGAACCATTGTGCCACGCTATGACAAGTACTTTTGCAGCCACTTCTTAAGTTAAATGGGCAAACAACTAACATTGACTGTGTATGCTTACCTGCAGCAAAAGTATCAACAGGCTTAGTATTATTGATTTCCCTTCTATTAGTGCTTAGTTTTGATTTAGAATACTCCAGCAATAACACTATTTTTTAGGAGTGAGGACAGAAAAACATGATTAGCAAATGTTGCTTATTGTTGAGACTAGGGAGTCACTACATGGTTGTTCATCCCTACTTTTGCATATATTTAAAAATTTTGACAACTAAAAGCTTAAAAAATTAGAGCCATTGGTAAAACAAATAAATGACTGGTTTACTAAAATGATCAAGACAAGTCCAGCTAATTCTATTTTTCAAGTAACTTTAGTGTAGACCCTCTCCTTACTATCCCTCTTGCCACTCTCCCTATTTCAGGATTTTATTATTTCCCACCTGAAATTTGAATTTAATTCTGACACACTGTGATATGCCCTAATGAATATAATCCTTCATTCACTCAAACATTCTTCAAAATATCTTTATGAAGTACATCTATTTGCAAAGAACTAGGGTAAGACACCAGCATCTTCTCTGTGCTGCCAAAGCCAGTTTTGTAAGTCATAAATCTGATCAGCCCGTTCCTCAAGGAAAACAAGACAAAATTATTATCTATGACAGAAGTGGGCAAACTTTTTCTGTAAAGGGTCAGATAATTTATATATTAGGCTTTGTAGGCCATAGGGTCTCTGTTGCAACAACCCAATTCTGCCACTGTAGTGCAAAAACAGCCATAGATAATACATAAACAAATGTGTGTCGATGTGTTCCAATAAAACCATATTTACAAAAACAGGTGACAGGCTGGATATGACCCATTAATGCAGTTTTCCAATCACTGAGCTATGTTAACAATCAAATTCTGAGCCTCTAGGAACTCAGCAACTACACTTTGTGTTTTCCTACTCTAGTTCTCCTTGGTGGTTACTGCTAGTCTCTACTGCGGGTACACCTTGCCTGGATTGTGGTTGATATATTCAGCTATACATCCCCTCAACAACCTCTCACCAAAATGACTAGAAGGAACACCCAACAGAGGAAAAATTCAGAGACTGTGCCCTCTGCCACAAAACTATTGGATATGGACATAAACAGTATGTCGGAAAGGGAATTCAGGGTAACACTTTTCCAGGCAATAGCTGGGTTGGAGAAGACCCTTAGTGACAACATAGATCCTTTAAGGGCAGAAGTGAGAGCCGATCTGGCAGAAGTTAAAAACGCTATCAATGAGATCCAATCTAATCTAAATACTCTAATAGCTAGGGTAACAGAGGTAGAAGATAGAATTAGTGATCTAGAAGACAAACTGATAGAAAAGAATGATCAGGAGGAGGCCTGGAACAAACAGCTTAGAAGCCATGAAAACAGAATTAGGGAAATGAATGATGCCATGAAACGTTCCAAGATCAGAATTACTGGCATCCCTGAGGGGGTGGAGAAAGAAAGACTAGAAGATATAGTTGAACAAAACCTGGATAAAAATTTCCCTAATCTGGGGAATGGAACAAGTGTTCGTGTCGTAGAGGCAGAAAGGACACCCCCCAAATTCAGTGAGTCTAGAAAGACATCCAGACACTTAACTGTGAAATTCACGAATCATAATTTCAGGCAGGTCTTAAGGGCAGCTAGGGGGAAGAGATTCCTTACGCGCAGAGGAAGGACCATCAGAATAATGTCAGACCTGTCCACAGAAACCTGGCAAGCCAGAAAGGGCTGGCAAGACATATTCAGGGCACTAAATGAGAACATGCAGCCAAGAATACTTTATCCAGCAAGGCTGACATTCAAAATGGATGGAGAGATAAAGAGCTTCCAAGACCGGCAAAGTTTAAAACAGTATGTGACCACGAAGTCGGCACTACAAGAAATATTAAGGGGGATTCTATAAAAGAAGAAAGAACTCAAGAGTGACATAGAACAGAAATTTACAGAGACAGTCTATAGAAATAAGAACTTCACAAGCAACATGATGTCAATAAAAACGTATCTTTCAATCATCACTCTCAACGTGAACGGTCTGAATGCTCCCATAAAACGGCACAGGGTTGCAGACTGGATAAAAAGACAGGACCTCTCCATATGCTGTCTACAAAAGACAGGACCTGTCCATATGCTGTCTAAAGATACATCAAGACTGAAAGTGAAGGGATGGAGAACCATCTTTCATGCCAACAGGCCTCAAAAGAAAGCTGGGGTAGTGATTCTCATATCAGATAAATTAGATTTTAAGCTAAAGACTATAGTCAGAGATACAGAAGGACACTACATCATTCTTAAAGGGTCTATCCACCAAGAAGATCTAACAATTGTAAATATTTATGCCCCCAATATGGAAGCAGCCAACTACATAAGCCAACTGTTAATCAAAAAAAAAAGAGTCATACTAATAGGAATACATTAATTGTAGGGGATCTTAACACACCACTCTCAGTAATAGACAGATCATCCAAGCAGAAAATCAATAAAGAAACAAGAGCGTTGAATGACACATTGGACCAAATGGATCTCATAGATATATACAGAACATTCCACCCTAAAACAACAGAATACTCATTCTTCTCAAGCGCACATGGAACTTTCTCCAGAATAGACCACATACTGGGTCACAAATCAGGACTCAACCTATACCAAAAGATTGAGATTATTCCCTGTATATTCTCAGACCACAATGCTTTGAAACTGGAACTCAAACACAAGAAAAAGTTTGGAAGGAATTCAAACACTTGGAAGCTAAAGACCATCCTGCTCAAGAATGTTTGGATCAACCAGGAAAACAAAGAAGTTAAACAATTCATGGAAACCAATGAGAATGAAGACACATCGGTCCAAAACCTATGGGATATGGCAAAAGCGGTCCTAAGGAGGAAGTACATAGCCATCCAAGCCTCACTCAAAAAACCTGAAAAATCCCAAATACACCAACTCTCTTTATACCTTAAAGAACTGGAAAATCAACAACAAATTAAGCCAACCCCCACACAAGAAGGGAAATAATTAAGATTAGAGATCAATGAGTTAGAAATTAGAGATACAGAACACATCAATGAAACTACAAGTTGGTTCTTTGAAAGAATTAATAAGATTGATAAACCACTGGCCACATAAATCCAAAAGAAAAAAGAGAGGACCCAAATTAATAAAATTATGAATGAAAGGGGAGAGATAACGACTAACACCAAGGGAATAGAAACAATCATCAGAAATTATTATCAAGCTATGTGCTATATGCTTAATAAATTAAGCAACCTAGAAAAAATGGATGCATTCCTGGAAATCTATAAACTTCCAAGACTGAAACAGGAAGAAAGTGACCACCTGAATAGACCAATATCTAGTAACGAGACTGAAGCAGTGATCAAAAACCTCCCAAAAAAACAAGAGCCCAGGACTTGATGGATCCCCACCATTACTACCCCTGCTGATCTGTAATCAAATGGTCTATTGAGGGCATTTCTGGATTCTCCAAAACACCAAAAAGCATAGTAGCGTGAACACTGCCATTTCAGCTCTCAGAGTAGATATTATACTTCTAGGGAAAAAACCAACTGAACAGTACTAATAAAATTGAAGTTTATTTCTGTTTCTTAAAGTCCAAAGCAATAAATATGCAGAAATAGGATTTCATAGAAATTAACGGTATGAGTCATATGCATGTTATGTACATGTTTCGTTCTAAACTTATTCTTGTCTTTTTTTTTCCCAAGACCCTAATGAGGTTTCTGACCATATTTTCTACTCACACATAGCAACTTGACATAGGCCAGATAAAAGGGACAGTTAGAGGTCAACTTTCATCCCTTTTCTCTTAGGAAGAAGCATTCTTAACATACCAACAAAAGGAGAAATGATTCTATTTTTAGGGACCTCAAGAGAAAGCGATTTTACAATCTCCCCTGGTAATCTGTTCTAATGCTTAGCAAATTTTGCTGTCAGAAAATAATTTTCATAAGTCTCTTACGCTACAGAATAAAATGATTTTTTTCTTGTCCTGTTCTCAGGAGAGATGGAAAACAGCATACATTACCTGTAAGAGACCTGAATGTGTTTAAAAACTTCATGAAATTATCCCTAACCTATCTGCCCTCATCCTTTTAAAATTTTCATTTCTTGAAGAAGTAATTCTGGTTTCAAAACCTTCAAGGTATTTGAAACTTAATTCCAAATATTTATTTTTCTTGTCTAACCTACTAGTTCTAAATAACTGCTTATACAGACTTTCTTTCCCTGTTTTGTAAAAAGAATTATTCATCAGAATGTAAAGTTCTAATTATTAAATAGAACTTAAAAATTAGAATTCAAAATTCAACTATCTTTTGTTTAGCCCTTGAGCAATAATGTTCCTTCAACAAAGTGTTTTAATCCAATCATACAAAGATTCTTCAAACATCTATTTTTATATGATAATATGTAATTGAAAACAAACAGTGTTATTTAAAGTAAGAGGTTTGAAATCTCATGAAATTGTAATGATTCACCTTGAATAAGAAGAACATATAGCAGGGAATGGTGATAGTCTGCAGAATACCGTCTCATTCATATTCAAAGCACTACAGTTCAATTTAATCAGAAGGCTGGGAGATGACATGGAGAGAAGGAATTCTTGTTTCTAGGTCTTCTCATTCTTTACTTATTCTTTACCTTTCAAACCTAAGAAAAGTTCTTTTTAATAGAACAATCTTATCTTTCTCATCCAAGATCAAAATATCTTCTCTTGTTTTATGGGACCTCATTGCATCAAAACAAAAGTTACAAATAACACACTGCTAAATAGGATTTCAAACTGTTTTACAGTTAAAGTGTCATATGCCTAATAGTGACGCTGAAACTACAGATAAAACCTGCTTACCAAAAATCAATGACCCATAAGATATTGATGGCCATATCATACTAAAATTAAGATATCTATAGAATAAAACTCTATTAAAAAAATTAACAGATGACTCTAATCTTAGAAGACTAGAAAACTATCATGTACAGATCAATGCCTCTCAAAGCTGCATATACTTTAGAATCACTTGGGAAGACTTTTAAAACTATACTGATAACTGAATCTCATCATCCACACATTTTGATTCATCTGGGGTGGGTCCTGGACATGGGTATGTTCAAAAGTTGGCCAATAATTCTAACACACAGCAAGTGATGTGAACCACTAATCAAGTTAGATAACACAGAGAGAGAATTATATAAAAAATGCAAAAAAGGAGGGTTAGGTTCAAGATGATGGCATAGCAAGATCATAGTTCTGACTTTAGAGGCAAGGAAAACAAAAGCAAAAATAAACAAATGGGGCTACATCAAACTAAAATGCTTCTGCGCAGCAATGAAAACCATCATAAAAATGAAAAGACAACCTACTGAATGGGAGAAGATATTTGCAAACCAAATATATGATAGAGGCTTAATATCTAAAATATATAAAGAACAAATACAACTCAAAACAACAACAAAAATCAATTAGGAAATGGGCAGTGGATCTGAACAGACATTTCTTCAAAGAAGACAAACAGATTGCCAATAGGGATATGAAAAGATACTCAACATCAGTAATTTATTAGGGAAATGAAAATTAAAACCACATATGAGATATCACCTAACATCTGTCAGAATGGTTTTTATCAAAAAAACAAGTGTGGGAAAAGACGTGAAGAAAAGGGAACAACTGTACATTCTTGGTGGGAATATAAACTGGTAGAAAACAGTCCAGAGATTCCTAAAAAAATTAAGAATAGAATTATCATATTACCTGACTATTCAACTTTTGGGTATTTACCTGAAGAATATAAAAGCACTAATTTGAAAGGTTATATGATCCCCTACATTCATCACAGCATTAATTACAATAGTCAAAATATGGAAACAACCTAAGTATCCACAATAGATTAATGGATAAAAAAGATGTCATATATATGAATATAATTTAGCCATAAAAAAGAATGAAATCTTGACACTTGTGACATCATGAATGGACTTTGAGGAGCAAAATAAGTCATATGGAAAAACAAAATGAACAAAATAAAACAAAAGCAAACTCATACGGAACAGACAGGCCAGTGGCTATCCGAGGGGAACTTGGTTGGGAGACGGGCGAGACAGGTGAAGGGGGTCAACTGTTTGGTGATGGATGGTAACTAGACTTGTGGCGATGATCACTTTGTAGTGTATATGGATGCCAAATTATGAAGCTATAACCTGAAAATTATTTAATAAAAAAATCTTACTTTCTAAAAAAAATGAAGGAAGGAAGAAAAAAAGAGAAAGAAAAAAGGAAAAAGAAATGGTTTAGCAGGAAAGGTATAAACGTATGGATAGGACAAATGTGCTGAAAGAATATACAGGCCCATGAGAAATAAAGTCATCAATGGTGAGTTTCTCTGCCTCTCTTGGGAACCACTTATTTTGATTGTTTCTACTTTTCTATTCACTCCATTCTCATCTCAAAATTCTGGGTCCTGTCATTTTCCCACAACTCAATATTTTGTTCAGTCCTTGGACTGTATAACTCTGAAGCTCTAGTGTTCACCATCAGTGGACTCAGATTCTTTTTCAACTCTAACCCGCTAGGAGAGCAAACCTGTCTCTTTGCCTGAATTAAGCACCCTTCTCTGGTAAACTTACTAGTTGTAACCAAGAAGAAAGTAGGTACAAACATGGCCACCTAAACCCATCATCTGGCATGGTGTGTGGATAAGGGAATATTTTCTCAACTGATGTTAGATTAACTGGAATCTGAGGATTGTTTCCAGTTCTGAATATACTGATTTATCCAGAGTGGGGCTGTCTACTTCACCAAATTTTACTATTTATGTCTGAGTCTAAAACTCATAGAGTACACGATATGTATAAGCATTCGGATTGTGCAAGCTCAAAAGGCAATATTTCATATTGGTCCATCCATGGTTAAGTATTCCCAAGTGTTAACTGTCTCTAGCTTAATTCTTTGCTTTTATTTCTTCTGTTTATGTTTTCAGTTATTACAACTCCTATTAACTCATAAAACCGAGTCCAGGAGGGCTGGCATGAAACCAGAATGGCTGTAATTTTGGTATACTGGTTGCAGTTCTGCTCACGTAGTCACGGTGACAGCTCAGGTACAGAACATCTCCACCACTGCAAAAGTTCTGTGGAACAGGCCTGGAATTCTGTTCTATTAACCAGGCAGCAGTACTGCAGGTTTTCCACCATGTGTTTAGGTATCCACACTTATTTCCTTCATTGTCAGTTTTGGTTACCATACCAAAACATAGGACAAATACAAAATGAGTGAAATGCCTGGTCCAGATATAACTAACTCCTGGTATTTTATGAGGATATCCTGAGAGCTATGCCCAAACAATTGTCCAGTCCATCAGCACAACTCCTGATAGAACATGTAACTAATCTGATGATCTCATATCATCACTTAAATAGCTAGGCAATAAGCACTCACGTTATTTAACAGTATTTTCAATACTCATATTCTTCTCAGAGTATCACAGGCCACTGCCATATTTCTGCAACTAGAACCTAAATGGCAACATGTTCTCTCAAGTCAGCACTAAAAATCAGGATTTCTTTTTACATTTGTCAAATGAGTAATATGTGACTGAGTCTAATGTCTTCCTTTCAAGTTGAATTGTAGCTAAATGCACAGCCATAATTCCTTGAAAATATGGCATGAAATTTTTAACACCTATGTATTTCTGATATCCAAAACATATAAATAGTAAATTCCAAATTATGTTCATCCATTGATTCCAGTATTAATATACCAACTTGATTTCATTAAAAAGTAAATAGGATTACTCTGAACGAAAGTTAGTGTCAAAATTTAAAGATCCCTAGTGAGTAATCTTAAATTATGGAAAAAGGTAACATTTAGGGTATACACTTTCAAGTGGTAAAAAGAAACAAAATTGGGAGAGAAGTGAATATGATTATTCTGTTACAGAAATTTCTTCCGAAATACCTAAGAAATATTTTGAACCAGATTTTTTTTTCAATCTGACTCATGTCTCCTTATTTTAAATTTAGAACATCCCATTAACTATGACAAAAATAAAAACAGGATAATATTATTAAAATAACAAATATTTGTATAAACTGATCAAAAACAAAAATTAAAAGGCATGCCTATGGTGAAATAACCATAGTCAATTTTTAAAAACTGATCTAAAGTTGGGGAAGAGGATTGGAGTAAATCAGTAAGACTAGGCTCCCTTAAATAATGATTATCAAAGATGATTTTATAAAATTCATTACTATCTTAGTATCAAAATGATCATTTCTATTCCAAATAATTCTGTTAAAGATATAAAGCATTCAATCCACGCCTCTCTCCCCCACCAGTAGCCCCATTCTTTCAGTCACTACAGTTTTGCCTTTTTCTGGACATTTCACATAAGTGGAATCATGCAATACGTAGTCTTTTTTGTCTAATATCTTTGACTTGGCATGATGTCTTTCAAACTCAGCTATGGGGCGCCTGGGTGGCTCAGTCGGTTGAGCGTCTGCCTTCGGCTCAGGTCATGATCCCAGGGTCCTGGGATCGAGCCCCACATCGGGCTCCCTGCTCAGCGAAAAGCCTGCTTCTCCCTCTCCCACTCCCCCTGCTTGTGATCCCTCACTCGCTGTGTCTCTCTTTGTCATATAAATAAATAAAACCTTTAAAAAAATAAATAAAACTCAGTTATGTTGTAACATATACAGGTAGTTTGTACCTTTTTACTGTTTAATATTATTTCATTGTGTGGATATACCACACTTTGTTTATTCACACAGAGGGGAATGTTCATTTGGGCTATTTCTAATCTGGAGCTATTATAAATGATGCTATTATAAAAATTCTTCGAAGCAAGTATTTTTAAGGTCTAGTGTATAGCCTATGTTCATGAATGTTTCATGTGTACTTAAAAGAGTATGTACATTCTGCTGCTGTTTCTGAAGTTTCCTAAGTTTTGTTTGTTGGTTTTTTTTTTTTTTAAAGATTTTATTTATTTATTTGACAGAGAGAGAGATCACAAGTGGGCAGAGAGGCAGGCAGAGAGAGGGGGGGAAGCAGGCTCCCTGATGAGCAGAGAGCCCGATGTGGGGCTTGATCTCAGGACCCTGGGATCATGACCTGAGCTGAAGGCAGAGGCTTTAACCCACTGAGCCACCCAGGCGCCCCTGAAGTTTCCTAAGTTAGATGAAGTTGGTTGTTGGTATTTTATATGCTTACTGATTTTCTAATTACTTAATCTATCATTTATTGCAGGAATATTAAATTATCTTTCCTCCTATCATATCTTTCAGTTGTGTGATTCTGTTAGGGGCACGTACATTTATAAATATATCTTATAAATAAATGAATGAATGAATGAATGAATGAACGAATGAACAAATAAATGAATGAATGCATACATACATACATACGTACATACCTTCCTGATACACTGACACTTTTACACTTTTATCATTATGAAATGTCCCTCTTTCTTTCTAGTATTATTCTTAAAGTCTATTTGGTCTGATATTAATGTACACACTTCAGCTTTTATACTATTAACATTGTGTCTTTTTTTAATGTTACTTTCAACATATTTTTGTCTTTGAATTTAAAGTGCCTCACTTCTAGACAGCATATAGTTGTATCTTATGTTTGTCCATTAATGCATTTTAACTATTAACTAAAATTTGATTATTTTACTGATTAGATAAATAATAGGCAAGATATAAAAATAACTACCTAATTATTTATATGTTGGGATTAAGGCTTGCCATCTTGCTTTTTGGTTTATATTTGTCTCATCTTTTTGTTCTACTATTCCTTTTTCACGGCCTTATTTGTGTCAAATGTGTGTGTGGTTTTTTTAAGACTTTACTTATTTGGGGCACCTGGGTGGCTCAGTGGGTTAAAGCCTCTCTCTGCCTTCGGCTCAGGTCATGCTCTCAGGGTCCTGGGATCGAGCCCCGCATTGGGCTCTCTGCTCAGCGGGGAGCCTGCTTCCCCCTCTCTCTTTCTGCCTGCCTCTCTGCCTACTTGTAATCTCTCTCTGTGTCGAATAAATAAATAAAATCTTTAAAAAAAAAAAAAAGACTTATTTGACAGTGAGAGAGAGAACACAAGTAGCCGAAGCAGCATGGAGAGGGAGAAACAGGCTCCCCGCTGAGCAGCAAGGCCAATGTGGGGCTCAATCCTAGGACCACAGGACCATGACCCGAGCCAAAGGCAGATGCTTAACGACAGAGCCACCCAGGCACCCCAAATGTGTATTTTTTTATCTGATTTTTTTTTAGTGATATTATTTGAGTAAGTTCTTAGCATTGTGGTGGGTATTACAATATACATCTTTAATTTCTCATTATTTCTAAGTTACTACTGACTTATGTCCAGTAAAATACAGTAAGTTTATTCCAGTTTAGCCTATTTACCCTTCTATTATAACATGTATTATATGTATTTATATTATAAACCCACAACATAGTATTTTGTAAATATATCTACAATTTTTACTTCGCTAAGTAATTTTTTTAATAAAATAGAAGAAAAAATGAAAATATATTTCTTTACATACTTGCCACTTCCAGTACCCTTCATTCTTCCCTGGATCCAAGTTATCATCTGGAGGGTTTCCTTTAGAATTTCTTGAAGTGCAAGTGAGTTAACAAATTCTCTCCATTCTGCTCTAGCTGGAAATGTCTTTATTTTGCCATCATTTTTAAAAGGTAAATCTGCAGCATATAGAATTTTTGGTTGTCATTTTTTTCTTTCAGCACTTTGTGTCACTCCAGTGCCTTTCTTGCCTTGTTTTGATGAAAAGCTAGATGTTCATCTTATCATAGTGTCTTTTTTCTCTTACTCTTATTTTTCTCTTTGGTTTTGATCTCAGTAGTTTTACCATCTTGTCTCTAAGTGTGTCTCTGTTTGAATTTGTCCTATTTAAAGTTCACTTATCGGGGCACCTGGGTGGCTCAGTGGGTTAAAGCCTCTGCCTTCGGCTCAGGTCATGATCTCAGGGTCCTGGGATCGAGCCCCGCATCGGGCTCTCTGCTTAGCAGGGAGCCTGCTTCCCCCTCTCACTCTCTCTGCCTGTTATCTCTGCCTGCTTGTGATCTCTCTCCTCTCTGTCAAATAAATAAATAAAGTCTTTAAAAAAAAAAAAAAAGTTCACTTATCTTCCTCAATGTGTAAGTTAATGTTTTGGGTTTTCTTAATTTAGATATGCAGAGGACAGAAAAGCTCCATTACCAGAAGTAGGAAGTGCCTCCCAACACTATGACAGAACATAACTTTTCACCATATATGTACACACACACATGCACACACATAATATACACACCATAAATATACATATTTATAGATCAATTTGGAGAGAATTGCCATCCTTACCCTATTGTTTTTTTCCTTTTCATGAACATGGTATAGCTGTCCATTTACTCACTTTATGTCCTTTGTTAATGTTCTCAATTTTTTTCCACAGAGATCTTACATACATCTTCTAGATTTATCCCTGTATGTTTCTTATTGCTACTGTAAGTAAACTTTTTTCCTATCCTATTTTCTAATTGGTCATTACTGGTATAAAAGCTTTGAATTTGAGTAATGACTTTTCATGTAAGAAACTTGTTAAATTCTGTTATTTTTTAAATTGTAGATTTGGATTTAACTATATAATCATATTAACCACAAATATGGACAGTTTTACCTATTTCTTGCTAATCCTTATTACTTATTTTCTTTATTTTATTATATTACATTACTAAATGCTCAAAAGCATACTTTTAAAAAAAAAAAAAGATGTTATTTATTTATTTGACAGAGAGACAGCAAGAAAGGGAACATAAGCAGGGGGAGTGGGAGAGGGAGAAGCAGGCTTCCCGCTGAGCGAGGAGCCCAATATGGGGTTCAATCTCAGGACCTGGGGATCATGACCTGAGTCAAAGGCAGATGCTTAATGACTGAGCCACCCAGGTGCCCCAATAAGTATACTCTTAATCCCCTTCTATTATTCCACCCATCTCCCCACCCATCTCCCCTCTGGTAACCATCAGTTCTCTATGGTTAACAGTCTGTTTTTTGTCTGTCTCTTTTTTAATTTGTTCATTTGTTTTGTTTCTTAAATTCTGCGCTTGAGTTAAATCATATGGTACTGTCTTTCTCTGACTTATTTCACTTAGCATTATATCCTCTAGGTCAATCCATGTTGTGTGTGTGTGTGTGTGTGTCTGTGTGTGTATCACATCTTCTTTATGCATTCATCTATCAATGGACACTAGTGTACTTCCATAATTTCTCTATTATTTGGCTAAATAATGCTGTAACAAACATAGCGATGCATGTATCTTCTGAATTAATATTTTTATATTCTTTGGGTAAATGCCCAGTAGTGGAATTACTGGGTCATACGGTAATTCTAATTTTCATTTTTTTTGAGGAACCTCCATACTGTTTGCTGGAGTGGCTGCACCAGTTTGCATTCCCACTAACAGTGCACAATGGTTCTTTTTTCTCCACATCCTTGCCAACACTTTTTGTTTCTTATGTTGTTGATGTTATCATTCTGACAGATATGAGGTGATATTTCATTGTTGTTTTGATTTGCATTTCTCTGATAATGAATGATGCTGAGCATCTTTTCATGTGTCTTTTAGCCATCTGTATGTCTTCTTGGAGAAACTCCTACTCTAAAATAGGAATGTTTGAAAGTGATTACCCAATACCTCTACTTGTAGCAATGCTGGAGTGTTTATTAACATAGCTGGTCCCTACTTAGATTCCTCAAAGAAAGGCACTGATAATTTATTCAACATACATTATTCTGCATATTCCACAACCAAGTTTACTATGCTTACAATTTTCTCTTAATGAGACTTTATTAATACTTAAGTAACCATGCATGAACTCACTGTCAGCTGTCACTGTGACAGTCACTCAAAATTTGGTTAATTTATACATTCCTAATAAAAACTTTTTCACTCCACTCTTTTTTTCCACCTCAGTGAATTCCTTCCCCCTCCCCTGCCACAGCTTCAACTTAAAAATTAAGGAAACAGTTTAACCAAATAATTTCCATGTAATTCTTTTTTTTTTTGTTTTTAATTCTTTTTACTTTGAAACAGAAATAGTGGATACTTGAAAAGACAATTGGGTACACTAAGTCAGAGATTTTTCAAAGGCAAAAACAAGATTAAACACTGGCTGTGCCTCAGAGGTTTTTATGCTACTCATTCAAAATAAAGTGTTCCGCAGGTGCCATCTAAGATTCTAAAACTGTGAATCTAATGGGAGCTATCTGGATATTTCTGGTGTATATTGAGAACTGAGGACCGCTGAACAAACCAACGAAGCTGATGACTACTTACATATATACAATGACAGCAGGGAGAATGACAGCTCCTTTCTGTCTAGGTGCTTCTTTCTCCATTTTTTCCTAATCCTATTCCTCCAAGCTGTGCTATGTTCTTCTTAACCAGGGGACAAAGGTTTTCCTTACAAAGAAAAGTAAACTGAAAGCTCTACTCACTCTCCCACTCCCAAGATATAATGCTAGTAAGTTCTCCCATTCTCATATAAATAAACCAGCAAATGTCCAGTGGCACATGCATATATAACCCTCTACCTAATGTCTTGTTTTTGTTTGTTCATTCTAGCTAACTCCTTTATAGAATCATGCAGCAGAGTCATATAAAAATGAAGGAAAAGTGAAATACGAGAAATTTCTAGTCTGTGTCCTACCATTTTCCTTTTCAGTGGCCTCTTACTCTTCTACTATGCCTTCTCTCATTCCCTAGTGTTAACTGCAAATATGTACTATTACCAACTTAGGCCTGTTATCGCCAAGCTATGAGCTGTAGTTCAGATTTTAATGAAGAATATGGCTTTTATGTATCACTTCTCACTTCAGAGACAACTGAGTTGCATTTGCATACAACTTCAAAAATTTACAGTGCCTCCATAAACATCATTTTGTCCTCCCTAATCCATTTTCAAATGGCAAAATGCAATTGCACAGAGATTATGTGGTTTGCTAGTAAGTGAAACACTCTCACTTCCCACTCCAAATCCCTAGTGATTTTTTTGTATTCTATATTATCTTAACTCAAATGTTTATCTGAGGAATTTTGTACCAGTGTGTTATTCATAGAAGTACCTGGGATGTGAGGAAGAAATATGGACAATCTAATAAGCCTTAATCCCCAAGTAAACAATGTGTCTTGCAGCTGATTTCTTGGTGTTGGGTTGGCAGACCGAGGGGTGTGGGAGACTCCACAAAATGGCTGCCACGCCGGACGACATGGCACCTCAGGACCATCCACACCAGAACTTTCCACTTGAGCTGCCACGTCGTCCTGAGTAAACCTAAACTTAAGCAGGAAGAGGAAACCTAAAGCTGAGCTGAAACCCTGCCATATAAGGCGATAACCCTGCCCTACCTACTCCTGTCCTGCCCAGATAAAAACCCCACTCCCCTACCCCCGGGGAGACTTCCTCGGCCCTCCATTTGCTGGCGGACCAGGGAACCTCACCCGAGAGTGCCTCCATTAAAGCCTACTCCAACCACTTGCCGCCTCCGAGTCTCTCCTTTATCCTTTCCCGCCGCTGAAACCTTACATTTGGTGCCGGAAACCGGGAGGAGATCGAGGCCCCAACCCCGGTTGGAGGCATCTCTCCTCTCCCTCGACCGGGACCTACTTCGAGCCTCTGCACTAATTCAATTGGGTAAGTTCCCCTTATTCCCTTGCCCCGATCCGGGGAGCCCTGCCCGTAGTCGCCACTGCGCCAGGGCGACTCTACCGTTCCGATCCGGTGCCTGGAGACTGGGAGACGTCCCTTTCCCCAGGGCAGCCTCTCCTGCCTTCCGTGGTCGGAGGTTGAAAGCCGGGACACCTGCTTCCACTCTCCGACTCACCAGGCTGGGAATTATGGGGACTTCCCAATCCAAATTTGGCCCCAAAACCCCTCTGGCCTACTTGCCAATCTAGAGACCCTGGGTCTCTCCCAAGATTTATGGAGGCGACACCTTATTCATTATTGCACCGTGGCCTGGCCTCAATACTGATTGGACAACCAGTCTCAATGGCCTCCTGAGGGTACTTTCGACCTCCAAATTCTAACTGATCTGGACAATCTCTGCCGACGCAAGGGCAAGTGGTCCAAAGTGCCATATGTTCAGGCTTTCTGGGCCTATGCTCTCGCCCCTCCCTCTGCTCCCAATGTTCTACCTCCCAGGTCCTCCTGGCTAGAACATCTCCTCGCCCTCCCCCGGCCTCCCCAAAAACCTTGGAACCTCCTTCTCCTTCCCCTCTCTCTGATCCTCCCGAGTCTCTTTCCTACCCCCCTACCAGGCCTACTCAGGCCGCCCCTCCTCCCTACCCCATCCCACTGCCATCAACCCCCCTGTTCCAACTACCCCCTCTGCACCTCCCGCTCCTCCTCATCCCTCTCCTCCTCCTCCGACCCTACACCCCCCAATTCCCCACCCATATGGACCAGGACATGGTCCAAGTCGGCCACCCCTTCTCCAGAGCTAGTCTGCCCCCTATGGGAGGTGGCAGGACCCGAGGGGGTTGTCCGGGTACACGCCCCTTTCTCCCTCCAAGACCTTTCCCAAATTGAAAAATGCTTAGGCTCATTCTCTGCCAACCCAGACACCTACATTAAGGAGTTTCAATACCTTGCCCAGGCCTATGACCTTACCTGGCACAACCTACATGTGGTACAGACCACCACTCTCACTTCCAAGGAGAGGGAACGCATTCAGGCTGCTGCCCGAGAACAGGCTAACCAAGTCCATCTGACTGATGCCACTATGCCGGTCGGCACTCAGGCTGTCCCGGCAGTCGGTCCCGGATGGGATTATCAGAATGGCCAAGATGGCCGCCAGCACCGTGACCGCATGGTCCAATGCCTTATCGCTGGCATGCTCGCGGCCTCAAACAAGGCAGTTAACTATGATAGACTCAGGGAGGTTATTCAGGGCCCAGATGAAAACCTGGCCATGTTCCTCAGTACACTCACTGAGGCCTTAATTCAATATATGCGCCTCAACACGACCTCCCCTGAGGGGGCCACAGTCCTGGCCACTCATTTTATCTCCCAATCGGCATCTGATATACGAAAAAAGCTAAAAAAGGCCGAGGAGGGTCCTCAAACCCCTATATCCAATCTGGTGAAAATGGCCTTTAAGGTTTATAACACCTGGGAGAAGGCAGCCTAGGTAAAACGCCAGGCCAGACTCCAACAGAAGGTACAACTCCAAACCCAAGCCTTGGTGGCTGCCCTATGGCTGGCTGGCTCCGAGAGCCAACAAAAAGGGGGTCCCAACCGCACCCCACTGGGGGCCTGGTTCAAGTGCGGTTTGGAGGGACACTGGGCTCGTCAATGTCCGAATCCAAAAGAACCAAACAGGCCATGCCCTCTGTGCTGAATGATGGGCCACTGGAAATCTGACTGCCCTGGCCTTGGGGGATCCTTGGCGCCTCTACGTTGGGGAAACCCCGAGCCGGTAAGTCCCGCCTTCCAGCTCCTCGAGATGGATGATGACTGATGGAGCCCAGACTCGAACACCCCTCTCACCCAAGCCGAGCCTAGGGTCACCCTCCATCCAGGTAGCGGGTAAGTCCATCTCCTTCTTGTTGGACACAGGGGCTACCTACTCTGTCCTGCCTTCCTTTTCGGGAACCAGTCTCCCCTCACCAGTAGCGGTTATGGGGATTGACGGCACTTCCTTCAACCCTCGAGCCACTCCACCCCTTCAGTGTAGCCTGGATGGGTTCCCCTTCTCCCATTCCTTCCTAATCATCCCCTCATGCCCGGTCCCCCTTCTCGGCCGAGACATCCTCCGTAAGTTACAGGCCACTATACGCCTCTCCTTCCATCTCCACTCACCTCATCCTGCCCCTCCTTTCCCCTGAACCCTCTCCTCCACCTCCCAACTTTACTCTGCCTGTAGACCCACGGATCTGGGACACCTCCAAACCTGTCATGGCTACCCACCACCCTCCCATTAAAATTCAACTCAAGGACAAGACTGTCTTTCCCTCTCACCCCCAGTTCCCTATCTCGGAGACACACCGATGAGGGCTTAAACCCATAATTGATCGCCTTTGCCATCAGGGACTTCTCATCCCCATCAGCTCCCCATGCAACACCCCTATCCTCCCTGTCGAAAAGCCTACTGGAGCCTATTGTCTGGTTCAGGATCTTAGGCTTATTAACGAGGCTATGGTTCCCCTCCACCCTCCTTTCCCATGTACCTCCTGCTACCATCCATTTCTCAGTCCTGGATCTTAAAGACGCTTTCTTCACTGTCCCCCTACACCCAGACTCTTATTTTCTGTTTGCTTTCCCCTGGGAGGACCCGGACACCCACACCTTGGGGCAGCTCACGTGGACCGTCCTGCCCCAAGGGTTCTGGGACAGCCCCCACCTTTTCGCCCAGGCCTTGGCCAGCGATCTCAACCTCTGCGCCCTTAAAGACAGTACCCTCCTTCCAGTATGCAGATGACCTTCTCCTTTGCAGCCCCTCCTGATCCTCCTCTCAGGAGGACACCACTATTCTGCTTAACTTTCTTGGCTCCAAAGGATACCAGGTCTCGCCCTCCAAGGCCCAGCTCTGCACCTCCCCTGTCACCTACCTAGGCATTACCATAACCCCTACTTCCAAAACCTTTACCGGGGACCGTATCCATCTCCTCCAAACCCTCCAACTCCCTCAGAACACTATGACATACTCTCCTTCTTGGGGCTTGCAGGTTTTTTCTGGCATTGGATTCCCAACTTTGCTTTCCTGGCGTGCCCGCTCTATAAGGTGGCCAAGGACACGCCCCAAGGGCCACTAACAGATCCCACCACTGTTAAACACCTCTTTATTAAACTGAGGGATAGCCTCACCACAGGGCCAGTCTTGGCTCTCCTCGACCCCTCAAAACCTCTTCCACCTGTTCACCAAAGAACGGTCGGGCACCGCCACGGGTCTGCTCGCACAACCGGCCGGACCTACCCATAGAGCTGTAGCATACATCTCCAAACAACTGGACCCTACTGTCCAAGGGTGGCAACCATGCCTCAGAGCCCTAGCGGCAGCAGCCTTCTTAACAAAGGAGGCCTTAAAACCCACCCCGGGTAACCCCCTCACCGTTTTCTCACCCCACTGCTTGGGAGACCTTCTCAGCCACAAGTCCCTTGCCCATCTGACCCCCTCCAGAATTCAACTATACCACTTACTGTTTATTGAAAACCCCAACATTACTCTCTCTACCTCATCCCACCTAAACCCCGCAACTCTCCTACCCATATCCTCTACCGATCCCCTTCCCTCTCATTCCTGTCCTCAGCTTCTAGAAGACCTGGCTCCCTCCCATCCAGGACTCTCTGACCAGACTATCAATAACCCTGACTGCACCCTGTTCGTGGATGGCAGCTCTCTCATAACCCCGGACGGATAGTGGCGCACGGCCTATGCTGTTGTTACCTCAGATTCTATTCTAGAGGCGGTCCCCCTTCCCATAGGGACCACCTCTCAAAGGGCCAAGCTCATTGCCCTCACTAGAGCCCTCCATCTATCTAAGGGACAAAGGGTTACCATTTACACTGACTCTAAATATGCCTACCTGATTGCACACACTCACTCCATCCTCTGGCAGGAGCGAGGGTTCCTCACTACCAAAGGGACCCCCACTGTAAATGGCCCCCTAATACACAAACTACTGGAGGCCCTAAGCCTCCCCAATGAGGTGGCCATTGTTCACTGCTGGGGACATCAGACTTCCAGAGATCCTGTACCCCAGGGAAACAACAAGGCTGACTCTGTGTCTTGGTCCACAGCTCTGGGACCTCTCCTTTTTCTCAACACTCCCCACATCCCCTCATACACCCAAGAGAAGACTCAGGTCTTACAAAACCTGAGGGGAACGAAGGGCGACCGAGGCTGGATCTCTGTACAAAACAGAATTGCACTCCCAGACCACCTAGCCTCAACTATTATCTCTGATGTACACCGGTCCGTACACATAGGGCCCAAAGCCATGTTCCAGTTCCTGGAGCCCCTTTTTCACCATCCACATCTTCAGAAATTAATAAGAGAGATATACCAGACATGTAAAATCTGCTCCACCGACACCCCTCAGGGTGGCATCCGTAGATCAGAACCTAATCACCAACTCCGGGGGCACCAGCCTGGCGAGGACTGGCAACCTGACTTTACTCACATGCCGCACCACAAATCTTATAAATATCTTCTAACTTTAGTAGATACCTTTACAGGATGGATCGAGGCCTTCCCCACTGCCCGGGAGACAGCAGACGTCGTAGCCACTATCCTTATTGAACACATTATTCCTCGCTTCGGATTGCCTCAAACGCTCCAATCCGACAACGGTCCGGTATTCATCTCTGGAATTTCTCAACAGGTATCCGAAAGCCTCACCATCACCTGGAAACTCCACATCTCCTACCATCCCCAGTCTTCCGGTAAGGTCGAGCTGGCCAATGGTCTCCTCAAAGAGCATCTCACAAAATTAACCCTCAAGACTCGCCTCTCGTGGCCGACTCTCCTCCCACTGGCACTCACCAGACTACTGGCCACTCCCAGGGGTCCGTCGGGGCTCAGCCCCTTTGAACTCCTTTATGGACAGCCATTTCTACTTGACCACAACTTTCCTTCCTCTCCTCTCCCTCTCCTATCCTACTTACCTTATCTCACCTTACTCAGAGCCCTCCTATGGGCACACGCTGACTCCGTCATCCCTACTTCTCAGAAACTCTCCAAGGATCCCCCCCAGAACCTAGCCCCAGGTAACAGCATTCTCCTAAAAGAACTCCACCCCAAAACACTCCAGCCCAGGTGGTCTGGCCCCCACACGGTTATTCTCACTACACCAATGGCTGCCAGACTTCTCAGCCATCACCCGTGGGTACACTTATCTAGATTAAAACAGGGCCCCACCCAAGATGAGTGGACTGCTCAAGCTCTGGGGCCTACAAGGGTACAGTTGGTGTGGGGTCATCCTACTTCCTACTCCCTCAGACAGCTAAGGCTGGCTCATGTGACAAGGGCTGTATGCGTGGGTCCGGGAGATCCCGCTATTTTTCATCATACACATACATGCCTGCTAACTGCTATCGGGGTCAAAATCCCCAAACTTGCACCACCGATCATGCACAAGGTAAGACCTTCTGGATATCAGAGCTTACCACCCACTCCTCGCCGTGTAACATCTACCCAGAATCTGGTAAGGTCTGCTGGTCCTACCTAGCCTGAATTGGCATTTCAGACGGTGGAGGAGTCCAAGACCAGGCCCAACGGGCCCAAACACAGCAGAGAATACATGCTATAGCCCAGGCACTGGCCACACCAGGCCCACCTCAGTACAAGGGGATAAACCTAACTGTGTTCCAACAATTGACTGAACTCCCCAACACCAGACACTTGACAAGAGAGATTATCAGTGCCAACTACCATTTATGGCTCAACACTTCTGCTACTCATACTTGCTGGGTATGTCTTCCCCTTACCCACTCAGCTAAAATCGGGATACCTGTTCCACCCTCCTGGCCGATACCTACAGTTACTAATCTCACCAATCTTACTGTACACATCGGGCCAGTAGGGGGGCCCATTCCCCTCACCAACTCCTCTAACCTCACTTGCTTCTTGCCAACTAATATCACACTCCCACGTGACCCCCGCTGTACCAACCTGACAGCCCCCCTCCCATATAGTACCTCGCCTGAAGTTTTTCTTTCATAGGATGAGGGTTTCTTTTCAGGTGCCAGGACAGTAACGATTCCTCTACTGTTGGGTGCATCCTGTTTTCCTCTCCCCCTCAGCTACCTTGTATTCAGACTTCGACTTCGAGTCTGCATTACTCCCTTCCCACCAAAGGCGAAGAGCTGCCTTCCTTCCAATTCTTCTGGGAGCGGGGGTGCTAACTGGGGTGGCCGCAGGAGCGGGCGGTTTTGGAGCCTCCGTAAACTTTTACTATAAGCTCTCAAAGGAACTCAATGATGACATGGAGCGTATAGCAGACTCCTTCATGGCCCTCCAGACACAACTCTCCAGCCTGGTAGCGGTGGCCCTTAAGAATAGACAAGCCCTCCATCTCCTCACCGCTGAAAAAGGAAGGACATGTCTCTTTCTCAGCAAGGAGTGTTGTTACTACGTCAGTCTGGTATCGTCACCTCCTAGGTCCAGGAACTCCGGGATCGCATCCACATGCGATGCCAAAACACCGATAACTGGGGCTTCTTCTCCCACACATGGGTCCCCTGGCCTCTCCCCCTTGCAGGACCCCTTTGCGCTATACTCATAATGATTTCCTTTGCCCCTTGTGTTATCCGCTTCTTACAGGGCAGACTCCAGGAACTAACTCAGGTTTCCATCAATCAACTCCTCCTTCACCCATACCCTGCCCACAACTAATCCCCCCTGCAATACCCCCAACGACGCCTTTTACTCAGCAGGAAGTAGCCAGATCTGAGTCGTTGCCCTATAACATCAAAAAAAGGTCGGAATGTTGGGTTGGCGGACGCAGGGGTGCGGGAGACTCCACAAAATGGCTGCCACGCCGGACAACATGGCGCCTCAGGACCATCCACACCAGAACTTTCCACTTGAGCCGCCACGTCGTCCTGAGTAAACCTAAACTTAAGCAGGAAGAGGAAACCTAAAGCTGCGCTGAAATCCTGCCATATAAGGAAATAACCCTGCCCTACCTACGCCTGTCCCGCCCAGATAAAAACCCCACTCCCCTATCCCGAGTGCAACTTCCTTGGTCCTCCATTTGCTGGCGGACCAGGGAACCTCACCCGAGAACGCCTCCATTAAAGCCTACTCGAACCACTTGCCGCCTCTGAGTCTCTCCTTTATCCTTTTCCCGCCGCTGAAACCTTACATTTGGAAACTCTGGACAAGTAGCTCATTAGAAAGAAGGAGAAATAGGATTAATAAGGGTTGCCTAGGATGGCAACTGAACAGAACCCAGGTGGTTGATTATATTTTCTTCTTTATTTATCATGATGTATGGAAGGAGAAATTATGCAATTAAATATGACAGTCTAAGAAACCAACCTAGGGCAAGTCAATTTAATTTGACATTTACATTTAACAGTGATCAGCATCTAGTCATTTGTTGTTACTTACCAGGCTACAAATTTTAAAAGAGCTTCTTAATAACCCCTGTGATTGAACTGCTGTTCTGCCAGCTTTAATTGACACTCTTGCACCTAAGAATGTACAGTATTCTTCAGTATTAATTCCCCCAGTATTTAATTAATTCCTGTACAATAAAACTTCATGTTCACAGATTAGAAATGCATCAAGGAGATACATTAATCTATTTTTAAATAGCATTTGTCCATAAACAGAAAATCTCTCCTGATTGCTGAGTCAGGTTATGTCAACCCAAGTTGCCAAGACAACCAGCATAAGCACGAGATGGCTGCTCAGCTCACAGCTCTTCCTTTTAAGTAACACCTTAAACCAGACATAAACATCACACTGAAAGATCAGTGCTCACTCCCGTACTTGAAAACCTCAGGACCCACATTAAATCATCTAAAAATAGATATTTTGTCTCAGTTACTAAATGATATGTGCGTGTGTGTGTGTCACTTTTTAAATATATTGCCCCTGCACCTCAGTGGTTCTCCACCATATTAAGCATTGGAATCACCTGTGAAACATTTAAAACCATCAGACGCCCAAAGATTCCATTTCAATAGGTCCGGCAGAGCATTCAAGCACCAGTATTTGGAAAAAAACAAAACAAACAAACAATAACAAAAAAAAAAACAAAAACAAAAACAAAAAAACAGGCTAAAGACTACTGCTAATTTCATGTCCGTTAGTAGATTTTGTTTGAAGAGAAATTCTACACTGAAGTTCTCTATAACTCTGTCCAACTTGATTTTTCTTAATTATTTAAGATTAGTTTGCTATAAAAGGGAAGTTTCAGTACTGTTTTCTAGGGAATTTATCTCCTGGAAGAGGACTGAAGCCAAGTAAACATTGGTAAACATGTATTTGCAACTAACTACATATAAATCTTAGTTTAAATGTAGTATGTGTCAGTGTTTAAGTATTCTGATTTTATTATTTGAATTTACTCAGAAGCGATAAAAAGATTAGACTGGTAACATTTACTTCCTAGTATTTTGTTCAATCTGATGAATCTCAAGAAAAAGTGCTTATCATAAAATAACAGAAATATTCATGAAAATGGCTAAAATAAAAGAAACCTTTTACTTTGGACAAAAATTGATCTCATATTTCAGAATAACTCGCTTCCACAGTACAAGGTAAAACTCCCAGTGAAGGAAATTAGGAGACCTTTCTAAGCCTACTCTGGTTTCAATTACTTACAGAGCCAAAAATGGAATATATATTATTGTTATATTTCCTATATTCCTTAGCATCTGAAGCTATTATAGTCATGTAGAGAGATGGGCTTCATCAGATTCTTCATGGTTTCTATTAAGATTTGTGGAAAGAAAATGAATACATCTGGAAAATAAAACAAGCTACTTATAACAAAGGAAGGTATGTTTTTAATAATTATTTTTGCCATTTGTCCCTTTTATGCCCTTAGGTATACACCTGTCACAGACTAAGCATATATTACCATATATGTGCTCACCTACACCCCAATTCATACAACTGAATTCCTCCCCTTAGATAAGCCTAAATTCATTGTGTTTTGTGACTGCTAGTAAGTCAGGAAAAGAAAAAGCCCCCATTTTTGAGACAGTGATCATGGGAATCTATAGAAAAGCTCAATTTTTCTGCTTCCCAAGCAAATGCATACCAGAAGGCTAAACAAAGGTGTAATTGTCTACAACACAAGTGGTGCAGGGACAGATTTACAAAGAAATTTAATGACCCCTTCTGAATTTCAGGTAAATCCCCTAAGGAGTATTAACTCAACTTAAATTGTAGCTTACTATAGCACTAGATGTGCTATACTTAGTCAGCCACAGACTGCTATAAATATGAAGTTCATAGGCCTTTGATTAAAAATAGTAAGCAATTGTACATATCTTCACGAAGTTATTTACTCAAAACTCATATTCGATTTGTTACTCTTCTGGGAAGAGCATATATGAGCAATGATTAATACATCCATTCAACTATAGCTAATTACAACAACCGTTTTGTTTATAGACAATAATAAAGAGGCTAAAACAGTAAAATTAGAGAAGTTGCCCCAATCATTCTTTATTCAAACCTCAGTGGCAAGCTTCCCTTTCCCCTTGAAAGCAGCCTGAGACTTCTCTCCTTGAGACCTCTTCCCTTATCAAAACAAAACAAGGAACTGGTTTTCAGGAAGGAGGGTTCAAGATGGTAGTAGTAGAACAGACATTTCTGCAAAGAAGACATCCAAATGGCCAACAGACACATGAAAAAATGCTCAATATCACTCAGCATCAGGGAAATACAAACCAAAACCACAGTGACATACCACCTCACACCAGTCAGAATGGCTAAAATTAACAAGTCAGGAAACGATAGATGTTAGCCAGGATGCAGAGAAAGGGGAACCCTCCCACACTGTTGGTGGGAATGCAAACTGGGTGCAGCCACTCCGGAAAACAGTATGGAGGTTCCTTAAAAAGTTGAAAATAGAGCTACCCTATGACCCAGCAATCGCACTACTGGGCATTTACCCTAAAGATACAAATGTAGTGATCCGAAGGGGTACGTGCACCAGAATGTTTATAGCAGCAACGTCCACAATAGCCAAACTATGGAAAGAGCCTAGATGTCCATCAACAGATGAATGGATAAAGAAGTTGTGGTACATATACAACGGAATACTATGCAGCCATCAAAAACCCTGAAATCTTACCTTTTGCAATGACATGGATGGAACTAGAGGGTATTATGCTAAGTGAAATAAGTCAATCAGAGAAAGACAATTACCATATGATCTCTCTGATATGAGGAATTTGAGAGGCAGGGCGGAGGGTTCTGGGGGATAGGGAGGGAAAAAATGAAATAAGATGGGACCAGGGAGAGAGACAAATCATAAGAGACTCTTAATTTCAGGAAATAAACTGGGGGTTGCTGGCGGGTGGGGTGGGGGGATAGGGTGGCTGAGTTATGGACATTGGGGAGGATATGTACTATGGTGACTGCTGTGAATTGTGTAAGACTGATGATTCACAGACCTGTACCCCTGAAGCAAACAATACATTATATGTTAATAAAAAATAAATAAATAAATAAATAAATAAATAAATAAATAAATAAATAAATAGATGGTAGTAGGAGGAGGATCCTGAGCTCACCTCCTCCTGCGGACATGAAAAATATACATGTACATATGGAATAATTTTCTCAGGAAAAGTCCTGAAAATTGGATGAACAGAGTCCACAACAAAGGATAAAAGGTTATCACTGAGACAGGTAGGAGTTTCAGAGACAAGGTCTCACCAAAAAAGAAAAACCCTGCCCCAGGGTTGTCCACTCATAATTGGGAGGGTTCTCAAAAAACAGAACTCCCCCCTTAGGAACAAGGGCCTGGAACTCCATAGCAGACACTCCAACTCTTAGATCCTGCATAGGAAAGACAAAGCCCCGAAATATCAGGCTTTGAAAACTAACAGCGATTCCATTCAGGAAAATCACAGAGCTTTAGGGAATGGAGAACTTTGCATTAAAGGGTTTGCACAAGGTTTCATTCACCTTGGGAACAAGTAATAAACCACCAGCTGGAAAAGCACCTAGAACACAAGTAAAGGAGACCCACTAAATAATCCTGGGGCATCTGCAGGAGAGGCAGGGACCTGCTGAAGATACTCGCTGGGAACAAAGACACTGCTGGGTGCCAATTTTGAAAAAACATTCTACCGTGCTAGTGCTGAAGCTGGAAAAACTCTCATTCTAACCTGCTAATACTGTAAGTTAGAATGCCCCCTACTGAGGCAGGCACCCAATGCCACAACCCTAGACAGCCAGGCAGGAGGGAGAGCCCTGACCATTGTCACAGCTGCTGGGATAACCATGCCACCTCATGCAGCTGGGCCGCCGAGAAAGCCCTGTCCATCTCCACAATCACAGCAGCAGCCATGGCGCCCTAGAGAATCAAGCTGAGGAAAGAGCTCCACCTGCCACCACGCCACAGCTCACACAAAGGACACAGCACATGGCTGTGGTGATCAGGGGGTATTGTGCTTCTGGGTTTCAGAGGCTATCTCCTACACACGGCTACATCTTTAAGACAGGAAAGGTAGTTGATTGGCCTAAATCACAGAAAAAAACACAGAGGCAGGCAAAATGAGGACACAGAGGAATATGTTCCAAAGGAGCAAGACAAAGCCTCAGAAAAAACCTTAAAGAAATGGAAATAAGCAATCTGATAAAGAGTTCAGAATAACAGTCATAAAAATGCTTACAAAACTTGGGAGAAAGATAAATGAAGACAGAGAAAATTTCAACAAAGAGATGGAAAATAGAAAAAATAATCATCAGAGCTGAAGAATACAATAAATGAAATGAAAAATATGCCAGAATGAATCAACAGCAAATTAGCGGATACAGAAGAATGGATTGGCAACCTGGAAGACAAGGTAGTGGAAATAAACTAATCACAACAGCAAAAAGAAAAAAGAATTTTAAATGAGGACAGAATTTTAAATAATGAGGACCTCTAGACATATCAAGTGTACTAATATTCACATTATATGTGTCTCAGAAAGAGAAGAGAGAGAAAGAGGCACAAAATTTATTTGAACAAATGATGGCTGAAAACTTCCCTAACCTGGAAAAGGAAACATACATCCAGGAAGGCTAGAGAATCCCAAACAAAAGGAACCCAAAAAGATCCACACCAAGACATATTATAATTAAATGTTAAAAGTTAAAGATAAAAAGAGAACCTTAAATAAGCAAGAGAGAGAAAAACAACTAGTTCTTTTTTAGTTCCTATAGGGAACCCCTGTAGGCTTCAGCTGATTTTTCAGCAGAAACACTGCAGGCCAAAAGTGAGTGGCATGATATATTCAAAATAATAAAGGAAAAAAACTTACAGACAAGAATACTCTACCTATCAAGGTTATAATTCAGTATTTAAGGAGAGAGAGAGTTTCTCAGGCAAGCAAAAGCTAAAGGAGTTCGTCATCAGTAAACTGGCCTTACAGTAAATGTTAAAAGAACTTTTTTAAGTGTAAAAGAAAAGGCCATAAGTGGAAATAAGAAAATATACCAAAGAAAAATCTTACGGCAATTACATAATAAAGATAATGGATCAACCACTTATAAAACTAGTATGAAGGTTAGAAGACAAAAGTAGTAAAATCAACCATAACTACAATAATTAGTTAAGGGATACACAACATAAGAAGATGTAAAATATGATATCAAAAACATAAAACTAAAGAGGATGTGTGGGGAAAATACTTTTAAAATGCGTTCATGCTTAAGGGACTATCAACTTAAAATAGACTGCTATATGTATGTATACATATATATAGATGTATATAAATTGTGTGTGTATATGTATGTGTATATATATATAGTTATATATGAAGTTCATAACCACAAAAACTATAATAGATACACAAAAATAAAGCAAAACACACATAACATCCAAACATAACATCAAAGAAAGGCATCAAACCACAAGGGAAGAAGGAAAGGAGTAGAGAACAAAAACTACCAGAAAACAATTAACAAAATGGCAAAGGACATACCCACCAATAATTATTTTAATGTCCACTGACTAAATTCTCTACTCAAAATATAGGATGGCTGAATGAATTAAAAGACAAGATCCATCTATATACTGCCTATAAGAGACTCACTTCAGATCTAAAGATACATAGAGACTGAAAGAAAAAGACGAAAACAGATATTCCTTGCCAAAAGAAAGAAGTCAGAAGAAAGTTGGGGAAGCAATACTTATATAAAACAAAATAGGACTTTAAAACAAAAACTGTAACAGAAGACAAAGCAGGCTATATTATATAATGACAAGGGGTCAATTTAACAAGATGGCATATAGGTGGCCAACAGGCATATAAAACAGATGCTCAACATCACTAATCATTGGTAAAATGCAAATCAAAACTACAATGAGATATCACCTCAAACTTGC
Source organism: Potos flavus (assembly GCA_028534135.1). Lineage (NCBI taxonomy): Eukaryota > Metazoa > Chordata > Mammalia > Carnivora > Procyonidae > Potos > Potos flavus. The sequence goes on from CM052886.1 coordinate 71,648,065, forward strand.
TTTTTTTGATAATCATTATTCTGACAAGAAGTAACAAATGCTGGCAAGGATATGGTGAAAAGGGAAGACTCCTGCACAATTGGTAGGAATACAGATTGATACAACCATTTTGGAAAACAGTATGAGGTTTCCTTAAAAAATCAGAAATAGAGCTACTACATAATCCAGCAATGCCACTCCTGGGTATTTATTCAAAGAAAACAAAAATAATGTTGAAAGATATATGTACCACTATGTTTATTGCAGCATTATTTACACTAGCCAAGATACGGAAGGAACCTAAGTGTTCATCGATAGATGAATAAAAATGTAGTAAATATATGGAATATTTCTTTTAAAAAAATGAAATCTTGCCATTTGCAACATGGTAGACTTAAGGATATCATGATAAGTGAAATCAATCAGACAGAGAAAGACAAATACTGTAGGTTTTCACTTGCACTGATGTAGAATCTAAAAAGCAAAACAAAGAGACAAACTAAAACAGAAACAGACTCAGACACAGAGAACAAACTAATTGTTGCCAGAAGAGATAGGGATGGAGGGGATGGATAAAATAGGTAAAGGGATTAAAAGGTATAATCTTCTGGTTTTAAAATTACATAAGATACGGTGATATAATGTGCAGGGAATAGACTCCGTGGTATTGTGAAAACTATATATGGTGACAGATGGTGACGAGACTCATCATGGTGATCATTTTGTAATGAATATAAGTAACTGGAGGAATGCTGACAATACTAACTCCATAGTTGGCCTCCATCTTGTTCATGACCACTCAATGACCCCTCTTGGGGCTACATGTTCCGGTCCCTTGGAGATTAATATACATGCCTTAGATATGCCTGCCAAGACCAGAATACAGAGGGAGGCTTGTTTTGGCCTCCCAAGAATCTTAAAGATAACATAGTCTTTCCCCCTCCTGATGCGCAGAGAGCACCACCGGATCTGTTCAATGCTAGCTGTCAGTTAGGTGCACGCAGACCCTCTGAAGTGCATGTGAACGCTCTGATCTCACCACAGTGCCCTCTTGCACAACCCCTTGCTCTATCAAGTCTGTACAATAAGGTCTGGACTTTGCAGAGAACAGCTGCACAGCTGGGCAGGTCGTGCTCTGTCCGATCTTCCCTGTCAGTAAACTACCATGAATTAAAGTACACTGTATGGAGTTGCTGCTTTTTTCAGTCTTAAAGTGCCTTCTTAGTCTGGGGGAAAATCCCCACCTTCCGACAATATCAAATTACTGTATTGTACACCGGAAACTAATATAATATTGTACGCCAGTTATACTTTAATTTTAAAAAGATCAGTATCATTTGGCCAAAATCTTAATCCTAGTGGTATAAACTCTCCCACACAGTTTCATCTTTGCATTGTGTAGTGTAAGAGTGTTTGCCTCCCATGAAAAAACTTTCAGACAAAACTGAGATGAAAATTGATCAAATCGTGTATTTTAAGTATGTGCAGTGTATTTTATCACTCAATAAAGCTGCTTTAAAAACCTAATGAAAAAAATAAATTAAAACCCGAGTAAATGAAGAAAATATTTTTTTCTGAGATGGAGATCATTTCCTTATATCTAAACTCACATGATGTCTCACGCCGATACTAAAGATTCACCTATTTTCATTATTTAGGGTGTGTAGACCTAAGGGGCTCAGGGTCTCTCCTCCTCTCTCATCTTTCCCTTAATCTTAACCTACAGTTAACTTTTACTGCCCAAGGGAATTTCAAATCTCAGACTCCAGACTGCACTCATCATGCCCACCCCTCCTCTTGCTCTCTCCCCATTCTGAGTCTCCCCAGTGGCCAGTGCCTCCTCGGGGCTGACAAGCGAAAGGCACACAGTCCACGCATGTGGCTCTAAACCTTCCAGTAACCAGGGCAGAGAGAAGGGGACTATTCTTCTCAAGAGGTTTCTGCACTTAGGGTTTGAGGAATAAAGAGATTCTCTGAGCTTAAAAGACAGATACCCGCACCAGTGGAACACAAAGTGTTGGGCTCTAAGAAGCTGGCAGTAAGGACACCATGGCTTTGGGAAGGGAGCCTTGAGTAGGACTGCCTGGATTAGATCCAGGGTTTGCCTAGCTGTGCTCACGGAAAAATGATGTCACCTCTTCATGTGTCAATTTCTCTGTCTGTAAAAGAAGGATGATAAAAAATAGTTTTCGGGGTTGGTATAAGGATTAAGTGAATTGATCTAGACAAAGCACTCAGCAAGAACTCAATAAATGTAGGCCATAATAAGTGGAGAGTCAGAATCAAAATTTGTCTTTCACTGCAGTGTTCCTCAAACTTTTATGTGTATCTGAATTACCTGGGGATCTTGTTAAACTATAACATCAGACTCTGTAGAACTGGGATAGGGGTCTGAGATTTTGCATTTCTAACAAGCTCCCATATGATGTCAACATGGCTGGTCCCCAGACCACTTTTCAAGGAGTAAGGTTTTAATGTATATAGGAGTAAGCATTCATGTGCTGTAGGAGAGAGAGTAGCACACAATATTTGGGAAATCTAGCTACACTGATGTGGACAGATCATAGGCATTTGAAAAAAAGCAAAGTAAAGGGAGGGAAATGTCTGTTTAGCTTTATAAAAGCAGTCCAGAATTATCATATGATACAATGTCAATACATGCATTTTACTATCAGATTAATTTTACCAGGATTTATTTTATTTTAAAGGTAAATTTTATGTAAAAATACTAATCTTCATATATGAGGCTTATTTGAACATGTTTGGTGATCCTGGCATGATGATCTTGACATGCACTTTTAACAGAGGCAACATTAGCTACTCACTCATTAATTCACTTATTGAATCCAGTAAGACTATATTAGAATTAGAATTATTTAATTCATTAGACTATAATATACTAGAGACTATGCCAGGCCTCTAACTTAGTTGTTAGCATGAGGGGATTGAAAGGTCATGACAGAGATAAGAGATAAACAGTAAGCCAAAATTACAAGGAAGCTAGAGAAGCTGATCAGTGGATTAACACCCATATATGGTCAGCTTGCCAAGTCGGTCTGCATTTGCTCTCATGATAACCTTTTTCTTAAGTTGATCTAAAGGAGTCTCCATTCCTTGCAACCTCCAAAGAATCCCTATTCTTTTCCAGGCAACATCCCTATTGGGTTATTGCTACCTAAAATTCTGAAACCCAGACACCCCAAATAATTTCAAATAGCTATCATGTCATCTCAAAACAGTCACAGGTATCTCTTCATTAGGGTAAAATAGTGTTTGTTTGAAAGTGTTAAGCCTTCACTGTATGAGGGGTGCTGGGTAGTATAGTCAGTTAAGCGTCCAACTCTTGGTTTCGGCTCAGGTCATGATCTCAGGGTCCTGGGATCAAGCCCTGCATCGGGCTCAGTGTGGAGTGTGCTGGGGTTTCTCTTTCCATCTCCCTCGGCCCCTCCCACTTGTGCACTCTCTCTCTAAAATAAATAAGTACATCTTAAAAAAAATTAAAAAAAAGACTTCCCTGTAGCCATTTCAATGCCATATTCTTCTGTTGTCTATTTCCAAAAGTTTCTGAACTAAAGTGCAGAACTAAAGAATTAAAATGTACAACTAAGGGGGAATGAAAATAGCATTTTGACAGAGAACTGAGAGATGGAAATCCCAGAAAGGGGCAAATTATGAACAACAAAAAGACAGTTGTGGTAAAAACGAAGTAACATCCTTCCATACTGACTAGGGAAAGAGCAATCAAAAGACTCATCTGCCTTAAGTAGAGCCACCCAAAATTATATCCAAACATGTTAATAAAATATTTTAAAAGATGATACAATTTTAAATTATTATTTTAGGTTATCTATACTGTTGCACAGCATTAACTCAAAAAATCAAGCTGTTCATGGGTAAGCAATACTATTGACCACCAGGCACATTAAGATTTGAGAGTATCTTCAGCAAATTTATGACAATAATACCAAAGTATCTCGTACCACAGTTACATACTGACAATATGAAAAGCTTATGACTTGGGACACTTTTCACTTCTCCCCTTATTAGACCTCTGAGTAACACACAGCAAGATTGACAGTTCCCTTCTTTTTGAAATACCCTCTTGACTCTCATAACAGTACTTTCTAATTTTTCTCCTACCTCTCAGTCTTCTAATTCTTTATGTGCTCTGCTCCACCCAATGCGGATGCTCTTTGGGCCTCAGTCCTGGGTCCTCCTGTCTTTCTATCTGTCACTTGTTTTCACATAGGTTTTAATAAACCTCTCTATGGCTAAATTTATCTGCAGGCAGGTTCTCTCCTTTCAGATTCAGACTGATAAAACCAACTGCCTTGCTTTGCATTTCCATCTTATAATCATCTTGCAATCATCATAAAACTCCATATACCTGAAATGTATACCTTTCCCCCACCTTTCCTTCAGTCTGTCCCCCATCCATTCCTCCCCGAATCTGTAAATGGCACTATTCACCTGGTTAGTTGTTAATAACCAGAAACCTAGAATACTGTTAGATGTCTACTTTTCCCTCGTCCCTCGCATTGAATCCATACCTAAATCCTATGGCTTTTCCCTCTAACATATTTTTTTCCAGTTTTTATTTTTGTTAAAGTCTTTCAGGCACATACTGTCAGGTTTATGGCACTTATCCTGAAGTTGGTGGTACCCTACCCCCTTCCAAGATCATTTCCATTTGAAACTTCTAATAGATTCTTTGGGTATTTACCTGAATTATTCTAAATAATGTACTTTAAAAAAAATTGATTTTCCACTATGGAACTTTTTGATTTGACATCTTTCTTTGCCCTGTACTCACCTGGTTGCTTACTTTCGCACTTGCACGCTCTCGCTCGCTCGCTCTTTCTCACACACACACATACGCTTCCCATCCCTAATTTGGGTAGATCATTATAGTGTTTATATTATCATAACCACATAAATACTATGCACAGCCAAGCCATGTAGATTACTATATATTTTTTCCTTTTCCATACATTTTTCCTATAAACGTCATTTTATTCACTGACTTAATTTTTATGCACTTAATAAAAATTCAGCTCCAAACTCTTCATCAGTTGTCTTAATCTTCTCTGAAGATGTCCATACATACTCCGTATTCTATTAACTTCATGTTCCTTAAGCGTCTCTCCTGGAATCTTCTAACCTACTCCAATCTAGAATGGTTGCTCTCCAGACTTGGTGCATAGCAGGTATCCTGAAATTCCCTTTCAGCATCATCTGTCATGTGTTGTTCTTCTGTTCCCGGTATCTTATGTCTCTTTCTTGGTTTGCTAGCTCATTTGGTTGGAGAATATAATCTAGTAGTGTCCTGAGAGAGGGTACAGTGATGGTGTGCACTTTGAGACCTAATATGCCTAAAAGTATGTCCACTTACCTTTACACTTGACAGTTTAATTAGGTACCAAATTCTGAGCTGTAAATAAATTTCCTGAAAAATATTTGGAAAGGTTCCACCATCTTCAATTCTTCCACTGTTTTGCTTTCTAAAAATCTGAAATATTTGTATTCCTAATATTTTGCTTGTGAACTGTTATTTTTTTTTCCTCTTCTCTCTGGAAGCCTATAAAATCTTTTCTTTATCCCACTGCTCTGAAATTTCACAGCAATAGGCTTAATATAAGTCTATTTTCATCCAAGTATAGGGCACTTGATAGGCTTTTAATCTAAAAACACTTTTAGGAAACTCCTTAAATTGTATTTTCAATAATTTCCTCTTATTTTCTCTGGTTCTCTCTTTTGGTAACTCGTGTATTATTCAATATGTTGGGTTCCCCAAATTGGCTGTCTAGTTTTCTTTCTTTGCTCTCATATTTTATGTTTTCTCTACTTTCTGGAAGACTTTCCTACCTAAGCTTCCAAACCTTCATTTGTCTTTTTACTATCATATTTTAAATTTTTGGAACGGTATTTTTTATTCCCTGAATGTTTTATTTTAAAACACCATTTTCTTTTGTCATGGTTGCAAAACATGCTCTTATCTTCCTGAGAATATTTACATGTAAGTATTCCTATATATACATACATATAATATATATGTGTATAGGTGTGTGTGTATATGTATGTCTATATATAAACATATAAACATAAACATACATATGTTTATATATAAATATATATATATATTTTTTAAAGATTTTATTTATTTATTTGTCAGAGAGCAAGCACAAGCAGGCAGAGAGGCAGGCAGAGGCAGAGGGAGAAGCAGGCTCCCTACCGAGCAAGGAGCCCGATGCGGGACTCGATCCCATGACCCTGGGATCATGACTTGAGCCGAAGGCAGTCGCTTAACCAACTGAGCCACCCAAGTGTCCCTATAAATATATATTTTTATATTTTTATATATTTATATAAATATAAGTTTATATTTTTATATATTTATATATGAATATATAAAATATGTATTTATTTTATATATAATTATATAATTACATATAATTATATATTTATATATAATTTCTATATAATGTCTTATATAGACATAAATTTATAAACTTATAAAATATATAAATATATACATATTTATATATATATAAGTTTTGCATCTCTGCTTGCTCTCTGGTTCCACCAAATTGTTTTCAAGATCTAACCTTCATACTGGATGTTTTCCTCAGAAATCGTACTCCTGTACTGTAAGATCAAGGACTGAAAGCTATGTGAAAGCTGTTGGCTTGTGGGTAGGAGTTAGTGAGTGTTAAGCTGCAGTGTAGGGTGAGCTGGATGCTTTGTTTCCTTTAGAGAACCTTTGATATCAGTATGTTCATGTTTTTCCTCTTGGGAAATTCAATTTTCCCAGAAAAGACTTCCTGTCTGCTGAGAGTTAAAGGTTTCGTTACCAGTGTCTGCAGCCAAATAGAAGGAGAAAGTTGGGAAAGTATCAGCAACTGCGCACATATGTTCACTTAATCCCCATTTTTAAAATAAAGTTTTATTTTTAAAAGTATATTTATATACTTCTATTATTATATTTATTAAAATATAGTTTTATTTCTCCCTTTACCCTCAACTGTGTAATTTCTCCAATTAAATACCTTTTTAAAGAAAATATTTCCAAAAAATAAATCTCCAGTCTTTTTCCAGTTGTGGCAGGGGCATATCCCTGCTATACGAGGTAGGAGAGGGGATCCAGGGTTCTAAGTACTGACCAATCTTCCTTGTCCTCCAGCACCTGGCCTCCCTTCCCTCTTCTGGAAGTAACAAGTAGAGCTAATTTCTGGGTTTCTGATAGATTCTACTGTGTAAATTGGGTTGGTTAATAGCTTTCTTAACTGTTCCTTTATGATTCTGTTTTCCTGGATCTGATAAGGTATTTACCAATTGCCCCAGCCCTTTCTAGTTTGTAGTATTTTGTTGCTGTTTGGTCTCTGGTTTTCCCCATATATTTTAAAGACAAGTACTTTACTATTATTTTGATGATGGTGGGAGCCAAATCAGATGTCTGTCTCAATCTATCAACTTTAATGAGAAATCTACCAGAATATATTTATATTTTTTCCTCTAGGATATATTTCAAATCTGTATATCCATTTCATTTCTACTTATACCACCCTAGTTTAAACCACGGTCCACACTCACTGAACTACTACTTGGCTTAAATGGTTTCTCTAATTCCACCTCTTCGCTCTCTAATCAATTATCCCAGTTGTATCCCAAGTGAGGTTCTGAAATCTAAATCAATGACTTCCCATTACATAGCAAATAAAATCCACACTCCTTACCATGGCCTATCCAAAAGACGTTTTGAGCTACAAGTTGCAGAAACCTCAACTCAAACCACCTTTAGTTCTAACGAAATGCACTGACTCCTCTGATTGAAAATGCAGAGACTGAGTGGGCTGCTGGGTTGACTTAACCTGGTCTCTAGCTCAGATTTACTGTGATTCTCTAGGCTTTATTCTCCTTTATATTTGTCCTTCAGATGGCAGCAAGATGACTGTAAGAGTTCTAGCTGTATACCTTTACAAGACCATAGCCAGAGGAAAAGCCAGAGAATTGCCTTTGGGAATCTCCCAGATAATGAGGAGAAACTTTTCCAGAAGCCCAGAGGAAGCCTCTCCTGGTACCACATTGGTCTGAAATGCCTACGAGCCTAGGATCATATTCCTGGCATGGGAGCTAAGATTAGAATTATCCTTAGACCCAGAGGTTATGGGGGTAGATGCATGACCTGTGTGGAGAAAGGGATAGGCATTTTATTTTATTTTTTTCTGAAAGGGATAGATATTTTAATAAAATCAAAGGGTAAGAGGGAAAATGAATGCTGTGTAAATGTGGTAGGCTGAAAAATGGTCCCCAGAAGATATCCACATCAAGTCCTAGGGAACCTGTGAATGTCACCATCTTACTTAGAAAAAGGGTCTCTGCTGAGGCCATTAGGATAAGGCTCTTGAAATGAAGACCAAATCCTGGGTTGTTTACATAGGCCCTAAGTGCCCTCATATATATCCTTAGAAGACAGAGGCAGAGGGAGATTAGACACACAGTGGGAAAGGGAGTGGGAGGAAGAAACAGATGCAGCCACAAGTCAAGAAATGCCAGCAGCCACCAGAAGCTGTAAAAGGCAAGGAAGCACTTCTCCCCTAGCATCTCTGGAGGAGTGTGGCCAAGTCAATACCTTTACTGCAGAGGGGGCCACCAGAACGGTGAGGGCATAAATTTCTGTTGTTTTAAAAGCAATCAAGTTGGTGGTACTTTGTTTCAGCAGCCCTCAGAAATTAATATAGCAGGCAACCTACAGATCCACTGCAGTCTGTATTTTTCTATGCATTATGCAGCTCTCCGTCCTTCACTCTCTCAACTCAAGCACACTGCCTACCTTCAAGAAATTACTCAGAAACATCCTATCTCAGCAATACGTGATGACCACTGTCTTGAAAGTCCTTACTCTAAACTCCCACTCCCATTTTGAAGCTACTTCCTCCATGAAACCTTCCAAGTCGCACCAATCTACATTAGGTTTTCTCTTTTATTCTCTCCCATTGTACCCTGTTCTTTTTTTTTTTTTTTGTACCTGTTATGTCAGTTTACATTACCTGCTCATTTATTCAATAGCTATCTAGATTATTAGCGCCCTTGGGCAGGGACTCATCTCATTCCTCTACCAGACTATATACAGCATCTATGACAGTACCCAGCACATGAGAGGAGTCCCATGTTTCATTTTAGAGACCTAGCCCTGACAAAGTACCATGGAAAAAACAAGTAAGTGGGTTAATGGTTAATCTTTGTATGCTCAAAATGTTCTGCTTTAAAACCATTACATCTATAAATAAGTGAGAGGCAATTTCATGTTCTCAGAAATGTTTGATTTTTCCAGGCCTCACATCTGAGAGCTATGATTTAAGTTTTCCCAACTCTTACAACTACTGATAACTATGGGCAGAGAGGGGAGGGGGTTACTCTAGGCAGATTCTGAACTCAATGGAAAAACTGAACTAAAAAATGATAGCTTCAAAATCCCATTTATGAACCTTCTAGAAAATTTAAAATGTATTTCACAATATTGTTAAAGCAGAGAAGAAAACATTTTAATTTCTATGTAGACACAAGCAAAACCACATAATTTATATTCAATCAGAAACTGGATTCTATATGTGATTATAAAGTTTTCAAGAGATTTGTTATTTATAGCCAACAAAAAAACAAGGAACAGGTGATCCTATATGTAATACACAGCAGTACTTTTTCTTCCTTTTATACTTTCTGTAAACATAAATCTCTGCACAAAATAAAATGCAGTAACTTACCCAAGCAAACTATAAATATTCTCATAAAATCATGAGAAATATTGGCAAGGTCTTTGATCTCTAATATTTTTTAACCCATAAATAGAAGTCAATTCATTTCTTTTGCATTTGGTACAAAAGTATATGGAAATTTTTTTTTAGTTAAGATGGAAATGAAATATAGTAGAATGAGGGAAGAATTTGTGGTCATACATATGGGTTTGAGACCCAGGTCTTCCAATGCTGGTTAATTGAGTACTTTCAGTGAGTCCTTTAACCTGCCTGCCCTCAATTTTTTCATCCATAAACTGAAGATAGCAATAACAACCATGACATAGAGTTGTTGTCAAAAGCAGTAATAAACTCTGGGTGAAAGTGCTTTACAAACTATAAAGTATAATATGAAGGTAGACCGCTGTTAATGATCTCAGGAGGAGATTTTGGAATGTCGAGTATAACTTGAAAGTAAGCTAAACCGGGTTCAGCTGTCTATTCTTCCTTCCTCTATATATGCACAGAAAGTCAAACACTGTTCTGAAAATCCAAAGTATGTTTGATTTATACACTGATACAGTGATCAAAATAAGTATTAAGATCTGAGTTTATGATACAACTTGCTTCAGTAAATGCTTATTAAAGTACAACTGCAGGATTATTAGCCCAGATTTTCCTTCCTTCCTTCCTTCCTTCCTTCCTCCCTCCCTCCTTCCTTTCCTTTCTTTCTTTCTTTCATTCTTTCTTCTTTCTTTTTTTTTTAGTTTAAATACAGCTCTGCACAAAGATGAAATGGAGCATGGAACCTTAACCTTCAATTCCACTTTTATTTCCCCAGGACTATCCTAAAACAGAACACGCTGTGAGTAGCCTTAAAACTCCTTGAGGCAAACTGCAAGAAACTGATGACCACTTACGACAAAAACAAAAGCAGCAGAACATAAGGATCTTTGGAAAAGTCAGCACAGGAGCAAAAGCCGATGTCAGTACTAAAATGATGTCCTAACTCACAGCAGAGAAATCAATAACAAATGTTGCTACCTAAACAGAATTAAATTAAAAGTTATATGTTCTACTGGTTGATCTAATTATGGCATGAATGAGCTTTAAAATACAACTAAGAGGTACACACTGGTGAAACAAGACATTTGATTCCATGAACCGTATCTTCAGATTTACCGCTATGCTTCCTGAAGGCCACATCACTGGTGAGCTGAGCAAAAATCGCAGGCTAAGAGGGACACGTCAACTACAAAATCCTACAAAAATCAATGGCAAGATGAGAGATGCAATCCAACCCATCTCTACCGGAAGGGACTGGTGCAAAAGGTAGGTGAAACCATGACACTCAAATAGCAAACGTCTGGATGTTCTATAATTAACATGGAAAGAAAAAAAGCCCAGGATGCCTACTCAGCTCATCAGTCACTGGGAAGCTGTGAGTGTGGATGGATAGTTAGTGACATCACAAGATGATACCAGCTCCCTGGTACACAGAAGTGCTTCAGGAATGTATTACAGTGCCAATAAGCCAGAGCTGCTGCTAAGGAAGGTTCTATACACACAAATTTGACCAAAAGCCAAAGATGGTATTTAAAGGTATGGGTGCAAATGAACCATAACTTGTCATTTACTTTCATTGTCTTATTTTCAATTCAAAAAATACCTCATTTTGCTTCCAATATGAGCTCAGCATTGTACTAGCAATAGTGGAGAAAATAAGATTTGGCCCTTCCTCAAGGAGACAAGTCACAACAAGAAATATTCATGAAAAAGAAAAGAAACATTTATGAGCCACTTATATGATACTGAGTATTAGGCCAAGCACTTCATTTGCACTTGTGCATGGAAAATCTCCAAGAGCCCTAGGAGATAATCCTATTTATTATTATCTCCGACTTTAGATGTAAAACTTGGAGTGAGTTAACTTGTCTCGGGTCACTGCTGGTAAATAAAAGTTGGGGATTCTAACTTAAGCTCATTAATCTCTGTGATGAAAATATTCAAAAAGTTAACTATCCAAGCTAGATAAGCTGAAATAAGACAGCATGTGGCATACTGAAAAGGGAATAATGTAGACAATAATCACTACAGAAGTTCAGAAGAGGAGCCCGTTTCAGGATCAGTTTGATAAGAAAGAATTTAAGAGTAAAGTGAGATTTGAGTCATCTTCTGAAAATTGGGTAGAATTTGGTTGAGAAGAAAGGATTAATGCAAGCAGGGTGTGCCAAGCAGTCCAAATGATTTCCCAAATGTTGTTACTTTTGAGGATCACGATATCCTTTCAGAATCATATAAAAACTATAAGCACCTTCCTAGGAAAAAGAGCACAGGTTTCTACATACAAAATTATGCCTGCAGTTTTACATAGTATATTTTAAGACACTCAAGTATTTAACAAAACACACGAGAACCTTCATGACCTGGCCCTTCTCCATCAGTTCGAATCCTTCACTGCTAAGTTCAACTCCGTCCCAAACCAAACCTGTGCAGTTCCAGGGCTCTCCAGGCTTCCTCCTGCCTCACGGCCTCTTCACAGCTTCATACCACTCAGCTCACCTCGACAACTTCTTTGTCAGGTGGCCTTCTTACATCTTACCCATCTTTCCAGACTCATTCAAGGCACCAAAAAGCCTTAAAAATGAAAAATGGTGATCCACTGAGATGGGGAAATCAGAGGCAAAGCAGGGAACAAAGAAAATATAAACATTTTGTATCTTATTGATACAAAACAAGAACTGGGATCTGTAAAAAGGAAAAATCAAGAGAATAAGAACTCATAGAAACTAAAAATATTTCAGCAGAAATAAAAAGTTCCAATAGCTGGTTAGAAGAAAAAGTAATGAAATCTCCCCCCAAAAAATAAATAAATAAAAAGAATAAATGGTACCAGAAAAGAGAAAAAAAAATTGGGAGATCAGACCAAGAGGTATTCTAGAAAAAGGGAAGAGAGAAGAGAGAAGACAGAAATATACAAGAAAAACAAAACAAAACAAAACACTCAGAACCAAAGGATGAAATCTCAGACTCCAGAACCTACTAAGGACTACAAGAAAAGGAATTTTAAAAGCCCCACATCCAGGTACACCATCCTGTAGCTACAAAACAACGGGAATAAGAGAGATGCTAAATGCTTCTGGGGGTACAAGAAGGTGGGGACTAAATCAAATTCAAGGAATTAAAACAACAATCACACTGGAATTTCATTAGCAACACTGGAATCTAGAAGTTAGTAGAAAAATGTCTTAAAATGGGAAAATGATTTCCAACCTGGAAATCTATCCTAATCCATCAATCAAGTTTAAAGTTGGAATAAAATATTTTAAGTAAACAAATATTTTAAAAGTTTATAACCCACAAACCCATTCTAAGTTAGCTCATAAAGAATGTGCATCACCAAATGAAGTTATAAACCAAGAAAAGGAATATATGAAATCCAGGGACTATGAAATAGGACACAAGAAAACAGCAGAGGGAACTTCCAGGTGGTGATGAAAGGAAAAGGAGTCCGTGGAGCAACGCTGAGCAACAGACACAAGGAGCATGAGCCCGGATTACAACAGGAAGATGGAGGGCTTCAGGAGGGGTCTCTTTGAAAAAGGATGGAACTGATAAATGGTTTAATTTGTTTGGCCACACCAAGAGGATGTTTATAACCATCACAGTGACTGAAAGAAGAATCAATTATGGGTACATAGAAAACTAAGCAAATAGGAAAAAAAAAAAGTAATTCTGAGCAATTATCTTTAGGAAAAAGGTTGTACAAAAAGGAAATGAAATCACTATGTATTATATGTCTCCATGCTAATAAAATTACTTATAATAGTATAAACATACAATTTTTATTTAACTAAAACTTATGGTAAAACCTATGTTTGGAGAGTAGGTAGTGGAGGGTAGCTACATAAGACATAAGTATTTATCTTCCATGATACAAAGTGAACAGATAAAAAGGAAGATAACCGGAGTGCCTGGCTGGCTCAGTTGGCAGAGAGTCCAACACTTGATCTCAGCGTTGTGAGTCTGAGCCCCACATTGGGTATGGAGCTACCTAAGAGAAAAATTTAAATAAATAAATAAATAAATAATAAATAAAAAATAAATAAATAAGGAAAGCATAGACTCTGAGAAATAGCAGTGTAAGGTTTTTATTTAAAAACACAGGTGTAAATGGTGGCAGAACGGAGTCACGGTCTGGTAGTGCTGTTCTCTGAGGGGTGGTACTAAGGAGCTGGTGTGCAGCAGAGTTAGCTCTTTGTTGTTGTAAGTATGGAATATTATTTGACTTTTAAAAATACATTCACAGGTTTCCACTTCTGGGAAGTGGACTTACTGATCCCCACTCCTCTCACTAAGTACAACTAAAAATCCTGGGCATTATCTATAAATCAAACCTAAGAAGACTGACAGGCAGACCAGCTATGGACCTGAAGACAAAGGAAGGACAAAGTGGTAAGTTCCCTCATTTTCCTTTTGCCTCCTATATCCCAGATTTGGAGCTAAAACCAACAACCTAGAAGTGCCAATGGGCATGGACAGAACAAAAATAACAACATAAACCAAAGGAAAGAAAAGAGACAGACTAGAAAAATGGAAAGCCTTCAGAGATAACCTCCAAACAAACCACAGAAAAAAACTATGCGTCCCCCACCCACATAAGCAAAGGCCAAGTGGGAGCCCGCCCTCACCAGGCTATAAGGAGATGCCCCCAACCCACTGCTAGGCACCATGTTGAGCATGGATGCTGAGGATCTAAACTAAGGCATGGCATATGGCCACAAATACAGATTCTAGTGGAGGAGAAAAACAAGTCAGTAGCTACTGTACAGTGATATGTGCACTGTGGTGAATTTATGTGAGGGCTATTTAGTCAGCAAAAGAAAGAGATGACGGAAGCAGGGTGGGAGGGAAGGCTTCTTTGAGGAGCTAACCCTAGAGCTCAATTTGTAAGGATAGGTAGAACTAGCCAGGTGGAAAAAGGGTGTCCTGGGCTAAGGGACTGACAGGTACTAGGAAGAGAACAGAAAGTACTTGAAACTACAGATAATTCTCTCTGACTGGAGTGAAGAGTGGTTAGGAGGGAATACAGAAAGACGATGTTAAGCAGGCTGGATAGGAGCCAGGCAGAGAAGGGCTTTGTGGGCCATGGTGAAGTGTGTGCATTCCTGCCGGTCTGCCTCCCTCCCTTCCCCCTCTCCCTCTGTTCTTTCTGCTTCTCTCACACTCTTTCTTTCTTTTTTAATTCTAGTGTAGCTGATAGTGTCACATTAGTTTCAGGTGTACAATATAGTGATTTGACAATTCCATACATTGCTCAATGCCCATCAAGAGAATGTGTGCTTTTTTATCAGTCCCTGAGGAGCCCCTGAAGGATCTTTGGCATTTTTTTTAAGGGTGCTTTTTTTTTAAAAAGATAATTTCCCATTTCGTGCTATCTTTGTCATTTTTTAAGGATCACTCTGACAATGGTGAGGAGGGATGGGTTAGCAATCCTGAGGAGGATCAGATGAGTCAGGGATCTGAAAGGAAGTTACTGCAGGAATCCAGACAGGAAGGGATGAACATATAGACCATAGCAGGGGGGATTATACGAGCAACATCTGCCTATATCCCAGAATCTGGCTCAGTTTTACCAAATTTGAGGTTTTTGAGAAGAGAGAATGAAGAGGGAAAGCCGCACCACATTCAACTCTAATACTAGGTGCTAGTGTTCCCACTGCTAATTAGCTTGGTGGCCCCAGGCAAATCTCTCTGAGCCTCATTTTTCTTATCTAACAAATGGCAACCACGCCTATCTCACGGAGTTGTTGTACAAATATATAATGATATAATGGATGTGAAAACACTAAAAAATATTACGCCATAGTGTATTATATCCTACTGCTGTTATATCAAACTACCACAATCTTGGTGGCTTAATGCCACCAAGATAAGATTTATTCAGTCATGTTCTGGAGATCAGAAGTCTGAAGTGGGTCTCACTGGGTCAAAATGAAGGTGCTGCCAGGCCTGCATTCCCTATGGAGGCTCTCAAGAAGAATCTATTTCCATGCATTTTCCAGCCTGCATCTCCTTCCTCCATCTTTAAAGCCAGCAACTTCAAATTTTTTGACACTGACTCTCCTGCATCCCTCTTTCACTTACAAAAACCCTTGTGAGTATTGGGCCCATGGGGATATCCAGGCTAATCTCCTCATCCCAAGCTCAGCAACCTTAATTCTCACAAATTCCAAGGATTAGGATGTGGACCTTTAGCAGAGACATTATTCGGCCTACCATACATAAAAAAGATTTGAAGTTAGGATCTACGTGGCAGTCAATTTTTCTTTCAGTTTCATAACTAATATGTTCAAGAGTTGCTACATCAAAAACTAATTATGTACTGTGTGGTAAATAAAACAACATAATTTTAAAAAGTTGTTTTATGGTTTAAAAAATAAGAAATTGAAGAGAAAGTTTTCTAAGTAACTCACTAGAATATCTCTAAGATTTAGCAACATATGTTAAGTACAAAAAAGCTCAAGGATAACTATAGATTTTGATATTTAACTTAAGATAATCTTTCCCATCTCTTCAAAACAAATGAAAATTTATGACAGAGACCACTGCAAAATCTAAGTAGAATCAAGCATTCTGATGTTTAACTTCCAGGATCTCCTGAATATATACAACCTGATACAACTGACATTCATAATAATAACCTCAAGATTTTGAAAGATACCAACTTCTCATTATTAAAGAAATCGAAGCTACAGCCAAATAATTTTACTACTAAATGTATTGAGAACACATAAAAGATATATATTTTATTTAAAAACTGGCTATACATGAACTATAAACACATGAAATCCCTCCGTCAGACTATTAAAGTATTCATACCACAACTTTTCCTATCACATTGCACAAACATAACTTTAACAAAATCAATAGCAAGGCTCTCGTTTCTAAGCAATACAATTTAAACACTTTCAATTGTGGAAACAAGGCTTTTTTTTTCCTAAACTATGGCATTTTGTATTAAGCAATCAAAAATAGTATCAATAAAAAATGCAACAGGAGCTATCCTATATTTCACATCAGAATATATTCCTTCTTGAAACTAAAAAAGAAAGACAAAAGTATTTATAAGGAGCAATCATTAGTCATTTTTTCTAATAAAGAAGCTTTATGAACATATCTGGAAGATGATGATGACAGTAATAACGACAACTAAATCTGGAATGATTTACTCTAAGAAGCTTTTACTGGCAAGAAAAAAGAAATCCCAAGAGATAATGTCATTAAAACTTATTTATGAGTTATCATCCTAATTGTAAATGCAGTGAGCAATTTTAGGATTCTACTTTCTCTACCTGTAACAATTACATCTCCAAAAAAGACCTAAGGCATTCATTCACTCATTCCCCCACTGCTGACCAACTATTCAACAAGACCTTGCACCCCGGCAAATGGTACAGAAAATATAGTTCGGATCCATCTGCACCAACACAAGTTTCTTCTACACACTCCCTTCCTTCCATACAAGTCCCAAGGCTTCTCGTGAGTATTCTAATCCTTAAGTGAAAGACTAGACTGGAAATAATATATGCACCATGTGTGTTAACAGATAAAGAATATAAATGCCAGTATCTGGAAGGTTCCAAGTCAACATAAAACCTGTTTAAAGTGTTATAAAATAAAGCAAAAATATGCAAAAAGAAAAGATTAAGAAATATTAATATGAGATATTTATTAATGATGAAGAAACAGATTGGATACCTCAGATACTACTATGAAAAATCTGATATTTAATTCCTGACTGACCATATCAGGTAGAAAAAAAATTTCAGTTTGCCAGACAGAAAAGTCACCTTTCACAGAGGCCAAAAGCTTAATCGTAAAGTTTTAAAAATTCAAGAAAAGCCTCCACTGTGCAAAATTCAGATAATGGCACTGAGGACAAACACAGGACAATAATGTATCAAAAGAAACAAGATCTAACAACTTTTTTCCTACAGCGAAATACAGTTGGTAAGTCAGATAGAACTTTTAGTCTCCTCTGTGATATTTTAAGTAGTCAATCAGGATTAAAATGTGAATGCATTCAGTTTCCCAAACAAAGGGTCGGAGCCTAAGGAAGATAGGAAGTAATACCAAAAAAAAAAAAAAAAATCCATTATGTCTCAAGAGCCAAACAAAAAAACAACTGGCAGGTTACCTCAATGTCACTTGTTAAAAAAGAATCCAAGTCAAACTTACTAAGCCACGTTAAATAAGGAAAAAAACAAAACATAATGAAGCCATATGTTATGTGTTCCTCAGCCAATTGACTCATTTAATCCACAACTGTAGAGGGTCCGTGGTGTATTATGCCACTTACAATGGAAATTTTAAAAGAAGAGAAAAATATTCTTTGACTTCCAGGCATCTGCTAGTCAATGCCAGAAAAAGAACAAATTCAATATAGTACAGGTAATCCATCATGAGGATTTTAACACCCATAGAAGTTATAGATTGGGAAACCATTAAATACTAGTGGTTTTTTGAAAAATGTTGACTTTTTAATCAATAGGAAGTAAACATAGGCAGCGCAAAACAAAAGAAGATAAGAATTCAAGGATAACAATAAAGAGCAGGGAAGATAACAAGGCAAAGTAGAGAAGTACAAGCGGGAAGCATAGGCATCCATGTAGAGAACAACGCTGTAGCGATCAGAGTCCAGAGGAGGGGACATGACGAGTGAGAGCCCAGATGGCTGCAAAAGTAGATTTAACTGGAGGCTCTGAGCCAGGAGTCTAAGGCACAGCAATCAACGTTATCCAAAGGGAATGTTCACCAAAACTACTGACATATTATTTCATGAATAGAAGAGATTTAATACTCACCCGATTTATATGGTTGCTCCTTAAAATAACCTGTAGTAGGGTTTTCTCAAATTCTTCCAACTTCTTGGAACACTTTTTAAGAATATGATTAGATAAGTTACAATCACTGATCAGTCCAGCTAAAGTATTAACAGCTTCTGCCCAAAAGCTTGAAAAAGGAAATTTGGGTTTATGGTAAAAAGTGATCAGGCCATCCAACAACTGAAAAACAGAATCAGATACTGTGGAAAAGTCATTTTCAAAGTGGCTTAAGTCTGTTTTCAGACTCCCTGATTCTGTCAAGTTCTTCAGTTCAAGTAGATGTTGCAAGAACTGCATGTGGGAAGACAGAGGATTTTCCAGAGAGGCACTATGTCTTTTCACAATGGGCAGTGGTAGAAAGGGTGTGGGGCTGCCGCTCTCCACAAAATGCTGGGCCATCTCTGAAGGTTCACTTCTCTGCTCATTTGATAAATCACACCCAGAGTCTTCCAGCAGACTTAATGTGTTTTCAGAACTTCCAGGGTCCTGAATCTGCACCTGGGAAGATGGATCTCCTGAAACAGAAAGGAATAGAAGTGTTATCTTCCTGTAGCTAACATTTCTTCATATAAAAAACTAGACAGGGGCACTGGGGTGGCTCAGTCGGATAAGCATCCCTCTCTTGATTTTGGCTCAGGTCATGATCTCAGGATTGTGAGATCAAGACCTGTGTTGGGAGCCACACTGAGCATGGAGCTTTCTTAGGATTCTCTCTCTCCATCTCCCACCTGCTCATGCTCATTCTCTCTCTCTCAAAAAAAACTAGACAGATTTTTCTAACTTAAAATACTAAATGAAGCATGCAAAAACATACTAAACATTTAAAAATGAGTAGTATAAAAAAATCGAGAAGAAATTTCTTAAGCTGACTGTAGAAAGATTTCTGGTAGAAGCAAAGGTGAATCCCCCATGTATTTTCAGGTCACTATCTCTCGTTCAATTCTGTGCCATGCTTGAAGATAGAAGAAACCACAAGACCTGAAGAAGGTAACCTTCTGGTGGAGATTCCAATGGGTCACTACAAGGCAATAAGGTGTATGCAGAGATAGAGATCTACTCAGGGCACTATGAAAGCAGGAGGACCACTGAACAGCGCAACCTGGTTGGATTAGTGCATCCTGGAGGAGGCGATGGTAGCACTAATTTATAAAGCATAAGTAGGAGTTCCAAGTTAAAAGTCAGGAGAATGAAGGAAGAGATTCCACACACAAAAGGGGTAAGAGCTAAAGTACAGAATTAAAAAGGAAAAGAAAAACACTGTATATAAGGAGACACAAGTAGTTTGATGTTCATTTACAGAAAATATAAAGCAAGATACTAAAAGAAATACGTAGAGGCCAGGTCATAAAAGATCTTAGAAGATATATTAAAGGCCTTAAAATTTATAGGTAGAATGAGTGTAATTCAAACTTGAATAATGTAAGACCCCTTTGGAAAAATTATATACACATCCACACGAATACCTGATATAGAAAAATAACTATAAACAACTTATTTATGTATGTGACTTATAGTTATTCAAGCACACCTATATCTGTATAGAGAGATAAACAGATGGATAGGTAGAACTAGATCTCACAGATCCTTGAAAGTATGTCTAGGACCACTAGAATCTTCTGATGTGGGCTGAGAGGTACTGCAGTTAAAGCTAAACTAGTAATTTTAGGTCATTCCTTGACAAAAATGCCATCATAAACACCAATAAGGTTATTGTCTATGAAATGATTATCAATAAAATTTACAAACAAAATTGAGAAATTCTCACTGAATGTTCTAAAGTACATGCATATATTTATGAAACCAAGTTTGGGAAATACTGCTATCAGCAATGAAAGGAGGAGTGAGAACTAAACAGTGTAATGCAGGAAAGGGAAATGGTTTTATTTTTCATTTCACAGATCACTCACTCTGTTGGCTGTATGGAGGGTAGATTTGAGGGAGGACACAATGAGGCATTGAAGGATGTCCTAATATCAGATGACAAAAGAAATGAACTAACCAGTTGCTGTGGAAAAGAAAGGAAGGGGCTGACCAGGGAAATAAACAAAACATCAAAATATAACCTAGAAGCTAGTGGATTGACTGGATATGGGCAATGAAGTTGAGATAGGAATAAATGCCTCCTTTATTTTGACTCAGGGGACTACGTAGATGATGGCACAACTGAAGTCATAAAAATACAGACCAAAAAAATGGCTTAGGAGAAATGATAAGAGCTCAGGTTTGGTCTTGTAAACTGTAAAGCAACTAGAGGAACTCTAGGCAAAGAGATTCACCTGGAAATCATCCACATGAGCCTAAGGGTGGGGAAAAGGTCTAGACTGAAAACAAATTTGGGGAGTCGTAAGTGTGTAGGTGGTATGTGAAATCATGAAAATGGTTATGACCACTTGGAGAGCGTATGAGCAGCGACTAGAACAGAAAATCAAAGAGTGACCCTGAGGAGTATCAATATTTGAGGGCTGATTAGAGGGGGAAAAAATGATTAAGGAGACACAGAAGGAATAATTTAAGAGGTGCAAAAGGAATAAAAATGACGGTATCATGAAAGTCAAGGGAAAAGTTTCAAGGAGAATTATATGTAGTAGAGAAATCCATAAAATAAAAAGCTGAGAAAAATATGTTGGCGTTACTCATTAGAAAATCACCACTGACCGTATCCACAGAAGCTTTGCTCAGTCAGGGTGGTGGACAGAGGCCAGAGTGCAATGGGAGTGACTGGGCAGAAAGTCAAAGAGGACTGGCTGAGGCTTCTGAGGAACTGAATCAGGAGGGTATAAAATGGGAGAGTAATTGCAGGCAAATGTGGCATGTCAAATTGGGAGCAATTTGAGCAATTATAGATGAGGAAGAAAAACATAACACAGAAGCAAAAGTTGGAGAAATGAGAAAAAATTTAAAAAGCCCTGGAGAAGGCAGGGGGAGAATGAGACAAGGACCCCAGGGGATGGGTTGTGCTTAGTGATGCAGAAGTAATTTGTTTCCTTTGAGGCTGAAGGAAAGAGAATGAGAATGTATTGGGATGTCAAAAAAAGAAAAAGAGAAAAAAAGAAAAAAAAAAAAATACCCCTACCATATAGGAAGTTAAAAGAGATCTTGCCTAATAGTCATTTTTAAAGTTAGAAATGGGGGGAGATACTGTTGATCAGGGCATGGGAAGAATGAAGAAAGGAACATCTTCTATCCTCCCCATCTTACATTTGGAAATCTGCTTTATTGCTCTTTTGTCCCTCTATACAAATAGAAGGCGATGATGAGGCAAAATGAGAGGATCAGGCCTTAATTTAGAGTTTATTCAATTAAAAAGTATCTGCTATAACCACTACAAATGTGCAACTATGTGCTTGCTAATTATCACAACAGTATCAGTACTCTATGTTAAGGGGATAACGCAGTAAGTTCAAAAACGTGGTGGTAACCCAAACGGTGAACTGTCGGCAAAGCTTTTAACCATATGTGGCCATTTCTACACTAAACAAGGCACACAGCCTGCTCATTTTAAGCCAACGATTTCTTTTTCTTATGAGCAAGAATAAACATTTGAAATGACTTCTCACTCTTCACAAAAGTAAAGGGTGGGGTATTACGGTATCTCGGTAGATTATGTTTTTCTTTCATGGAATTCAAAATAGTTCTTCACTAAGAAAGTGAACACAAGTTTAAGTATTTCATGAACTGCCTCAACTTTCCATCAAGGTAAGCTGAACTTCATGGGTGATGATTTCAGGGAAGGCAAAAAATGAATTCTACAAACAACTAAACTGGGAAGCAAAAAGCTGTTTTCTTGTTTCTGCTTTTCACCCCTCACTGATGTACCTTCTGGCAAGTCACAACCACTTCATCTCATCTCCTTCATGTGCTGATTGGTACATATTTGCAGGGAGTAGTTCTACCCACTCATGTGCTCTGAGCATAGGAATAGACAAACTAACCATCGTTCTTCCTGGATGCTTCATTACTGCACCCGCAGAAAAGACTGATGAGGGCATATGTTGGAGACGCCAACGTGGGAAACCACACAGAGAGGAACGTCCTCTCAGTGCCCTAAAGGAGTGCATAAATTCCACCAGCGAGGACCACAGTGGGCTTTTATGCAATATGGCTTCAGTATTAAAGTCACTTTGTCAAAATGAATAGAACAATCTTATATTCACATTTTACTTTACAAAGCAGTTTCATCAAATAATTCAATTGTTGTTCCCAACAACCCTTGAACATGTGTTGTTATTATTCCTAATTTACTGATAAGGAAATGCAGGCTCCACTTGATTAAGAGGTCTAAGAAAAGCCACAGAGGGAAAAGCAAAACCAATTACTCAGTTCCAAGTCCAATCATTTTCTAACCACAGCAAAGAGGCCTGTGTGTTCCCATGCCAGCTTCTGTACGTACCCCTCTGCCTCTTTAAAGGAGTCTTATAGAACTAATTCTACTCAGATTCTACTCATTTGCTTGAAAGACTTTTCTCGAAATAAATCTTGAAGTTTGACTAACAAAGCATCATACCCAAAGGAGAGAAGAGAAGATGAAGCCATGCTACTCCAACTTTCTGTAATTCCTGTTTTTCCAGGAGGGAAAAAGGTGAAGCAGAAGTCAAATGATGCTTCTCTCTTAATTTGTTAGGGCTGAAAGGATTGAGGACTGTAATTTCTCTCCAAGTCTTTGGATATGATCTGACCAACACATTTGTCATTAGATGTAAAGCGACAGTAAAGTACATACACACACATCCTGATCAAGCAGAGGCCAGCACATTTTAAGTGCTCAGAAATATTAGCTATTGTTATTAAATGATAATGATACCAAAAGTCTAAATTATGCTAAAGTATGACATCACAAATAAAAGTGCATAAAATAAGATACCAGTGAAGACTACAGATCCTGTCCAAAATATTCTATGGTCCCTCTCATACCCTGGATCTCATACACTTTCAGTTCCATTTTACTAATAAGCCCTTGTCTCTTCCATCTTCTTTCAGTTGTTAAATTCCATCTCCATCCCACTTACCATTTAAGAATGGATCTCAAGCATGCTCAACAAAATAGAGCTGTGCCCACCTACTACACATCCCACCCTAGAAATGCCCACCTATGAATCAAATGTATTTTCTGCTGCCCCCCAGATTTTCACATCCACATCAAATCTTAATGCCTTTTGTCATCCATTTCTACAGTCTTTACATTACTTATAAAATTAGACCAGAGAACCAACTGTCTAAGAGGCATCTTTTTCTGTACACCTGGAAAATCCCATGAACTTTGTTTATAAAGTATACAAATCATCTTCATGCATCGCACACATAAACATACTTTTTTTTTTTTAAAGATTTTATTTGTTTATTTGACAGAGAGATAGAGAGCACAAGTAGGCAGAGCGGCAGGTAGCGAGAGAAAGAGAAGTAGGCTCTCCGCTGAGCAGGGAGCCTGATGCGGGGCTCAATCCCAGGACCCTGTGATCATGACCTGAGCTGAAGGCAGCCGCTTAACCGACTGAGCCACCCAGGCGCCCCTAAACACGCAATTCTTGTTTGTACTGCATAGTGCCAATTTCAGCACTATGTGCCAATTTCAGCACCCGAGTGAGGACCACCCTTGGCAACTTGCTTTCACCCTCCACATACAGCGAAATGCCCTGTTATGCTGATTCCACCTCCTGTACCTGTATTAGGACTCTTCGGAGAAATGGAACCACTAGGATTTATGCACAGGAGAGAGGGAGAAAAGAGTTTTATCATAAGGCATTGGCTCATGTAATTATGGAGGCTGAGAAATCCCAAGATCTGCCGTCAGCCAGCTAGAGACCTAGGAGAGCAATGGTATTATATAGTTCCAGTGCAACTACAAAGGCCTACAAAGGAGAGCTGACAGTGTAAGTTCTAGTCTGAAAGCCAGCAGGCTCGAGCCCCAAGAAGAGCCAATGTTTCAGGTCGAGTTCAAAGGCAGGAAAAGACCAATGCCCTAGCTCAAAGGCAGTCAGGAAGAAGGAATTCACTCTTACTCAGCCTTTTTGTTCTCTTGAGTTCAACTGATTGGATGAAGTCTATCCACACTAGGGTAGGTGGTCTGCTTTACTCAGTCTACTCAAATGTTAATCTTGTCCAAACACTATTACAGACACATCTACAATAACATTTGACCAAATATCTGGGCACTAGGTGACACAGTCAAGTTGACACATAAAATCAACCATCATTTCACATGTGAACCTGTCCTTCCCTAGTCCCCTACTCCTGCTCTAGTTAATACCATCATCATCTCTTGCACTGATTACTGTAATACACTTGCCTAACTGATCTACCTGCCTTTGGTTCTGTCCTCTTCTAGGCCATATTCTGAACTGACCTGACAGTCCCCCTGCTGAAATACTAGTTTGATCACAGGGCTATCATTTTTAAAACCTTCCAATGGCTTCCTTTACCAGCTAAGAGTCCTCCAAGATCCTCAGCCTGGCCCACAGAGCCTTTCACTGTGTGGCCCCTGCTTATTTCTCCAGGCTTGCCTCCAACCTCACTCTTAACTTATGGATAAGTAATATTAAACCCTTACAGTTTACCAAAACACACCATGCTAATTCATACAACTATGCATTTGCACAAGTTGTTCCCACTACGTGGTGTGTTCTTATGCTATAACCCAGAGATGGACTGATTCCTCAAACCCTGATTCAAATCCTCCGTGAAACCTTCCCTGCTCTGCCCGGAGCAGAGGAAATCATCCCCCATCTGGGCTATCATGTACCTTACACATACTCGTATTACTGCACTCATCAACCTGTTCTGAGTGTATGAGCGACACTCTCTTGGAAGGGAGAGATTCTTGAGGACAGACACAGAGTTTACTCATCTGGGAATTTCTGTTGCCTGATCTGTGCCTCCCACATAGTTGGTGGTGTGAATACTTTTTGAATATACATATTAACAAAAAGTGCAATCAAATTGCATTTCTTCAAACTCACTGAAATGTCATCATGGGCATATATAACCTTTCACTACCAACTATGATTTCTTAGTAATAATGGTCACTCACATGTATTGATGAATTGAGCAATTTAAAAGTAGTGTTTTCGCCACCTGGTGGTCAAACAGAAATTGCTATTTTCAAGTACCACACAATTCTGAAATGACAGTGTTTCATTTTAAAACAATTGTTTGTCTTCTGCCTCTGGAAGGATATGTTTTGGCATACTGCAAAGCATATTTGAGAAAGGCTGACAAAGAAAAGCTTACAGTTTTGTTTACTCCCACTCTAGCAGCTGGCATCCTAATTCTAGTTTTGAATACACCAAGAGAGAAAGCAATGTCAAATGCATGAAATTATAAGCTAATGGAATGATTCGTCTTAACAGAATTGTCTTCACTGCATTAGGTTCACAAAACAAAACAGTGCATTTTGTGTCAGCTTGGTCCAGGAACACTTGATAGTGCAATTCCTCCCAAGTTCAGTGCTCAGATCCTGACTTTCCTGCTTGTCCCCATCTCTCTCATCTCTGAGTTTGCCAATTTCAACCTTCCTTGTTGTTGTCTTTGGCTGTCTCTTCCTGTTCCAACTTCCTGGGTGTCCCCAGCTTTCCTAGAGCCTCAAAGAACTCTGTTAGGCAGATGATTCTCAAAGTTCTATGTCCCATCCTACCTCCTCTCCCAAGCTCAAGTCCCTAGCTCTCAGCATTTTAAACCACACAAGTCCAAAAGAAACCGCATCCTTCACTTGCACTTGGTCCAATTCCCTGATAACACTGCTATCATTCTCTGTTTCCAACATTTGAAACCTAAGGATCAACTCTGACTTCTTCCTTGATACTCATATACATGCCATTGACAAATAATGTTGATCCTGCCTCACCTTTCTGTTCCTTAGATTCACTAAGTTTGTTCCCACTTAGGGCCATTCCCTCTGCCTGGGATGCTCACTCCACCCTGAACCCGAATTTTCTCAAGTCTGGTTCCTCGTTATCATCCAAGTGTCTGTTAAAATATCACTTCTTCAAAGAGTCCTTACGTGACCACCCAGTCTAAAGAAGCCACCAGATCGGTCTCGGTCATGTCTCCCTATTTTCATTCTCTAAATCTCACTCATCACTGCCTGATCATTTTCTGCCAGTATAATCCGTCCCACCCACAAAATATATACTCCACGACAGTCCTGGACTGCTGGTTTACCACCATAGCCCAGAGCCTGGAAGATTGAGTGAGAGAGCTCGAGAGAAATTTAATCAATCAATAAAAACCTTTTTTATATCATCTCTTTTTTCCCATGCAAAATAATTACACATAAGATACGGGCAATGACTGGGCTGTTCCTGTCTCTAGGTCCTCCCTCTTCCAAACAACCCTAAACACAACACCCAGTTACTGTGCCCAAATAACCTGTGCTTCAGATTACTTAAAGGAACCACTTTCAGAAAGCATACTACTTGGCACACGCATAGCACACACCCAATAAATGCTAGTTTTCCTTCTATTTTCCTGCTGGAAAATCTCCAAGGGCTCCTTGCTGCCTACAGAATAAAGCAGGTTTTCCACTGGCTGTCACACCTCTTCTTAATAGGCTCCAACCTAGTTTTTCATCTTATTTTCCAGAACACCTCCTCATGCTCTGTATGCCACAGTCAAATTAGATCATTTGCCACAGATTCCTGGGCCTGTGCTTTACACTGCTCCCTCTTACCTGAAATACCCTAGTATCTACAGCTTCCTAAATCCTATCCATCCTTTAAAGTCAGCAACATCCTTCAAAAAGAATTTTAAAAGTCCTAATCTCTAAAGCAAAATAATTACTCTCTCCTCTAAACATCAGTATCAAAATAAATAAATAAATAAATAAATAAACAAACAAACAAACAAACAAACAAACATCAGTATCTTCCTCTGGACCATAGTCTCATAGTCTCTGGTGTAATCAGTGATGTCATCTTGTTCCCAAAAGACCGTTGTGATCCTATGGGCAGGGCACAGACCCAGCTCTCTTTACCTTCTCCACATTGTTTGTACCGAACAGCTATTGAATAAAAAGGGGCTGAATAAATGAACAACAGAATCTCTCAAACAGAAAAGAGTTTTTAGGACAAAATTAGAAGCTGGTAAGAAAAAGCAATTTCTCAGTCATCTGGGGGCAAAGATATGCAGTATAGGTAAAAAGCATAGTCCTGATTTCATTTCCTAACAAACAGGAAATACCATGTTGAGAGACAGTGAACACACATATTACAGCCCTACAGAATAACAGCAAACCCATGAAAATACAACCCTCTACCAAGTGAAACAATGAATCCATCTGCATAACTTCATCAGTGTGTGGATGTTATGAGTGCCATGCAGAATTGGTAAAAACGATACAATCATGGACATCAGCAACACACATTCATTAGCCTCCCAATGCTGTGAATGGCCAATGATACAGCTCTCCACAATCTAGCCCCAATTAGCTTTCCTGCTGAGATCATACACATCTCCAGTCTCTCCTGACCAAATCTCTTTCCAAGAGAATTTACCTGAATTTGTTTTCCACCAAGCCCTTGATGCCACTGCTTTGACTTCAGCTCTTGACCAGAGTTCCAACAGCTCACATTTGTACTGTTAAGATGTTACCTTCAAGCCAGCTTGGTCCTCCAAGCCCACCCTGCTAGACAACTGAGGTTGGCATTCATTTCCACCGATGTGTCCACTTCACTCTCTTTATCAAAAATCAGAAGCACTGAGATCTTTTACCCAGTGCAATTTTTCCCAACCTATATCACCATAAGAGGAACATATTAAAATTAAGTATTCCTAGGTACAATTAATCAGTATTTCCAGGAGAGGGCTCCAGGAACTTTTTTTTAAACAAACATCTCAGGGGAGTCTCATAATTAAATCTCAAAACCACTACTTTGCACTACTCCCAAACTTATGCACTCAGCCTGCTTCATGTGTTTCTTGCTGGGCTACAGGTCTCTTACTAATGAGATCATACAATGGTGGTTTTCAACCTTACCTGCACATTTAAGTGACTTTGGAACATTTCAAAATTCCAATGCCAGACCACACTCCATGCTAAGGACCATGCCAGAATCTCAGGGGTAGAACCCAGATATCAGTATTTTTTAAAGATCCCCCGGTGATTCTAGTGTGAGAACCACTATCTTAGATTAATTTATATTTGTTCTGCTTTCTTTGGATAGCAGAGAAGTGGAGAGTGGCCCATTCAAGCCATTTCCAATCCCATCTTCAAATCTCCCAGAAATATCTATTTCCTCTTTATCTGTTCATGTTGAATTCACATTTAATCTTTCAGCTGCAATTCTACTCCCTTTGCAGGGTCATCTTTGCCACTTTATTTTCTATTTTGCACAAGTAGAGCCTTATATATTCGAGCTGTCTCTTCCCGCCTTATCTAAGCCAGCATCATGTCCCTGATGGACCACAGCCTTGGACTCCTACCCAGCAGTCTGCTTCTCCTCCCACTTACATTCTCCACACAGCAACCACAGCGAAAAGTTCAAAGCTCCCACTTCATGCTCACCAAAGGATTCCCACTGTGCTTCCAGTCCTACCCACTAGAACAAGCCCTGCATCGTCTGTACTCCTGGCCTCTCTCGGGTCTCATCTCACTCCCTCTGCTCTGTGTCTGCTCACTGAGCATGCAAGCTAGTTTCTGCTACAGGGACCACTCGGATGACCCTGTTCAAACACTTCCCTCTCGGTGAGGTCTGTCTGACCACCCAGTCTGTTAGCAGCCCTGCCCCATCCACAGTCATTCCATCGCTTCAACCTGCTTTATTTTTTTCACAGCTTTTAACCCTCTCAGAATTTTTCCTACTTATCAGTTTGCTTGTTTTTTGTCTCTCTTCTCCATGGGAATATTGTTTCTTCTTCTTCTTCTTTTTTTTTTTTTTTTTTTTTACCACGACCTCCAGGAATCAGTTTTTGTTGAAGAAATGAATCAAATAATAAATGAATTACCATGAATAAATATAACCCCAAATGAAACTATATACATCATATGTAGTGTCTTCCTATGTGTCCATCTCAGAAGATTTTGCCTCTCTAACCAAATAATAAACTCATAAGATACAGCAAGTAAACTTCTTCTATTCCAACCTTGGAAGTCAAGCACAGTACTGAGCAGATATCATACATTTAAGTGTTTACTTGTTGATTATTTGGGCTATTTTAGAAGATCCTCAATATTGTATTGAAAAAGATAAGTTGGTTTTTTAAACTGACTTTCAGCTACCTGTAATTTTCCAGCCCATGAACATCCACACCTAAATTATGTTTCCTATATCGCACCTGAACAAACATAACAAGAAGTCTCTCATTTTAATTCACCTTCCAAATTGTTCACGTTTTAATTCCATTATCTAAATTACACTCATCTTATAAAGTACCACGCAACTTATAAACCTATGATTGCAGGTGTGGCCTGTACGTGGCCACTGAACTGCCTGATATGGATTCAAGCATATTTCCGTCTAATTGATGTGCATTTGTTCAGATCAAGTAGAGAGAGATCTCAACCAAGTAACTGCTACAGGGATGGTCTAAGCCTCAGCAGCATCTCTGGAAATAAGGCCTTCCTCTGACTAGAACATTTTTTAAAGCCTGCCTTGTATAGGCTCATGGTTATGGGTTCTGGTTTCAAGATTTTATTATTATTATTTTTTACATCTGATATATTGAAACCAGTCCATGAAATCTAGACCTTGTTAAAAAGCTGTCAAATAGTGGGGCACTTGGATAGCTCAGTCGGTTGAGCATCTCACTCTTGGTTTTGGCTCAGGTCATAATCTCATGGGTCTTGAGATTAAGCCCAGTGTTGGACTCCATGCTCAGCAGGGAGTCCACCTGAAGATTCTCTCCCTCTGCCCCTCCCCCCTCTGTGCATGCATGTGCTCTCTCAAATAAATAAATCTTAAAAAAAAAAACAACTATCAAATAGTTACTATGTACGACTAAAACCAATATTTACTCTAAAACTTCACGGACAATCACAGACACTAAGGAAATTGCTTTCTATGAAACAAGAAAAGAAAACACAAAATTCAGACAATCACAGTTATTTTCCTAGTATCACTGAAAATACTATTTTATTTACACCCATGCAGGGCAATACCACCTTCCAATACGCCCTTCTTATTTATTTCAGAATCATTAACACTTCATTCTGTTCCCAGGTAAATGCTAAACATATATCTTCAAATAACTTAGGCTTCCCCAAGTCTTAGATACACAAAACATTCATGTAATCCCTTTTAATCTTGTTTTGGTGACTAAAGATAATGTTTCTCCCAAGTGCTGAGTATTATAATACAAGCCATAATACACACCCATCATCCTTTCAAAGGCTTGATGTCTATCTCCCCAGTGTGCTAACAACCCCCATCAAGTCTGCTGACCCAGGTGAGGAGACCCTGCTCCAGGACCCTCACTGACCCTTGTGGGGATCAGAAATCACCACTCCTTTTCATACAGAGATGTCACTCCAAGAGGAATCTGATAATGGATCTTGCGGGTACCAAAAAGAAATTATAAAATGTTGATTCATGAAATACATATTCCCTTTCCCTCCCAAATTGCAAAATACTTTTTGACCTCATAATCATCCATTACTGCTAAATGATTTTTATAAAAACATTACAAGAAAAGCATCACGAAGGCTCAGAGATGAAAAGATTATTTCATTGTAGAACCACATAAATGACCCTTTTCTTTAAAAACTCACAAGACCTGAAAATATTGATAATACCCTTAGACTGACAGTCCAGAAATAGAGAAAGACTGTAATTGACCAATTTTGAGTCTAGGCATCAGGTGCCTTTCATTTCACCATGGAATACAACATTTGATAGATGACATAATAGTGCATCATATGCCTTACGTATATGAACTAATTACAGGCTTGTTATGAAGACCAAGAATCATTCACATGCTACATTCTGGAGACATAGGCATTTCCACAGCTAACCTCCTTTTCTTAAGTAGAATCTGTATGCCAGTAAAGCCACAAGTGACAACTTTGTAAGAACATATGGATGTGGCCAACAGTCATATACTTAATTCTGTAGAGTGTGTTCGCTAGCATAAGGAGACAAAGTAAAAATATTCTTAATTCTGAAAAAGAGGCATAGCCAGAGACAGCTTGGTAGTCAATTATTATACTTTCAATTACGATTAAAATATAGTCTTGTGAGTAGTAAAAAGGAGAGCTCAAAGTCAATTTTTTGCAGACACCTTATTGCTAACCAAGCAGAACTCATTTCCACTGATTTTTCCTATTGTGATAATCCTGAAAATAAAGTCCATTCTCAGGGGTTCTGGTTTTCATAACTTTGTGAGGCCAAGTTATAAAGCAGTACGGCATAGTTTTAGTTTTATGGTTCGTTCACCCATCACTCATTGCAAAAATTGGTGGCCTAGGAAATTAAATAAACTTGACCAAAAGAACAACATAATCTCAACATTAGAAGGAAATTAAGACACATTTTTCAGGGAGAAAATAAACCAAACTTAACATAGTCTGCCTTGTCAGAATAGATGATTTCACAGAACAGATACTATATTCAGTGCTACGATGTAAAGGCATTAATTAGAGTAAGGGCTGGGAGGACCCAAATGGTAAGTAAGAGCAAACGGTATGGCCAAAAGTCATATACCTAGCTGACAGGCCTCCTATCAACAAAGAGCTAAGTAAAGGCAGGCCAACAACTAATTCTACTACACGGCAAAAGGCATTAGTGTTGAGGAGAGGTACCAAGGTACAGGTGATTTGGTGAGGAACGCAGGAGTTAGTTCAAACTGGAGAAAAGCCAGAAAGATTTCGTACAGTACAACTGTCAATGGGATCACAGGTGCATGAACAAGGGCACAGAAGCAGGGGCCTGAGCAAGGGCTCAGGAAAGTACGGCTAGAGCAGAGGGAAAGCAGAGGTGTAGGAGAGTAGGGGACAGCGCTGACAGAAGATTCTGGGTTCTCCATGGGAAAGAATTTGAATGTAACCTGTACCTAGACAACGGAAAACTATCCACTGCTTAAAACATGATCTCAACTCTATCTTAAGAAAAACTGCAGAGGCAAAAAAAGAACAAAAACAAAAACAAACCAACAACAACAAAAAAAAACCAACAACAAAAAAAACAAAAACAAAAAAAGGTGACAGATAACCTAACCCAGAGAAAGCTCTTGAAACAGTCAAGCAGTGATTATGTTTTCCTCATGCGAGAGAAATCGCAGGGTCCATGTAGATGGGGAACACTGAAAATTACAAGATGGAGAAATCAAAACAGGACAGAAATCAGATCAGACTTTTTGTAACCATATGGAGACAGAGAATGAAAATCAAGTTCTATTAATGTATCTCTCAAAATAATTAAACAGGATAACAGCTGAATTCATACAAAATTTTCTAAGCAGTTTACTCCCAGAAGAAATAGGACTGCCAGGCCTGAGAATCTTCCATTTCTGCTACTGGACTGGAACTAAGAACGAGTTTACTACTGGGAAGAAAAAACTCTCACACACCCTTAAACGTGTTCTTTTCTTTCCCACTGGAATAATCTGCTAAACCAGATAGATCCAGATAGATCTTGCAACAAAGAAACAATAAAATCCTCATGTCCAAAAAAAAAAAAATTAGGTTCTTCTGTTGCTAAGCAATCAATGACAATTCCCATCAGACTATCAAGGCCAAGGAGGAAGGAAACTGGTATTTATTTTTTGTCCATGTGTCAGGGAGCTCAGTGCCAAACATTCCCCATTAACCTCGATTGCTTGTCATTGTCCTTCTCATCATAATCTTCATTTTCCATCTGCCTAAAAGAACTTAGCTAATGTTGGTAGAGCTGAGATTCAACCCATATTCATCTAACTCCAAACCTCTTGCTCTTCCCAACGAGCAATTTACCTCCAGAATTTGTCTTTAGCAACCTTTCCCATCATCAATAACACCTCCTCTCCCTTTGTTGGATCTTTCTTCCCTCATTTATGAATGTGCATTCTTAAATTAATCATTGAGCATCTCCTGTGTGCTTGACCTTGATGAGGATCAGTCATTAGTGCATTAAACTGTTTTATATTAAAGCAGGATGCTCTGGGCATTGCCCTTTCCTTATGTAAAGGTGCATCAGCATGAAAAAGTGCTCAAAATCACTCGGCATCAAGGAAATACAAATCAAAACTACAGTGAGATACCACCACACACAAGTCCGAATGGCTAAAATTAACCACTCAGGAAACAACAGATGTTGGTGAGGATGCGGAAAAAGGGGAACCCTCCTACATTGTTGGTGGGAATGCAAGCTGGTGCAGCCACTCTGGAAAATAGTATGGAGGTTCCTCAAAAAATTAAAAACAGAGCTACCCAGTGACCCAGCAATTGCACTCCTGGGTATTTACCCCAAAGATACAAGTGTAGTGATCTGAAGGGGCACGTGCACCCGAATGTTAAAGCAGCAATGTCCACAATAGCCAAACAATGGAAAGAGCCTAAATGTTCATCAACAGATGAATGGATAAAGAAGATGTGGTGTATATATATATATATATATACACATACACGTACATACATACACACAATGGAATATTATGCAGCCATCAAAAAAACACGAAATCTTGCCATTTGCAACAATGTGGATGGAACTAGAGGGTAGGTATTATGCTAAGCGAAATAAGTCAATCAGAGAAAGACAATTATCATATGATCTCACTGATATGAGGAATTTGAGAAACAAGACAGAGGATCATAGGGGAAGGGAGGGAAAAATGAAACAAGATGAAACCAGAGAGGGAGACAAACCATAAGAGACTCTTAATCTCAGGAAACAAACTGAGAGTTGCTGGAGGGAAGAGGGGGAAAGGACGGGTGATGGACATTGGGGAGGGTATATGCTATGGTGAGGCTGTGAATTGTGTAAGACTGATGAATCACAGACCTGTACCCCTGAAACAAATAATACATTATATGTTAATAAAAAATAAATAAAAATAAAGGTATGTCAGAATGGATGTTACAATCGCATCATTTCTATTTACTTCCAAGATGCCTTCTGGTAAACCAGTAATCCCATGATATTCATGCCATAAAAACTGAGTGTCTGCTACTTCCCAATAAATGTAGAAATTTTAAGTAGTTGGATAAAAAAAGTATTTACTACAGAACTATCTAAAAGTATTTTCTTACTTAAATAAGTAATTTTAATAGCTGAGAATTTTTTTTTTTTAAAGATTTTATTTATTTATTTGACACAGAGAGAGAGATCACAAGTAGGCAGAGAAGCAGGCAGAGAGAGAGGGGGAAGCAGGCTCCCTGCTGAGCAGAGAGCCCTATGCGGGGCTCGATCCCAGGACCCTGAGATCATGACCTGAGCCGAAGGCAGAGGCTTTAACCCACTGAGCCACCCAGGCGCCCCAATAGCTGAGAATTCTTGGTAAAGTTGTTCACAGTATTAAAATCAGAATCATAAATTCCGACCACATTGCCACAAGGTTTATAGTGTAACAACTAAGGTGTGTGTGTGTGTGTGTGTGTGTGTGTGTATAACTAAGTGCCCTCTTAATTACTTATAAATCATACAGTAGAAAACACCTCTGCATCAATGGATACAGGTTTCTCAGAAACGCCTCAAAGTATTGCCAATAAGAATTCATAGCCAACTTGTATGGGAAGTCACCTATTACATGTCAGTTGACAGAAGGAATGATACTTGCCCCTTTCTGTAGAGGCTGTGACTCATCATTGGCTGCTCAGTATTACTACTAACTCAAGGACCCTGAACACTCAGAAATTATGGCAATCACATAAAGAGATCCATTTTAAAAGTATAAAACTGTTCAATAAGCTACCTACTAAAATCAGTTAATAATACTGAAGGAAGAGCAGAAATACAACTATCACCTAATTTTTAAAAACATAAACATATGCCTTATGATATTGCTTTTACAGGATAAAAGAAGCTATCTACTACTATTTACCCTTACAGAAGAAAAAAAGTAGATTGGAATAAATGCCAGTTTTCATTTTATAGCTGTTCACTATTCACACAAAAGAGCTTAAGATCCCCCACCGAGGGCCCAACTCCAAACCCATCCATGCCACTAGCACATGCAAACGTGTACAAAGACAACTAAACGGTCCTTCTCCCAGCTGCCCAAAGTCCCGCCATCCCCTCTCCCCAGTGTCCTCCATGCTCTCAAATCTCACATTAAAGGACACTAAAGGACATTAGATGTTTCCCCTCTAAGAGCCAAAACCAATGTCTTCTACTCTTTCTAATAAAGAACTGCAGCATACTACAGAGAAAACCGTAGTAAAATAAGGGAATAAAAACTAGGTGGGATTAACAATGAAAACTGATAATAAGAGCATTTGAGTTAAATATAGAATATAAATGCTTGCCTTAAGCCAGTGGTTCTCAATAACCCAGAATAACCCAGAATAACCCAGAATAACCCAGAATAACTGGGTTCAAGAATAACCCAGAGATTATCAAAGAATTCTGATGCTTCAGTCCAACCCCCAGAGATTCTGATATAACTAGCCTGGGGGGCAACCCAGGCATCAGGATTTTTAAGAGCCCCCCAGGTGATTCTAATGCACGGGCAGAGTTCAGGGCCACAGCCTGGAACTCTAGCCTTATATCTACCAACACTAAGGAGGCAAAGCCTTTCACAAAGATATTTGTATTTTATGAAATCATTCATAAAAACAAAAATCAAATTTTAAATTTAAAGTTGCAAATCTGATTAATCAGGTACTCTTCTATTTCACATCAACCTATAGGTACCAAAGGCCTAGATTCTTATGGCATTTGCTATTAAAAAGGTAAGTGAGCGGCTAAGTTTGTTTTCACTGTGCTCATCATCGTAGACACCTATGCACAGACAAGGCACTTCTTTAAAGAAAAATTTCAGAGGAACTGGAAAAGTACAGCTCACTGAGGCATACAGTTCTCCGGGCCCAGCTCCTGCTGCACCGCTTACCCCACCAGACATCAGAGAGCTGCACGGCCACACAAAGCAGCCCACCAGCATGGACTTGGCCTACTTTGGACTGACTCCTGCTTGGAAATTACAGATATGATGAGATGCCTTGCGGTTCACAGGATAAAAAATAATCAGATGAGGGTAAACACTTCATAAAATACACAGGTGGAAATAACTCTGGAGTCATTAAAGGCACAATTATTAGCAAAATTAGGTATTAAAATATGAGAAATACCATCTAATTGGTATGACCTGGGTTGAAGAATAAGGTCATTTTTCAAAAATATCATTTTATAGAAAGAATGGACAAATGACACTGAATCCCAGGGGGAAAGGAATCTGTTTTTAGAGTAACAATGGGAGGGAGGAAAGATGCCTAAATTCTGCATGTTCTGCTTTATTGATGAATTAGAAAAACTTCAAATACAATAAAAAGTACCTAAAAAGACCAGAAGCATTGTTCACATTTTTATCAATTACTTCTTCACCACATGGTTATTTGTCAAACAGATATAATGCTGACATTTTGTATGTCTTATATTGCATTTTACATAGAAAAGCCTACCTTAGCTCATGAATGATTTCTGCTACAAATTTTTCTGCTACAAATTTTTATAAGCCTCATCAGAAGTGATAATTCAAATATCAAGCCCAGAAACATCTTTGAAAAACTACTGTGTAAGAGATCTTGCTGAATCAAGCACCAAGGGAGGGCACAAAAGCAATGTAGTCTTTGTTCTTCATGTGACTTATTAATTAAAAGAGTAATGAGGAATTTTTATAGCTAGGCTTGTGCAAGCATTAAGAACCAGCTTTCTCTGGACGCAATCTTTCCCTTGTTTATTTCAAAGCATAAAACTTGGCAGACATGGGCTGAATGTATTAAAGACACACAGGCAATATTTCTCTCTGACTCTGAGAGAAATGGGAGAGACGGAAAACCAGAAAAATTATCACACGCTTACTACAGAATAATGGATGGTGTGAAACAACAGATTCATGGAAGGCTGAGAACAGCTCACAACCTGGGTCTCCCTCACCACACACACACCCTACAGCTGAGCACTCTCTGATGTCTTTCCTCACATTCACTCTAAGACGCGCTTACAAGCAACTTAAATTTTAAAATTCACATGAATGATGTTTCCAAAACAGCAGACTTGGCGTGAAAAGACCACCATTTCCCTGCAGTAGAAGAAAAGAGTAATGCTACCCCTCCTTGTAAGGAGCGCTACTACACAAATCACCCAAGAGCCAAGGGGGTCCCCGTGCACGGCCCCTCCCCTACAGATACTCACTCCCCAGCACTGCACCTTGCTGCCGGTTTTCTGCTGCTTTCGCCGAGACATTTGCTTCGTCTTCACATTCAATTTAGGAATTCATTCAAATTCATTCTGTCCTGAAGTTATAGCTATTTAGTTCTCAGTAGGGCCCAGAATATAACACAAGTATGTGTGTTCCACGAGCATGATACAAAACTTTATTTATGAATCAATGTGTTTTGTCTTATCGCCTGCAACATGCTAGCATTCATCAATAGCAATATATTTCTTTTTAGCTATGTTACGTTATGTACTTTTTAAGGATTGGTAAAATAGTATAGTTTAATCAGAATGTAAGGTTTTCTACTGATTCTTAGGATACAGTATTTTGCATTTCTGATCCCCCATTTTTCCCCTACAAGATGTCTTTGAAATTACTTGAAATAGGTATTTAAAAGGATGCTTCCCCTGCAAAAAGGGGAGGGGCTGTCTTATACAACCGCACATCTTATATACTAGGAAATATGTATTCGGACTCCTCGATGACAGAACATATCAGTGCTTGTTAGCAAGGGATGTGGAAAGTAAGGATGGAGGGAGGGAGAGAGGGGAAGGCTGATAAAGAGGGAAGAAAGAAGTTCTAGAACAAAAATCTACAGTACCCACTCCTCGGATTTCTATTATATTTATATACACACTTTATCGAACAGTATGAAATCTCGTTGTTAGGGTGATGTTAATGTCACTACTGTTGGTTCATTTTCTCTAATTTCTACTATCTGCCTCAGCTCTCTCAGGCTCTAAAGGAACACTTTCTCAATTCTTTGGTAACCAGGGTTACATATTATCAGTTCGGATTATGAAATCTTTCAGAGGCTGGCCTACAAATCCCTCTTGATTTGTCACTCAGATGGCTTGGACAGGGAATGAATAGGTCTCTACTGACCCCTTTTCTGGAGAAGTCTTACTATGTTCCCTGAATATATGTTTCACTTTTATTTGTTTAAACCAGTGGTTCTCGGACTTCAGTTTTCATCAGAATCACCTGGAGGGTTTGTTAAGTCACAAGCTGCTGCGCTCTACTCCCAGAGTTTCTGATTATGTAAGTAACAGGTGGGCACTGAGAATTTGCATTTTTAACAAGGTCTCACCTGATGCTGGTCTGGGGACAACGCTTTGAGAACCACTGGTTTAAGAAAGCTCCTTAAAGCACTAGAAAGGCACTGTTCTAGGAATTTACAAGAACTTCACTCCATTTACTACCCATTTAACCTTTGGCAAGTTACTTAACTCGGCTTTTTCCTCATTTCTTTTCCTACAACCAAGGCAGGAGGTGGGGATGACTCGGACAAGAGTTGCAGCAGCAGGCAAAGAAATGCAAGAATGAAAATCCAAAAGCAGCTTGAAACAACAAAAAAACAATAGGACAGATTTAAGAAGGGACACTGGAGGTGGAAAAGGGAACAAAAATGAACTTTAAAGGACAGCTGCCAGAAATGAACTCAGCAAAAACACAAATAAAGGGGCACCTACTCCTACCTTCAAGAGTCGCAGAAGAGGAAATGTCGGCCCCCGCTTGAGGTCCAGAGAGCCAGGCCCACCACTCGTGCTCTGTATTTCTTTTGGGTTTCAGACCCCATGCCCCTGTGATTTATTATCCTCTTCTGTTCAAATCTTTCACTTTCCTCTCTCTGCTAATTCCTTCCTACTCAAGTGCCAGTGTGCTGCCGTCTTTTCTATCTTAAAAACAAAAAAAAACTTTCTCTCCACCTTGCCTCCTCTCCAACTACCAACCTATCTCTTCTCCTTCCCTTCACAAACTCCACCCCCAAAATAGTCCACAGTCCTTTGCTACTTAAACTGTGGTCCTCAGACCAGCACTATCAACATCACCTGGGAGCTTACCAGAACTGCAGGATCTCCAGCCTACTCCCATTTACCCTATTTACCTGATTTCCCTCTTGCTTTATTCATGGAATTGATATTACTCCATTAATTTTCCCTGTCTAAACTATAGTCCACAGCTATCTAACTGGATTTTACTCACTCCACATTAAATTCACTCTAAAAAAAATTTCAAGATGTCTAGGACCCAAACATTAAATTCAGAATCCTCAATGGTACTTTTAGATTTCTAAAAGAATCTAAAAAATCAAATATAGACAAACAGCAGGGCATTTAAAAATGCAGACAAAACCTGCAAAAAATAAATATAATCCTAAGTATAAGTACCAGATTAAACGTTACTGCAGGTTAAACTATTCAAAAAAAAAAAAAATTACATCAAGAAAAGATCCTGGAGTTCAGAGAAAGGTACTTTGAATAATTTTGGCTCTTGTTCCATAGGTGAGAATCCAAAATTGTCACTCCTCATTTCTTCATTTATTCTATTCTGATCAAACTACTGTATGAATAGATGGCTCTCTTGAAGGTAGGAGCCCTCATACTCATCCTACCTTAGTAAGCGTCTTCTTCCCTAGGATGCTTTGGTCTTGCCTCCTGATCTTCCTCCCAGCACTGTAGAGGTTTTGTAGATCCCCAGAAATGACAGATGAGCCCAGCCACCTTGTTCCAGGTATTAACATTCACATAAACCATGTCTAAACTTATTCATTCAACAAATATCCCCAAGCACCCTGCCCCCTATGCCAGGCACTGCGCTAATCCCAGAAATAGAGCAGTGATGAGAAAAAGCACACTCCTTCAAGCATGGAGTTTAGGTCCTACAGGGAAGACAGCCTGCTTAAACAATTATAACTTGGCTCACAAATGCTGTGAAAAGTGCAGAATAGTATGGTTCCCCAGCAGGAGAATCTAATCTAGTCGAAGGAGCCAGTCAGCAAAGGCAGAAAGGGTATTAAAACTATATCAGAAAAAAAAAAAAAAAGAATAGTGCCCAGCCAGACAAAAAGGATTGGGAGAATATATCCTACAGAGAGAAACAACAGGTGTAAAAGCCTGGAGCTGAGAGAGAACAAGGTGGGTTCGAGTAAGTGAAAGATGTTTCATGTGTTGCAGTGCAGAATGTGGAGGACAGAGCGATGACAGCATGGGCTAGAGAAGGAAGTAAGCGCCAAATGGTGGAGAAGTCTGTAGCTTATTTTAAGGGTTGTGGACTTACCCTCCAGTAAATGAGAAGACTTGAGTCTGGGCTGCACACTGCAGCCTAGATTTGAGAGTGGCAAGGCTGCAACCGTAAACATGGAGTCTAAATAACTCAGGGAGTTATTTAACCGTAAACATGGAGTCTAAATAAATCAGGCAGAGAGGGCCAAGGAAGTGGCACTGGAAGGGAGGGAAGTGGAAAGAATGCAGAGATACACAGAAAGTAGAGGCACCCTAATTAGGGGATTACCTGGACATTCAAGATACCTTCCGGGAACCCAGCTCAGGGGAAAAAGATGGCTGCATCACACAGTGAGACTCAGAGCCCGGCACCAGGAAGAGGTGTGGCAGGGCTGACAATGTCCATCTGGAACATCGCACACCGTGGGATGCTCGGCTGCCCTCCCCCGAGCCCAGCCTCTGAAGCGCCTGGCCTCTTCCTGGCCCAGGACCGCGCTGGTACGTGTTCAGCCCTTCCTACCCCCTGTCTCACCCACCATTCCTACCAGAGCCAGCTCTTCTTACAGCTGACATGTTTACATTTCTAAACGGGTGCCTTGTCACTAGCAAAGCCATTTAAGATTCGGAGCTTTCTTAGCCTTAACTTTAACTTCTTCATATGTGGATGGTCTCTAATATCAAGAGATTAATTCAATTTTTATATAATGAGTAAAGCGTCTCTAATGTGTAATTATCAATGTACTTTAAATTATTTTGGAGCCTTTCGTTAGAATCCATATTAAATTAATGGCACATTTACTGATGTTTATGTACATTATGCATGGATGTTTTAAATCAACTGCAATTTTAAGGAAATTTATATTATAAAGGCTTATGTCGAAACTAAGAAGGGAAATGCTTATGCCTTCATTTTCCATGCTCTTTCAGCACCTGTAGAACAGTGAAGGCCCAAAATATAAATGCTGAGCTCCAAAGCTGTGACTGTAGATCAGTTATTTGTGATGTCTCCTCAGTATGTGGTTTGGGACAGGGTGGGATGAGACAGAGGCTGAGTGGGCCCGGGCCAGAAAAGCAGCAGTCAGGACACAAAGACAGGCTCCATGCTGGGTCCGGCAAGGTGCACACGGGCAACAGGCTATCCAGCCCCTTTGTGACCCCCATCAACACTGATTTAGCTAAAAGCCTTTTCCTGAATCCAAACTCACACAACAAGAGAAGTAGGGTCTGGGGTAGGCACGGGAGTGCTGAGGATTTGATCCTCAGAGTATAAAACAGTAAATGAGACAACGGGCAAGGAGGTGGATAAACTGAAACCTTGTCACCTAGAGGGGAGGGAAGCTCCTAAAGCTTCTGGTCGGTCAGTTGTTTCCCAGGACCTGAAACAAAGAAGAGCTAAGTCCAACTCTGAAAATAACTGTGCTGCTGGGCACACCACCACCACCCACCCCCAACCACTCTACACATTAGCTCTGTATTCAATGGACATTTAGTAAATAAACATGGAAGTCAACAAACTGTTTTGGTTTCATTTTCTCTCACTTTTTCTTTTCACTCTAGCCAGTTGCTCATCCAGTAGCCTAGCTATCGTATATGAAGACAACAAATACATAAAATTATAGGGGGAAAGCATACACCTGACACTTCATCAAACTACTTCCCTCCTGGAAATGCCAAATTACTGTATAATTGTAACTGTCCAGAGTCCTCCTGCCCGCCTCACTT
Organism: Potos flavus; assembly: GCA_028534135.1. Classification (NCBI taxonomy): domain Eukaryota; kingdom Metazoa; phylum Chordata; class Mammalia; order Carnivora; family Procyonidae; genus Potos; species Potos flavus. The sequence continues at coordinate 71,690,665 of CM052886.1, forward strand.
TCTCTCTCTCTCACTCACACACACACACACACACACACTCATTTTAAATCCTAAATCAGCCCATTGAAATTCTGTGCCATTATTCCCAGTAACGAAGCCCTGCTCCTGTCATCATGTCCCCTTCAATCCCTAGTCAACATTTAAGAACAGTCACTGACACCTTCCGGGCCAGTGTCTAGGCTCTGAGTCTCGCTCACCAACCTACACAGACACAGATGAACTTCTTGCCAACATCATGAGGCCATCCTTAACAGGAAGCTGTTCTAGACTAAAGAACATAGTTTTTCTCATTCATTTCCTCCCCTATAGATCAAGAAGACTCTTGATATAAAGAAAGAAAAAGTAGTGCTGTTCTAAATTATTCGTGACCCCACCCCTTCCCTACTCTATAAATTAGGATGGGCTCAGATCCATGGAAGAGAACACATAGACAACAATGGCTTAAACCCTTGCTTGTCTTTTTAAACATTCCTAATAAAGTCATCCTAGCATTGCTGTGACGGCTCAGCAATGTCGAGAGGGACCCAGGTTCTTTTCCTCCAACTATTTCATGGTCCTTTGCATGCTGGCATTAATTTTTCAATATTGCCTCACAGGTGCAAATTGGCTACCACAGATCCAGGCATCATATCTTCAATTGGCAGTGCTGCATGCAGGAAACAAGTGGCTGAGGTTAAAAAAAAAAAAATTTTAATTACTCTCTTTCATGAGCCTCAATCTCTTCATACAGAGAGGCAAATCTTTATCAAAGGCTCAGAAGATTGCTTTTTATCTTTCACTGGCCCCTGCCCAACCTTAGAACAATATGGGCAAAACAAATCTAAGCCTTTCATGGATTAATCCACTGGGAATAAGCTCATCTCTGCCAAAACAAAATCAGAGTGCTTTAGAATGGAAGGAGGAAGCTAGATATCGAGTAGACAACTAACCATGCCTACCAGCTTTCGCCCAAACTGACTTTGAGAAATGTGTCACTGGATTATCTGGGCTTCTTTGATCCTTCCTCCCTTCCTTCCTCCCACTACTAAGAAGCATTTAAGTAAAATTACAATGTGGCATAATTCTAAGAGCAAGTTCTATTTATCCCTTCTGTATACAGTCTATTCTTTTAATAAATATAATAAAGAAGTATATCTCTCTGTAAGAAGCTGTAGAAAAGTAAATCAGAAGAAACAGCTGAGTTATTGAAATGCTGTATAAACTACATCATGCCTTTTTATTTGTTTACTTTGCCATTTCAGCTCTGCTTTATTGAATTCTGAGTTGCTCAGCTGCTCAATGGATAGTTGATGCTGTAAATTAAGTTCCCCAGCCTCTCAATCTTTCAAGAAGCATTTCATTCAACATTTATTGAGGGCCTGCTGTCTCTAACCACTTGAGGACAGTTGCATATGTAAAGCAACCCTGAAAATTCCAGGCAAAAATTATTTAATCATATAAACATATCTATACTATAGTTTTGATTCTCAGGTATGGAGTTTTCTCAGAACAAGCCACGTCAGTCTTTCAAATTATACATATTTAAATAGTGGCTGTGTTCCTCTTTATTTCCCTGTCAATCTAACATCCCCCCTTTGTTAGGTTTTGTTCCTTCCCCTTTAAGAGTGACTCTGTTTATCTGAATCTATCTGTTTATTCTTCATTTTTCAAGTTTAAGCTAACAGATGGAGAGACAAGTTACTTACAAACATCTGCATAGAAACACTTTACCTATAGCTCCTGCTGTGAGTAAAACTGCTTTTAATTGTAGGGTATTTGAAAATGTTTCTCACAAGCGCTGTAAGTGCAAGTTTTTGGTGTGAGAACAAGTTCTCACCTAGGCTCTCACTGTCAGGCACATTCATGTTCCGAACAAATCACCCACACCACTAGAGCAGTGGAATAAACAGACCCTTGACAATAAACAACAGTTTTGATATCACAGATTTTATAAGAGTCTGTTTAAGATTATCGGAAATTTTTATGTGTGTGGCATTATATTAATCATATAACTGCACATAAAATAATTAAGAATATTGATTGCATTAGCATTCATTGAGTACAAAGAGCCCATTACCTAGAAAGACTCTAGAGAGACTAAACTGTGACTATAAATTGTATAACACCATTCTCACTCACTTAATAATGAGATTTTAGTAACGTCTGGGTATTAGATTAGCGAGTTTTCCTGATAATACCCAAGACTAAAGTTAGTGAGTACCCTATTATCCACAGCAGGCATGTATACACTATACCTGCACAGTCCTAACATGACAGTCATAGTCCTTCCATGGCTCCTTTCCCTCTGCCCACCCCTGGGATGTTGGGATCCCCAGCATCCCCCAACCCTCAGCTCATTCTCCCTGTGAGTCTCATCTATGGCTAGAATTTCAACTATGACTTAAATGTCAGTGGATCCTAAGTCTATGATTCTATTTCCAGCCTGTTCATCCCCTTTGACTTTACAGCGCATCCCTCCACCTTCCTTCTACATAACCCCTGTATATTCAGGCATTAGCCTACACTCAGACAAATCTGGATTCAACTTTTTATCCTATAAATAAATTTCAGTGTTCACTATCCATATTCAAAGCACTGCAATAAATTCAATAAGCTGGGATTGGAGACCTCATTATCCCAAACGCCTCTATGTCCCTCAATCACTCTCTGAAATCATTCACAAATATCTGAAGTGTCTACTCTAAAATCATGCATATATGTCTGACCTCCTTTTAGTTCTCACTATCATAGAGCAAATTCAGTTCATCATTCTTCATATGGGTTTTGGCAAATATGTTTAAAACTGGTGTCCTTGCCTCCGGTCACTGCTATGGCCAGAAACATCCTCTCTGCCCCACTTCCATGTGGCAAATATTTATTGAGCACCTGATGCGTGTCAGGCTTTGGGGTGGGCATTGAGTGGAGTGCTGAGCAAATCAAAAGCCACTCCTCGGTGAACTTAAACTCTAGCTCAGGAGATAAGGTGGCAATTACGTAAACAAATAATCCGCAGGAGATGTTTGGGTAAAGAAAAACTAGTGGGGAGTGCTATGTATATAGAATGGTTATTAAGGAGGTCATTTAAAATAAGACCTCTAGGAAGGGAAGAAGCCAGTAACAGAGCTGCAAAGAGAAGAACATAACAAAGGACCAAGGCTGAAAGGAAGCCCAGAGTGGCTGGGGCTGAGTACACAATGGGGAGGCTGTATGAGACAGAGTGGGAGAGGTAAACAGAGGTGAAATCACTCACAGCGTCACAGGCCATGATCACAAGTCTGAATCTAATGTGAAACATAATCGGGAGCTGGGGAAAGGTTTTAGGCAAAGGATTTTACATTTTTTAAAAATCACCAGAATTGTTTCCCAATTCCAACATGGGGGTCAATCCTTTGCATCAAAAAAATTGGCTCCTGATGAATGGAGTGACCACATGGTCCAGCATGCTCAAGTGAGTCTTGGTTTCCACCTGTTGTCCTAGTATAATCATTAACAGTTCCCCACTTTCACTCTCACAAGGGCCCTAGGGAGATAGTAAAGTGTATGGTCAACTTACTGATAGGAATTAAACTAAAACAGTCAGGTTGACATTCAAGGCCCTTCTGAACCTGGTCCCAATTCGCTTCTCTTCCCTTCTCCCTCATGGTGCTCTGGTCACTTCTGAAATGTAATGCTGACAGTGTAAACGGCATGGATTCTTCACTGCTCTGCCTTTGGTCATGTTCCTGCCTCTTGCTGCATGCTCCGTGACCTTGACTAGTAGACAGAACCTTGAGGGCCAGACCTGAGAAGTCTTTTCAAAACCAGGCAGAATGAATGGCTTCTTCCTTTGTGCTTTGTCAGTATCTTTATTAAAGCATTTATCACACTGGGTTAATTATTTATAGGTCTATCTTCCCTGCTAGAATGGTAGGTACTTAATGGCAAGGACAGCAGCTACTCTTATGTGTTTTTTGGGTCCCCACCACCCACTGCATATCTAGTCCATAGCTGGTACTTGATATAAGACTGCTGATGAATTATTTAATCTAAATTCAACATAATATACATAGTAAAATAATAAGGTTAAGTAATGGTATTTTAAATTTTATCCAGTAAGCTTAAAACATTATTGCCTTCACATCTAGATATTTTCATTTTCCAACTTTACGCCAATATCTAATGTAGCCTCATTCATTAGGAAGTAACAATAAACTTTTAATGAATGACTACAAGTAAAAAAATATTTATAGGGCAAGAAGAAGAAGACTAGTTTTAGGAAACCAAATAATTTTTAAATAATTGTGAAGATGAAATAAAATAGAATTGGTATAACCATTGTGGAAAACAGTATAGAGCCTTCTCAAAAAATTAAAAATAGAAATATCAAATTATTTAATAATTCCACTACTGAATATTTACTCAGAGAAAACTAAAACCCTAACAAGAGAAGATATATGCACCCCTATGTTATTGCAGCATTATTTACGATAGTCAAGATAGAATTAACCTAAGTATTCATCAATAGGAAAATATTAAACATATACATAACCACAAACACACACACACACACACACACACACACACACACACACACACACTGGAATATTACACAGCCATAAAAAAGGATGAGATTGTGCCATTTGAGGCAACATGGAAGGACCTAGAGGGTATTATACTAAGTGAAATAAGTCAGACTGAGAAAGATAAATACCATATGATTCCACTTATAAATAGAATAAAAAAAAAAAGAATAGATAAACAAAAAGCAGAATCAGACCCATAAATACAGACAACAAACTGATGGTTGCCAGAGAGGAGGGGGCTGGGAGACAGGGAAAAATGGATAAAGGAGAGAGGGAGATACAGCCCTCCAGTTATGGCATGAGTAAGTCATGGGAATAAAAGGCACAGCATAAGGAATACAGTCAATGATACTGTAATAGCAATGTAATGGGACGGATGGTAGCCACACTTTTGGTGAATACAGCATTACATACAGAGTTGTAAAATCACTAAACTGTATCCCTGAAACTAATGTAGCATTGTGTGTCAGCTATACTCAATTTTTTAAAAACTAAATTAAAAGTAAACAAAAAGGACTGCCTGGGTGGTTTGGTCAACTGGGCAACAAAGTCTTAGTTTCAGCTCAGCTTATGATCTCAGGGTCATGAGATGGAGCCACGCATCCGGCTGGGCACTCAGTGCTGAGTCTGCTTGAGATTCTCTCCCTCTTCCTCTGCCCCTCCCCCTTCCCGCTTGCTCTCTCTCTTTCTTTCTCTCTAAAATGGATAGATACATCTTTAAAAAAAAAAGTAAACAATAAAAACCCAGAATGCTATATTTGCAGAAGACGTTTTCATATACTCACCACTCTTAAATACTCCCGCACACATCCTGCTCAGAAGAAGTTTGTGGCGTAATTGCAGAACTTCAGCTTCCAAGGCTTGGACTTTTGATCTCCACGTTGACTCCTGCTCAGACACCACCTTCGCAAGGTGCTCTGTGTATTCTCGGCTGCTTGTGTCTGCTGGTGTTGAGCGGATAATTGCCAAAGCCAGAGCCAGCTTTGACGTTCTCAAATACCATGTTTGAGCATCCATCCTGGCTTTTGTCCCTAGCATTTAGTAAGAAAAAAAATTCAGAAATTTCGTTTAACTTTTGCAGTGCATTTCATTTGCTCAAAATTGATTTTGCAGAGTAACACTAATTAATAAGTTTGTAATATAACTTGACACCAAGTAACAGAAAAAAAATTTCTCAGGAACTGAAGAGAGTATGAAAAAATATGCAAAAGAAAAATGCATAACATGCATATTAAGTGTATTAAATTCAAAACAGTAGGTTCAGACAATTTGACAAATTCTTGGGGTGGAAAAAACACACATTAATTCATTTAGTGTTTTCTAACCCAGGCACACATCGGAGTCTAAGGGAGCTTTAAAAATATATACATATACATATATCTGGTCCCAAATTTCTCCTCAAAATTCAGATCCAGCAAATCTGGGAAGAGCACTGAGGCTTTTACATTTTGAAAGGAGTCAACTCTGTAATCTAAACCACTAAATTAAATCATTTAAATGTAAACCCTTTTCCTCTGACCCATTCTGCTAAGTCTTACAGTCCTTGTTTCACAGCCCTGCTGCATTCCTTCATGAACCATGACCTACTTGCTACTATTCCTGCCTTTAACCACGCCCCTCCAATCTATACTGAGAACAATCTTTAAAATATTGGCATCATTTAAGTTGTCACTGTGCTCTGATTCTGCATCGCCAAAGATTTCCAATTGCTACTGTGAGCAAACTTTTCCAAATCAGCACTGTTTCGAGGTCTGACTCTAGGAATACAATTGTAAGGACATGATGGACCATTGCATTCATTGGATGAATACAATGACACTTACTGAAGTATGAACCCCTTGTGGGCCTCCATAAGGGGGAGCTTTGCACATAAAATGTGCTACACAAAGATTCGTAATGAATAGTACCATGGTCCAGAGAATTTAGGACCTTTGGTCACCAGATCCAGTCTTACAAATTTAAATTCTTTACTCCACATTTCAAACTTTATTTTGTTCAAATCTCGAGCCTATCCTTCCACTGTGGTTAAATCACACTCATACAAACAGATGCACTCAGCCTGAGCTCATTCCCATTCACATCGCTGCTCCTGAATTTCCCCCAGTTGTGACTCCCTGACTCTTATAGCTGCCAAAGCCCTGGTTGAGCATCCTTCAAAGAACAGTTCATCTACCACTATATAAAACCTACAAAACTGTGTACCTATCTGGTATTCTATAGCTCAGCACTGAAAATACACAAAGAGGAAGCATAATACTGCTTTATTATAATCAGAGATCAACACAAAAATGTATGTATGATATGTTCATAACAGAATAATTTATCATTGAAAACTAGGACCAACAACCAAATAGTTAAGTAAATAACAATAGGACAATTCAAATGAATATCATCTATTAAAACAGGGTTTTTCAGTGATATTTTTTATTACCATGAGAAAGTACTAATGATATACTGAGTGGAAAAACAGTGATGACATAAAATTATATGTACAGTATGATCCCAATTATGTAAAATATGGGAAACACAAAAAATGTAAATAGAATTTATCTCTACTATATAATTATCAGTGATTTTTATTTTTTTACAGACACTTCTCTAAATTTTCCTAATTTTTGGCTATGAACAAATATCAAATTATAACTAGAAAAAAAATTATGAAGAATAGATTTCCAAAAGCAAAGTATAGCTGTCATATTTTTAGCCTTTTGCAGCTATATAATATACCCAGGACTAGATTCTGCTAAGATAGACCAACTAATTAGAATTATAGCTGCACTTATTTAAGTTTCACAGCAACCATGTCACTTGGCTGGTTCATCCCTCATCTGCTGTGTCAGCGATGGGGGCCAGACTCCCTGCCTCTCAGTGCTTCGGGAGAGCACCTGTGTGCAGAGAGCAGAGAGCAGGGATGACCCTCCCTAAAAAAGTAAGTCCACCATCAGATATAACAGTACTGACTAAAGATAACAATAATAACAATAATGAAAATAATGACCTATTTAAAGTGTTTTGGCTAGAAAATGCACAGACACTCAATTATGAATGGTGGCATTCTAGGCTAAAAACTAAGAAGAAGGGACACCTGGGTGGCTCAGTTGGTTGAGCGGCTGCCTTCGGCTCCGGTCATGATCCCAGGGTCCTCGGATCGAGTCCCACATCGGGCTCCTTGCTTGGGAAACCTGCTTCTCCCTCTGCCTCTGCCTGCTTGTTCTCTCTCTCTCTCTCTGACAAATGAATAAATAAAATCTTTAAAAAAAATAAAAAAAAAAAACTAAGAAGAAAAAAAACCTGTTTATTAGCACAAGAGGACAAAATTCTCTGGATTACAGAACACAGAAAACTCTCTGTCATCTTGCAAAGATATTTAATTAATTGATTTAAGTGAGCTGATAATTAAATGCTCTGATATTTAAGTCATCATATGTGGTTTGCTAATAGTCTTAAAACCATGCTGAATGTCAATCAACAAAAAAAGAACAAATTATAAAGTCCTTCTGGATTCTAACTATCCCAGGGTCACTTGTCTGAACACTAATTAGAATTTTACCACAACTGAACAGAAGTGATTGCTAACAGATATGTTTGTACAGCCTTCTACCATATAAATTACACTCAAAACACACATAGAACTATAAACAGAAGCAGGCATTTTAAACTGCTTCCTCATATTTTAGAGTGTGTGTATATATGTGTTTATAAACATGCACCATTTTTATCTAAGGATAACATTCCTATCCTCAAAGTACCATTTGCAAGGTAAAGATAATTCTATTTCCCCTGAAATTTCATGGAAAAAAATATGAGCTTCCTAAACATATTCTCTACTTAAATGAGGGAAGATCCATAGTAACTTTCAGAAAGCCTTTTTAAAATTCAATTTATGCTCAAATAATTATCATAAATAATTAAAATGAACATTAAATGTTCCCCAAGAAAGTATTTAGTGTCTTTGAATTCTTAACAGCAGAAAACACAAAATTTTATCAGTCTTTTTAGAATACAGCTTTCGCTCAAATGAGCTTTCTTTTTCTTTACATTTGGGAATAGACCTTACCGTAGCGAAGTCCCCATAGGGCTACAAAGAAATCTAGTCACATTCCTTATGACCCCTGTATTCTCCTTCAAGCAGTGCATGCAGAAATGGCTACTCTGCAAACAGTATTTTGGCAATTTTTATCTGCCACATTTCTCCTACCCTCATTTTTACCTATTGAACTTTAATTTGTATCGACTAATCAATTCTCTAAACTGTCAAAATTGTTTTGAATTATAATCCTGAATTCTAACTTCTGTTCATCTCTAAGATCACCAATGAAAATTCCATGAACCAAAGAGACCCAGAGCATTCCTATATAAGAAGTGAAAGTTTGAATTAGGTAACCATTCAGGAGGATATTTCCCTAATGTGCACCAAACACCTTCAAAATACTTATCCCCCTTTGGACCAGCAATACAAGTTCTAAGATCTTAAAAACATGACCAGAGCTACATATAAAGTGTTATGCCCACAGATGATCTTATAAGATTATTTATAATTACTAAAACAAAACAAAATCTGTCACCAGCTTGAATATCTAACAGATGCATTAAATTGTGATATACAATTAAATTGAAAATGTTTTTTAAAATATTTAAAACTATGGGAGAGTATTTCCCACATGATGTTAATTGCAGGGTAAACATAAAATAGTAAATACAGTAAAAGTAGAAATTGGGGAGGGAATCCATAGACAGAGACTGATATATTGATAGATTTAGAGACAGAAAGTGAGGAGGGAAGGAAAGAGGAAAAGAAAAGAAAGAGGGAAGGAGGAGGAAAGGAGACAGACCAGGATTATTCACCAAAATACAAACAAAACACCGAGTATGAGTTGAGGAAGTCTGATTTCATTTTCTTGTTTATGCTTTTCTATAGTTTCCAAGTTTTCCATAATAAACATTATAAAATGTGCTATATGTGACAGAAAAAATGTCTTAATACTAATCCTACAAAAAATTCTCTATTCTATATTTTTCAAATTACAAATTAGAGGAAAAATGAAGATGAGTTTTGAATGAAGCCTCAAGTCTACACCCATCGTGTCACGGCTGTGATGAGAAGCTCCAGTCTGTAGCGCTCACCTCCTCAATTCTAAAAGATCTTCAGCTGTAAAACACACCATCAGTTCAACTACAGCTTGGGAGAAGAGGAGGAGTAAGAATGAAATAATAGCACATGAAACAAACTCAATCTGAAACTGTCAGAGTGCCTGCAGAATTGAGGAAACACAGTCAATGGAATGAGAATTCTGTTCCCTAAATTCCCTAACCTCTATCCTTGATCAGCTTTCCCCAAATTCCACTAAGCTTGTGGACTTGAGGCCTTTTTATGTCCACATGTAGATACATGCTCCTTCATTCAGATGACTCTGCTGTTCCTTCCACTAATCCAAAGGACACAGTGGATTTTGGAGATAGGGCAGAAAAACTTAAAGATCTTTCCAATATGAGGGCACCTGGGTGGCTCAGTCAGTTAATCGTCTGCCTTTGGCTCAGGTCGAGATCCTGGAGTTTTGGGATCAAGCCCCAGACCTGGTGGGTGGAGTCTGCTCAGTGGGGAGTCTGCTTCTCCCCAGTGATATTCTCCCCACTCATATTCTCTCTCTCTCTCTAATAAATAAATAAAATCTTTAAAACAAACTATTAAAAAAAAACTTTCCAATATGAGCAACTAGGAAGCTACTAGCCACTGTATTCTCAATGCCATCAATGTGGACTGGCAACTAAATACGTGAATGAGTGCATGAGTGAATGAATGAATGAATATATCAGTATAGGTCAGGCAGTCATAGAAGCCTGCTTGGCCAGCTCTTAACCCCGGCTCTCATGAGTAAGTCTTTGCCAATTACATATCAGGGAGCATGGCACTAGAGGAGAAATGGATTAGGAGGGGAATTTAATTAGTTGACTGAAGGTCACATCGGTGTCTCCTGACTCTGTAACATATCCTTTCTTGACTACTTGCAGTGAATCTACTCCTTCTAAAGCTATGCCTTTCTACAGCATATCCATAAACTTTCACCAAATAATTCTTGAGTAAAGAAAATACAAGAAAAGATAAAATCTAGTTCATATACAGGTTTATAGGAGAGAGTAAGTTATAAGGGAAAAATCTAGATTTTATCTCATGTGAACCCTACAATAAATAACTGTCTTGCCCATAAAGCAAGAAACTGAAGAACATTCCCTAAATCACTGAGATGAATATGATAGGACAAAGTGAGTACAGGAAGAAGTCCCTATGTACTATGATGATGGAATATGCATTTATCAAATATCAGTCTGGGGAACAGCAGAGTTCTGGCAATGCCAGAACAGTAAGATACTACAAGACTTTTTGGATAATTAGTTTCAGTAGTTTGGACAAGGTCTGACATCTGATATTTGGATTAGGCCCAGCTGAAAAATTCTCTAATTATTGTTATAGTTTCAGCACACACTGTACTGTGAAGAGCTCTGCAGAGTAACATCATGTGAAATTTTACATAAAAGAATTAGGAGTTACTCAAGATTTCAAATCTTTCCACTTAATTATTAAGGGGGCCTTTAAAAGCCTACCCAGCAAAGAGAATCTGTTCATAACAAGAGGCTAGTAAAGATGAAAGGCTGCTTGCTTTTTTTTCTTTCTTTTCAGTTTCATCAAAACAGGCCAACCATCATTTTCCTCGTGTTGAAAAAGTTAATTAATCATAGATTTTAATTGTCTACAGAGTCTCTCAACAACTGAAGTCATGTACATATAGCACAATCCTCAACCACCTTCTTCCAATGTGTAAATCCATAGAAGGGAAAAGGACTGGATACCTACTATTAACACATATTTAAAAATAAAATTCAGAAGAATTGTGGGTGTTTCCTAGTTACACTGGTATTTCACATACTGATATGGACATAATCCTTATCACAAAAACAAGCATCTTGTTCTCACGGGGTATATGAGAAAGTCTGAAGATCTACAGAACTCAAATCCGTAAACTCCACAAATGTGGAGTTTTTATAAGGTTACACTCTGGAAATGGAAAAAGCTATGGGTCATAAAATGAGGAAGACGATAGGATGAAACCAGAAACCAAAGAAACAACCAGAAGAGGCAACTGAGAGAGGTTCAGCCAATCCCAGGAGATAGGAGCAGCTGGCTTCTGCAAGGAGCACAGAAGACTAAAGGGGATAGGTGACAAGGCAGAGTCCCCTGAAAAGAGTAAAAGGCCTAATCCAAAGAAGTCCCATTTTGTAAATGACACATTAGGAATTAAGATTTGCTTTCTAACTCCTCTTACATAAAACCTTCTTATACTTTCCCTCTGTGTACACCTAAGACATCAACTCAAGAAAGCAGGAGGAGCAGCCCCACAAAACATTTTCTTTAAGGCTGAAAAGGTGCCCTAATTTTCATCTATCTCTCTCATTTAAATCTCACCAAGCTGACCACCACAAATTTCAGAGAGCAACTAACAATGCTTCATGACTTCTCATAGGCCTTCACTTATAAATAAGTCTAGGGGCGCCTGGGTGGCTCAGTGGTTAAACGTCTACCTTCAACTCAGATCATGATCCCAGGGTTCTGGGATCTAGCCCTGGCATCCAGCCCTGGCATCCGGCTCCCTGCTCAGTGGGGAGCCTGCTTCTCCCTCTCCTACTCCCCCTGCTTGTGTTCCCTCTCTCGCTGTCCCTCTCTCTGTCAAATAAATAAACCTTTAAATACATAAATACATACATAAATAAATAAATAAAGTCGAATACATTTTTTACATTCACTTAGATTTATATTTAACAAAATAGAATTCTACTTTTTACTAGCCTAAAACAGATCACTAAAAGAGAGGGACTGCTTCACACATACTGAGCCCTTAGATTCTCGGCATCTTCAAGCACATGGTGTCCTCTGAATTTTTGTCCCTTTAAACTCAGCCCCTCCACTTGCTCCAGACAACAAACACACAGAACCAATATAGCCTTTGCTGTAGGTAAGCCATCACTCAGCACTGGTTTCAAGCTTTCATCTACAACTATCTGCTCCCACCTGATCCTGCCCAGACTCCCAAACCAGTTCTATGGCATTGTATCCTCCAGAATCAGACAGACATACCACAGAATGTGCATCCTGTATCAACACAATGCTCTTCTCCACCAAAAACTTGTCAATTCACTGGATCCATGTTACCTATCTCCTGTCCCACTGAGTGCCACTACAACAATCCCTAACCAACTAAGGAATACGAGAAGAAGTTGCAAGCCATTCTAGAAGATCAGCACAGTACCCTCCAGGGCAACAAAAAAAACAGCACAAGGCACATGTTCCTGGTACCAGGGGATGGCGTCTGAAGCAGGAAGTGGTCCCTAGCTTTCCTTCCACCATTGTAAACAATACTTACCTCTACCCATGTAACAGGAACCATTCAAGTCAAAAGTGTCAGCAATACTGTGATCTAACAACTATTGTCTACTCTTCCCAGACAACCACATCAAACTTCCCAAACTCCCTCTTCTACCCATCCAAACTTTCTGTCCTTCTTAACTTAGATCTAACCAACCTGAAATTATCAACCCAAACTCATGATAGCCAAAAAACAGCCTCATAATGACACCTTTGCCAGGCCTGAACCTTGGTGCCATGGAAAGTATAGGCAGAACAGAACTGCATTAGGTGTCTTTTTTTCTTTTTTTTCTTTTAGGGAATGCTATTTGCATTAAGAATTTCTAGAATCTTTTTAACATGCTATCTTCCAATCATGAAAGAGGTCTTTTATTGGTAAGAATATCAATCTATTTCATCTTGTAAATGGTATACTCAAATGACAGTAAGTAGCCTTAGCTATATCAGTGTTCAGTTTTACTCTGGGGTTATCAATTAATTTGTTTAAAGCCATAGTAATTTCTCAAAGTAGCTCATGCCATAGAAGAAATTCAGATCTTGAACTCATTATGCTTCTATGTCTAAATCTACTTGTCCTTTCAATGACTACAGACAATTGTAAGAGTTGGGTTTTATCCCCTTACGAATTTTACTGAAATAGAGAAAATAAAGGAAATTCATTAATTTACACATATACTTGACAATTTAGCTCAAAAGAAAACTTCTACCTAGATGCTCTACCTAAGTTATTTGATTTGTGTCTGAAGGATTAAATTATAAATATGTAGGTTAAGGTAATTAGCTATTCTCAAAAAAAGATATATTGAAAATAACTGAAAATGCAAACAATAAACATAAGAAATCTGGAATGGGGGCACCTGGGTGGCTCAGTCAGTTAAGCCTCTGCCTTCAGCTCTGGTCATGATCCCAGAGACTTGGGATCGAGTCCCACCACAGGCTCTCTGCTCAGCGGGGAGCCTGCTTCTCCTTCTCCCTCTCCCTCTGCCTGCCACTTTGCCTACTTGTGATCCCCCTCTCTCACTCTCCCTCTGTGTCAAATGAATAAATAAAATCTTTAAAAAAAAAAAAAGAAAGAAATTTGGAATGGTTCTATTAATATCAGACAAAAGAGACTTCATGACAAGAAAATATGAGAGATGTAGAGGAACATTTCATATGATTTTAAAAAGGTCAATTAATCAGGAAGATTAACAATCCTAAATGTGTATGCACATAATAGCAATAATAGAATTTCCAAATACAAGAAGAAAAACTGAAAAAACGTAAGGAAGAGAGACATATCCACAATCATATGTGAAGATTTTAACACACTTCTTTCAGTAATTGATAGAATACCTAAGCCTTGAATAACAATGATGACGATAAAAAAGATTTGAAAAATAATACCAACCATCTTGAACCAATTGACATTTATAGAACTTTACACCCATATTCTGTTGAAGTTCACATGGGACATTCAACAAGGTAGATCATATGCCCAGACAAAACAATTCCCATTAAATTTCAAAAGACTGAAATCTTATACAATATGTTCTCTAACCACAAGAAAAACAATGAGAAATGTCTGGAAAATCTTTCAAATTATTTGGAAAACAAACCACACATTTCTAAATAATATAGGGGACAAAGAAAAAATTACAAATATAATTAGAGTGTTATTTCCAACTAAATGTGAAAACACAACTTGTTAAACTTTAAGAGAGAAGCTAAACAACTTGTAAAAAAAATAATAACTTCAAATATCTATTATATAAAAGAAGAAAGGCTTAAATTCAATGACCCACATTTCCACCTTAGAAAATTAGAGAAAGAATAGCAAAAAACAGAGGAAGTGAAAGGAAGGATATCATAAATATATTATCAGAATGCAAGTAAATAGGAAGTAAACAATCAAAAACATTAACATACATACATACTAAGTATGTAGAGGTAGTGATAGGAGATAGTTTCAAATACTAATAGGAAGCAGCAGTCCTTAAGAAACACGTAGTCTACTGGAGGAGGCATATGAATTAAAAATTATATATCTAGGGGCCCTGGGTGGCTCAGTCATTAAGCATCTGCCTTCGGCTCAGATCACGATCCCAGGGTCGTGGAATCGAGCCCCGCATCGGGCTCCCTGCTTGGTGGGAGGCCTACTTCTCCCTCTCCCACTCCCCCTGCTTGTGTTCCCTCTCTCGCTGTGTCTCTCTCTGTCAAATAAATAAATAAAATTTTTTAAAAAATAAAATATATAAAGAACATATACAGTACCAAAAAAACAAATAATCCAATTTAAAAATGGGATTTTGTGAAATCCAGTTTCACAAAAGATGTGAAAAGATACTTTTCCAAAGAAAATACACAGATGTACAACACACACATGTAAAAATGCTCAACATGTCTCATCAGAGAAATGCAAATCAAAATCATGATGAGATATCACCTCACACTTGTCAGAATGACTAAAATAAAAAAACACAAGAAACAAGTGTTGGTGAGGATGTGAAGAAAAATGAACCTCCATGCATTGGTGGTAGGGATGCAAACTGGTGCAGCCATTGTGGAAAGCAATATAGAAGTTCTTCAAAAAATTAAAAATAAAACTACCCTATGATCTACCAATCACACTACTGGGTATTTACCCAAAGAATATGAAAACAGTAATTCGAAAGGATATACACACCCCTATGTTTATAGCAGTATTATTTACAGTAGCCAAGTTATGGAAGCAGCCAAAGTGTCCACTGACAGATGAATGGATAAAGAAGAAGTGATATTTATATATATATAAATATATATATATTTATATATATATATTCATAGATAGATAGATATACACACACACACATGCATACATACATATGGAATATTATTCAGCCATAAAAAAGAATGAGGGGCGCTTGGGTGGCTCAGTGGGTTAAGTGTCTGCCTTCAGCTCAGGTTGTGATCCCAGGGTCCTGGGATCAAGTCCCACATTGGGCTCCCTGCTCAAGAGGGAGTCTACTTCTTCCTCTGCCTCTGCCCCTCTCCCTGCTCATGCTCTCTCTCTTTCTCTCTCTCAAATCAATAAAATCATAAAAAAAAAAAAGAATGAAATCTTGGGGCACATGGGTAGCTCAGCTGGTTGAGCATCTATCTGACTCTTGAATTTGGCTCAGGTCATAGTCTCAGGGTCTTGAGATAGAGCCCCACATTGGGCTCCACACTCAGTGGTGTATGCTTGAGATTCTCTCTCCCTCTGCCCCTCCCCACCTTGTGCTCTCTCTCTCTCTAAAATAAATAAATAAAATGAAATCTAAAAAAGGAAAAAAAAAGAATGAAATCTTGCCATTTGCAACAACATAGATGGATGTAGAGAGTATAACGCTAAGTGAAATAAGTCAAAGAAAGACAAATACTATATAATCTCACTCATATGAGGAATTAAAGGAACAAAACAAACGAACAAAAGAAAAAGAAAGAGAGAAAGAGAGACAAACCAAAAAACAGATTCTTAACCACTAGAGAATAAACAGATGGTTCCCAAAATGGAGGTGGAAGGGGGAATGGGTGAAATAGTGTTAACATACTTAACACTGTATGTTAAGTACACACTGGAATTAAAATTAAAAAAAAAAAACCTAATGCAATATTATGAATAATCTATGCTAATAAATTTGAGAACTTACAGTGAAATGAACACATTCCCTGAAAAAATATACTGACCAACATTGACAAAGGAAGGCAAAGAATTCTGAGTAGCCCTCTATGTATTAAAGAAATTGCACGTTTATTAAAAACCCCACCACACTCAGGTGCCTGGGTGGCTCAGTTGGTTGGGCAACTGCCTTTGGCTCAGGTCATGGTCCCAGAGTCCCAAATCGAGTCCCCATTGGGCTCCCTGATCAGCAGGGAGTCTGCTTCTCCCTCTGACCCTCGCCCCTCCTGTGCTCTCTCTTTCTCTCTCTCTCAAATAAAAAAAAACACCTCACCACACTAAACAAAATTTGATTCCTACATGATTTCACTACCAAATTCTAGTAAACAATGAAAGAAGAAATTGTACACCAAGTTTGTACGAAATCTTTCAAAAAATAAAGGAGAAAGGATAGAACAAACCTCACAAACTCTTTTTTGTGAAAAACAGAGAAAAAGGAAATACCATAACTTGTTTTATAATTTGGTATGTATATTGATACAACTCTGAAACCAAAATTTACAAAAATATTACAAAGGGTAAAAAAACACACTACAAACCAATATACATAATGAACACAGACTCAAAAATCCTTTACGCAATGCTAGCAAACCAAACCCAGCAATATATTTAAAAACATCATTACTGAAGAGAGTTTTTTGAGGAGTGCAAGATTAGTTTAACATTCAAAAATCAATCACTGTAATTCAACATAGTGAGACAACAAACTATTTAAAAAGCAACATATGTTCATCTTAATAGTTTCATAAGAAATATTTGAAAAATTCAAACTGATTCATGATTTTTAAAAAACTCTCTACAAACAAAAACAAAACAAAAAAATAAAGAGGTTTTTACTCACTGTGACAAAGATCTATCAAAATCCACAGGAAACATTACCCTGAATGATGAAACAGTATATGCTTTACCTCTAAAACTGAAAACACAACAAAGATATCCACTCTTCTCATTTCTATTAAATACTTGACTAGAAATAACAGTGGAATACAAAAAGAAATAAAAATATAGAGATTGGAAAGAAAGAAATAAAATTCTAATTACTAATATACAGCATGAATGCCTACAGAAAATTCTAAGTTATATTAAAACAAGCAGCTGCTAGAATTGAGTGACTTTAGCTGGGTCTCAGGACATAAGGTCAATATGTAAAAATCTATCATATGCTGACACAAATTCAATTTTAGAATTTTTAAAATAATAATAATTAGGAATAAATTTTACAGTAGTTGTGAAAGACTTCTACCTTGAAATCTACAAAACACTGTTCAATAAATTTAAAGCTCTAAATAAATTGAGACATATACTGTGTTCATGGACTAGAAGAGATAATATTACTAAGATCTTAATTCTCCTCAAATTGACCTCTATACCCCATCCTAATCAAAATTCCAGTCAACTTCCTTGTAGAACTTGATAAATTATTTCTAAATTTTATACTAGAATAGCCTGAAAAAGAACAAAGCTGAAAAAAATGAAACTGCTTAATTGCAACACTTAATATACAAAGCAATTAGGACCAGGTGGTATTAGAATAAAGACAGATAAATAGATCAATGGAATAAAATAATAAGTTTAGAACTAGAGCCACACTTACACAGTCAATTCATTTTCACTAAGGGCACCTTGGCAATTGGGAAAGTAAAGTACTTTTAACGTATAATGCCAGAACAATTAGTTAAATACATGGAAAAAATGAACATCACCATCTCTTCAGATCTCACATACATATACACACACAAACACACGCACACACACACACACACACACACACACACACGCACACACACAATTTAGCTGAATCATAGCCCTACGTGTAAAAACTAAAACTAAAAAAGAAAACAGTATTGCATGGGAATGATGACTTGGAGAAGTCATAAAAATCACTAATCAGTATAGAAACATTGACAGACTTTTTCAAAATTAAGTCTGCTAGTCATTAAAAATCATGATTAGGAAAACAAAACGCAAAACCACAAACTGGGAAGAAATATTCACTATATATATCTTACAAAGAACTTGGAAACGACTATATGAAGAACTTCCACAGATTAAGAAAAAAGACAAAGGACCCAAATAAAAAATGATCAAAAGGCATAAATAGGTTATAAAACAAACTATAAAAATAGTCGATAATCATAAGGAAAGGTATTCAACACTATTACTATTCTTATCCAATAAGAAAAACAGAAATCAAAATCACAGCAAGACACCACTTTACATCCACAAGAAGAGCTAAAAAAAATAAGAAGTGTGTGAAGCAACTGAGACTTTCATATGTAGCTGGTGTAAATGCAAAATGGCATAACCATTTCTGGAAAAGGTTTCACCCTTCACTCTAAGGTTTCTTAGAAGGTTGAACATACATCTCCCTGTAGCCCAGGAAATCCACTCTTACCCAAAATATAGAAAAACATATGTCACAAAGACTTATGTAAGAATTTTCATAGCAGCTTTATTTACAATAGCTAAAAACTAGAAATAGCCCATGTGTTCATCAATAACAGGATGAATAAACAAATTTTGGTATATCCATACAATGAAATACTACTCAACAGTAGAAAGGAATGAACTTCTGATACATTCAACACCGTAGATAAATCTCATAACATTATACTGAGTGAATGATGACTTACACAAAAGTGTACATACTCTAAGTTTCCATTTAAAGGAAGTTCTAGAACAAACTAATCAATGGCAGACAAAATAAGAATAATGTTTCATTATGGGGAGAAGAAGAAGGGCAAAGGGATTAGCAGGAAAGAAGACCGAAGGGATTTTCCAGAGTTCGGGTAAAATTCTGTATCTTGATATGAGGCTGGGTGGGATACAAAGGTGTGTTAATTTGTCAGAGCCATCAATGCTACAGGTAATATTTACCATCCCATCATATGTAAATTTTATCTTGATAAAACAAGGGATTTCTAGCAGGGATGGAGTTTAAAAGAACCAGATTTTAAACTCCACCTTAAAACAACTAGAAAACAAAACACAAAATATACATCAACAGTTCTCAAACATTGGTCAGAAAGCAGTGCAGAGCAATAATTCCCCACAGAAGGCATACAAACAAGGTGAGCCCCACACCACACCAGTCTATTGCCTAAAGGCTGTTTGCAGGCCACAGTTCAAGGAGGTAGAACCCAGACAGAGCCCGAATATCTCAGTAAACTGAGAAGACTGAGATGGTAATTTAGAGAGGTCAGACATACAAGAATTGGTTAGAGTATTATATAGCAAAAGAGCTCTGGAATTCTGCAGAGGGATTCCCTCAAAATTTTGGCTACTGATCTGCGCATGTATGAAAACAAACTATCCAAAGTCTAGTGGCACCAATGTTTTTCCACCACCTAACAGTAAATGACAGGAACAAATCCTTTAGAGGAAGGACATGACAAAAGGTTAAGCAAAAAAAACCTAACCACTTGCACTCCACTTTGACCACATGTAGCTGCTGCTACATTCCAGAGAATGGAAGGCCAACAAAAAGCAACAGGTAGAAAGGCAATCCATGGAAATGTGGCTCTTCATTAATGCAGAGAACAAAAAGCAGTCCAAAAAAGAATTGGTGTTCCCTCCTCCTCTATCCTATTTCAGTGGGTCTCACACTCACCTAGAAGGCTCATTAAACACAGATTCCCAGGCTCCACCGCTAGAGTTTCTGAATTAGCAGGTCTGTAATTTGCACTTCTTACACATTCCCAGGTAATACTGATGCTGCTGGTCTGAGGACTTACACTGGAAGATCCACAGCCATACCCTATTCCTGGGAAAAACAGCACTTTCAAAAGACTAATCACTTTCTCTAAGCAATGGTCTATTCTCAAACTGCTATGACCATCAGTCCTAAAACAAGAACAAAACAAACAGTGGAAATCACTAATATTTTAGGCACTTTCATTGTTCACCACACCATGATCTTGTAAAGTATTTACCTTCCACTCCTCCGTACCATATATTTTTTTTCTATTTTAACATATTAGGAAACTGAAATTCAAGGATATTTTTATACATTCATCCTTAATCCTACAGCCCAGGCCTGATATCAGGGCACGTGCTCTTTCCCGTGTATCATGCAACCACCCTCCAAAATCCCCATGTGCCTTGGCTGTTGATACCCACCCACACTGAGGCTACACCCTATACGTTGCTAAATGAAAAAGCCTAAATTCCATTTTGAATCTGAACAATACATATGTGACTAGACTACTGACAAAAGGAGATTCTGTCATATCCCATGAAGTACAACTTCATAAAAACCTACTATAATGAGAGCTTCAGTCTTCCCATCCCAAGAACCGATAATACCCAACATTTAATAAGTGTTTCCTATGTGTCTCTTAGCAACTTTCAAATATACAATACAGTAATTTTAACTATAGTCGCCATGCTGTACATTATATCCCAAGAATCAATTAACTTAAAATAAATCCCCTAATATTTCTCGTAGAATTTTCTTGGGTAAGCAGATCGAAGGGATGCAAAGGTCTTGACCATACGCCCAAACAATTGTCATGCTATAGACCACTAACCTTACATTTTCAGCCACAAGGACTAAACATGTGGTCAGACTTTTAATAACCATTCTGTTTGGTATATGGCAACTCAGTGACAGCAATTCAGTTCCACAAACATATTGAGCATATATAAGACTAGAGGCCAAAACTGTGTTAGGATCTGATCAAAGATGAATTAGATGTATTCCTTGCTTTACTTAAAATTCATAATAATGGAAGAGGGGATAAGGGGCAGAGAATAGTTTAAAATTAAGCATATTTCAATCTGATAAGAGATTTAATCAAAATCAGAGTCTGGGGTGCGTGAGTTGCTCAGTCAGTTAAGCATCCAACTCTTGATTTCAGCTAGATCATGATCTCAGGGTCGTGAGATTGAACCCCACGTCAGGATCCATGGTCAGCACAGAGTCTGCTTGTCCCTCTCCCTCTGCTCCTCCCCCCACTCACTCTCTCGCTCACTCTAAAATAAATAAAATCTTTTTTAAAAAATTATAAAATCAGAGTACAAAGGATGACATCCATGGGGTCATCCAAGCCTCTAAGGTCCCTACCCAAAAGCTCTCTTAAACTCATGCTCAGTGGGTCTCTAAGAAAGAGAATGCCTGGAATACTCCAAGCCAACATCCAACTACATCACTGCTTTTCTAAAAGCATGCAAATATCACTCGGAAATCTTATTGAGGGCTCCAATGGGTTTTTTTATCCTCTTCTGAAATCATTGGTATTTTTTATTAGCAGTTAATCATTACAAAAGTTACAACCATTTCATAGTGAAGTGAACGTAAAATTTATGACTGTGATGAAAAAAAGGAAGATAAATCATTGAGATCCTGATGACAGGTAAATTAAGAGACATCAAGGGATAAAACAATGATTTTTATGAGGATCTCTCCTTGTAATTCCTTATATTTGTGAGTGGTTTCAAGAAAGACAACAAGATTTCAGGAATTCTGGATATTGACAACCCAAGTTGCATGGCTGATGAGCCCTGTTTGGCTTGGCTAGACCATAACTGTGTAACCCAGGCCACTGAATCATTGTGCAACTAAGATCAAACTTATCAGAAAGATGATGATGAGTGGGGCACCTGGGTAGCTCAGACAGTTTAGTATCTGCCTTCAGCTCAGGTCATGATCCCAGGGTCCTGGGATTAAGACCCACATCAGGGTCCCTGCTCATCGGGGAGTCTGCTTCTCCCTCTGACCTTCACCACACTCTCGTCCTCTCTCTCCCTCTCATAAATAAATGAAATCTTAAAAAAAAAAAAATGATGAGTAAGTAGAGAAGCTCGAAAAGGCCATGAAGATAGCCATAAGAATGAATGCCTCAGCATCACTCTACTGAAATCGTATCCAAAGCCTCTGCTTCTTCCTCCATTACAGTTAGGAAAAAACCCACCTGAATTACTCATGGTTACCATGAGCTTTCTGTACAGGAAGGCACGTGCACATGTGCAAATGATCACTTTACTGTAGGCGAAAGGTTTTTATTAATATATACACTGATAATCAGAATTCTGTGAATACTGGTATTTTATCCATGGTTTCTTCTCCCCCCCCCCAACTCTCATTTTATAAAAACAAAGTATTAAGTCTGAACAGAAAACTTATACATAGTAGTTATGGTAAAACAGTGGGCTGTGTTTTAAGTAAACTGGTATTGATAAAAGATATGTTAACTGCAGGTGACCCAATTTGACTCTCATTTTTTTTAAAAAGGTCATTCTTGATATTTTCATCTTTAGCTTTAAGGAGAACTTTTAAATTAAATTTCTTTCCCTCAATATGGAAGGTTTCTTTAACTAGAGACATATAAATGATAATGAAGAAAAAATGACAAATTTTACTTCATTAGAATTTTAAAAGTCTGTTCATCAAAAGAATAGCAAAAGAATAAAAAGATAAGCCACTGCCTAGGAAAAGGAATTTCAACACATATAGTCAATAAAGAGTGAATAATCATAACATCTAAAGATTGTCCATGAATCAGTAAAGAAAAAATGAGCAAAAGAGTTAAACAAGCAAGTCACAGAAAAGTTAAGAAAATGGTCTGCAAATATATGAAAGATTGTCACATATACTCACAGAGAGACATGTTCAAAACTCTTCACAACTTTATTATAATAAAAATTACAAATAATCTAAATATCTATTGCTAGAAGAATAGCTAAATAAGTTGTGGTATATTTGTGCCATCAAATATTTCTGAGCCATAAAAAATGAATGAACTAAAGTTATACACATCAGAATGGGTGAATTTCATACGTAAAAGAAAAAAGCAAGAATTAGAAATGCATATAATTTGATATCAATAATATAAATAATACTATATATTGCTTAGAAATATAGCTATGTAGAAAAAGTACAAAGAAATGCATTGGGGGATATGTTTCACATTTAGCATTATAATTACTTCTGCAGGGGAAGAAGGGGGTAAAATCAGAAAGAGGACAGGTTTCTCCTGCCTTGCAAAAATCCAAGCTGGAAGTTGAGTACACTAATATTTGCTGTATTATTTTTTATTCCTTTTTGTGTATTTTAAGATGTTATAGCATATATGTATTTTAGATTTTATTTTCTGTTGGAATTTCTGTTAGATTTTATTGAATGATCTTATAGTAATTTTAAAACAAGGGCCCAAAGATGAGGTTTGAATAAAGAATTTATGTAGTTAATACAGTCAGGCCAACACAACTGCTAAAGGAAGTACTTCCTGTGGGTGTGGCCCTGAAATGTGGAAAGCTGTCTTTGTACAGCCTTGCTCTCTCTCTTGCAGAAACACACTTCCAGTTCTTCCTACTAAACACCTCCTGAACTCTATTTCTCCCACATCTATACAGAAGACAGCATGAATGAGCTGATATTAAGACATCACTAATACTAAGATAACATTAGCTTATTATCTGCTTGCACATTTTAGGAGGGATAAGCAATAAATGATACCCATTTCCAGAAGTGAACTGCAATATCAAAAGCACAGCTGACTGCCAAACACCATGAGCCGCACGGGTCCACTCATACGCGGATTTCTTACAGCACAGGACTGTAAGTGCATTTTCTCTTCCTTATGATTTTAATTAACATTTTCTTTTCTCTAGCTTACTTTAAGAGTACAGCATGTAATATACACAACATATAAAATATGTGTTAATTGACTATGTTATCAGTAAGGCTTCTAGTCAACAGTAGGCCATTAGTATAGTTAAGTTTTGGGGGAGTCCAAAGTTATACCCAAACTTTCAACTGTGTGGCAAGATCGGTGCCCCCAACTCCCACGTTGTTCATGGGTCATATACACATATTAGAACTATTTGTTTAAAGATAAACAAGGCTAGAGATCCATGAGGGTGCTATTCATAAAATTCTTATCAGAACTTGAACACTAAAGGATCCAATGTGTTGTGGCAAAAAGCTTATACCTCACTTAAGGCATTAGACAAAGTCCACTTCTTCCAGAGAGCCTTCCCTAAAAACCATTTCGGCCCATAGTGATTCTCCCTTTTCTCAACAACTGGAGTGCCTGTCACCTGAACCACTGATGCTGGCTCTTAATCAGTAACCAGCTGCTTTTGTCTCTCCTTTCTGGTCGGATCAGGTTCCTTGGGCTTCAGGGGCCACGCCCCCTTGCCCCATCCACTCCTCCATAACACCCCCCCCAAAACGCACAAGACAGTCTGAAAAAGTAGGTATATTGTCAGTTGGACTGGGTAGCAGAGGAACTAAGGCCCAGACTTCAGAATGGAGGGACTGCAAGCCGAATCCGGCTCTGTCCTTTGCCAGCTGAATGACAAAGTAATTTCTGCATCTCACTTTATCCATAAAACGAAAAATATGTTAGTAACGGTTTCATAAGACTGTTTTAAAGAGTAAAGTAAAACACGGTTGTAAAGCATAAAAGATAGTTCCTGGCATATGGTAAGCACTCAAGGATTGTTATTTTTATCACTACTAGTATCGGTACTACTATTACAGCTACGCTATCCCACTACCGTTTATTTGGAAGGGAGAAATGAGGCTTGAAACCACATAATTCCTAATTTTGTGCTCCCCTACCCAATTTTATTAGTTTAACCATTCCATTGATCAATGTCCTCCTTGACACACAATTAGGAAGCTCGAATCCAAATGCAGTTCTGGTGTAACTAGAAAAACAATTAGTCAATTCTGTGCCCAAAATGTTCACATCCCTAGACAAGGGTAATTGTTTCCCTAACAAAAGCTTTTATCATGATTGCTCTTATTAATTAAAAGTTTACATTGGCCTTGTACCTGTGATGTCTCTAGTGGAATTATTTTAACTCCCATATATTTTGTAAAATCATAAAGACGTTTTCATACATCCATCACAAATACAGATTCTTCTAAAACATATTCCCCTTTCCATTTAAAACATGGGATGTAAATAAAAAATTCATTCATTTGGACATTATTTTCCCATGCCAAGTATACTTGCAATGCATTGGCATTTAGCAATGATAGATTTATAGCATGCTGTTGAAAGCTCCTTTGTGATTAAAATACACTTAAGAGAAAACTGAAAATAAGTTTAAATAAGAAGCTGTGGGATTTTCAGGCATTCTTACCAAACATGATTCTGCAAATTTAAATTCAGAACAGTTTGACAAAGCACTAACTGCTGATAGCATTATTTGATCTGAGTAGACGTGTAAATGTTCAACCATAAGAAAGCATGTCAATAATCCATAGATCTAGAGCCAACTTTCTTTGGGAAAAGAAAGAGTATCTTTTTTTTTTCCCCCTATATCCCAAGACACTATTCTTCTGTGAGGAAATTCTTCCCTCTTCAGCCTGCCAGGAGACACATCACCTGTTATAATCAGACATTTTGCTGACTTCAGTTGTTTCAGTCCATTAAGACCAGGCAACCAGTGAGCTCCATATACAAGTCACTAAACCACAGAAGATGGCAATCAGTCTAGAAATTCGGCACTCCTTGCAATGCCAATAATCTTAACTCCACAATCTACTTCAAATAGATGCATGAGGTTTTCCTAACCCAACCCTGAGAACTCTTTCCTGGGCAGGTAATAGGTTCCCTAGACTCTGTTCAAACTGGGAGTCAAGCTGAGATCTCGGCACCCTTTGGCACTACTTACTCTCTTATTTATAGGGCCTAAATACATCTGCATTTCTGCCTACTTTGTCCTATTAACTCCCCTTCAGCCACTGACTCAAAAAACCCATATTAACACTGAAACAGCCAACTAGGTAGGACTGCGATTACTTTGAGACAAAGGTCTTGTGATTATAAGATACACTATCAATCAGAAGTCAGGAGGGTGAATAGCTACAGTGAGCAAAGAGGAAATTCAGTGAGTTGTTGTTAATTTAAAATAAAAAGGTATATGCATTTACCCACCAAACTGTGATCCTGAGTCATTTGAAATAGAAGACAGTGAAAAACTATACTTTTTTTTCATTTTAGGTAACATTTCTTAATTTGAAAATTCTAATATTTCACTCCAGGAGTCCAGTTCAGATAACTGTTCTGTCAGAAAATACCCTTGTAGCACATGGAAATTAACTGACAAATTAATTTATGAAATTGAAACACTAAAAAAACTATTCATAAATGTGCCAGCTATACTTTTCTTCTGTTAACAAAAGAAAAACTGGGAAGCATCTCATTGTGCTTTTTGAGGGTCAGACCACATCAGAGACATAAATATGATCATAATGCATTCATTTATTCAGTAAGTATTTTTTTAATGACCTGCTATGTCTAGAGAATATAGCAGTGACAGAAACAGATGAGTTCTTGAGCTCACACTGCTTACATTCTACTGGGAAGATTCACAACATAAACAAGTAAAATACATGTATGTCAAATTGCAATAAACACAGCTGAGAGAACTAATGCAGGTAAGATGGAGAGAGAAGGTAAGCGGTTGGTTGCAATTTTAAATACAGTAGTTAGGAAGGGCCTCAGTTAGCAGCTGACTTTTGAGCAAAGCTGCCAAGGGAGGTGAGGGAACAAGTTATGCTGACATGGACGAGCACAGAAGAGCAGGCCGAAGAGAGGGCAGCTGACAGGCCTGAGGCAAGGGCTGCGTACAGAGCACCTTCCCAGCACCATCCTCCTTGATCCCCATATTAATGCTGTACAGTGGGGTAATAATTATTCCTGTGTTACAGATGAGGGTCTGAAGCTCATCTCATTGCCCCTTGCCCAATGTCACACAGTCAGCAGTAGCGCTGATACCTTAACCTAGGTGTTACATCTCAGTCCAGAAGTCTCGCCAGCGTACCGATTGCCACATTGCTGCGTCTGATTCTGTGTACCGCAACTTGCCAGCAACAACCGATTAAACAGGACTGTCAGAAAGCATGATTGTGAGGGCAAGGGCTCTGGAGACTGCCCACCGAACTGCTAGAGAAGCAGAAGACTCCAGGCACGTAGCATCTGAAAGGCTGCTGGACCAAAGAGGGACGGGAGGAGTTCAATAATCCTTCAGAAGGCAGAACTAGGACTAATATATGGAAATTACAGGGAGACAAGTTTCCAATAAATAGATGAATAAGATACCCAGTGCAGGAGCTGTCCAACAAAGGAATGGGCTGTCTTGTGAAGTTATGAAACTCCAATTACTGGAGTTACTCAAGCGGAGGCTGAATGGCCATCTTTCTGAGATGAAGACAGATTTCAAAACTAATGTGAAAGCTACGTGGATTGACTGGCCTTACCCAATTCTGAGTCCATGATTACATAAGCAACGGGCAGTGTAGCATACAAGGAAAAGTTCCAGCTGTGAAATCAGACAGCTTTGCTAAAATCCAGTCTCTACCACTTAGAAGCTTTGTGCACTTAACTTCTGGCAAGCCTCAATTTGCTTATCTAAGAGGAGGCAAATAATAGAAGCTGCTTCATAGGGTTTATTTGGTATTTAATACCAAAACTGTGTTGAACGAGAGAATTCAATGAGATAATCCATGTAAAGTACTGAACACGGTGCCTGGCATAGAGTAAAAGCTCAATAACATTTAGCTTATACAGGTATGTGTACTGGGGAGCCTGCATAGAAAATGTATATACAGAAGATGTGTGCAAATTTCTCCACCTCTATCTTTACTCTTACTCAGTGGCAAGAAGAATTCAATGTCCAAAGCTGAATTGGAACAGCATAGTAAATAACAACATGATGATACTAACAATAATAGTAATAATAAACACTTAAATAGTCAGCTTCTTAGACTAATAATTTCATATTATGTCTCTATTAACAGGAAATATACATAAAAGTTCATCTTTTAAACATTTGATACACCAATTTAAAACTAATGAAAGAAAAATCAACATTTTCTTAGTTGAAACAGTTACTAAAAACTTAGAGTCTTTCGGCATGAGAAAGAATACCTAACAATCTGCACCTGCATTCAATGTGTGTGTATATGCAAGTACTCAATTGTGTACACACACACACACACACACATTTACGTATGCTCTCTATGTGAAAATTTAGGAGTTAAACTAGAAATCTCATAGTTACTTTTAAATTACTTCTTAATGAGCAAAAGTATTCCAGATATTTCCTATCTAGGCCAAGTATGTTATGGATATATGTCTGTATTAATAGAAAAATGAAGGAAAAATAACCACAGAAAGTTGTATCTGTATGCTGGGATCTGGAGATGGTTCTAGATGGTAGAGAGTGAGTTATGATTTCATATTAATTTGCCACCACTCTTCTGTCCTTCTGGATAAACTGACATTATTCATTGAGAAAACATTCAAGAATGGACCTCAAAAAAAAAAAAAAAAGAATGGACCTCAATAATAAAAGGAAGTCTCCACTTTAGAAAAAGTTGGGTGATGTCACTGTATTTTATATCTGGGTACTGAGTGTCGTTAGAAAGTCAAAATAAGGTACGCCTGGGTGACTCAGCTGGTTAAGCAGCTGCCTTCAGCTCAGGTCATGATCCCAGGGTCCTGGGATTGAGTCCCTGCTGAGCAAGGAGCCCGCTTCTCCCTCTGCCTCTGCCTGCCACTCTGCCTGCTTGTGCTCTGTCTCTCTCTGACAAATAAATAAATAAAATCTTAAAAAAAAAAGTCATAATAAGACACATAAAGGAAAAAAAATACTTTCAATAACAGTATTTGCATGACGCGACAGCCATGCAATATATATATATTCATATCCATTGTCATATTTGATCCTTCTAATAAACCTGTGACATAACCGCTATTATTCCTGCCTTGCTCCAAATTACATAGTAAGAAATGAAGATATCAATTTGACTAAAACTTTTCATCTTTCTATACTGTCTGCCATGCAGACACATTAAATTAGGATATTTTGACACAGATAATCTATTTAATAGCTTTCAAGTATAATAAAATTTATTTAATACCAAAACTGTGTTGAACGTGTGTCATAGACTCCCAGGAGCTTGGTATTAGAAGAAATGATCCAGTCTGTCACCCAATAAGAGAATCAGGAGTCCAACCCAGTCTCCAAGGACCTTATAGTATTAAAAATTGGAATACCTAATGATCAGCTCTTAGAAATTCCTTCCAGATACTCTATAACTTCTGCTTATGAATCCCAGGTCCACCTTTGAAAGCAAAACAGTATAAGGCCCACTTTCCTGAATCACCTTCCAAGGATCTGAAGCAAGCAAAAGGCTATAAAGTCTCCTATAACCATCATAATATCATAATATTGAGCCTCTTTTCAGTCTGACAGCTTCCTTTGATTATTCTCTGTCTGGTCAAAGTCCCTCTTCAGTGACATCCAGCACTTAAAATCCAATTTGGCGATGAACATAATCAGTCACAACCTTTGAACCTTTCTCTTAACACAGCCAAAATAGTTTAAGTTGTTGAACGGTCAGTCTCCATGATGGTTCAAATGGACATAATGAAGAAACATATAAAAATCTGTTCTTTTTCAAAACTGTTTTTAAGCTAGATCCTAGTCATACAACTGATTTATTAAGAACCAAAAACACTGTTATCCTCTAGCTTTACTTTTCTCCACTGCCGGTGGGCAATCTAGCCACAGAGGACTCTCATGGCTTCCCGAACAAAGCACATGCTATTATGATGGTGGGCCTTTGTCTGCGACCTTCACTCTCTGATAGAAACACCCTTCCCCATCCCCTGCCTGCAGACTCTCTACTCACCCTTCAAGGCCCAGTACAACTGCCCCTGTCTGAAATCCTCTAGACTACCTGCTCTTTCCTTCCTCATCCTGGATCTGTTAACTGCACCCTCATCTGCATTTCCACAGCATTCTGGAAATATTCTCATCACAAGGTTGTATCAACAGTCATGTGGGGGTTTCTCTCTCCTACCTGATGGACTGTGCCTTCATCTTTTATTATTGCTAGCACCGGGCTCAGTGGGAAAGATTAAGCCACACTGTACATGAATGACTACAATAAAGGGCTGGAAGACTTCGCAGAAAGGGGAAATTAATGCCAGCTAAGGGATCACAGGGAGCTTCATGAAGAAGAAAGTACCTAAGAGAAAATAGGAGAAGTTAAGGAGATATAGCAATGTGGAAATGAGGGCCTGTTTGGTTATACAGGCAAAGGGGAGAACAGCAGCAGGGATGAGGAAAGCCATAAGCCCGGCTAGAGTATGGAGCCTCAAAGGAAAACATAAATATCTCTTGGACACCTCTGCATACTGGACACCATGCATTCCCTTTACATCCAGTACCTCATTAAATACCCCACTGTATTATCTCATTTAATAATCCTGCGATGTATAATTTAGTATCACTGTTCAGAGCTACGGAAACTAAAGTTCAGAAAAGGCAGCTTTCTAAAGGATATCCAGTTCACAAGTGGTGAAACTGTATTTCTTAATATTTATCTTTCTGCACACATTCTTTCTACAACATGGTTTCTGGGCTTGGAAGTAGGAATTAAATATAACCTGGATAGGAGTAGGCCTCTTGAACTGCCCTGTGGTCACTTTGTGCCTACCTCGATGCCCATCTCAGCTTGTCGCCCCAGCAACACATGCATGCACAAAATACATATGCTGATGTACCAACTCCAAAAGCACTGTTAGATAAGCGATTTTTTCCTTCAAAGACTGCCCAGGGAGACAGGAAAGAGTCATATGCATATCAGTCAACCCTAAAAATCCCCATCAAAACTCATTTCAAATATATCTTGACAAGGCAAGAACAGCATAGAGGCTAGGATAGCAGGTTCAGGAGCCAAGCTTCCTAGCTCTCCCCCTAGCTAAGTGACTTTAGTTACTCAACCTCTTTGTGCCTCAGTTTGCTCATCTGTAAAATGGGAATCCAGATAGTACTTAATATATAAAGTTACTGAGGAGATGAAATTAGTTAAGGCACATGAACCCTACAAACTCCATCAGGTACACAGTAAACATCAATGCAATGCTTGGTCTATTTGAGACTAGTATGTTGCCATGATTGGATCCCAGACCCACTGTTTCCCAAGCCTGTAATTCCATGGATCCAACTGTCAATCTATTAAAAAAAGCTCAGAGAAGAAACACATGTGGGCTAACATGAACAGGAGGAGGAAGGACCTCTGGAGCAGGCCTGGAAGATCTGAAGGATGCCTAGAATTCAGAGAGGCAAAGGGGGCACAAGAGCACCTCAGATGGAGTGAACAGTACAAGGAGGCAGCAGATAATGACAAATGATTTTGTGGGAGAAGACCTAGAACTCCTCGACTAAAGAATAAGGTATTTTAGGGAATAAAGGGAACTAATGTAAGATTGGGAAGTTGAGATCTTCAGAGTCAGTCAGAAGTGCCGACTGGCCAGATGGAAATAGCCGTGGTCTTCTGAATGGATGAGTGAAATGATCCCAGGAGGAGTCTTAGGAAGAAGACTGTCCTGGGTAGGAAAGAGCTCAGAACTATTTGCACCACACACTAAAGAAGGGCTGGAAGGAGAACGAGGCCAGGACCCTGAAAGTGAGCACACAGAAGACAAGAGGCTCTGAAAGACGTTTGTGGAATGGTACATCTTGCTGCCAGACTGGAGAGGGAGAATGAGTGAGGGAAGACTCCAACACGATTCCAATATTAGGCCAGTGAAGAATGGAGCCTAGTCAGAAATACATACGAAAATGACTTGGAAAGTACAAAATGTACAAAATAATGCTGAAGACACATTTACTCAGACCACACGACCTCTTCTCTGAAGTTGTGTCTTTAGTTCTATATTGAATCTCAGCTTTTTTATCAATGAGTGATGGAAATGAGGTAAGCACATTAATAATTAAAGAAGCCAGTTTCCTGATATGTACTTCGAATCAGTGCCTTTCTCAGTGATTTTACACAGGAGTCATATTTTTGGAATACACTGGGAAACTGGGAATTTGTCTATTATTTACCACCAGCAATCTAGTATGAAATGTACTGCGGGGTCTTTGAGCTGAAACAGTTCCCTCATTTCCAATCCTCAGTTATGCTATAGTTACTTGCATGCATGCAGCATTTAAAGTATACAATTTTGGTTTCAGGAAACTGATTTTGATGAAGAGAGCTTATTGGAAATATATGTAATTTTTAAAATCTTTTCATTATATATATGAAATAATGCTTAGTAATTATCAAATAAATGGATGATAGATAGTGGGTGATTTTTTTAATTAAAAGACAAAACAATCTTTATAAAAATGGACTATTTAGGAGTCATACTAATAAGAGAAATAATTTTTTAGGAAGCAGCAACTTCTTGAGAACTACGTAAGTGTTTTGTTCCCTGTTGTAAAATGGCAGACTGGTCATGATCAATTTGTTTTCTGCCAACAAACGTTTGCCATCATTTATTGGTTGTGCCAGGCATTCGAGATAAGTATGCCCCTTCCCTCAGGAGCTTTTCTTCTACTGGAGGAGGCAGACAAATAAGAAAATAAATAAAATACAAGCTAATGCATGAATAATAGAACTTTAGACAACGTACACAAACAGATCAGAAGGGAAAGTAGCTTTCTCCTACCATTGTTCCAAGAGATAAAAAGAAATGGATCATAAACAATTTGCTATTGTAAAACCCATTTGAGGAATTTGAAAAGAATCACAAGTATGTTTTGTTTTTTAATCTTTTAAGAAACAGACAGTCATGAAAACAGAAGGAAGGCATGGGAAAAGGAGCAATCAGTAAACAGCCTCTGAAATATATTTCCAAACAATTATATTAAAGATTAAGAAAGTCGCATCTCTCTAACAATGAACATTCCTTTCTAATGGATTGTTTTCATCTTTCTATTCATCCAGATTAAACCAAAGCACACATTAAATACAAGAGGATTATTTTCCTGAGTTCTGCCATGGTGAAACCAATCTAATCAAAAATGAAATGGGGAATGAGCTCACTGAATAAATCAGAAGGAAGAATTAAAGAAGCTGACCAATATTTTGGAGGCTCGTTAAAAAATAAATTGGACTTTCATTATAAAAATTGACTTACATGTAGGATATACTTAAGAACCTACTTCAGAACATTTCCTTAAAGTTAGTTTGATTATTAACCAAAAAATACTGCATTTGTTATATTTCCCAAATGCAAGAGATACAATAATGGGCATAAGCAAGAGTGAATGTCGAGGGAAAAAAAGGAAAAAATGTGAAAGAATCTGTGAGTCTGCTGATTTTTGCTTTTCAGATTTGAAACCTAAATAAAAAGTTCAGCAAAATACTTTAAACCATGCCCCCTAAAGAAATTAAAGGATGATCAGTGTACTTTTGACATTTGAAGAAAAGCAAAAGAAAATTGGATAGTAGACATAGCCCTCTAAGAATCTACAACTTGTAAATTATTTTACTCCCTTGATAAACTTTAAATACAGATAAACTCAGTAAGGGGGGAAAAACTAAGCTGTTGTCAAAGACAGCTGTGCCTATGGCATGTAACACTGAAATCTGCAGAGGAGGGAAGTGTGGAGTGGAGTCAAATCACGTTCCCTCTTACAGCTGCAAAGCAAGGAAAGAGGACATATTGATCCTTCTCCAATTCATTGGAGATAGCAACACTTCCAGGAAAAATTATCATGCTCATGCTTAACTGAGCATGATCAGACAACATATGGAAAAAGAGATTCTGTTCCAGGCACCCTGCTTGCAAACAGAGATAGTAAAGGAACTCAAAAACCTGCTGTCTGAAGAACAGAGGAATGAAATGTAAATTGGATGTATTCCATGAAACCTCAAGGAAGAAGACAAGGTCAGCGGATGGAAGTTATGTATACATATTCTATCAGTCCGATGTGTCTAAAGATGTGTGAGAGAACATTAGGAGTAATGAATTCCCTGTTGTGGAAGGTGTTCAGGTACAACGAACTCTGATAAGGATGGGCCAGAATGGACCCAAACTCGGAACAGAAAAGTTAAACAGATCACCTTCCAGGACCACTTTCACCCTGAGATCCTCTGACTATAAGAAATAGAAGCCACAGTCACTGACTTTGGGAGACTTAAAAGTCATTCAGTGATATACAATAGGTACCTTTGAAAAAGTGGTGGGAATACCATATCCATCAGGGTCCAGGCAGAAAGCTAAAGGTACCACAATTTGGGTAATATGAGGAGAGTTTAATAAAGAGATTGTTTCTAAAAGTGTGGGCAATTTAAGGGGGTAACACAATGTCTTGGGGCCAGCAACGACAGAAAGGGGGAAGGCCATCTTCCATTTCCTCTAGACCTTAAAAGGATGAGAGGAGGAGGCAGTCACCAGAACTGGGAGAGAGAGCACCACCTGACAGGATCACTGTTAGGACTAACCTGCAGGACGGAGGAGTGGAGAAATCTGGAGGACCAAAGGAGAGTATCTAGCACACATGCTAGCAAGGCACACAAAACAGGGCAAGCAAGGAAAGCCCTAGCCTGGGTAAGAGGTTGGAATATATTCTCTTTCTCAGGTCTATTCCAAAGGGTGTAGTATGAATTTTTATTGGTGGAGACTCATAGACCTATTGTTCTTTACTATCATTTTGTATCACTGACTCTTTTTCATTCTTCATGTATCCCCTTGGATTTGTTCTCTGAACTAAGCTCTCAACTCCAACATATATACTGTACCCAAAATTGTAGTACCATAGAATACAGAGCCTAAAAATCTGAATACAGAACCATCTACCCACACTTAGGCAATTTTCCATCAGATAGCCTTGCTACTCATTCCTTTATACAACAGATAAGTTTACTTATCTCCTTCCTGTCAGGCACTGTGCTAGACACAGGGAAACAACAGTCAACAAGACAAGTCCATCGCTGCCTTCACGGACCGTTGAGCTGACCATCAGTCACTCTAATCTATAACACCCCTTGTCAGTAAAAGAATCTCAGAAGTGCCATAGATCAGAGGTTGGCAAACGATGGCCCACAGGCAAAATCAGCGGGGAGGGGAGGCTTGCTTGTATAAACAACATTTTATTGAAAGAGCCACGGCCATTCTCTTATGTATTGTCTACTGCTGCTTGAGTGCTATAGCTTCAGAGTTGTGTCGTTGCCACAGAAACAGCATGGTCTTGAAAAGTCTGAAATATTTACTATCTGGCCCTGTACAGAAAAAATTTGCCAACAGTTGCTCTAAATAAAACCTAATGCTTTAAGGACGTAGATGTAAGGACACATATTGTCGCTCATAAAACATCTCTGAATACTGTACAAACCAAATCATGAGAGGGTTGGCTCCCTGCAGGGTTGTATTTCTACTAAGTTTTGTTTTTGTTGTTTATTTTTCTTCTTTCATTGTGAAGAAAGGTATCACGTGGCTAATGCCTTCTATAGACACATTGCCTCACATTATATCTAGTCTTTTGATTGATCAGAGTTTTTCCACATCATAGAAGGCCCATTTTTACAAAAGATCCTTTTCTCTGAATAACACCGAACACATTCTGACAGGGGTGACTTTAGGCTCTCTTTTAAATTGAACAATAAAATTGATGGTAAAAGCACTTAGTTAACGCTCAAATGCTATATAAATGCAAAATCAGAGCAGCAATAGTACCTTTACTTCCCTACAGACAGAAACATGAGTGGATGCTTTTTCCCCATCACTTGTCCCAGAGAACATTAAAATTTTAAATGAAGGAAAACAAAACCTAACTTTCATTGGCTGTTACCAAAAATTCCTAATAAGAAGTGACAGGATCTGTGCTGGCTGTGGTTCCTCCAAAGGATGTTAAGAGGCTAAGTCAATGGTGGCTGTGGCTGACCATCGATTTGCCATTCCCAAAACCCTTTTCTTTCCCTAATGGTAATCAATGTACATAAAAAGAAATTAAATGGACACTTAGGTCATCTTTAGTCACTACAATGCAGCAGAAACTGAATTGAAAAAGATCCTTATAAAGTCCTGGTTCCTGAAAGTTTTGCCACCCCACCGATCCACCGATGAAATAGAGTGCTCCAGAGAGGGGAGACTGAGCCCCACAGTGAACAGAGAACCAAGAAGGAGATGGTAACAGAGAGGCAGCACAGGAAAGGGAAGGCTGACTCAGCAACCAGAGAGATCTCTTAATACCAGCTTAGCCATTCTATCCTTGAAAATGCCTTCCTTGGACCATGTCAACTCCCTCTAATACATATGCTTTTAACATCTCATACTCTTGTTTCACATCAGTTACCACAACTGCAACTGGGTAATTCCTTCTTTAATTAGTTGTTTGATGTCTATGTCCCTCAGTGACAAGCTCCATTGAGCCTATTTTCTGTCTGCTCAGAGCAGGAATCCCTACAGATAACACATAGTAAGGACTGAAAAAATATCAGATGACTGACCTAATGAATGAATGGATAGGTAAGCAAGCTGGATTCTAGGTACTCTGCAAGCATATAAAGAAAGCTCTGGTTATTCTGTGATATGTTCCTCAAAAAAAAATGGCCAACATCTTCCTGTGCTTATATACCATACTGTGTATGGTATATAAGCACAGGAATATGGGATATTCCATATATGGAATATGCACTAATTGCATACCAACACTTAATCTTCTCTACCAACCATCTCTCTGCTCTTACAATCTCTTCTTCTGTACTGACTTTTATCTCTCAACTTACAACCATGCTCAAGTTGCTCCCAGCTTTAAAAAAGAAAAGAGAAAAAAAAAAAAAAAACCCTCTCTAATCACTCCCACTCAACCTAGCTGTTCTTACCAAGGTCACAAATGACATCATAATTGCCAAATTTTATGTCTATTTGCAAATCCTCATTCTATTTCTCTGCAACATCAGACCACTAATATGACCCTAATGGCCACTCCTCTATTCTAAAACACTTCGCTCTCTGACTTCAGGGCACTACTCCCCCCCAATTATCCTTCTACACAATTCCCTGTCAATTCTATAACCGAATCTAAAGATGTGTCTATTTTTTCCTCGAACCATTAATACCTCTTGTCTTTATTACCGCATCAACCTTCTGACTGATCTCTTCACTCCTTCTAATCCATTCTTCACAGCGCAGTCATACATTTCCCTCAATAAAGCTCCAAAATGACCAGGCCTAATTTAACTGGCTCTATTAAAGTGTGACTCTTGACCTTCAACTTCAAGTATCTTTTTCAAGTAGTTTAATGTATATGTGACATAAACATATCCCATGAAATAACTAGAATATTCTCTCTGATCTTCACCACAATATCCACTAGACTACTAACATCTTTATATGCTAAAACATATCTAAGATAGCATTTTCTAAGCTTTAACAAAGAATACTTGTTTGGGAAAGCTGGTTCCAAATACTGGTATTCCTCCATCATTCATGAAAAAACGTCATCCAGATTATACATGTTCCAAATTATACATGCTCTTTATCGCACTTGATCTAAAACCCTTCTAAAGCAGTAAGTCTTCCAAAATAAAAACAAGTAGAATAGTGGCTAGCAAATCACAAATCTTTGCCAAGGAACTGAACCTCATTGCAGCCTCATGATACGCTATAAATTCTCTGGATTTAAGTAGGAAAAAGGAAATACAAACAAGCTGAAGAAAGTGATCAGTGTGTGTGTAATTAATTTGACAAAAACACTGCTATTGAAAAATATATCCCGCTCATGAATAGAGTCCATGTTATTATGTATTTTTCGACATCATAAGCATTTTATAAATATTAAACAACAGTACATTTCTTTATAATCTATGGATCCTGATGGAATTCAAGTGCAAAAATGTTTCCTCAATTCCAGACTACCAAGCTACTTGAAGCCTTTCATAATTCAGTCCCAGCTACTTCTTCCGTCTTATTTCCTGCCACTTCAAACACTCTAGCCACACTAAAACATTCTGTTCTCCATGCATGCCTGGCTTCTTGCCTCTACTCTTACTAACCCCTTCATCTGTAATGAATTTCCAACTTCTTCCTCTGTTTTCCAAATTCTGATACTTATCCCACCTCCAGGAAGCTTCTCTGTCCCACCGCATTTTGACCCTTCTAATGCAATTTTACCCTTTCCTCTGAATGTTTCTTGGGCACTTACATATCCATCCCTAGCACAAGCCTGTGAGGCCCTTGAAAGAGGAAGTCATGTATGTCCCATCTTTGACACCTACAGCACTTTATACAGTTCCTCCAATACAGTAGGTGATCATTTAAAGATCTACTCAATGAACTGAACGGATCTGCCAACCCCACCAATGGTTTCAAAACACAGGTCCCGACTTCTCCTCCTCGAAGCCTCAGGAACCATTTTGGTGGTCAAGCTAGGTTAAACATGCTCAGAGGTGTGGAACACACCACAGACACCCACAAATTTCTGCGCCCGTGTTCCCGTAACCCCGGAAGCTCCAATGCAGGCCCGATCCCCGTAATTAGGTGAAGGGTAACCCCAACGGCATGCGGGACTAGTGCGCTGCGAGTGGCATGAACGTAGGTCCAACCCCCAGGCCACTGAAAAGGCATGGCCAGGCGACCTGCGCATAGGGCGAGCCCGCGAGGCTGGACAAGAGGAGGCGTGTGGGACACTTCCCCACCTACCTTCGGGGCTCCTGCAGAGGAGGGAGGGCGCCCTCCGCGGGGAGCCAGTGCAGGCGGGGAGGGAAGCACAGGAGCTGAAGCCCGGGAAGCCCGAGTGCCTGCTCACGCGGCCAGGCGCCCAGCCGGGAACCTGGAACGCTGCCCAGCTCGCCGTGCCTTCGACCCTCGGGGGAAGTGGGCAGGGGCGGGGCCAGAGACCACAAGCCCCAGAAGGCCCCGCGGCCCGCTGGGCTAGTAGCCCCGTCGGCCGCCGGTTCCGAAGAGCCGGCTCCGGACCCCACGGAGCGAGTGGGTGAGCACTCACCCCGAGCTGGCTCGGCCCGGCGTCGCCGAGTTCTTCAAGGAGGGCTCTGCGAAGGGAAAGGAAACGTCCCGTCGCTTTCCGAAGGAGTGCGCCCCCTCGGGTTTGCCAGTCGGAAAGTGAAATGGAGGCCTTATGAGGAAGGAACGCTCGCCATGACTCATTGTGGAGAGAGATGCAGTGATTCCTTTGGGGGAGGGGAGAACTCCGAGAACTGAGGGAAAGAGTTCGAAAACAATTGTTCTTTTTCCAAAGGGGAAATTAAAGTTCTATGTCTTACAAGAAATTATGATTATTATTATAGAGAGTGGATTTGCTCACTTTTTACTTTTCACGTTGTATTTTTAATCTATATTATTAAATCATGTATGCCTTGCCTCGTTCTAAAACTCGTTGGTATTTTATTTACTTATTTATTTTAGATTTTATTTATTTATTTGAAGAGAGGAGAGAGATCACAAGTAGGCTGGGGGGGGGGGGGGGGAAGGAGCAGGCTCCCTGCTGAACAGAGAGCCCGACAGAGGGCTCAATCCCAGGACTCTGAGATCATGACCTGAGCTGAAGGCGGAGGCTTTAACCCACTGAGCCGCCCAGACGCCCCTCGTTGGTATTTTAGATTCCCAACTGGATTCTAAGCATCCTGAGGACACATTCTTTGTGGTGTTCTTCAGTATTACACATAGTGCGTGGTTGCTATTGGGTAGAAGTTTCAACATACATTTATAGAATCAATTATCGATCATTTCTACGTGGAGGTCTGTTCAGTTTATTTTACTAAATGGATGAACCTTCTTTGTTAAGATATCCATTTGCATGCAATCAGTTATTGTACATTTCTTTAGAGCATTACTGCTCTAACCATCTGCCGGTTAGAAAGAGTCAATGATTTTTAAGTCTACTGTAATTTGTTTAATATATCAGTCTTCATTAATCCTGCAGAGGTAAATTTCAGGTAAGCCCACACTGAATTATCTTGAACTCCCAAATTAATGAACACAAGATTAATGGTTTACTGTATTTGCAGTTCCTATTTGAGCAATGTAAAATCCAATCATAGTTCATCTATCACAGAGATAATCAAGAGTCAAATAGGGGAAATGTTGCAAAGTTGCCTTGTGTACTCCATGTGTGAAATGTTCTTCAATTCCACTCATTTATTCATTATGCAAATTGGATTGAACTCCTATCTTGTGCCAGGCACTGAGTGAGGCATGATTATTGCCCTTTACAAGTGTAGTCTGGTAATTAAAACAAATGGGTAAACAACTATCAAAATATAGTGCAATCACTGAAATCCTATTGGAAAACTGCAGTCAGTTTTAACAAAAATGTATCCTTTCTCATTAAGCTATACATATATAGTCATTAACCTGAGTATATTTACAATTTTCTTTGAGCTTCTGAAGATGGAATGATTATGGATTTTACAAAAGTGTGTAATGGAAAATAACTTTCATGAAAATTGTACAAGTTTTCATACTAGTTTTTGTGTTACTTATCCCTAGTGGGAATATATAATAAATAATCAGTACATGTTTGTTGAATAAAGAAATTAATGGGTTCCCAATATCTTAAAACATTTAATTTGTGCCTTTTGAAACTACTTTTCTAAAAATGTTGTGATTCGACTATGTGTGCCATGGCCCAAACAACTTTTCTAAAAGAGGTTATAAAGAAGGGTAAGGTGAAAATGTGCAAAGATGCACCTAAGCTCTCTTTATCTCTTCCTTTGTTCACTGCATGTAAATGCAGAATATTTGAAGGGGGCTTGAGTAAACAGGCAGAACAGAATATCTTAAAAAATCATGTTTCTCTCACGTAAGTTTCTTTTACAATAAAGCAAATTCGTTAAATGCTAATCCATATATAGCAGAAGAAATATTATGGTAACTATGTAGAAATGTTTAGGATCCATATAAAAACATAAAAGAGAATGGTTTACCTCTGCGCAAAATATAAAAACTTACATGGAGAATACTAAGTTATTATTAGCTAGTTTAATGTCAACCTAAAATAAGTAAAATGGATAAAACGAATAAAAACTGTAATCAGGAGGGTTGCCTGGGTGGCAGAGTCAGTTAGCCATGGACCCTTGGTTTCAGCTTAGATAGTGACCTCAGGGTCCTGAGATCCAGCCCTGCATCAGGCTCTGCACTCCATGAAGAATCTGCTCAAGTTTCTCTCTCCCTCTCCCTCTGCCACTCCCCATCATGCTCATGCTCTCTCTTTCTAAAATAAATGAATAAATCTTTAAAAAATGTAATCAAGAAACAATATTAATTTCAAATAGCTACCTTAACCGTAAAGGGCAGAATACCTAAAAATTTCAAATAAGAATGTAAAGTATATTTTTAAAAAGCCTATTGTTAG
Source organism: Potos flavus (assembly GCA_028534135.1). Classification (NCBI taxonomy): domain Eukaryota; kingdom Metazoa; phylum Chordata; class Mammalia; order Carnivora; family Procyonidae; genus Potos; species Potos flavus. The sequence continues at coordinate 71,732,420 of CM052886.1, forward strand.
AAAATGTGATTGTTAAAAAAGTAATTTGCATTATATTTTAATATAAAATTATGGAAATGGTAGTAAGCTTTTCTATCAAGAAACAGAAAAATCAGTAATCCCTAGGCCAGCACCCATTTAAATACACAGGAGAAAATTATTAGCTCTGCGTTCAAGTCAGTAGTTCAAGAAACATTTATGTTAGGGATCAAGTATAAAAGAGCCCTTGTCCTCAATGAATTTGCTGTCTAGTAAGGAAACCAAATTTTACCATTAAAACAATATAACTAGCAAACTGAACATCCCCTCTACGCCAGGTAATCATGGTTACCTCATTGAATTAATCCTCACAAAATCTTATGGGCCAAGTACTGTTTTTAATCCTTATTTTACAAGGAGGAAATTAAATTTAAATTGGTTATTCATCCAAGGACATTTAGCTTGTACATGGGTAGCTAGGACTCCTACAGCACCCTGTCTTACTCCAAAGTGAGTTAACTTAATCCTTCCACTCTAGCACAACCGGGAAGCCAGCCATGTCCCTCTTTAGCGGTTTCCTTTAATTCTAGTCCTTAGGGCATTCTGTTCACTAATATCTAAACATTCTTAGTGGTATCTGGGACAGCTGATTCTACAAGTGTTTTGTGTCTTTTAACCATTCATCAGACTTTTTGGAGCCAGGTCTCTCAGTTAGACTCTATCTGATACCTTTAACAACTGCTTTAATTTCATTTCCATATTTGTCACCACTCACTATTCTATGGTCCATATTTTTCTCAAATTGATCTAATACCCTAGCATAATTTTCATCAGATTATGATCTCATGGTCATTAGAATTAACATACTACAGAATCCTTCCTATCATTATCGTCAATAATTCAAGTACTGTTAACAGAAAATTAGTAATTTATACTGTTATTTATATAATTATTAGCATAGTCCAGATAACATCTTATAGCGTTTCCCGCCCTTTGTCAAAAAGGTTGGTATCTGCTTTAAGGAAGAGCATAATCCATAAAAGTTTCCAAGTGTTTAAGAACTACATCAAATTCATACAAAAAAATTAAGCAGTGTATGTTTTTTAAGTACTTGATTTTATATTTTATAGTCTAGAATTATAGAAAAGTGGAAAGATTAAAAATACAGCTGAGGAAAGGAAGCTTTTACACCTGTGAATTACATCTCTTTAACAGGCCTAAAATCACATACTATAAAAATAATTATTCCCCAAATTAAAATATGTTACTTTACTTATATACCTGTATTCAAGAAGAATTTAAAAAGTATTTTACAGGAAATTTACAGTTTGAATTTAAAGAGCATGTTAGGCTTTTAGAAGAAATATGCCCCCCAAAGTCTATGTGTAAAGTGAATAATTCTTTTTCATATGAATATTGGTTCCTAATTTATGTGATTGTAAACTCAGTTTTTAGCATTTTTTGTTTTCTCAGAGCAGTACTTTAGTGAAGTTCAATGGATTTTTTTATTGAAAGGGTTCACAGTTTTACCATCTGAATTGATGAAAGATATAAGAAATAAATTAGACTAATCTACCAGAATTATAAACACCACAGAAAGTATTTTAGGTCTATTAGGGAAAAAATTATGCTTTATGAAAATATGAACTAAAAAAGAAGCTTGGGCTAATCCTGGAAATCATTTGGGCATGTTACCAATTTGCAAAAGGGGCTTTAGAGGCACATCTAAGAAAGCCTTCTGTGGAGAAGAAAGAAAGTTTGCAAAAGTGCAGACTGCTTTGTTACCATTGGATTTACTGCGACTTACTGAAAGACCAGATGACACATACTAGCAAAGAAAGTCAAGGCAAAATAGGTGCTATGGAAAAGATGCACATTTAAAGCATTAATTTTAAATGAAGACATATATACGAATTAGGCAGAAATATTCAAACTTAAATGCTGGTAGGTCCAACCATTAAAAATGCAGAGGTGATTTAATAATGGGAAAAATTTAAAGTGACAATATTTTGGTTTTATTTAATAATACAAATATTAATCCATGTAAAACGGTTCAGATAAAATGTTAAAGAAAGGAACATTAAGATTATTTGAAAAAAAGAAAAACTTATATTCTGAGGGGAAAAATAAAGCAAAGTAGTGGCAAATCTCCTAGAGGAAGAGTGTGGAACTGACTACATAGATGCTACAGTAAGACATATAAACTGCCTAAGGAGTCAGGAAGATACGTATTAAAAACACTGAGAAAAAGCCCGTATCTTACACTGTTTTATCTAGCAATACATCTGTATTATCCTCAGTTGAGATGAATTTGTCTTTTTTTTTACAGTGATGGAAGGCGTACAATGTAGTGACTATGAGCGTGGGCACTCTGACCTGAGACTGCCTGGTTTGGTTTACTAGTTTGCCTCTTAGTAGCAAGTGACCCCAAGTAAATTTGCTTGGCTTTTAGGATCTCAATTTCTTAGGGTGCCTGGGTGGCTCAGTGGGTTAAACCTCATGGTCTCAGGATCCTGGGATCAAGCCCCGCATCAAGCCCCGCATCAGGCTCTCTGCTCAGCAGGGAGCCTGCTTCCCCCTCTCTCTCTGCCTGCCTCTCTGCCTACTTGTGATCTCTCTGTCTCTCTGTGAAATAAATAAATAAAATCTTTAAAAAAAAATTCTCAATTTCTTAATCTATAAAATGGAAATGATGATAATCGTACTCATATTAAATGATATAATTCTTACACTTCGCCTCAGTTCCTAGCATACTAGCACACACTGTTTTAGATAAATATTAGCTATTATTATCATTTCAATATTTACTTTTCTTGCATAGTGATTTTTTTAGCAGCTCCAAATATAAAAATAGATGACTGTAATTCATATTGCAGTGTTTCTCCGCTAATTAGCAAATGACTACAGATAACTGCTATCCATAGGAAAATCTTCAATTCCTCTTATCCTCAGTAACAAGAATTCATAAGGGGGCACCTGGGTGGCTCAGTGGGTTAAAGCCTCTGCCTTAGGCTTGGGTCATGATCTCAGGGTCCTGGGATCGAGCACCATCTCGGGCTCTCTGCTCAGCAGGGAGCCTGCTTCCCACCCCACCCCCCCCGCCTACTTGTGGTCTCTCTCTCTCTCTGTGTCAAATAAATAAATAAAATATTTTTTTAAAAAATTCATAAGTAAATTTGGATCTCCCAAAGGAACACAATTTTTCCAGTAAACTTTTCCCAACTACTTGCCTATGCATTGTGCCTTCAGAATCACATAGAAAACTATTGCCTTTGAGCACATCTCTTCCAAATAAGGTTTATTATAGAAAGGTACAGTAGAAGTTGAAAAATATCACAACCACCCCAAATAACCTTCTTTCTTGTGTCGTAAAATATAAATTTTAAAGAGCTCTGTTAAGATAATCAAAATCCAGTTTTTATTCAGAGAGAAGTTTGGATAACAAACAGTATCAGGTTTTTTATATGACATATAGCCCAAGAGTAGGGGAAGAAAAGAATCCACACAGTTATTATGTGTTGAAGACAAATTATGCATATTATTTTCTGCTTCATCCTCTTTTTGTTAAGTATTTATTTGGGCACAAACTTTAACCAAGGCTGTTTAAGCTGCAAATCTGAAATATGAATACAATCACAAGTAACAACAATAGCTATTGTTTATTGATGCCTTACTATTTGCTAAGTACCTCACATACCTCTTCTCAATAACTCTGTGAAATAGGTATTCTTATTTTATTTGCCCTCCATTAACAAATCACAGAAGTTAAGTAACATACCTAAAGTCACCTAGGCATTTTAAGTAGCAAAACCAAGGGTCCAACCCATTTCTGGCACCCCTTTACTTTTCTGAGTAGATACTTTCTGGCTTCCAGTTTATTTCTTCCAGTGGAAGCAAATACCCCCCACCTCCCCAACCCCCAACAAACACACACACACACACACACACACACACACGCACACACACACTCACACACACACACACTCACACACACATTCACACCCTGAGATTAGGTAACTTTTGAAACTAACTGTACCCTAAAACTATATATTCTAGTAGTTGGACCACATTCATTTATATACCCTCTTCTAAATGATCTTATGTAAAGACTTACTCATTTGATTCTAGTGGTATTGCTTTATTACTGTGGAAGGAATTTGATCACAAATGGCAACAGATGTTTTCTTCATTTACATTATACAAAGCAATAAGCATATGTTGCTCTGGTTGCTAACTTGGAACCAGAAACTTGCAGTTTCTATTTTCACTGTTGAAGAGTCTGTGATATCCTGAAAAAACATTGGATTTAGAGTCAGAGCACCTGGGATTCAATCTATATTCTGCCATTTATTGCACTGTGACCCAGGGAAAATCACTTTACCTCTCTGTAAAATAAAGGATTTGGGCAAGATGACCTCAGAAATTTCTCTCTGCCCTGAAATTCTAATTGCACCTCAGACCATAGTACTAATTTTTAATCTGCTTCAAATTTCTGAAGTTGTCTTTATCCTTCTGCATAGCCTCTACATTTCCCACTATTTTTCTAGGAAAAAAATTTCCACGTTCCCTATTTAAAAAAAAATAAGTCACATATGACTTTATTACAAGAAAAATTGATAAATATATAATGTAAAATGTGAATAGAATATAAGAATTAATTTATTACTGATCTTGAAGTGCTCTGGTATATTGCTTCTGAGAATCAGGCTGCCTTAGTTGTTCCTGGAATGTATAACATAAAACTGTTGTGCCTTGGGGCCTCAGAGAGACTGAAAACCCTGTATTCAGTTCTTGATGACACATACTGGAAAACTGAACACCTATGAGGTGCCATGCAAAACACTGGGCAAACAATGAAGGAATTGTCATTGAGGAATTCACAGTCTCTTGATGAACACGGTTAACAAGCATCACAGTGTAGCACGTATTTAGAGGGGCAAACACTAGGTGCTGCGGGAAGCATGGGAATGGACACCAGGCTCATTTGAGAGGAGGGAGTTTTTAGTGGCTTTTTATAAGTGACAATGTCAAAAATGAATTCTGATAAAACAAGTTATGCCAAGGGAAGATAAACAGAGGAGAAAGTGGGAGAAAGTACCCAGTCCCAAATCCTAGGCCTCATGGGTCTGGTGTACCTGGTTTTGTATCAAAGTGTATCTACTGGTAATTTTAAATTGCCCTCTCTTTGGTACAAACGAAAAAAGCCCCAACACTTCCCAATTCATATCCCTAATACATGTTATTAAAATAAACTGAGCTACACTGGTAGATTAATAATATCCGAAGGTTCATTTTCTAACCTACTAGTTAGTTCCCTGCCAGAAAAGTTGTCTCCCAATTATTTATTGTGAAAAGATCTTTGGGCACTTGTATGCTCATCAGAAATTAGAGTATTCTTATTTATTCTAATTCTTACCTGTCCTTTCAAGATGTTCTCCTTAGGCTGAAAATCAGTAGCTTTTGTTCATGAATAATAATTTATTTTAAGAGTTAAAACTGGAGGTCTGATACTGTATCTTGAGATAACTAAAGCTCTTTGTCCTCAATGATTTCACTATTTGATTATCTTTTAGAAATGCTACCCTATTGAGGATTGCTTTTTGTGCTATCTAATGCCTCATCCAGATAAACAAATTTTAAAACCCCAGCTGGAGGTGAGTGTTTGCCTCATGGTAAACTCATCAGAAGCTTATTGTCTTCATGCTTTTCTTGCTCTTGCTTTTAAATCCATCCTCAAGCAAATCCTCTCCTTTTCTTTGTTTTTCGGTTTGATAGGGCATATTAATGGAACAGATGCAGCAACAATGTGAAAACGTATTTAAAAGAGCTAAAACTTCATTTACAAATTGTTCCTGTCCTAACACTCCATAGAGTTACTAAATCTCCGTGCATTATTACAAGAAGGCTCTGACATCCACAATGATATTTTCCAGTTTTGAGCGGCATGGTGGACTGACCTTGGCTGTGAGCCCTGTGCGCCGCTTCACGTCAGCACCTCTATAGAGGAGAGGAATAAGAAACAGGAAAACGTTCATTGAATTATTTAGGCATGTGTTTTAGACTTAGGGAGTAAGAATATTCTGGAAACTACTTTTAAAATCAAATCTGTGCAAGTATTAATATTTTAATGTGTTGCTCCAAATAGGTGTTCTTTTCTTTTAAAACATCAAATTTACATTTGAAATATTTTGATGAAGTAAATGTAGTGAGTCCTGATAAAAAGTAAAAAAGTCACTCAGGTTTTTTATAAACAATAATAAGAAATAGCAGTAGAGGTTGAAGAGGCTGGTAAGCTGCGATATTAAGAACTAGTTTATTCTTTTGTTGATCATGTTAACTCTTGTCCAGATGTCTTTAGAATATGAGTAATAAGACAGACATGCTTTGTAAGAGCACTAAGGGAAGTATGGAAAATCCTTTTTGAAATCCAATACTGCTTTAAGCTCGAGGCACATATATTTTCCACCCAATTAATTACTCACTGCGCCCCCCCACAACTGAGTTCAGAGTTTCAAAGGTACTGAAGCCTTCAGCATTGTAGTAAACCTGCAAATTCTAGAGTCAGACAGCTTCAACACAAATGCCAGCTTTGCCACTCAATGGCTATGCCGTCTTGGAAAACTTAACCTCTCCGATGCCTTTCATATCTATAAAATGAAGTGCTGATAGGGTTATTATGAAAGTTATGACAATAATTCACTTGAAGCATATAGCAAAGAGTCTGGCACACAGAAAATGGCTAATATGTTAACTACCATTAACAAATAAATAAGATAGGGGCGCCTGGGTGGCTCAGTGGGTTGAAGCCTCTGCCTTCAGCTCGGGTCATGATCCCAGGGTCCTGGGATCGAGCCTCGCATTGGGCTCTCTGCTCAGCAGGGTGCCTGCTTCCCCCTCTCTCTCTGCCTGCCTCTCTGCCTCCTTGTGATCTCTCTCTCTGTCAAGTAAATAAATAAAATCTTTAAAAAAAACAAATAAATAAGATATATTAATATTCCTACTACACTCAGGACTCCTACAGAGTGATTGTGGTGCTTGTCCATTAAAGCCATCAGTAGTACGTGAATATGTCAGGGTGAATGTATGTGTATTAGTGGGGAAAGTAGGTAGTATCATCCTAATTTTAGACCATCTATGATTCTATATTCAACTTCTTTTCTGGGCAATACATTGGATTGTAATTTTTGTTTACCATTCCACAAGCTTAACTTATTTTAGAATTTTGGATTTGAAATATTATTTCTAAATTTAGGACCAAACAACAGAAGAGAAAATTAGGTAGAAGCATTTTGTACTTCGAAAATTATTGCCAGAAGCATATTGTAACTATGAACAGAAAAATTGCTATATTAAAAATTCATAACACATTAAGGTTTTATATTGGCTAAGTAGCTAATTAATTTACTGACTCAATCTAAAAGTTCAGATTGTTAAATATGAAATATGATTAAATTGTCATGTTTTAACATCAAATTTGATAAGCTATAATTCTTTCATTTGCTTTGAGCTGTAAATTAAGACAAAATATAAATAGCCAAAGAAAAATATTTCCATTAAAGTGTAGAGAAGGCAAAATAAGTATGCTTTAGGGTAGTGTCTTATACATTGTAGGTAGTTAGTAAGTATTTGCTAAACTAAACTGAAATACACAGAATGAGGTTCAGAATAACTAGAGATGACTGAAGAATAGTTAAGAGTAAAGATGGTGTCTTATTTAAGGGTGAGAGGTTGTTTGGGGAAGTTTTAAAACCGGAACCATATTAACCCCTGTCTTGTCAAGAGCAATGAACTTCTAAATAAATTTCTAATTTTGCAAAGAAATTCAGCTGCACTGAGCATGCATTATTTTAGCTTTTAAAACATTATCTATATTACTTTCAATCATGTAATTTAACTTCACCAGGTTTCTGTATTGCTTCTTCTGTAAAAGGAAAATGGCAATCATGTTCTGTGCTGTTGAAAACCCCCTGAATTGGGAACACCTGACAGAACTTGTCAAACAAGCACATCCCCAGGCCCATCTCAGGCCTCCTGAATCAAAATCTCAGAGGCTGGACCTAGGAATCTACATTTTAAGAAATGCTCCCACTCCATGTGGTTCTTACACACGCTAACCTTCGAGAACCACTAGTCCTTAGAGTCCCTATTAAAGACTGATTGAGGAAAGGAGCTCCTGGTAGCATCAGTGAGGGGAGCCAAGGCATCCTTTCCTTTTGGAACAGAATTCAGAGACATAATGTTTGCTAAAAATTAAAAGATAAAATAATAAAAAATACCTGTATGAAAGGAAGTAAAAATAAATAACATTATATAGTAAACTGTTATTTATTGCCTCCAGAATCAAATCAAAAGAAAAATAACATTTTCTCATGTAATTAGTATATCAAAAATTTAGAAATTTATAGTTCTTTCCTAAAATTTAGGTCTCTCATTACCATTACATCCATGACTCTGTTACTGTGTCCATATTGTTTGTTTTCAAATCCATACAAAGCACATGTTCTGTGATCAGGCATTGTTATAAGCATGTTACAAATTCTAATAAATTTAATAATCAAGCAGCAGATAGGCTGCTTTTTTTATATGAGTTTCCATTCCCAACATATGTTCATACTGGCTTATCAAAAGAAAGCTTACCAAAAACATACATACATACATACATAAATTTTAAAAAAAGAAAAGAAAGAAAGCTTTATAGAAAATGCACTTTCTTCATACAATACTCTCTCTTTAAAATAGGAATGTAAGCAAAAGAATGTATTTCTGTTTGAGTCCATTCTATTTGGCTGGTTGGCAGCCTTGTTACAGTAACAGTGAAAAGACTCACATAAAGTTATTAATTACATTTATAAAAGAAAGCCCGGGATACAAGGAAAAATCATTCAGAGAGTATTAATCTTAGAAGGAGTTTTCTAGGAGAAATAAACGAAATTGCTGAGATAATTTAATGTTCCTGAATTTTTAATAATAAATGGTTTGGATAATGATTTTATCCAAATTTTTTTGAATTTTTTTTCTTTTCAGAGTAGGAACATACTATTACCACTAGCTCAGCTCCAGGAAAGATGAAGGAGAATCAAATCTGCTCAATGTTGCAAAGGCCTTGAATATAGTTACCAAAAATGCTACATACTTTGTAGGGAGTCTGACTACTTTTGAGCAGGAGCAGAAAAGAGAAACTTGAAAGTGAAAAGAAATACATTAAAATTTTGAATTAGGTCATATGATTTCTCTGCGGGCAAGTGTTAACTGTCTCCTTATAATAGAAATATATTTGATTTGTTAGAACATCAGCGCATATGTCTATTATCTTTTTACCGAAGACATACCTGGGTGTGAGCAGCTCATAGTGTTCTAATAGACATGATACTAAATTGGACTCTGAAAACAAGGCTTGCTTGTTTTTTGTTTTCTGCCAGTTCTATTGCCTCACAAGTCATTTGGCTCTTTTGATCCTCACTTTATAATCCTCTTTATTCACTGATTCAACAAATAGCTATAAGCTTAACATCAAAATGTTATTTGCTATATGCCTCCTGAGACTCATAGGGCTAGCTCCAAGAGTTAGGCTGCATTGGCCTTCAGTGGTCCCCAGACATGGGTAACCCAGGTATCTCTGGGACTCACTTTTGACTTAGACTCTCCCTGACCTATGCCCCTGTAGCCTGTGGCACTTCCGTTCCTCACAAATTCTCTAAACTCGCCAAATTTGCTTAGTTAAAATATGTTCATTTGAAAAAAACAGCAACTCCACTCAAACTATCTTAAAAAAGTAAGAACAAATCACATAACAAGAGGTTCATAACTAGAATAGATTTCAGAGTTGTTTGATGTAGCAGCTGAGCAATGTCTTGAGGAAACCAGATTCTTTTCAACTCTCCATTCCCTTCTCCCTAGTGTCAGCTTCAGCCGGAGTACCTGGTTATCAACCAGCTGTCATAAACAATTGAAGCTACATAGTTTCTTGTTCAAGACTGGCTAGGAAGAAGTTGACTTCTTTTCATGTAAGATTAAGGAAGAACTTTCCCAGATGCTTTCAGAAACCTCTTTTGGCATCTGTGGTTAACTCTATGCATAGATTTTCTCATTCAATTTTCACAATCTTATTAAATAGGTACTATTCTTTTTCTTTCTTTTTTTTTAAATCTTAAATCCAGGATAGTTAAAATGTAGTGTTATATTAGTTTCAAGTGTACCATATAGTGATGCAACAATTCTATACACTACTCAGTGCTCATCACAATAAGTGTACTCTTAATCTCTTTCTCCTATTTCACCCATCCCCCACCAAAGCTCCTCTCAGGTAACTATCAGTTTATTCTCTCTAGTTAAGAGTCTGTTTTCAGGTTTGTCTTTTTTTCTTTGTTATGTTTCTTAAATTCCACATATAAGTGAAATCGTATGGTATTTGTCTTCTCTGACTGACTTATATCACTTAGCATTATAACCCCTGGGTCCATCCATGTTGTTGCAAATGGCAAGATTTCATTCTTTTTTATGGCTGAGTAATATTCCATTGTATACATATACCACTTCTTTTTTATTCATTCATCTATTGATGAATACTTGGGCTGCTTCCATAATTTGGCTATTGTAAATAATGCTGCAACAAACATAGGGGTGCATATATGTTTTGAATTAGTGTTCATATTCTTTGGGTAAAGACCCAGTAGTGGAATTACTGGGTCATATGGTAATTCTATTTTTAATTATGTGAAGAATCTCCATACTGTCTTCCACAATGGCTGCACCAGTTTGCATTCCCACCATCAGTGAATGAGATTTCCTTTTTATACACATTCTTGTCAACACTTGTTTCTTGTGTTGTTGATTTTAGCCATTGTAATAGGTATGAGGTGATATCTTGTTGTGGTTTTGATTTGCATTTCCATGATAATGAGTGATGTTTAGCATCTTTACATTTGTCTGTTGGCCATCTATATATCTTCTTTGGAATGTCTCTTCACATCTTCTGCCCACATTTTAATTAGATTATTTGTTTTTTGGGTGTTGTGTTGTGTAAGTATTTTACATATTTTGGATACTAACCCTTTAACAGATATGTCATTAGCAAATATCTTCTTCCATTCAGTAAGTTCTCTTTTAGTTTTGTTGATTATTTTCTTTGCTGTGCAGAAGCTTTTTATTTTGATGTAGTCCCAACAGTTTAGTTTTGCTTTTGTTTCTCTTGCTTCAAGAGACATATCTAGAAAAATTATGCTATGGCTGATGTCAGAAAAATTACCGCCTGTGCTCTCTTCTAGTATTTTTATGGTATCTGGTCTCACATTAGGTTCTTAATCCATTTTTAGTTTCTTTTGTGTTTGGTGTAAGAAAGTTGTCCAGTTTTATTCTTTTGTGTGTTGCTATCCGGTTTTCCCAGCACCATTTGTTGAAGAGACTGTCCTTTTCCCACTGTATATTCTTGCCTCCTTAATTGAAGATTAATTGACCATATAATCATGGATTTATATTTCCGGGCTCTCTGTTCTGTTCTGTTAATCCATATGTCTATTTTTGTGCCAGTACCATACTATTTTGATTGCTACAGCTTTGTAGTATAACTTGAAATCTGGGATTGTGATACCTCCAGCTTCGTTCTTTTTCAAGATTGCTTTGACTATTCAGGGTCTTTCATGGTTCCATACAAATTTAGGATTATTTTTTCTAGATCCGTGAAAAATGCTGTTAATATTCGGATAGGGATTGCAATGAATCTGTAGATTGCTTTGGGTAATATGGACATTTTAACATTTGTTGATTTAATTCATGAACCTGGAATGTCTTTACATCTGTTTGTGTCATCTTCAATTTCCTTCATCATGTTCTATAGTTTTCAGAGTACATGTCTTTCACCTCCTTGGCTAAGTTTATTCCTAGGTATTTTATTTTTTTATGTAATTGTAAATGGGATTATTTTCTTAATTTATATTTCTACTACTTCATTATTAGTGTATAGAAATACAACAAATTTCTGTATATTGAGTTTGTATCCTGTAACTTTAGTGAATTCATGTATCAGTTCTAGTAATTTTTGGTGGAGTCTTTAGGGTTTTCTACATATAGTATCATGTCATCTGCAAATAGTGAAAGTTATACTTCCTTACCAATGTAGATGTCTTTTATCTCTTTTTCTTGTTTTATTGCTGTGACTAGGACTTCCAGTACTGTGTTGAATACAAGTAATGAGAATGGACATCTTTATATTGTTCCTGATCTTAGGGGACAGGTTCTCAGTTTTTTACCATTGAATAAGATGTTAGCTGTGGGGTTTTCATATGTGGCCTTTATTATGTTGAGGTATGTTCCCTCTAAACCAACTTTGTCGAGGGTTTTTATCATGAATGGATGTTGTACTTTGTCAAGTGCTTTTGTGCATCTATTCAAATGATCATACGGTTTTTCTCCTTTCTCTTGTTGATGTGATGTATTAAGTTCATTGACTTGTAAATATCGAACCACCCTTGCATCCCAGGAATAAGTCCCACCTGATCATGGTGAATGATTTTTTTAACATATTATTGGATTTGGTTTGATAATATTTTATTGAGGATGGTACTATCCTTACTGCCATTGAGCAGTTAAGTACTTGCTCAAGACCACCCAGTCAGTAATGAAACAAGGGCAGTCTCATCACCAAAATCACAGCAAGTGAAGATGGATTCTTGCATATAGATAGATTGAAACTAAATAAATATACTTTCTCTGAAAATTAATGTCAAAAAATTAGGTACAACTATAGTACTGGTAGCATTGCTTAGCTACAGTGTGGATGAAATAAGGATTTGGGAGTTCCACTTTAGGATAGAATTATAAGGATTCTTTCTAAATATCATTTCTGTGGAGGGGCACCTGGGCGGCTCAGTTGGTTAAGTGTCTGCCTTCAGCTCAGGTCATGATCGTGGGGCCCTGGAACGGAGCTCCGCATCCGGGTTCCTGCTAAGTAGGGAGTCTACTTCTGCCACTCCCCCTGCTTGTACTTGCTCTCTTTCTTTCTCTGTCAGATAAATAAATAAAATCTTTTTTAAAAATCATTTCTATGGGGAAGAACATTCTTGTGTTCAAAAAGACTAACTGAAAAAAAAAAGCAAATTTTAGAATATACAACTCAGTCAAAGATTAAGAGAGCCTTCATAGGTGGGTGTTAGACAAAGACAGCAGAGAATAAAGTGTGGTATCAGAGGTCCAAAACCAAACATTAAGCTAAAAAAATTCCAATTTTCACAAAAGCAACTAAAATACTTGTACTTCAAGAAATTTTTTCTGGACTGTTACTGAGCACATTTTGATGAATTATTGATTATTTGGTGACAAAAATTAGTAGGGAAAATTTATCAGGTTTCTTTAATTTAGAATGTACCTCAGTAGTGTTGAAACAAATTTTGGGGCCTGAGATGGAGCTACCCAGGGTGCCATGTCAGCCACTTAAATAACTTTTGTACTTCTGTAAATGCTTCATCTGATCAGAAATGTATCATATTCAGTCAGCCAATACCCAATCCTCAAGCCAGCTCTGGGCTCTATACTTATTTCCTTGTTCCTTCTCACCCCAAACAAGGTTAGCACTGTGGCTCCAGTCAATCAGATATTTTCTACTTGCTTATTCCTTGTTCATTATTCTTCATCTTATAAAAGCTTCTTGCCTTGGCCCCATCTGGCAGTTTTTTGAAGGAAGACTGTCCTACTTCAGGAAATGTTAAATAAAGTTTGTACCATCCAAATTGTCTTCATTTTTTTTTAACAGCAGGAATAATTAGGAAGAAAGTAATGAGATAAGTACTGAATGAAAAATAAAACCAACAAAGAAATTGATTAGAAAAAACAAATGGTAAGAGTATAATCAAAAACAATTTAAGAATGAAAAAATGCAATAGTTATGCAATCTGAAAGACTGAGAGAATGAATTAAATGATTACTTTAATGGAAAAAAACTACTTTTACATAGATATTTTATCCACCCTGAGGTTTGATAGGATATATATCATGAAGGAGAAATTTGCAAGAACCAAAATGGTAACATTAAAATATATGTGAGGTTTTCCCAGCAATAGCTTTATGGAGAAAGGGATAAATTTCAGAAGTTTCCTGAAGGGAAAAGTAAATTTAGCTAAGTAAGATGAAAGAAAAATGATCAAAGCTTTCCACTGATTTGCTTGCTTGAAGGCAGTAACAATAATGTATGGGAAAGATGAGAGGAGGAACTGAGTAGAATCCTTTTTTTTTTTTTTTTTTTTTCAGTTATGGACAGTCAGACATACAACATGCAACTTTGTTCACATGATAGCTGAAAGAAATCAGACTTATAAGAGGAAAATTAATGTGGGCCATGTACAGTTGTGATTAAAGCAAATCAAATGAGAAAATCACAAGCTTTGGTTTAAAAGATTTTGTTTAAAACTTTTAGTTTAGAAGATTAGCTGTCACAAAGTAAGCATCCCGATTACAGAATGGAAAAAAATAGTAGAGATGACAAAAACAACAGAAATTAAAGGGAAAAAAAGACAAAGATAGTGGGGAAAAGCTTTCAAACTGTGTCGCACTTGAAATCAGAATATTCTAAATCAGAATACTTTGGGATTACTATTCACCAAGTTTATTACTAAAAATTTTTTCATAACAGCACAACACCTAACGAATGTAGCAGATTTAAATGTTTCTATCAATAGAATAGCTACCATTAAGACACAATAACTTTGTTTGCAAGAACTTCTCTTTGAAAAAAGAGACATTATAGCTGCTTGTTTGCCAATATAACACACTTTATGTCAATCAAATCACAGAAGTTATCAGAGTTTTCTGCAAAATATATTTCTCAATTTATGGACTCCTATTTTTGTTAAATCTTGTCATCTTAAATAAAATCTCCAAAAATCAGATAAACATTCTATCATTTCAGATTGGAAGAAAACTACTCAATTGTTTAAAAAATATATTTACAGGGGACTGGAAAGTTTATTCTGTGGTGTTTTATGAATTTAGCTTTTTTTGGTCAACTTTATTAGATTGATGGGGAAAAAAAAAAAAACACTCTGACAACCCCTCTGGCAGTGATTATGGATTTGATATGCTATATTTGTTGAATATTCCAATATTCCACACAAGTTATTAACAGCAGCCCAGAATGTAATATCCCTGTAGTATTGCTTCAGTGATTTTTTTCACATAAAGATTTTATGAACTTCGAAGTAAAACTGATATGTTATTGGCACTTTCTGTCTTCTAATGTAAAATGATGGGGGGAGAAAAGAGCAGAAAACACAATTTAGAAGTAGTTTACAGCCGATAATATTTGCAAGAACTGGCAATTCTAAATATTCAAATTATGATCATTAGTTACTTGTTTATAATGGTAATAATGATAACTTTAAAAATGAGCCCATTGTTTCACAGGCTTTCCTTTTGCCCCCCACAAATTATTATCTTACTTGTTTTACATGCAGGAAACTGAAGTGTCAAATGATTTGTCTAGGGTCATTCATGCATTTTCAAATTGAATAATTTATGTGGTTTGCAAAGCAATCACCAGAGATTATAATTAAAAACACTCTTCAATGGTTGTGAAAGTTCATAGTTTAATTATATACAAATATCCAAAGTTCCTTTTGCACAAATAATTTAGTCATCTTCAGCAGAGTGGCTTACTCTGGTAGCAAGAGAAATAATGAGAGCCAGTTTCAGTTGTAATTGTAATGGCATGTTCTGGAGAAATTCCATGAGTAATAGCATTTCGTAAATTAATAGAAGATGACAATATTTCATCAGGTAGTACCTGTGGATTCCAGAGTATTCTTTTGCCATTCTCGGATGGGCATGGGGGAGTATCTTAGCTCTTTGTGCAGAAATTCTTCTTTACTCAGAGCTAATGATTGGTGTTGATTCTTGGAAAACGTTAGGACATATATGTTTCCTTTGCTTCTCAAAACAAAAGCCATTCTAAAATATTTTTATTATTTTTAATATTTTTAATGTTAATATGCTTGTCAGTCAGCATATTATTACTATAGAGGCAAAAGATATAGTAAAATATATAGACAATGAAATGTCTATGTATGCTCATCACAACATGTTAATAATGTACAAAACAAAACAAAACAAAACACCTAAATGAGTTACAATAGAGAGTGGCTAAATAAATTATGACAGCCTTAAACCATAGAATATTATTCCACCATGAAAAATGATTTAAAAATCTTTTTGTGATATAGAATTATTATACTGAATTAGAATTCAGTATTATCAGTGAAAACCAGGGCTTCAAAGTAAATACATACAGCATGACCTAAACCATGGTAAAAATTATGTGCATAGATAAACTATTAGAAACACCGTTAACACTCCATTGCTAATAGAGTTTGTTTAAAGTGGTAGGAATTAATAAATAAATAAATAAATAAATAAAGTGGTAGGAATTGTGAATAATCATCATTTTTGTCTCTGTACTTATCTGGATTTCCAAATTGCATCTAACTGGCATGCATTTAATTTATAATCAGAAACACATACTACTCTTTGCAAATGACTATTGCTCTTGATTTAAACTTTCAAAAAGTGAATCAGAGTTTTTTCTTTGCTAGTATTCATATTCAGGGCCAGCCATTCCTGTAACTACACATAATTTCAGTTCCTCCTCAATGCAGAAAATGAGATGCAAAAGCAAAGAAAATCATAATTATTGTTATTTTCTATAAGATCATTTCATCCTTTAATGCTTCTTGAACACTTTCAAAGAGAGTGGGTCTTCATAAAGTCTGAAACATGGCATGAATGATGCACAAAAGGAAAACAGAATGTGTTTTGTATCTAGAGGATATGGAATTCATGCTCTCCTTCCCCTGAGTTACTTACATAGTTTACTTTGCTATACGAGTTTTGTTTCAAGGACATAAGGAAGAAATTTCTATTTTAAAATTCACATAAAATATAGGAAATTTTGAAGTCTTTAGAAGAAAATCAATAGCTACAAAACACAATACATAATTATATGCAAGAGATTAAGTAAAAGCTTGTATTCCTCTCTGCACACAGAGAAATTTTATGTCAATGTCTTTGCATTGTGAATGTCAACCTGACATTTTTCCTTTGCTGTATTAGTTCTGTTGCGGGATTGCAGGGTTCTTATCTCATAGAGTTGAAGAATGAATCTCATGGACAATGGGGTAAAGTGAAGTCAAAGTTTATTAAAGGAAGGTGAGAACAGAAAGGAAAGGAAAGTAGCTCTCTACAGTGATGGGGTCCTTTATAGGTTGCCATTGAGGGTTTTTATGGTTGGTCTTTTATAGAAAACTGATCAGAGAATGTGGTAAATATCTTGTCTATAATATTTAAGATGAACAAAGTGGATTTATAAATATAATGAAAATATCTCATCTTTATTTGGAACAGACAAGGTGGATTTGTTATGTTCCCTTCTCTCTGGCTAGTATCTTGCCTATAGCCTTTCCCCACATCTGGGATTTCTGGTTATGTAGCCCTCTGCGTGAGCCTAGTCACTCTGCCCCTTACCCATCTCTCCCTACCCAGCCTCGCCTGCCCCTTACTCAGTTTCTTCATGCTATCTTAACAAATTAGTACATACTTAGTGGCTTAAAACAACTAAGACTTATTCTCTCACAGTTCTGGAGGCTGGGAGTTTGAAATCAAGTTGTAGGCAGGATCACACTCCTTCTTAAGGCTCTTGAGAAGTATCCTGCCTTGCCTCTCCCTAGTTTTTGGTGGTTGCCAGCAATCTTTGTAGCAATCCTTGGAGATCTTAGGCTTGTGGCATCAGTGCTGCAATTTCTGCCTCTTTCCTCACATGGCTGCCTTCCCTCTGTGTCTGTGTCCAAAATTTCTCCTTCTAATCTACCCACTCTAATCCAGTATGACCTCATCTTGACTTGGTACATCTGCAAAGACTCTGTTTTCTAACAGGTCACATTCATGGGTAACAGGGATTATGACTTCAACATATCTTTTCTGGGGACACAAATCAAACTGTATCACCCCTCTTTCCTTTTTGCCTTTCCTTCCTTCTTTTCCTCCCTCTCCTTCCTCCCTCTTTCCTCCTTCCCCTTCCCTCCCTCCTTCTTTCCTTCTTTCTGTCTTTCCTTCCTTCCATCCTTCTTTCCTTCCTTCCTTCCTTCCTTCCTTCCTTCCTTCCTTCCACAAATGAAACACTTCTTTCTCTTGGCCTTGAACCTTCAATCTCCAAGATGTACTTAAACCTCATTAGCTACTCCCTCTCACTCTCTTGCAGGAGTCTCCTTTTTTGTTCAGCCTTTAAAATTTGCTGGGCCCAGGACTTGATTCTCAGCATCTTGTCTTTAGAATCCTTACATTTCCTTAGGTGGTCTTATCCATTGCCATGTTTTAAATACCACCTATTAAACTTTGTATTTTGGAATTTCTTGGGACTGGGTATTGCTATCTCGCTACGCAGTACTATGTACTCACTCCCTGGATGATTCTATTAATTTCAGACTTTCAAACATTATCTACCATAAGAAAATTCTTACAAGTATCCATCTCCACTCTGTTTTCTGAATTTCAATCCCTTTTTACATATGCCTGAAAAAAATCTCCATTTGGTGTCTCACAAGCTTCTCAAAATGAACATTGTTCAAAATTCATTGTAAGGGGCTCTTCATTCCATTCCTAAGATTTTTTTTTCCTTTAGTGTTTCCCGTTTCAGGAATGGCCCTAACTTCCACTTAGTTGCTGGTTTTAGGAATAGATCTCCATTAGTTCAGACCTCAACTCCATTTCCTCTAGTTTTCTTCTAAATCTTGGTAGGGGAGAAAAAAAAACAAAACCCCAAGGAGCCTAAAAACAAGTGCCAGAAGAGTAGCAGAATGGAGAGTAACGGAAGTGAAGGGAAGAATGTCTTAAGAAGAGATTTATTCACTATTTTAAATGATGCAGCATCCCTTGTTATGAGAAACATAACATTTCTCTAAATGGAACGACATTGAAGTCAGTATCAACGACAGAGGGTGAGCTTTTAATGGAGATGTTATGATATAATGGGTCAAGGCAGAAAAGGAAGGCAAGAAATGGAGAGAGGTGGAAGCCAAGGTCAATTCTTTGGAGAAGCTTGGCTATGAAAGCAAGAAAAGAGACCAGATAATGGCTTGGTAGGAGGCATGATGTGCAAAGATAAGTTTGTTGTTTAACATATTCATTTCTTTCTTTCTATTGTTTTTAATTTGAAAGAAAGCATATTTGAATATTGATAGGGAGGGCCTAGTAGAGCCATCAGAGATTGATATAAAGGAAGCGGGCTACTCAATGAAACAAAAATCCTAAGAATGATGATTGGGATGAAATCCAAGAACATATGATAAATTTGACCCTTGGTAGAAAGACTTGCACCTCTGAGATTGAAGAAAAGACCCCTTCCTCTGAAATAGTTGCAGGTTAAGATAAATTGGTGGATGAAGTGATGGGAAGATGAGTACATTTCTGATGCCTTCTGTTTTTGTTGGAGAGTGTGAAGGTAGGTCATCCACTGAAAGTGATTGATAAGGGATGTTTGTGGGGGGGAGTGAAGAAGATGGGAAATATTTTCCTGAGAGATTGGAAGACTGAGCTGAAAGGAGAAGCATGGAAGAGTATCAGGCAGTCTTGGGAGCCAAACTGCAATTACCAGTCATGAATTCAGAGTAGTATCAATATGCCTGTTTATTTAATTGCTCTGATGAAAACTGCTAACATACTGTGTAGATGTTTTCAGGAAGTTGAAAAGATGGCTGTCACCCAGGGAAGCCACCCCGAAGCTGTCAAGGAATGTTACCAAGTGACCTTAATCTTAGTGAATCCACCACAGATTGGAGGCTAAGGTGCCGCTATACAGAATCAGAACTTGGATATACCAGCCTCTGAAGGTTCATAATTCTTCTAGGAGCAAATCTATGCCTCTCAAACTCACAAGCTATAATGTGTAAGACAGCATCACAATGTGTATATTTACAATTATCACCAGAATTGATATGTTCACACTGGCATGCTTATAATAGCAGATTATAATCAAATAGGGCTTGATGAACATGAAATTAGAGCAAAGGGATTAGACAAATGAATCATATACTAGATGACATAGGATATATAGTTGCCTTCACAGTAGGTACGTGTTAGCAATAAGGACAGAGATGCCCGAAGAATTGGACCAGGACACCCCAACTTTGGGAAGCAATGATCTGCCCACAGCCAGTGTAGGCTCTCCACCTCAGAACTTTTTCAGCTCTCCTAGTTTATTAGCCCTCTTTCCAAGTGACACATTTTTTCTTTAGACTTGCTTAGGCCTGGGACCCACTATGTGACACTAAGTGAGTTTGCATACCTCTGCTTACTCCATTTTGGGCGGTTCATAATTAATTCCCACATGGCAATCTTAATTTTATTCTTTAACATGTTCTTGGACTATAGATTGCCAAGACAGATCAATCATACCTATACTGTAACAAAATTAGTTTATCATTCTGATAGCTCATTAACATTAAATACAGAAATGTCATAATTTCTTTGTTTTTCCCTGATTTTATAACAATTTGTTATTTTTAGTTTGTGACCAGTTGAGAAAGAAGGTGCTAAAGATAATCTTAAAATTTGCAAGTGATACGTGAAGATTAAATTAAATTGTTTTCCTTGACATTTATCAGCAACTTCTGGAGAAATCCTTACAAATCGCTTACTGTTAATTAGCCCAAAGTAAACATACAGTATTTTAAACCATACAACAAATCATGTCCTATTGATTAGCTGGTTTACACAAAGTAAACAAATAGTACTTTTAACTATAGCTGTGATAGTTTAAAATGAAGTGTGACTATATAGCCGCTCATCCTTTGAATTTCCCAAACTCCCGAACTAATATTCTGAGTAAAGAAATCTTGAATCGTCTTCCCCCACTCTCTCAAACTAGTTCTACTCAGAAGATTTTTTAAAATCTTATTAAGAAATTTAATGACCACAGAAATATATCGAAAGAGAAACCACTAACTTTATCAGAGTACATACATTCCTGAACATTTTTTGCAAAGACCTAAATGATATTTCTATTTCTTTTAGTTTTATAATCTTGCTCTGTCCTTAAATCTATCCAGATTTTCTTATGCTCCAATTATTTCTTTGCCGGATACGTGCTAAAAGACTGTTAATCAGAAATAATCCTTCTAGAGGCAACCAAAGATCTAATTTCTGATCTTCTGCAAGACCGTTGCTAAAGACAAGCCAGAAGAAGTCAGTGTTGGGGCCCCATTTCCACCAGTAATCCCAATGCCAAGTATTTGCACTGTGCTACTTTAAGGACAACAATAATATTATAGCAGTAATGATGATAATAATGAAGCTACTTTTCACGAACCAACTTTCTTTATACTGTTTCATTTAATTCTATTTAATTCTCTCTTTTTTAAAAAAGGTTTTATTTATTTATTTGACACAGAGAGAAATCACAAGTAGGCAGAGAGGCAGGCAGAGAGAGGTGGAAGCAGGCTCCCCGTTGAGCAGAGAGCCTGATGCGGAGCTCGATCCCAAGACCCTGAGACCATGACCCGAGCCAAAGGCAGAGGCTTTAACCCACTAAGCCAAACCCCTCTGAGATACAATTGTAGGTCAAAGACCGGTTAGCATGACTCCCATAGACTTCTGGATAAATTGTCATGTTCTAGTTCCATACCTTGGAATTCTTGGATCTACTTGGACCAGGCTCTGCTAGCTTGGGGAGACTGGTAATAAACGATGAGAAGTTCATTCAATCCTGACTATATATCATGCATAAAATAATTCTGGGATCGATGAGAAGTATCTGGCTCAGGTAAAGTTTCCAGCATATTTTCAGGCAAGGTTGTAGGTTGACCCCAATCTTGTATATGCAAGGCTACATCTGTAAGAAAGCAGTAGGTCTTCTGAAGTTCTAATGTTACTTCATTCCCTTTCTGTATTATCAACCCCAAATACATATCTTCCCACCACTTCCATCACCACCACATTGTCTCCCAACCTACCTTTAGTGTGAAGCATCTCCCTCTGCCCTACGTGATGTTTATCTCTCAGGTATTGTCACCCTACTGATGTCCTTCCATGTCCTTTAGTTTAGAAAATTCTACTTAATTTGGCCAAATGTTTTCTCTAGATCTTTCCATTACATTTTTTTTAGATCTTCCTATGCGTACTTTAGCCTGTGTATATAGAGTGGTTACACAGCATTACTATCCCTTTTTGTATTAATTAAAGAAAAAAACCTGGAAGGCAACATGATTGAGTAAATTTTTAGTGGCCTCTACCATTCAAGCAAAGGTCTGTGTGGCTTAAATACCTTACATTATCTTATGACCCCAGTGCGATGTGATGTTAGCCATGGGAACCCAGTTTCTCTCTATTGAGGGATCACTCTAAGTATACTTCACACCACACACCATACAACCACATCATACAACCACACACCAGTGGTTCTCAACCAGGGAAAATGTGCCCTCAGGGCACATTTGGCAACATCCTTAGCCATTTTTTATTGTCATGTCTGGGAAGATACTGCTGCAGACTAGGGAGTAGAAACCAGGGATGCTGTTAAATATCCTGCAAGGCACTGGACATTCTTCTAATAAGGAATTATCTGATCTAAAATATCAATAAGGTTGATACTGAGAAATCTTGCCCTAAAGCTTTTACGTCTTCGGTAAAACAGAACACCACTTTGAGTATTTGTGGAGCCAGTGTTTTATCTCTTACCACTCCCCACTCCCTGCATCTGGACATCTCTGCCAGATGTACTGATCTTTCCTCATATACTGATCTCTCTGGAACAATAAGATGATGTTAGAAGTATTCATACCATGGACTGGATGTTTATTTCCTTAGTATTTATTTATACAAACATTTTTTAAAGTGACTATAATAAATATGTTTTCAAACCCCTCAAAAACTACATGGAAAAAGAATTCTAAGTCAACTTTTTGCAGTTTATAATCTATGGTTCTTCCTCTGATTCAAACGTGTAACGATAACAGATAACACGTTTAAAAAAAGAACATTAAGAATGCATTACTGTGTTTAAATAAGATTAATAGTTTCATAGATTAGCAATGAGACGAAACAACAACGTAAGCGGGTTGCCTTTTTGAGTACAGAAATAGCAGAGGTAAAGAAAAAAATTCTATTCTTGCAGAAAGAAAGGGATCCAAAAGTCTTCAGCTCCAAAAAGAAAAAAAAAAATAAAAAGCAGAAAAACCTTGTGAAAAAAATGAGCAAAGGACTTGAATAGACATTTCTCCAAAGAAGATCAATGAATGACCAATAAGCACATGAAAAGATACTTATCATCACTAATCATTAGGGAAATGCAAACTAAAATTGTAATGAGATACTATCTCACACCCATTAGGATGGCTATTATAAAATAAAAATAGAAAAGAACAACTGTTGGTGAGGATGTGGAGAAATTAGAACACTTGTGCATTACTGAAGAGAACGTAAAATGGTATGGCCATTGTGGAAAATAGTTTGGAAATTCCCTAAAAAAATTAAACACAAAATTACTATATGATCCAGCAATTTCTCTTCTGAGTTAATACCTCCCAAAATTGAAAACAGACTTGACCAGACGATAGTACTTCCACGTTCATTAACATTATTCACAATAATCTAAAGGTGGAAGGAAACCAAGCATCTATCAACAGATGAATGGATAAATGACATGTGGTATATACATATAATGGAATATTAATTAGCCTCGCAAAGGAAGGAAATTCTACATATGCTACAACCTGGATGAACTTGGAAGACATCATGCTAAGTGAAATAAGACAGTTGCTGCAGGGCAAATATTGTATGATTCTACTTATATGATGTACCTAGAGTAGTCAAATTCATAAGGAGAAAATAGAATGGAGGTTGCCAGGGACTGGGGAGATGGAGGAATAGGGAGTTATTGTTGAATAGGCAGAGTTTTAGGTTGGGAAGATGAAAAATTTCTGTGATGGATGGTGGTGATGATTGCACTACAATGTGGATATACTTAATGCCACTGAATTGTGCATTTAAATGGTCAAAATGATATTTTATGTTACGTATACTTTGCCACAAAAAAAGTTCCCAGTCCAAAACTGGAAAAACCAAAATGCCTATCAACATTCAAATGGATACATAAATTGTGGTATACTCATACAATGTAATATAACACACTTACAATGCAACGGCATGAATAGATTTAAGACAACATTGATTTAAAGAAGTCAAAGAATACATACTGTATAGGATTCCACTTGCATGAATATAGCTTCATATAAAACTAATCTATCATTGCGGAAATCAGAATAATACTCACCTTTGTGGTGGGAAGAGGCACTGAGGAAACTTTTAGGGGCTGGAAGTGAGCTACATCTTGATCTGGATGGTAGTTGTGGGGTGTCTACATATGTGTACTTTATACTGTATATTACACTTAAATTTAAATAGCAAAAAAATTCACTGTGCAAGGCCTAGTACTTCGGCCAGTCTCATTTCCTAAAAAAAAGAGTTGGGTAATATTCTTATAGCCATGAAAAGACGATGAAAAACATGTGACTGACTGTACCTCATGTTAAATAGAGCTTCTGGCATGTGGTGGCGGGGATGAAGCCTGAAGATAGAGATGGAAGAGCAAATAGACCCTAGCTGAGGCCACCACAGGGTCAAGTTATTCCACTAGGCAATATCCCAGTGTGTGCATGTGTGTGTGTGTGTGTGTGTGTGTGTGTGTGTAATCAAGGCTACAGTTCAAAACTTTTTGCATTTCTGAGTAATGACCTCCCACTGTCTACCCTAGGAATCCTTTTGAGATGGGGAGAGGAAGAGTGGGAAGGGGATTAGAATTTGCTATGGAGGATTACCATGAGAAGGGAATAAAGCTTCCACAACTCTAAGTGGTTTTATCTATATTTTTCATGTTAAACTTGAAGAGATTTTAAAAATGAAGATGCGATGGCTTCTGATATTTTTCTCAATATTTAACATCAAAACATTATTTGGAATATACTCCACTTTTCTTTTCAAATATGAGGCTACCACAATTGTAAAAGAAATATAAACTGTTTGGCCAATATGATGCAGGTAAAAGATTGAGTATTCAGAGTCCAAAGTTGTGAGGAGAGTTCCAAGTGACATCAGGCCAGTCCGCAGTGTATGTTGTCTTCTTTAACCTCTAGTGCTTGCTCCTATTTCCTCCCTTTTCTGTAGCACTTGCCTCTCTGGGCTGCCTTTTGGGGAATCAACAATATGAAGAGCAATTCACAATAAAGTATTCTGCTTCTTAGGAGAAATTGAAGAAGGAAGCATGTAATCCTTGTAGTAAGCCTATAATTTCAAATATTTCAAAAGTCAGAAGGTAAAATACTGAAATATTCCAATAATTATTAGTTAGCATCTTGTGGTCTACATCCCACATCAGAAGTTAATAGCTGGAATATGTGAGCTTGAGTGATTAATTACCACATTTTATCAATTCCAGGATGCCTATTTGAAAATGTTTTAGCATTTTCAAATTGAGATGCATCTTATAATTCTGGTATTTTATGATCATGTTCAGCTAATTAGCAGTCATTACCTGGTTGTGTAAAAAGCTTCAAGAAAACACCAACATCAAAGGATTTGGGCTTGATGGAATATGGTAATTCAGAGTGGCATATAGAGAGCCCACTACACACCAGGCACTGTGTGAGGTGCTAAGAGTAGAGTGAAGAAAAAGTTAGATATAATCCTTGTTCCTCATGGAATGTGCAGTCTATTGAAAAAACAGATATTAAAATAAAGTATAATGATTGATGTAATAGGGAAAACAGGGTAAACATTCTAGATGTTTCTGTAAGTATATTTTTTGTATAGGATTGATATTTAAATCTGTGGACCTACGTAAAGCAGATTACACTCCATAATGTGGTTGGGCCTCCTTCAATCAGTTGAAAGCCTGAATAGAACAAAAGATTGACCTCTGTTTTTCCTGAGAACTCTGACTAATACAGCAACTTCTTCCCTAGGATGGGTGTTTTAATCTCTATCAAATGTATGCTGTGCTTTATAATAACTATTTATAATGCCTCTATATTTCCATCCTAAAACTTAACCTATGGATAAATATAAAGTAAAAACTAAAGTAAAACTAAAGTAAAAACTGCAGTTAGAAAAAAAAGAAAAACAAAAAGAACTGAGGTTTGCTTCATGATAAGAAGTAAATAACTTCAAAGTAATGTTGTTCTTACTTACTTGTTCAAACTTAGACTATTAAAATGACAGAAATAAGAAAAAAATGATGCTCTGATACTCTCATAAATAAGCTGAGCCATATTTATTTAAGTATTGTGTCAAAAGTACTCTATATGGTAGACAAACGTTATCACATAAAATAGATTTTTTACTTAGAAGTCCACTTGCTTCTAGTTCTTAATAAGATCATGAAGACCATATTCCCTGATAGGCAACTAGAAATACAAGATGAACTGGAAAAAGAAGCAGTCTCTCAGTAAAAATTTCAGTAAGTGATTTCACACCACAGATCTTATTATAGTGCTATAAAATTTTTAATACAGAAATAATACCAGTGAGAGTAAATATTTTATAATATTTATTAATAATATTTTATAAGATCCTTCCATTTCATGTATCTTCATTAATTTAATAGTATTTGATTCTAAGTATATTTTAAAAAGAGTCTCAAAATTCTGCCACCTTACATTTGCCTATGACAGGCAGCTATAAAGGCAGACTGGTATTTAGGGACAGGTCAGTTATTATCTTGAAAATCAGTAATGATGATACTGCTGATCATATCATTTTCTGATATGAAAAACTCTTCAGAAATTGAAAACAAAGCCATATGCAATATTCCATTGATTTGAATACAGTCAGATTCTGGAAAAATTCAGAAAATATGAGAAAACAATTGTTAACCTTACTGGAATTGACTCCAGAAGACATTCAAGAACTATGAAAAATCCAGGGAAATTCAGAAACTGTCAGGATTGCTCTCTGTGCATTGTGAAAAGCCTAGAATCTTTGGCTACTGCCCTCTCACAGTCAGTTTACTCTCCCTAGTCATTAGGACAGCTGAAAAGCTCCAATATTTTTCCAACATGCCCCCTGAGAGGTAGTAAAACCCAGGTTAATAACTAGGGTCTTGAAGCAAATGACTCACAAACTACTATCCTGAGCCATACTTGCCTCCAGTGGCCTACTCCACACTGCCGCTGGATGAATCATCAGCAACTCAAATCTAAGCATAAGCAAAACACAGTGGATCTCTCCACCCACACCTATTTTCCTTCCTTCAACATGACCCATCTCTAGCAATAACAACTCCATTACTCTAATGTTGCTCAGGTCAAAAACATAGACTCTTTCCTCTCATACTCCACACCTGATCCGATATTGTCTGCTTTAACCAGAATTTATCAAGAAAGTAATCCCTGTCAGTACCCAAGTAATGCCATCCAATCTAATCCACAATCATCACTCATCCAGATTATTGCACGTGTCCTTTTGATTCTACTCTCAACATGGCACTCAGGTTCACTCTTTAATCACAGGAGTCAGATCATATTTACTCCTCTGCTGAAAAACCTCTCAAGCATCTTACCCTTTTCCTCCGAGTAATACCTGTATTTTTGAAGTATCTGTGATATCAGCCTCTTCCTTCACCTCTCTGAACTCATCTTGGACCACTCTCTACCTAGTTCATTCCTCTTTAGCCACCTGGCTACTCTGCTGTTCCTTGATCATTCTGAGCATTCTTCTGCCTCAGGGCCTCTGTCCTTGCCATTCTCACTTCTTAGACTCCTCCTTCAGATGACCTCATGTCTAGCTTCTTTATTTCCTGTAGGCCTTTAGTTGAATATCATCTTATCCAACCTTTCTTCATTACCTTGTGTAAAATAGCAATCACTTTTTCACCATGGCCCTTCCCGTTCCTCTTCCAATATGGTGTTTGGTTTGCATGTGTGTATACAGATAGAGAAAGAGAGAGAAAGATTAATTTTTAAAAACTGGCTCATGTGATGGTGGGGGCAGGCAAGTCCAAAATCTATAGGCTAGGCCATGAGCCTGGAAACCCAGGGTAGAGTTGTTGCAATGTTGAGTTGAAAGGCAGTCCAGAGACAGAATCTCTTTTTCTTCAAGGAACCTTGATCTTTTCTCTTAGGACCTTCGACTGGGCCACCTGGGTGGCTCAGTGGGTTAAAGCTCAGGTCATGATATCAGGGTCCTGGGATAGAGCCCTGCATGGGGCTCTCTGCTCAGCAGGGAGCCTGCTTCCCCTTCCCTCTGCCTGCCTCTCTGCCTACTTGTGATCTCTCTCTCTCTGTCAAATAAATAAATAAAAGAGTAAAAAAAACCACCTTCAACTGATTGGATGAGGACCATGCACGTTATGGAGTGTACTCCATTTTACTCAATCTACTGATTTAAATGTTAATCACATCTAAAAAAAATATCTTCACAGAAACATCTAGACTGATGTTTGACCAAAAATCAAGAACTATGGCTTAGCCAACTTGACCCACAAAATTTAACTATCATTCTTCTTATTCTGCTTTGTGTTTCTCCATAGCACTTATCATTATCTGATTTTATATCATTGTTATTTGTGTAAGCTCCTGTAGGGTAGGAACTTAGTCTGTTTACTGCTCTGAATGCATACTAGTCACTCTATAAATACTCATTACATGAATAACTGAATGTATTATTAAATTGAAACTACTTGACTTATGGTTATCAATGACTGTCACATAGTATATCAGAGACAAAAATCAAGTTGAGGCCAATACAATTTATTAATTCATGATGGATATCTTTTATAATTTGGTTTATATAAGTTTCCATATATACAGAGCATGTTTAATTTTCATTCCAGAGTACATATTCAATGAACAAATCCTCCTGTTAGCTTTACCGAGAAAAATTAAAAACTTCTTTTAAACTGATGGAGAATACTGAATTCTACAGCCTCTACTACAGACAGCAAAAAAGCTGGTACCTAGGGGCACCTGGGTGGCTCAGTGGGTGAAAGCCTCTGCCTTCGGCTCAGGTCATGATCCCAGGGTCCTGGGATCGAGCGCCGCATTGGGCTCTCTGCTCAGCAGGGAGCCTGCTTCCCTCTCTCTCTCTCTGCCTGCCTCTCTGCCTACTTGTGATCTCTCTCTCTCTGTCAAATAAATGAATACAAATATATATTAAAAAAAGCTGGTACCTAGCATCTCTTACCAAAAAAAAAAAAACTACTTCTTTTCTAGGTGTACTATGTGTCACATTACTCTTAAATATATCTTCTATAAAATTTCTCGTGTGAAGAAATCATAAGAAAATTGTTTCTGCTTTCAGAGAAGGAAAACAACTTAATTAAAAATTTAATTTCTTTTGCATAAGTAAGATTTTGGTTTTCACTTTCTTCAAAGCAAACACAAAATAACTGTATATTTATGTACTGGGCATATTCAACATTCTCTTTTTGTCCTTTATTTTCTTAAGCACAATAGTCTTGAGTAGAAATTTTGCTTAGTTCTTTTCAAATCATAACATCTTCTCTTAGTACTAAATATGGCAATGAATAAATAATATAAATAAATAAATAATATAATATCTGATAATATCTGATTATAACAAATATAATCATAATTATCTGATCTGATAATGTATCTAATATAATACCCTTCAAGCTCTTTACTTCCAGCAATCTCTGGAATCCTATATTAAAAAGCCCACATGCCACAGTATATTTGACTAGATTTTACATGTTTTGTACACCAACTCTCATTTCAAGTCATTGTGAATTTAAACTGGAATTTTATTAAGTTATTGATGTTTGTAGTTTCATTTTCAAATGATATCCACATATACACTGAATAATGAAAAACAAAGTTCAGTGACTAAAGAAATTGAATAATTTAATATTAGTGATATTAATATTATTAACATATTAATAACGATAATTAATAATGTATTATTAACCACTTGGTAGTTAGACGCATTCTTTTCAAGAATATGTTGGCACAGAATAGACACATTAGACTGTAGACTTCAAAAAGGTGTTTATATTAAAAGGTGTTTCAAGCTAGAAACACTTACCCTAACTTATTGTTGTTGGAGGGGGAGCTGTGACATGTTTCTTAATTTCTTATTAATAGAAGAACTAAATTGCACTTAAGGTGGAGTCCAGAGAAAGAAAGTGTATTTCTCAGAACTTATACTCTTGTAAATAAGAGACCCAACTCAAACAAATTAAAGCAAAACCGAAATTTGCTGACATAACTGAAAAAAATTCAGGGTTCCAGGTGCTCAACTCATGTTGCCACGTCTCCTCTCGCTCTCCTAATTTTGATTTCCTGCATGTGGCTTCACTCTTGGCAAAGTTCTTTTCTTATAATGACATGTCTACTAGCAACTCCATGATGACATTCTCATAACTTTGCCCTACAGACAAAGTGAGAGCCCCCTTTACTCAATAATTTCAGAAGAGTCAAGTCAAATATGTATCTCTGACCCATTCGTTGTTTCTGGAAAGATGGAATATGATGATTGTTCAGTTTGGGCCACATGCTTATTCCTGGAGTGGGGGCTGGAGAAGGGAGAAAGGAAAGAATGGGGCATAGGGTCAGACCAACCTAAGCAATATAGACTAAGTATAGGAAAGAGACTTTTCTCAAAGGAAGATTGAAGAATCCTGGGGAGACTAAAAGGAAAGGGCTGATGAAAACCACCAGATGGCAACTAGATTCACTTCACACTGCATCAGAAATATTCATTTCACATCTGCTCAGAAGGAGCAGATGATTAAGAAAAGGCTTGGAAAGAGAGTAGAAAAAGAAAAAGGATGAGAGGGAAAACCTAGACCTCCTAGTAGAATGGATGGGAGTTGTCAGAGAAAGCAAGGTTAATCAGCTCAGAAACAAGAATAGAAGTGAAGTTCCCACAGGATCTACTTTCCATTTTATTCAGGACACTTTTAAGATGGAGTTAAACACGGATTTCACCTTTTCCAATGATTACCAAGACTCCAGTAATGAAAATGAATGTTAGGCATGTTATATGAGCTTTCTGAAAAGCGACACGAGATTATATGGATTACGGCTTCTAGTTTTATAGTACAGAGAGTATTTTTATAGTTTTTGTACTGTTTAGGTAAAAGTTACACAATCTTTATCTCTATGTCTTCTATAATATAATGAGAGGAATTTCTCATTTTACTGGACACCTACAAATTGCCAGACCCTATGTTAACACTTCCGCACATGTAATCTGGAAGAATAATAGGCATTCGCTGGAAGACGGTGGAAACAAAGTAACACAGAATCATGTAGGAAGTCAATGTGTCAGGTTAGTTGTATAATGTAATGATTAAGGCCGTGTATCTGTCTTCTGCAGGCTGAGGAAATGGAGCTTACAGACACCATTGGCTCTAGGCTGCTTGTAGCTGGATGCTAGCCTGTCCTAAAATTTCATGTTCCATTTTTAAAATAAACATTCTCTTTCTTTTCCTGAGGTTGAAACCCATTGCTCTACCAGACCTTATATGTCTAGGCAGCTCTCACCCATACATACTAAAGCACTCCTTGAATTAGTAGAGAATGTCACAATGAGAAGAGAATGGGCAGATCTAATAATCCAGAAGCTCAGCCTCCCAGACCATGGAATTTTCTACAGGACTCCCTTCCACTAGACTGAAGTCTAGATAAGCCACAAAAGGAAAATAACAAAGCATTTTTCTTAATATACCCTCAGCATCCTGTTTCATTTTGCATTATGCGTGAAGAATAACTAGAAATATTTTACAATTAAATTTTAACAGCATTTTCATGGCCCTTCAGAAACAAAACCAAATATTTGTGTCATATGTGCTATACATACAAAATTTTATGAGGCATTTTACAGAGGTTAATTTTTTTTATTAGCATGTAATGTATTATTCGATCACTCTTACACAATTCACAGCACTCACCACAGCACATACCTTCCCCAAAGTCCATCACCCAGCCACCCCGTCCCTCCCATTACCCTCCCCTCCAGCAACCCTCAGTTTGTTTCCTGAGATTAATACTCTCTTATGATTTGTCTCCCTCTCTGGTTTCATCTTGTCTCATTTTTCCCTCCCTTTCCCTATGATCCTCTGTCTTATTTCTCAAATTCTTCATATCAGTGAGATCATATGATAATTGTCTTTCTCTGACTTATTTCACTTAGCATAATTATTTTTATAATCAACAAAGTTCTAAGAGTCCACAAATCTAAGTGGTTACTCTGATACACATAAAATTTGAATATAAGATCATTTAAAAATTAAAAACGATTCTGTTTCATATATGTATATTTAATGAGGGGGAAGCTAAGTAATTACCTTGAGTATATACTCCTAATTCTTAGTGACTTTTTAAAAAGAAGAAAGTTGCTGATATGATAAATAGCTTGTATTATGATCAAAATATTTTAGTCTGAATCTACTACCAACCAGCTATATGACTTGAGCAAGGCACTTAGCTTTGAGGGACCTCATTTTTCCCAGGAGAGACCTGGATCATATAATTCCTGTGAATCTCTGGAACTCTGAAATTCTAATATCCTCAAAATAAGAATGTCTCTTATTTAATTTGCCCCTAGATAGAATGGGATTTAAATAGTTTTGATCAAATAGACATATATCATATTTAAAAACAAAAACAAAGTAAATGTATAAAATGAGAAAAGTTTCTCCCGAACTTCTGATAATTTTTATCATCTTGAAGTTACCCCTGCGTGAGGGAACAGCTATGGGATTAGTAGCTTGTAGACAATTTCATGCTTGGCAGCGCTTCCTGTTGGTATCCAAAAATTTAAACTATATGACTTATGAATATAGTTTGAGTTCTTATTCTCGGATGCAGCTGAAAACAAGCATAGGTCTAAACCACATTCAAAATTCTGAAATTCAGGAGACACCTCCCCTTTCCTAAGGGTTGTTTCAAGCTTACACTGACAATCCCTAGCACTTACTTCTAACAAAGTGAGCTCTTCTATGTTCCCATAGAAGATGATGCTTCATTTCTCAAATGTCTCCATGGGCTCATGTCAGGAACAAGCAAAGCACACCTAATAAACAATTTATGTGGGCTATCATTGTTGGTGTTGATTTATCTCCCAAGTATGGATGAAATACATGAGAAAAATCAAGATGAGAAGACAACGGCCATCCTTTACTCATATTCTGGGCCTAGGATAATTCTTAGTTTGAACTCTGATTCTGTTGATTGTATTTTTCATTCTAAGGAAGGCTCTCCAGTCAAATGATAATTTACTTATAAGAACCTCAGGAGGGACGCCTGGGTGGCTCAGTTGGTTGAGCAGCTGCCTTCGGCTCGGGTCATGATCCCAGGGTCTTGGGATCGAGTCCTGCATCAGGCTCCTTGCTTGGCAGGGAGCCTGCTTCTCCCTCTGCCTCTGCCTGACACTCTGCCTGCTTGTGATCTCTCTCTCTGACAAATAAATAAATAAAATCTTTAAAAATTAAAAAAAAAAATGAACCTCACAAGACTAAGATTTTATAGAGCAGTAGCATACACTTAAAATTTTTCTAGACTTCTCCACTTTTCTTATGCAAAGCAAGTATTAGGGAGAAGTTGTTAACACAATTGGTAGATTTAAGACTGATTCCATAACTTGTATTCAATTTCTCCAGGGCTAAGTAATATATTAAGTTGTATTTCTAGGCAGGAAATAAACAGTCACAAAGTTTATATATTTCATACTTTAGTATTTTATAAATTTGAGGCTCTATTTTAGGTAAATTTAATACATTCATTAAGTGATTTTGTGACTATTTGCGGTCGCAATATTTATTTCAGATAGTGCAAGGGAACAAGTGTAATATTCAGTTTTTTATACCTGTACTATTTGAAAACATGAAAATTCATATTTTTTTGTGGAGACTGGTCAGGACAACACAGATTGCAACTTAATTTTCAACAATTATGTCACTTGTCTTAAATTTGCCTTTCAATTATTGCTGTCACTTAAAAAATTTTGATTGTTATATTGATATAAAAATAATAAGAATACTAGGGGTGCTTGGGTGGCTTAGTCGGTTAAGCATCCGACTCTTGATTTTGGCTCAGGTTGTGGTCTCAGGGTCCTGAGATTTGGCCCTTCATCAGGCTCTGTGCTCAGCGTGGAGTCTTGTTGAGATTCACTCTCTCCCTCTCCCTCTACCTCTGCCCCTTCCCCTGCTCATGCACTCTTTATCTCTCTCTAAAATAAATAAATAAAATCTTTTTAAAAAGTAATCAGAATACTATCCATAAACTTTGTAAGTTTGTCACAAACTTTAAAAAATCAGATAAGATTAATGGCATAAATTTCAAGAAGTTTCATGTGTACTTTGTGAAACGATTACCACAATCAAGTTAGTTAATGCATCAATCATGTCACATGGTTACCTTTGAGTTACACACCCATTACAGTAGTGGTAGAAGGAAGAGAGTGATCGGTTTTATCTGAATGTCTTTAAGGAAGTATTTACTACAAGATGTTTATGTTGAGTCTAGTTTCATGAGTACCATATTTCAGAATTGGGAATACAAAGCGTACAGAAAAGAATCGATAGAGCAGGACTGAGACTGCAATCCTTACAAGGTCCTGCTTGCAAATTTGTCCCTTGGCTGGGATCTGGAAACTTAGAATTTAGAATTGTTTCTACCATGCCCTGATAAGAATGATTCACTATGTCTAAACTATCTATACAAATAATACAGCTTTTGCTGAATACTTGGTTTCCTTCTGGGAGTCTGGAAATTTGGTATGTGCTAGGGGGCTAGACAGAGGATGGCTGCATGGCCAGCCCCCATTAAAAATCCTGGGCACTGAGTTTCTAAGGAGCTTTCCTGTTAGACAACATTTCACATTTATTGTCACAACTTACCACTGGGAGAATTCAATGCATCCTATGTGACTCCACTGCGAGAGGATCCTGGAAACTTGCCCCTGGTTTCCTCCAGACATCACCCCTTCGCCTTCTCCCTTGCTCCTATTTATTTGTACCCTTTAGCTGTAATAAATTACAACTGTATGACTGTATACTTAGTTCTATGAATCCTCCTAGCGAATCAACCTAGGGGTAGTCTTGGAGAGACACAGTACAGGATAGGTTTTTTGGGAGGTCATCTTTGGCAGAGAAAACAGTAGTGGTCAGAGACAAGGACTACTTGTTAAAAAGGAAACACATTCTATTTTGGGAACTGCACCTCATTTTGAATGATTCTGCTAAGATGGGGAGGACAATTACACAAGGAGACAAAGACGACCTTAAACCTTATCTAGGTATTTGGTTATTTCCCTTGTTAAAGGCTTTGATTAGTTCAATTCTTATTTGGTCAAGCCTTCTTCAAAGCTGCTTACTGAGAATGAGCACAGAAAGGTAGTAACTGTTCAACTGAAGTCCTGTTTGAACTTGTCTGAAGACTCAAACATCACTGCTCCAAGAAAATTGTTCTGATTCCAACCAGCGAAAAATGGAATCTGTCCATAGTCTTATTTTTCAAAATATTTATTCTAAAGTAAGCTCCTTGAGAGGATTGTGTTTTGTTTTGTTTTTTAAGATTTATTTATTTGCGAGAGAGAGAGAAAGCATGAGCAAGAAAGAGGGGGAGAAGCAGAGTCCCCGCTGAGCAGAGAGCCCAATGCGGGGCTTTATCCCAGGACCCTGGGATCATGACCCGAACTGAAGACAGACAGTTAACTGACTGAGCCACCTAGGTGCCCAAGAAGGATTATGTTTTGTTTTTATTTTTCCTTAATGCAGTGCCTAGCATAGTGTTTTATTAATAGAAGACATTTAATAAATATATTTATGATCCCTTATGAGATTATGAGCTTCTTACAAGATAGGACCATATTTTATTCATCTTTGTGTCTCTGTAATCTAGTACAATATCTGGTTTACATTATCCATTCTTTCATTTCCAGGATATTTATTGAACATCTATGATGTAGCGCACACAGTTCTAGGTGCTTGTAATTAAATAGCAAACAAGATAATGGGGCTAACAGTCACATGGGAGCTGAATAAATGTTTGTTGCATTCACTGGTATTTATCAGCCAGACTCTTGACTTCCACAAGCCTGGCCCTGTGAAAGCTGTCCCTATCTTTCTCCTATATTTTATTTGCCTTCTTCCTTTATCTGTACACTGTAATTCTGGTTTTGAAACTGGACTAACTACTTCGGCTCTTGTCATTTAGATTTTTCCCCTCAGAAATGGCATCAACTCCTGGTCTAAAACAATTGTAACCAAAACCCAGTTGCACTGACCAAGATGAAATATGACAATTATACATTGTAATTTATAATTACAATTATAATGTGTAATTTAGATGATGTGTTCCAACAAAGGCAGGGAGTTGCTTGTTTCTTTTGCTTCTATAGTCTCAGAACTCAGGACGGTACTTTCTCAATAAAAATTTGCTGAGCAAGTCAGTTGAATAAATAATCTTATATCAGTGTCCAATGAAAGTTTTATCAATGAAATATTATTTAAAATTATTTTTTGGAAAATAATATTAGCCAGGGGAGCCAAAACATGCAACACATAATGTGAAAGAGGCTGAAAACTTCAAGATGATTCTATAATGAAAAAATTTCCTGAGATGGGAGGCAGAGAAGTTGGACTCTGGGAGTTTTGAGACTAACTTGCAATAATAGGACTTTTGTCTGGTTATTTAAAATTTTGTGTACCTCTGTTTTCTCATCTGTGAATTGAAGATATTGAAAGAGATTTCTACGCTCTCTTTCACATCAGCATTAAATCCATGTGATTGTTTAAAAGAAATGATACCTGATGGGCGTTATGTACTTGCCTGTCATCTTTGCTCATGGGCCATGCTAATCTTCTCTATATGGTTCCAATTTTAGTATATGTGCTGCCAAAGCAAACACCCTGATGGGAGTCATGTATAACCTAATTTGACTGGTTCTGTAGACTACTTCCATCAGTTGCTGGTCATTTTCTCACATCCTAAATTTATTAATGTCTCAGACAGCAATGACAATGGTGATGGGCAGGCAAATATAATAGGAACAACAGTATCAACTTAAAGGAAATACTCTTTCTAGCAGATGAAGCCTTATCGAACTATAAAATAAAATAGTAAGCTAGGGGATGAGTAAGTAGGGAACAAAATAAGATGATGAATTTTTATCTGTCTCTTACGGTGTATTTGAATTTAAGTGCTGAATAGCAGTAAGAAGGTTGAATTGATGTAGACTGATCCAGGAAGACAGATTTTCCTTTCTGGAAAATTTCTCGTAGAATTTTACGTGCTTCATAGATATAAAATCTGTTATCATTATTTTTAATAGTGATATGTCTTAGTAGATATATTATTTATATTTAAGACGTAATAGTTTCTCATAGATTTGTATAAATTAGCAAAACAATGTATTTGATACAATAAAATGAATACCAGTGATATTTGCCTCCTGTGCTAACCCTCTTGAGAGTTAACACTTAGATAAATTCTATAACACATAGATCACATTATTGAGGATTGCCTTGGGACAGGCTGCCGTTGCTATTTGTCCAAATATACAACTATCTGGGTCTTTCATCAAGAATGAGAATTCTCGGACAAAAACAAAGATTTACCATGGAGTCTGAAACAGGCAGACAAGTACCTTTAAACAGTAAGCAATCTTTTCAGATTGATTTTTTTTCCCTTTCATCAAGAGTCAGTGTCAATGATGTCTGGCTTTCCCTAGGATTCATGACATAAAATTTTTATCTTAGGAAATGTTTGTTAAAAACAAACAGGGCACCTGGGTGTCTCAGTCGCTTAAGCATCAGACTCTTGGTTTTGGCTCAGGTTGTGATCTCAGGGTCATGGGACCTGCTCAACACCCAGTCTGCTTGGCCCTCTCCTTCCTCCCCCCTCTACTCCTTCCCCCACTCGCGCACCTGCTCTTTGCCCGTGCTGCATTCTGAGCACGCCTGTGTGAGCTCTCCCTCGCTCTCTAAATGAATGAATAAAATCTTAAAAAACAAACAGACAATATTTAGTGTGTACTTTTATTATATGATGTCTATAATCCAGCACCAGGATGTTGTATCTGTCCATAATTATTTATCTGGAGTGTAAGTTTTTGAAGGCCCTGATTCTGGAAACACATAAGACTATCATGAAGATTTATGTTTGGATTTCCAGTAGAAACTGTTAAAAATCAAATGTTTTTTGATTTATTATACTTTAAGCTAAATATGAAAGGAGTGGGGGGCTGGTTCTTCTAAATCCTTTTTTAAAAGACTAAATAAAAAGTTTAAGACTGCTAAAATATGACCTCTCAAAAACTTCTCAGCAACTTTTTGAGAAAAAAAAATTGTGATTGGTAAGCCACGTTGATGGTAAAACTAATTTTAAAATGAATCTTTACATAAATTTTAAGTTCAGTGTATCATTCACAAAGCTATTTGTAGTTAATTTTTCAAACACTGGATCTGAACATAGTCACCTTTGTCTAAATGCTCTATTTTGGTCTGATTTTGAAATTCTCAATATTACATGTTGGATATCTCCTTGATTTTTGACTCATGTCATTTTCAAGAAAATCATAAAAAATTATGTCATTAGAATTTATATTTCATGTTTTTCCCATTCAAATTTGTCAGTTATAATCCTCTTGCTACAAGCTTACCTTATCCAATACCAATATTCTGTCTTCTGTTTATGCAGTTCTTCAAAGAATTCATCCAGCCCCAAATCTCCAACGCTAAACTTCAAGTTAGTTATTACCAAATCCATTCAGTTATTAATTCCATTGATAGATATTTACCGGGTATCTTCTGACCTGCTAGGCACTGTGTTGAGAACAATGGTAAGAATTTACCCCATCCCAGTCTTTCTTTCTTCTTATTTATTCACTCATTCTTTTATTCAACAAATATTTAATAGACTGCTATTTTGTGCCAGGAAAAGTACTAAGTGGAGGATTATAGTTTTCAATTTCTTCGAGACATGAGAAATATAAAAGGATAATTTCAACTTTAAGAAGTAAGTGTTAGTATGATAAAGCTTTTACGTAGGTAGCCCCGGAAGATGAGTGGGCATGGAGGGTCGAGAAAGGATTTTGCATTATTTAGCATCTTGCCTGAGATATCAAACCCAAGCCAGTTGTCTTGGTTTAGATTTCTCTAGAAGTTGACCCTGAGACAAGGATTCAAATGCAAGTAGTTTATTTGGTAAACTGGTAAACAAGCGGGGAAAGAAAACAGGGAGGAGAAAGATGCCAAAATAAAGTATACATGATCAGAACAGTTACCACCATGGACAACTGGAACTCGATCCCTCTAAGGAAATAGAAGAAACACTATGGTATACAGCTTAGAGTTACCTACCATCCTCTGCCCCAAGTTGAAGAATCTGGTTTTTATTCACCAGCTCTCTGTCCATCATTGTCCACTTCTGGGGACCCCAACTCTTTGTCACTTCTAGGTTTCCTTATGCATGACTACATGTGCTCTCAAGGCTAAATAAAACCTTAAGACCAATAAGTGCAGGTATTTACATTAAGCAGTCTTGGATGTATATAAATGAATGTTGTAGACATATGCACTGGGTAGCAACACCATCTGCTAAACCAGGTAATTCATAGAAGGAATTTAACACAGGAAATTGGTTGTGAGGTTGTCAAAAGTGCTGCAAGAACAAAGGGGGAAAAGTGAGGTGATATCAAGATTAGCAACTGCAGGAAGCCCGTATGACCCCTAGGGAAAGAGGAACACAGAGGGGAAAGAATGTGTCTGGGCCAGGAGCCAGGGCTGTGCAGCAGAAGTCTGAATCACTGAGAAGACAAAGCAACCACTGGAGATGTTGACTGAAAAAAGAGTCAGATAAAGATATACCCTGGTTTTGTCTATCTTCCTGTTCTCCAGAGTCCAGCCAATACTTCCCATTGGCCAAACCCAGCAAAACTTTAGTCAGAGACTCCTGGTAAGTGTTGGCTTCAGGGATCAGGCCCCTGAAATACACAGCAGAGTAGAGAAGGGCAGGGGATAGACCTCAGCCAAAAGGCAAATAACCAGGCAGGTTTCTTTAGGATATATTGCCTAAGCAGAGTTGTCAAGATTTCCCCCACCGAATTTTATTTTGCACTTTTTGTCACCAAACCACCTCTATTGCATTGAGGGTAGTCTCTTTCTAACCCTAAAAAAGTGGTATACTCAGGTTCTTTTCCCAGGCTACAATCCTTCTTTCTACATCTAATTGTCTTTCAAAATCCAGGTTATAACCTTCCTAAATATTCTAGGCGGCAACGATGTCCCCTTTTCTGAGAGTTTTAGTGTGTGTGTTTGTGTGTGTGAGACAAACTATTCTATGCCACCGTGCATTGGTTCCTGTTTAATGAGTGTTTTATTTGTCTCTTCCCCACTTCCCTGAAGTGCAGGGACTCGTATAGAATTACATTGTGCTGTTTGATAGAAAAGAGAAAATATCGCTAGCTATTTTTCTCTCTTGTGTAAACATGGATTATCTAGGCTGATATGATAGTTTCTCTACCGTTAGCGATCTATAGCCCTAATCCTAAATATATTGCTTCCACTTCATGATCTGAATTAGCTGCTGTGAACCTAACCACTATGCCCACATTCTGGCTAGCAGGATGGAGGCCATGAGGAAGAGACCAACCTCCTGGTAGATCACTTTAAGGTTATTACACATCATATGCACTTAAAGCCACATAGTGAAATAGTCACACTTGGATGCCAGAGAATCTGGAATATTACTTATTCCAAGTAGTCACATGCATTACGCTGGATCCTTTAAGAAGCAAACATCAAGACGGAATTAGCTGTGCAAAAGCTTGACTGGGGGGATGCTTATGAAGAACAAAGGAGAGAGAGAGCAGGAACAGGCAGGGAAAACTTTCAGATCATGATTGATACAGATCTGACATCTGAGAAAGGAAGGAATTAAGTAGGAAGAACTTTATACTGCAGTACAACTCTGAGAAAGTCTCAGGAAGGCCTGTAGGAAGGCCCAGAACAAAGATTTCTTGTTAAAGAAGTCCAGTGTTGGGCATGAAAGGCCCAGTTTGGTGCCCCAGCTGCGCTCAATCCTCCCAACTGGCTGTCTCTGGCAAGGGGTCATGAGTGGTTCTCCTGCGGGTTGCTGCACAAGGTGACCATGGCCCCTCGCTTCAATTACTATAGAATCTTCACAGAACCCTTCCTCACATTTCTTTTCTACCCTGTTAACTTCCAATGCAATATTATATCCATGGCTGTGAAATATTACACGCATATGCTTCATGAGTAATCTGCTCACTTTCAATGTCAGTTCATACTCTAGTTTTTTCCCGGTTTTCTAGCAAAACCACACATTTAGAGAGGCTTTCAGAATTAACAAGATTATGAGTTCCAACACATCTTCCAAAGCCAAGGAAATTTTTCTAAGAAAGATGGGATTTTATTAGTTGTTAAATGGAACTTGTTAAAGAGGATGAACACTGACAAAGGCAGCATAATATTATGGGTTTGTAGAATTCAGAATGAAGGAAATGAACACATGTAATTTCCTAGATGAAATCTAGTTCAACTTCTGCAATTAGGGAACAGCTGAGGAGAAGGAGGCACAGATAATAATCTACCTAAGTTCCCACAGTACATTGAGGCAGCATCAGGCCAATTTCCCAATATTTTGGTGTGTGCTCTGCTCTGCCTCTCTTTTCACATTGGGCTTTTTCACCAAACATTGCTAACTGGTGAGCTCTATTTGGAGGTCATATCCTACAGAAGGAATTGAACAGAAATAAAGTGATTTGGGGTTTTAAAGGTCAGGCCAAAAAGGCTATTTTCCTGGAGAATGAAAGACTTTGTTATACCCATTAAGCATAATAATTGGTGACTGATAGTCATAATGCCTCATGCTCTGGTTAACCTAATCAACAGAATCTGCAAAATATCAATCCATTCACTGCTTACACTAGGAGGTACTTCTGGAGAAATGCTAGGCTTTCATATTAATTGGAACAAATTGCACATAATGGGTTTCTCTAAATGGTCTGATGCCTCATGCTGTCAAATCTTCACAGTCCAGATCTGGAGGATCACTCTCATGGGCATAAAGATGCAAACAGCTTCATCTTCCCAAAGTTGTTCACCTGTGGTATAGAGGACTGCTGCATGAATCACAAGTAATAGTAGTTTGCTACTCTTTCTACCATTATTGTTAAGCAGAAAATAAACTGCAAAGCTAAACATTAACCCCAGGCTTACTTACATCTTCATTCCGTGCCTCTGAGAATTCAGGTGCATTTTCAACAAGTTTACAGCTTCATAAGACATTAATATAGCCCTTCTTTTGTAGTAATGTTCTGCCAAGTATAGTGCTCAGAATGGCATCATGTGTACTACTAATAGTGCATTAAATCTCTCTCGGATCCTGCCGACCCCCAGGATCAAGGCTGTTCCAGGGGAGTGTTTGAAGAGATTGCTGATGCTCAGTATCGATAACAAGGAGCCAAGGGTGAAGGCTGCATTCAGTACTGAAATTGTGTCTTCTTTTACAATAAACACCTACAGCTTTCTTTTCTCTTTTGGACCCTGATGTCATAATAATAATCAGAGAAAGGTCCTCAGCAGAGAGAAGGTAACTGGGCCAATGAGGTAACAATAAATGCATCATGCAAATTCCAGGAACAAGATAAAAAACCAATTGGACCAGGGTTGTGCTAGTTTGTCCTGACTTTTTTCCCAGTCACACTTAGGAATGAGTGCCCAGGTGATTAATTGTGGCACCTTTTATCAAATAGTGAGAGCTTAGCTGCAAATAACAGAATATCCAGACGGAAGTGGCTCAGACAGGAAGAATGTTACTATCTTACATAGTAAGGAGTCTGCAAATAGATGGTTGCATATTTAGGGATTCAATGACATCATCAAGGGTTAAGGATCTTGTCATTCTTCTGATCGACCACCCAACATTTACTATGTTCATGGTCATTATGGTTTGTCAAAGAGCATGTT
The DNA here is from genome assembly GCA_028534135.1 of Potos flavus. Classification (NCBI taxonomy): domain Eukaryota; kingdom Metazoa; phylum Chordata; class Mammalia; order Carnivora; family Procyonidae; genus Potos; species Potos flavus. Next base: position 71,775,357 of record CM052886.1, read on the forward strand.
GACCGGTTATTAATTTAAAAAACAAAAATGCAGGACTCATGGATGGCTCAGTTGGTTAATTGTCTGCCTTCAGCTCAGGTCATGATCCCTGGGTCATGGGATCCTGTCCCACATCGGGCTCCTTGCTCACCGGGGAGCCTGCTTCTCCCTCTGCCTGCCGCTCCCCCTGCTTGTGCTCTCTCTCTCTGACAAATAAATAAATAAAATCTTTAAAATAAATAAATAAAAAACAAAAAATCCCTAATTCCCAGTTGATTAAGTGCAATTTATAAACTTTGTGAAAAATAATGGAGGCTAATACTTTTATGACATTATCCTAGGGAAAACGAAACTCTTTAAGAAGTCACACAAAATTTTAAAAATCATGAAGATTATTACTTTAACTATTACTAAAATTAACATATTCTATTGATCAAATTGCCATAAAGAGTGAAAATTTAAGTCACAAACTAAAAAATATTTATAACATAGCCTATAAAGGAATAAATTCAGAATATGTATATATTCAGTATAACACTTATCAATTAAGAAAAATATAAACACTCAAATAGAAAAATGAGCCAAAGATATAATTTTATAGCCCAGGCAAATAAAGGCCCTTAATCACATAAAAAAGATGTTCAACCTATATAATAGTTAGGTAATTTGATAATTAAAACCTCAGCTGCAATGGACTGAATTTTTATCCCCCAACAATTCATATGTTGTGGCTCTAACCACCAACATGATCTCTTTGGAGATGAGGCCTTTGGAAGGTAATTAAAGTTGCCTTAGTTTATGAGGGTGGGGCCCTCATGATATGATTAGTGACCTTAGAAGAAGAAGAGGAGAAAGAGATCCTTCTCTTACCAAGTAAGGTCATACTGAGAGGGTAGCCAGCTGCAAGCTAGGGAGAGAGCTCTCACGAGAACTTGACTATGTCAGCACCCTGATCTCAAACTTCGAGCCTCCAAAACTGTGAGAAAATAAATTTCTGTGTTTAAGCCACCCAATCTATTATGGTATTTTGTTATGGCAGCCAGAGCTGGCAAAGACAATAACATATGTCAGATTGGCAGCTATTAAAAAATGAGATCATGTCATGTATGTTGGCCAATTTATGGATTAAAAGAAATCACATCCACTGCTTGTGGGTGAATAAATTGGAACAACTGTGTTGGAAAACAGTTTGCCATTCCCTAGAAAATCTGAGCATGTAAACATCCTACATTTCACCTAGAAATTAAAGAAACTCTTCCAAATACGCACTGGGAAATAAGCATGTAAATGTGTAAAGCAGCTTTGTCCATCATGGCCCAAAACTAGCTTATCAACAGCAAAATTGACAAATATATTGTGACACATTTATAATACATAAGAATGCTGTAATACAATGAAAATAAACTGTAACTAACTCACAGGGTTAATGTAAAAAAGATAATATAAAATGAAAGAAGCAAGTCACAAAATAATTCTTACCATAAGATTTCATTTACATGAAGTTCAAGAACAGGTAAAACAAAATTTCATTTTATATTATTTTTATTCAAATTTATTAATATACAGTGATATATTAGTTTCAGGTGTATAATATGATGATTCAACAATTCTATTCATTTTGCAGTGCTCATCAAGGTATGTATATTCTAAATCCCCTGTATCTGCTTTACCCATCCCCTCATCCACTTCCCATCTGGCAAACCACCAGTTGGTTCTCTGTATTTAAGAGTCTTGTTTTTTTGTTTGTTTTTTCTTTGTTTATTCATTTTTTTTCTTAAATTCCACATATGAGTGAAATTGTATGGTATTTGTCTTTCTCTGACTGACTTATTTCACTTAGCATTGTATCCTCTAGTCTATCCATGTCCTTGCAAATGGCAAGACTTCATTCTTTTTATGACCGAGTAATATTCCATTATATATATACCACATTTTCTTTATCCTTTCATCTATCACTTCCATATCTTGGCCATTGTAAATAATTCTGCAATAAACATAGGGATGCATCTATCCTTTCGAGTGTTTTTTCATTTACTTTGGGTAAATACTTAGTAGTGGAATTACTGGATCATATGGCAATTCAATTTTTAATTTTTTCAGGAATGTCCATACTGTCTTCCACAGTGGCTGTACCAGATTGCATTCCTACCAACAGTGTAGTCTAACTACATTAAAGTGCCTATGTCAGTAATCGTCCCTCAGAACAGTGTACTACTTGATTATACTAGTCACCAAACATGGTTAAACATGTACTAGCAACAGGCCTCTGGGGGAGGGGATGATATACATCCTTGAAGCCAAGTAGCTGGGAACGCCCAGCCCACTCAGGGTGGAACGCTGCCTGCTTCTTTTTTCTGTTATCTCCCCTGCTTCAGAGATCACCTGTAGTTAATTAAATAATCCCTTTCAATGTGTTTACTCAACCACAAATCCTATACTGCTTGATCAGGCATATCTTGCTTATCTATAATCTCCTTCAGACTCCTTTGTTGATTGTTATCTTGTATCTAATAAATACGGGACTGAGGAGTTGTTTGGGCAGCAATTTTCTCAACTGCTGACCCCTGCTCCCGTTCTCTTGAAGCTGACTTGTTTGTGCCTCATTCTTCTCCCGTGGGCCATCAGAAAGCGGCAATGTCATTCACCTCATTGTCGTCTCACTGTGTAGGCATTTATCATTTTACATCATCACAAAAGAGAGTGAGTACAGTACAATAAAATATTTTGAGATAGAGGCCACATTCATGTTACTTTTATTAAAATATATTACAGTTACGATTGTTCAATTTTATTGTTATTAATCTCTTACTGTGCCTAATTTATAAGTTAAGATTTGTCGTAAGTATGCATGTAGAGGAAGAAAAACATACTTATATATAGGGTTCTGTACTATCTGTGGTTTCAAGCATCCACTAAGGGTCTTGGAATGTGTCCCCCAGAGTTAAGGGGGAACCATGAACTCTGTGAAGCCAGGGCTGAAAATGCAAACGTTACCCCTTTGCCAACTCCCTCTCTGTTAGGCTGGCAGCAGAGGGCACTAGAGGCAGCCTGGAAGGCAGCAAGCTAGAAAGGGATTGGAAACTTCCTGCTGGGCATCCTATTCCTGTCAGCAGCTCCAGGCAATGGGTTCCAATCTTCAGATTGTTAATTCCACGTTTCTAGTCATGGAGTTACTGACACCAGGAAGTGCCCTCTTTGCCTTGGTCTGAATCCAGATCTCCTCCCATTTGCTAGGGTCTGATAAACTGAATTCTTCCCTTTCTTTCCCTCAAGACTTGGGGCTGGAAGCTGTTTCCTACATTTTCTATCATGTTTACCTCACAATTCTCTTTTTGCCTTGTAGTCTTCGAAAAACCTTCCAGTTAACAAATTCTCTGGATCAAATTCACTCTTAAAATAGCTGTAGTGGTTTCAGTTTTGCTGACTTGACTCTGAGTATGTCATTCACTTTAGCTTTTTCTTTCTGGAAGATATGGTTGCCTCCAAGAGGAAGTTAAACATAAAAGTTACCACGCAACTTTTTTTTTTTTTTTTTTTTAACTTTTCTTTCTAAGCATGTGGTTTGTTAGGATAAGAACAAGTCTTTGATTAAATTCTGCTACACATTCCAACATCTATAGGCCAGCAGAAACAAAATTGGTACAATAAATTTTGTAATTCATTGAAGTCCCAGTTTTTATCTTTTTAAATGCTTGGGGGGGGGGAGACACTAAAATAGGTTCAGTAGAGGCCTGTCCAACATATTGTAGTGGCAGAGTTCAGCTAGGCATCTAGTCAGATCAGGTGGGAGGACCCTCCAAAAACATTTTAACACAGTGCTAAAGCCTAATTAAGGACTCACCTTTAGTCCTAGGAACCATAGGCTATTGAGCTCACTAAGTTCTTATACCCATCCTATGCAATGATGAAAAGGCCGATCTACACATCTTGAACAACACTTAGTCAACAAATGAAAAAATATTTTCTAACAAGCTCTCTGGTTCTTTTTAGAAATAACTAGTAAAGGGCGCCTAGGTGGCTTAGTCTGTTAAGGGTCCAACTCTTGATCTCAGATCAGGTCTTGATGTCAGGGTTGTGAGTTCGAGCCCCACATTGGAGCCCGCTTAAAAAAAAAAAAAAAGAACAGTGGTGAAAACACCTAGTCGTGTTAGTTAGTGATGTCTGAACTGTATACATGTGACTAGAATCTTTTAAATTCTGACTGTCTATACCAGGATTGGAGTATTTTAAATGATAACTAACCACCCCGGGAGTATACAAAAAATATTACATACCCTGCACTGTACACATGGAGCATACGTGTGTGTGTGTGTGTGTGAGTGTGTGCATGTGTATTCATCAGTAATGAAGTATTACATTGTAATTTATAGTTGGTATAGCATCAAGCATGGTTCACATCCTAAGGCTGGAAGAAAAGACTTCCCTGGGCACATTGCCTCTCCTTGCCTAAATAATACTGGGGTTCTGTTATCAAGACCAACAATATCTGCCTCAAGCCTAAGTATGTTTTCTAGATTTGTAAATCTTTACATGTTAGGCTGGTAGAATTTAACTTTATTAGATTGTATGAGGAAGATTAAAATTTTATTCGTGACTCTAGTATTTATATAAAAGTTTCCGTATTTCGCCCAGGGCAGTTCTGGCTTATTTTTGTTATCTTAGTACATTATTGGTAAGAACTCCTTCCATTTTCAATAATGATCAGGTTTGGACAATACAATATTCAATGACTCTAGTAAATAGAGTAATAAAATGAATCCTGTTGATTTTCATTGTCAACATGCTTAATTAGTTTGGGTGGACACATAAAATGCTATATAGTCTCTAAAAATGTTTTCTATTAAGGTTGAAAGGTGGATTATTATTTAAATTTATTTTCAGAACTGCAGTAAGTTTTACTTTCTGCAGTTCTAACCCTCTACATGTCTGTATGAGTTCTAAGTATGAATTTAAAGTATTTTTTCTCTGCACATTGGGAGAACGTAGTACGTAATTAAAATGAAAAATTAAAATTTGATGAGAAAACTCTGTTCTCTGTTTCCCAACAAATGAAATATCAATGTGTTCTTAGATTATAAATGAGAGTTTTCAACCAAGAAATGTAAATTGATTAGGAGTGATTTAGTGCAACTCACTGCATCTGTACTAATTACACAAAATAAGAAATCATCTTTACCTTGGAAATCTCAAAATCTGCTATAATGTTAGTGAAAGTATTAGTAAATAAAACTTCTGGCTTTTAATTCAGCTGATCAAAGCCATTTAAAGGAATAAAAAAATGTGTAGCACCAGAGAGACACTTAAAAGCTCAAATGGTAGGAAAGATGTTTGTGTGCAACAGGCACCTTGAAACTACAGTAATTAGCCTTGAGTTAATAGCTGAGCAAAAACCCAAACGTTGAACCTGAAACAAAATTACTGCATCTGATATATGCAAAAGATATCATATTCATAAACAGGTTTTAAAAGGCTTTTTTTCTCCAATATTTTCATACAAGAGAGAATAGAAATCTGCATATTGCCATACTAGCTTAGAGGTATAGAGCTCTTGATTTTCTTAAAGATGCTTAAGAGAATTCTTTGTAGAAGCTTTGAAGAGGATTTGGAAATAACCCCCAGTGATGAAGTTATATGCTCCTGGGATCCAACTGGACAACATGCCCCCTAAATCTAGACATGTTAAGTTAATGAGTCTGGGAACATTAAGTCTAATATAATTTTCAGTCCTGACTTTCTGTTCTTTCCTGCAGAAGGCAGTCTGAGAATAATCTACAATCCCTTCTCTTTTATTATATTTATAAAGGTAACAGGCCATCCTGCTTATCTCTCCTAATCAGGCCAGGTGTGGGAATGGTAGGCTTTGTCTAATTTTCAACTCTGAGCCGTAAAGGTCACTGCTGACAAAAGGTTTTGATTTCTCTTATTCACTGTAGAACTATTTACTGTAAAATACCTCTATAATTGATATTTAAAGAGGTTTACTTTGTCTAGCCTTAAGAAGATAAAGTGTAGAGAGGTGATTTAATTTCATTCTGAAGCCTATTCTCTGACAGTGGTTTTCAGTTCTATTAAAGGTCAGGGCAAAAGGTACAGAGCAAAGGAACAAGAGAAATGTAAGGTAGATGTTAGAAACTTTTGGGTCTTAATTTGAGAATAACTAGAATTTATTGGCCAGATATTTGTTCTTCTGAGGATATTGAAGGAAAGGGTACCAAATCATTTTCCTGGGAAGTTTGGGATGCTATCTTTGCTGGACCAGAGTAAGCAGTGGTTAAATAAGTAATGTTATTCTTTTGAAGTTGACTATGTGCAGTCCTTCTCTCTCTCTCTCTCATCTATCTATCTATCATCTATCAATCACTTAAAGTACTTTGTAACTATTAATGCATTTTGTTAATCTAAATTTATAAAACCTGCCTAGCAACCAGTAAGAACTCCTTTGAGAAATCTAATTCCTCAAACAATATACTTGAAGCTTTATAGTAGACTGAACATTTAAACTGCTATTTGTATGAGATTGTGAATGAATGTATGTGTATGTGTGTTTTGAAAGCACTGTATCAAGAAAATCTTGTTTCTTCTAGGTGGCTACAAAACTAAGAACCACAAAGTCCTCAATTAAGCCTCTGAGGAGACTTGAGAAGTCAGGGACTCTAAGGAATCAGGAAATAACTGTTTGAGATTTGAATCGCTAATATATATATCTAGTGACTCCTTCAGTGGGTCAGACTTGAATCTGAAAAGGGATAATGATTTGTTTCTCAACAAGTTTGAATCTCTACTGTTTGGCAGAAACCAATAAAAGATCTCATTTCATTACAAGATACTTAATGGGGCCGTTAAGAACCTCAGCTCCCTCAGTGCCTGACTCTGGCAGATAATCTCTCCAAGAATTAAAAGTAGGCAAGTTTATTTAGTTTTAACTATTCAGTCTGATTTTTAATTTTCAACTTCATTGCTGACATTTTATCTTCAGCTGTAAGTACAAAAACATTTCAAACCCTTTATTATCAAATTCAGTTTAGTTATTCTGTTAAAATATCAGCAATAGGCTAGCTACCGGGGTCATGTAATTGTTAAGATACTTAGTTATTGGTCTTTCTTTGTCAGAAAAAAAGAATTTTTTGGTTTTTTAAATTTCAAATAGCCTTAGCAGCATCTAATTTCATAGCCAATGAATAATGTTATTGAAAAGAAAATTCTAAAAATTACTACCTATACCTTTAATGAAGAATTAAAAATGTCTTCTTTTTTTAATTTTTGTTTAAAGATTTTATTTATTTATTTATTTGACAGAGAGAGAGATCACAAGTAGGCAGAGAGGCAGGCAGAGAGAGGGGGAAGCAGGCTCCCTGCTGAGCAGAGAGCCTGATGCGGGGCTCGATCCCAGGACCCTGAGATCATGACCTGAGCCCAAGGCAGAGGCTTTAACCCACTGAGCCACCCAGGCGGCCCTGGAATTAAAAATGTCTTAATAAAATTGATGTTTTGTATATTATCCAATACTCTTGAAAGACGTTGGCATCTTCTTAATATTGACTTCACATCTATTCAATACTCAGGGATTGAACACATTTTAGCAATAACTTTTATGTGAATCTAAGCTGTTTAGCTTCTGCTATTGCTCCATTTTCGTGAAGTTATTTGATAATTTTTAATAAGCTGCTCAAACATTTATCAGTGTATTGCTCTAATCCATGTACACATATACAATACTATATAGGCACATATATATGTATATGCATATAAACACATGTTCATATGAAACATATTCCAGTATTTTTCAAATAAGTAGGTAATACCCTTTGTTGTACTTGTCTGCATGAACGTATTATGAAAAAAATAAAATGGAGATATACATTGAATATCTGGAACTGTAAAAATTTCACATAATCTAATCAAGAAAGTGAGATGCAGATTTTTGGAATCTCCCCTAAGCTGTGATGTCAATGATATTGATTAGCTTTTCATAGCCTCCTGTTCATCTTATGTGGGTATTGGAATACCAACAGTGTACATTTTAGCAGCTGCCCCCATCCCACAGTTCTTGCTTCTTACTTTGTGTGTGGTTTTCTACTTGAATGATGCTCTATGTGCTGTATGGGTTATGGAACCATTTCAGATCTTCTTTTTTTTTTTTTTTTTCCATTTCAGATCTTCCAAGGAATCCAGAGCCCTGTGGAACATGGTCAGTGTTGGCCTAGGTGAAACTTAAAAGGTTTTTTCATTTTAAAGTACTAGGTGCCTGGGTGGCTCAGGTCATGATCCCAGGGTCCTGGATCAAGCCTCACATCCCTGCTCAATGGGCAGCCTGCTTCTCCCTCTCCACCACTTGTGCTCTCTTGCATGTGATCTCTCTCTCTCTCTCAAATAAGTAAAATCTTAAAAAAAAAAAGAACTCAATATCATTAAAAATAAATAAATAAAAGTGCGAGGTCATGTATATATCTTCATCTACACTGAAATGTTTTTATTCCACCTATAATTGAAATGTGTTATTAATCCTTACACTGTTAAAATGCATGAAGTCAATCCATAAGCAAGGAGATGACATTTTGAGAGAAATAATGGGAATACTCACCTGGGAACTGGCAAAGTTAGGTAGAACAGAAATTCTACCCCTATGATCTTTCTAAAATCCCTGAAGTTAGTGTGGCCTTGGACTTTCCACAGGGAACCATTATCCTGTAGCTATATTATTAGCTATATTATATATTAATATTATATATTAGCTATATTATATTATATTATATTATATTATATATAGCTGAAGTAAAGCTCTGCTCTGCTTATTTTCACATTAAGACAGTAGCAATAAAGAAAAGAACAATAATCTTTTATCCTAAGGGCAGGAGGAGCCTATTGATTACAACAGATAAATTGTTAGCAGGTTTTTGTACGATTTGATTTGCTACATCCGTATCAAATGTTTAAAAAATTACGCTGAGATATATTGTAAATGCACTTGCTCTGAAAACCAAGAAAATAAAACAACAAAAATAATCTTTTTCCATAAATGTGGACAATTTCTTGAGGTTTTATTTGTCTTAGATTTATGTATGCAATTCAAATGCATAGAATTTACCACCAGTTGGTTTTCAGCACAGGCTTCTGTTTGTTTGACAGAAGCATGATCAATCTGTGCTTTTCTACGGAGTGTTACACTTTCTAATGTTCCATTATCTAAACTGTGATTACCCAACCTGATCAATTATTCTTAGGTGAAAAAAAAGTCTCCATTCCGAAATGAAAGTGAAGTTAAATTTACTGTATGAAAGCAAAAGAGGAAAAAAAAAAGTGTTGATGGATTTGGTTCTTTAAATTGAATTACTGACAGAAATAAACATTGGAAAAAATATACATGCTATTCCCTCTGCCTAGAATCACTTTTTTAGGTACCACCCTTGGATGGCAGAATCTGACCAAAATATAAGATGCAGATTAAAGATAAGTTCCTCTCTGAAATTTTCCTGACATTTACTAGTTGAAGCTAAGCACTTTTCCTTCCCGATCATGAATCTAGATTGGGCTCAAATGGAGTTTAGGCATAGCTGATAGTATATGGGAAACTCTTAGGTGTGGACTGAAAGAGCAAGTTTGCTTAGGCATTTTAGGCAGTTTATCGATTTCCTAGCTCTGCCTTGGCAAAATACTACAAAGTGAGTGGTTTAGAAGAACAGGAATGTATTCTGTTGCAGTTCCTGAGGCTAGAAGCTCAAAATCAAGGTGTCAGCAGGGTCAGGCTCTCTCTTGGTGTTCCTTGGCTTGCAGCGTCACCATTCGAATCTCTGCTCTGGCTGTCGTCATGTGACACTCTCCTTTGTGTCTGTCTCTTCACCTAGTGATCTCTTCCTGTGTCTTCACATCATCTCTTATAAGGACACCAGTTATCTTTGATTAAAGGCTCATCCTATTCCAGTCTAATCTCCTTAAGTAATTACTTCTGCAAAAACCGTATTTCTAAATAAGGTCACACTCCGAGGTACTGGGTGTTAGGACTTCAACATATCTTTTTGGAGGACATAATTCAACTCCTAATAGGCAGAAAGGAAAGCGTATATCTTGTTGGGGAGTCTGGCTCAAAACCTGCTTGGGGAGGATAGCCTGTCCTCAGTGTTGGATGCTGGCTTCTTGCCTTGGCACTTGGATTTGCTTCTGAGCTCTGTGAGGAGAGGGCAGACACAGGAGGGGAAACAAAGATGGCTAGAGTTTGGGGCACCTGGGTTGCTCAGTTGGTTAAGCGTCTGCCTTCAGCTCAGGTCATGATCCTGGAGTCCTGGAATCGAGCCCTGAGTCAGGCTCCCTGCTCAGCAGGGGAGTCTGCTTCTCCCTCTCCCTCTGCCCCTGATCCTGTGCTCTTTCTCTCTCTCTCATTCAGTCTCTCAAATAGATAAACAAAATCTTAAAAAAAAATGGCTAGAGTTCTCAGGACAGAGTACTAAAGAAGAGAGAGCTGAATGGAGAGAAAACCCCGGAAATCTGAAGATGGTCCCGAGTACTCAGCGAAATACTGATCAGATCATATGTGTGGGGAAACTAAGGCTAGAGAAAGAACCACCTGGAATGATTACAGATAATGTTGCACTACAAAGAATGTTAAAGGTCATCCTTCAGGCAGAAGGAAAATAATGCATAGAAATACAGATCTGCACAAAGGAGTAAAAATGCTCTGGAAATGATAACTACATGGGTAAATATATAAGACCTCCAAATTATTGTTTAAATCTCTTTAAAAATAATTGACTGTTTATCACAAGTAATAACAACGTGTGACGTTTTCTGCTAAGAAAGCATTCATGAAAAACCCTTGGCTTTTGAAGTGGTCAGCCCTGAGTAACTAGAGAACTTACAGATGCTGAAAACTAGGTGACATTTCACCTAAGGAGTATCAGTGGAATTCTCGGCTGCGCATTCTGGTGGCAGGTTTTCTTTATACTAAATGGGGGCTAAGAGCTTGCCAAAAGTTTGCCCCTTGCAGAAGAGAATGGCAGCACCTGTCAAAGGTTTCTGATTCTTTTCTTTCAACCTTGAAACGTGCCCTTAGAGCACTTTTAAACTCCTTTCCTGGGTAGCTTTGGAAAATTGAGAATACTTCACTAATGTGAAGTAGCTTTTAGCTGTTCTCCCTTGAGAGATCTTGTAGAAAGATGTTGGGGAACAACATTTTCTAAGTGCCCTACAGGATGATGAACTCAATGACAAGCCTTTATCCAAATAAACACAAATTGAAAAAAGCTATACTGTCACATAAAAGAACAGATGAGAAATCAGGAAAATTGAATTCAAATCTATTTGAATTCTGGCAACTGACGTAAACATGATGCCAAGTTTTTCAGCCAAATAGATATTTATTTTATGAAATCAGTAACTTAAAAATTTAACAAAAAAAAAAAAAAAGGAAGGAGGAGAAAGAAGAAATCAAAATAAAATCATCAAACACTAAGAGCTCTATTAGAGTTTTATATTAGAAATCCCTGTAGCATTGTCTTAGTCACATGTTCAATTTATGATATGATTTTCAATTAGAAACTTTTCTACTACGAAGAATCAAACTATCTTTATTTCTTCTCTTATTTCTTGATTCTGCAGGGGAGCAGAGAGGACAATTCTGTAACTGTTCTAAACTAAGAAAGCCAGTCAGTTTTGCAAATATTCAACATTTATCTCCGAGATTCATTCTGGGGGTTATCAATGTCTAGCCTGAAGATCATCCAAGTTTTCCCGCACTGTATATATTGTAGTGGGAGTGTGGCAGTTGACGAGAGTGGGCAGATAAGCAAGAGTCAGGCCAGAAGAGCATTTAAATACTTAACTCGGTGGGTCCACAGCCCACTCTTTGGCATTGCCATCAAGGCACCAGTTGAGATGAGGGTGAAAGAATAAGCATATTCCATCTTTCCGGAGCATCGCTTTTACTCAAAATCTGGTAGGATATAGTGTTAAGGACAAAAAAGTTTAAAAGTTTAATATTGTAACAAATAGGGTTATGTTATAGAGTATGTTATTTATGGTAAAATGTGGGTTTAAGGACAGTGGAATCTGGGAGCCTATTATAAAGAGCTGCTATAGTGACTGTTTATTCTGCTTTTTACAGTACTTGGAGAGGGATGATTTGGATGTCTGTTGTAGCTAACAGGGTCTGCATTGAAGAGAAAGGGACTAAATTTGTTTCTTTATTATTAAGTAAGTATAATACTATAATACTATCTTGTCCTACCTGGCTTTCAAGGAAATTGCCAGGCCTAGAGAAAAGAACAAAGAAGGGTGTTGGATATTGAAATTAGAACCTCATAGATGCTAAGCACATGGCCTTCCACTAAGTTACACTCCTTTAGTTTGAGAGGTCTGGAGCAGTAGCACCTCGTAAGCCATAAAGAGGAACTCCTTAACTATGAGGAGGAGAGGAGGTGGTGGTAGAGGAGGAGAAGGAAGAGGAGGAGGAGGAGGGAAAGATGGAGGACGAGGGGTGCCTGGGTGGCTCAGTCGGTTAAGCATCTGCCTTCAGCTCAGGTCATGATCTCAGGGTCCTGGGATCAAGCCCTGCCTCAGGCTCCCTGCTCAACGGGGTGTCAGTGTCTCCCTCTCCCTCCGCCTGCCGCTCCCCCTGCTTGTGCGCATGCTCTCACGCTCTCTCTCTCTGTCAAATAAATAAATAAAATCTTTAAAATCTTTAAAAAAAAAAGATGGAGGACAAGAAGAAGGAGGAGGAAAAGGGTAATAAGAGTGATAAAATCAGAAGAAGCCCATTCTATTTTCTTTGAAGTCCAGTTTCCTACAGGCCATAAACTTCCGTAGGTTCATGCTTTGCATCAAGTTTGGTAATTTTCTTCCCCAAATTACATTATTAGCAAACTCCTATTCAACCTTCAGCTCAGGTATTGTTTCTTCTAATGAAGCATTTTCTGTCCCGCTTTTTTCCTCAGGCACAGTAAGGTGAGACCTTCTTTCTATTCTTGGATATAATATGTTCATTATGATATCAAGTGATCTTATTTTTATAACTACTTTATTATTTAGATATAATTTATATACAATAAAATGCACAGATTTGTATACACCTGCTCAACCACCATTTCTATCACGGCATACCTATCATTCTAAGAAGTTCTCTTTTTCCCTCTTCTCATACACCTGGAGGGAAATACTTTTCTGATTTCTGACATATACTATGATTTTGCTTGTTTTAAGGCTTCATACAAAAGGAATAATAGAACATGTACTCCTTCATGCTTGGCTTTTGGGTGTTTTTAAAATTCTTACCCGTTGTGTTTATCAGTAATTCATTCCTTTTTTATTACTTAGAAATATTTTATTGAATACATTTACCATAGTTTACTTTTCCATTCCCCTCTCATGAGTATTTGAGTAGCTTTTTTATTTTTTGGATTCTATGTATAATGCTGCTATGAACAGTCTTGTACAGGACTTTTTGTGGATACGTGTCTTCACCGGTATTAAGTAAATAACTGAAAGTGGAACTGCTGTCAAAGGGCAGGTGTATGTTGTAAATTAATTGATCATGTTTGTGTGGTCTTTATTTCTGGGATCTCTCTTCTGTACCGTTGATTAGACTAAAGGCTAAAACCATACTGTTTTGATTATAATAGCTTTGTAGTACAGTTCAAAATCTGGAATCGTAATGCCTCTAGCTTTGGCCAGATTTCTTTGACTATTCAAGGTCTTCTGTGTTTCTATACAAATTTTAGGATTATTTGTTCTATTTCTGTAGAAAATGCGAAAGGAATTTTATTAGGAATCATGTTGAATCTGTAGATTGATTTGAGTAGTATGACCATTTTAACAATATTAAATCTTCTAATCTGTTAAAGAAAATATCTTTCCATTTATTTGTATCTTCAATTTCATCAGTGGCTTTCTTATTTTTTTAGTGTATCGGTCTTTCACCTCTTGGATTGAATTTATTCCTAGGTATTTTAGTCTTTTCGATGAAACTGTAAATGGGATTGTTTTCTTAATGTCTCTTTCTGATAGTTTATTAGTGTATAGATACTCAACAGATTTTTTTTTTTTTAGATACTCAACAGATTTTTTATATTGACTTTGTATCCTGCAACTTTACTGAATTCATTTATGAGCTCTAACAGGTTTTTTGTGGAGTCTTTAGGACTTTCCATATATATTATCATGTCATCTACAGATAGTGACAGTTTTACTTCTTCCTTTCTAATTTATTTCTTTTTCCTGCCCAATTGCTCTGGCTGGAACTTCTAATACTATGTTGAATAAAAATGGCAACACCAGGCATCTTTGTCTTGTTCTTGATCTCTGAGGAAAAGTTTTCAGCTTTTTACCATTGAGTATGATTTTAGCTGTGGGATTGTCATATATGGCCTTTATTATGTGGAGGTACATTCCCTCTTTACCTACTTTCTTGAGAGTTTTTATCATAAATAGATGTTGAATTTTGTCAAAGGCTTTTTCTGCATCCATTGAAATGGTATATTTTCTATTTTTTATTGATTTGCACTCTGATCTTTATTATTTCCATTCTTCTGCTTGCTTTGCATTTAGTTTTCTCATCTTTTTCTATCACAAATTGACTTTTTTTTTAGCATTAACATTGTAAATCTTTTTCTATCCTCTTACTTTCGACTTTTGCATGCCTTGATATTTATAGTAGACTTAAGTAGGCAGCCTGTAATTCCATTTACTTCTTACATTCTGATAAATTCTGCTTTTCAGTTGAAAGAGTTAGACGGTTTATAGTTAATTTGATCATTAATATGTATGGGAGGGCAGAAATCTGATATGTTAGTATTTTCTTTTCTCATCTCTCCTTCGATCCCTGTTTCTCTTTTTTAGTCTTCTTTCAGATTGTTTGAATATTTTCGTGATTCCATTTCATCTCTTTTGGTTGACTTATTAATTTTTTGAGGTTGCTTTAGTGTTCATAGCAAACATCTTTCACTTAACACTATCTTCCTTCAAGTAAAACTATACCTTTTCACTGAAAGTATAAAAAAATTAAAACAATATACATCTTTACTAAACTTCTGGCCTGTGTTCTATTCTTCTCATGCATTTTACTTCTGCATATGTTCTAAACTCCACAATATATTGCTATTATATTTGCTTAAAAAAGATGTAAATAATAATAAAAAATATTTTATGTACACAAACATGTTTGCTATGTTTAAGGCTCTTCATTCCTTTCTGTATGTCCAAATACCTATCTGGTATCTTTTTCTCAGTTATTCCGTTTGGTTGATTTCTTTGAGCTATTTTCAAGTTCACAAGTGGTTTGTTTTGTTTTGTTTGTTTGTTTTGTGCAATATATGGCTAATTCAATTCTACTCAATTACATATTATATTTTTATTTCTAGGCTTACCAAATTTTATTACAGTTTCATTTTTCCGGGAATTCTCAAATCTTCTCCCATTATGTCCATATTTTCTTGCTCATTTTTTAATATATTTATTATAGGTATTCAAAAGTACTTTTCTGCTAAATCCATCATCAGAATTGTCAATGAATCTGTTTTCATTGACGGAGTTGTCTCCTGACTAGACATTGTGGATTATGTGGTATAAAGTTATGATAATTATTTAATTTTTTTCCTAACAGGTTATTATATTTCTATGGATTAAGTTTTCAGAGGCTTGGTTTTGGCTTTTTTAGGAGGATTTATTTCAGTTTTTATCTTTAGGTTTATGGAAAATCTCTTAGTTCTAGCATATATTTTTTTCCTCCTAAGGCAATGCTTTTCTGGGGTTTCGATGAAAAGTATGAGATATTTACTGTACCCCTCTAATGTGTGAAATTTGAACTCTAAATTTTGTCTCCTTTGCCAGGGGCAGCAGGTGCTGAAATCTCTGCCAAGCTCTCGCAGCCTTCCAGTCGCTGTTTTCTTCTTGGGCTCCATTTAGATTCTTTCTCACATGCACAGTTGAAGAATCAGGCAAGGATTTAAGAAAATTTATATGCAGATTTTGGGCTCTCCTCTCTGTAGATCCTCCTTTCTGAGTTTTTTCCCTAGAATGTCCAGTCCCTCTAGCAGCTCAAAACTTCAAGTGTGTCTCTTCACATGGTTGTAGCTGTCTGCTTATGTTTATCTGTCTCGTGTTGTACGGACTAAGGGGAATCCTTGGGGATAAATAATACAAATCTAGCTTAAACACAGCATGATTCCCTTCCTTCAAGCGTGGACTTCCCTCAATATTTTTTTTTCTCTTTGATCATTTCCACTGTCATCCACACTTCCTTTTCTCTCTTCTCAATAGGTAGTATTTGGTACAGGCAGGAGGATTCATCCAATACATGTTACCCCACCATGACTGCACTCAGTAGTATCTTTTATTTCTTTTTTTTTTTAACTCTCAAAATTCTGAACACCTTGAGGGCCAGGGGCTTTATTTTTATGCTTAGAACACTGTCTGACATATAATTAATGTTCAGTAAATGTACGTTCAATGAACATTGACATTTTTGATCAAGCACCTTGAAATGGAGAATACTGAAAGACAAAATAATCTAAGAAGTCTTATAAAAGGCAGGGGTGTCCAGTAAATTGAAAGATGTAGTTTTACTTCAGAATTTGTCATGCTGTGTTTGAGATAAGATATCTGGATATACATTTATGCTGACCATGAATTGAATGTTGAGGAAAGAAATTGACATCCTTAGCAATGTATTTCTTCCACTTTATTTTGTCTTTCAGGGGACCTTAAAGTCTGTTTACAGGAAGTCAGAATTTCTCCCAACAGCTACCGATAGAACAAATCTGAAATACCATGGCAATGGAGATGCAACAATAATTGTATTTTTATTTAAGGAATACTCCTTTTCCTAATCGTATGCAAAAGCAGTAGATTCCAAGCATATTTAATCGAAAGGATCTTTCTTAGTGCTTTCTCTGTAAATGGCTACTACATTCTGTTACTTTCACAGGAAATAGCACAAACTGGAATGCCTGTGCCATGATGCCCCAGTCCACTGCGTATGGTATTTTAGTCTTGCTTTTCTTTTTCCCCTTTTTCTTTTCTTTTTTCTCTCTCTCTCTCTCTCTTTCTCTTTCGGATAGTAGCAGGGATGCAGTGATAAGGCAGGGTTTACACATGCAAAGGAAAAGATTAATTTTGTGAAAGAAGAATTCAAGGGCTTTTGTGCCTCCAATCAATCACTGTCTTCTGCTGATGTCTGAGCCTGGAAAAAAAAAAAAAGGGATAATATATAGGACACCATGTGAAACACATTTTCTGTGTCTCTGTCAGGACAGTGAACTACAAAATAAATGATATTGGGGCAAGTTCAGTGTGGTTGTCAGTTAACTGCTTCCAAAGTGGAAGAACTAAAAGAGAAAGATAGACAAAGAAATCAAAGGAGCCAAAGAAGCTTCTACTGGAAAACATCTGTCAAAGAAAATATACCTCTGAATATATTCTTCTGTTCAATTACTGAAAAAGAACAACCTGTTTGCCAGCAAAGATATAATACAGAATGCAGCCACGAACACTGCCTACTATACAATTGACTGTGCCTTCCCACACAGGGTGTTCAGAGCACCTCCTGCCCCCTTTAAAAGATAATCGGCAAAAGATCATGCTCTCCTTTTGAAGAAATATCTGCCCTCTTGCTGTGGTTGGAAGGAATTATTAAAATAAATTTATCTCACAAGAGGGTATGAAAACTCAAATTAAATATTTAAATTTAAACATTTCCCCTTCTCTATTTTATAGAGAGTTTCTAGAGCAGGGCAGAAAAAAGGAAACTAATTTTTGTATTTCTTATTAACAGTCTGGCATTTTTAATTCAATTTTAATGCATTTGTTGAGTACCGGGTTAGCCACTTCAGTAGCTGTAAGATAAATAAAGCATAATTCCTTACCTCAAGCTTAATGCCAGACAGATACAAGCCAGATTGTTTAAAGCACCATAAGAAATATCCTCTAAAAATGCTATGTGTATATTAGAGAGGAAGAGCTCAAATCCAGTTGGTAAATGAGAACAAATTTAATTGAGAACACAGCATTGTGAATGCAACTTGAAAGGATATGTTAGGTTCAGCTCATGGGAAGAGAAGTTTCAAGTTACAAAAGCAGGAGAATGATGGGTGTATTCAGACAACAGCAAATCAATTGGTACTTGCAAAAAAGCAAGGACGTAAGTTACATGAGACTTCCATTAAAGGCCTTAGTTTTTATGGTCACTTACCTCAAAACTGCTTCTAGCATGATGCCCTATCCCCCAAATAGAGCCACCTCCTCAACACATCAACCAAAAGATGAAATTATATGAAGAATTAAATGAGGAGGTGAGGAAAAGGGTTTCCGTCAGACAAGTTAATCAAATTAACAAGTAATTAATAAAATGAATAAATAATCTATCAAATTCTCCAACAGACAATTCTGGATTCTCACCATAGTTCATCCCCACCAGTTGCCATCACCTCATCTCTCCTGCTCTACGTCTCCCCACCTTGCTCCTTCCAGATCAAGTTTCCTGCAAGCCAGATAGTTCCTGCTGGCCCTTTGTGACTTGTTTTTCTGCTTGATTTCCTGCAGATAAGCTAAACCTTCCATCTCTACTATGCTCAGGCTGGCATACTATTGCAGAAAACAAGAATAGAGCACAACAACTTTACTTAACGGAGCCAGGAATGGGTCAGCTTTATTTTATGTGGTGATTTGCTTGTTTGAATAACCTGCCCTGTAGAAGATTTGTCAATTTTTCCTACTCTCTTCATTCCATAATTGTGGCTATAGGGCATTCAGAAGTCTTTAGGACTTCTATACATTCTTGAAATATGTATCCAATGAATCTAATAATTTGATGTGGAATTAGATAAATGATATTATATAGTATAGTGGTTTTTATGAATACAACAGGGCATATTATGTCCTGCATTGGAGGGTGTATTTATGTCTCAATTTTAGAGTCATTAAGGATTCTGAGAGTCATTGGTATCATGCCATTGGCTTTGAACATTATCAACAAAGGCCACAATGTAATGAGCTAACATTTGTTTAGAATATTCATCCATTACTAAGTATCACTTTCTTCCCTTACAGCACTTTGTTCCAAACTACAGCATAAAATGTCACATTATTGATGTGGCATTATCAAGTTTCATCATGATTGACCTGATGTCACACTGTTTTGTAACACAACTGGTTGCTGTCAATCAAAAGCACATACAGAAACCTGTTACAAATGTAGGGAACAATTTGTGCCAACAAAGAACCATCTGGTACACTCTTCACTTTAAAGATGAGACTTGTGGTTGTTTAAAAATTCATCAAAGTTTAAATGTGAATTTCAGTTATATATTGTTGCCTTTGAGTGATCCTCGAAATTTTTAACATTTCAAATGCCATTCCATGTAAGTAAAAATGTTTAGGACTTTCCTTTATGTAGGCGTTTTCATTGACATTGGTGATATACCAAGAGGTCAAGAGCCTGGAATACACCCATGACTCTTCTCTGGGAAAGAAAAAGCAGTCCTTGATGAGGAAGAGAGAGGCAGAAAGAGAAGAGGGAAAGGAGAAAGGGAAAGGTTGAGAAACAGAGTCAAAGAGGTCCTTTGGCTAAGCTACTGAAAAAGGAAAAAACAAACCAAGAAAGTGAAGCAAGGGGTGTTATTGTTGATCTAAGAAGCCAGTCGAGTTGCATGAAACATCCTGCAGTACTCTAGGTTCTGAAACACGACCTCCGTTCCAGTGTGGCTGCTTTTGCTTAATGTGTCATGGAGCTTCTGCATGAACTAATGCCCTTGTCTGTGTTCCTAACCACTGCTATTTCTGCCACTACAACTTTATTCAAAAGTGACATTTATATGTCTAAGTCTGAAGTCAGCGCCCTGGGTTTCTTTTTTTTTTTTTTTTTTAGATTTTATTTATTTATTTGAGAGAGTGAGAGACAGAGAGATTGAGAACACACATGCTCACATGAGTGGGGGGAGGGGCAGAGGGAGAGGGAGAGAATCTCAAGCGGACCCAGCACTTAGCACACAGCTTATGCCAGGCTCTGCACAGGGCTCGACATGGGCTCTACATGGGGCTCTATCTCACGACTCTGAGATCATGACCTTGAGATCACAACCCTGTGATCATGACCTGAGCCAAAACCAAGAGTCATTCCCTTAACTGACTAAGCTCCCCAGGCATCCCAGCTCCTTTGGTTTTTGAAGAGAAGATAAAGAGAGCAGAGGGTATGGTTTAGGGTGAATGTAGTGGAAGGTGGAGTGTCCAGTGCAGCTTTCTCATTCCCAGAATCAGTTTTGGGTTTTCTTTGCTTTCTCTCTCTCTTTTTCTGAAATCTCACCCCTGTGACTTCAATGATTACTTTTATGCAGATGTCTAAAAATTTTGCTCAAGCCTTAAGCATGCTTCTTTATGTAGAAATTAATGTTCATTATTTCTAATTTTCCAGTTCTTTTTATACAGAACATACTCTGAAAAAAGTAGCATATTAATCGTTACATAATGACCAATAAAAATAATAAATGGTCCATAGTTATTTTAGAATCTTTCCTTTTGTCTTTTCAGATAACTTATTACTCTGGAGAGATATTATTTTAATACTATAATCCTCTTCTAAATCTAACATAGTATCCTAAAAGCTAGAGATGGAAAGCATTATATATCCTGTGGCCATTGCTAGAGTGGTTTCCTTTAATGAATGCATTTTAGCACTTATTTCAACATTTTTTAAGTACGTTTAGTAAATGTGACCCTTCGACTTAATTTTCTAGCTTTTTTTTACATACAAAACTTTATCAAATGCTTTGCAATACCTCAATCAATATTTCATCAACATTTGTGTGACAAGTCTGAGAAAAAATTACAATACCATGCATAACATAAAACAAATGGCATTGGAGAGTATCTTGCCCAACTCCTCTCATTTTATAGATAGAAAACAACACAAAACAAAATTTAAAGCTTACGAAGTTGAATAAGTTTGTCCAAAGATCACAACCAGTAATGATGGCTATAGGACCAGAATCTCAGAAATCGAAGCCTCAAATACTTGTTTGTTTGATTATACTGAGCATATTTTCTGTTTTCCCAAAGGTTTTATCAGTATCTGTGGCTCCCCTCTCTTTACCTGATTCTAATATTCTCAACTACTCTCCAGGAGTTGTTTAAAGGAGAAAATGTGGGCTAGAAAGGAAGAGGGGGAAATGGTAAGTCTTAGAAAATTTGCACTCAAAAAAAATTTTTTTTTAAGATTTTATGTATTTATTTGACAGGGAGAGAGATCACAAGTAGGCAAAGCAGCAGGCAGAGAGAGAGGGGGAAGCAGGCTCCCCGCTGAGCAGAGAGCCCGATGCGGGGCTCGATCCCAGGCCCCTGAGATCAGGACCTGAGCCGAAGGCAAAGGCTCAATCCACTGAGCCACCCAGGTGCCCCTGCACTCAAATTTAATTGCTCCATAGTAACTATTTCTCTTTAGTGTCACCTCTGCAACTTCTTCCATAAATATGGCTGTATTTGAGCCCATTATGTTATCTTTAAAAATACGTTTCTTGATATTTAATAAAGGTTTACATAAATATTTTTCTTTATTTTTTTAAAGGATTTTATTTATTTATTTGACAGACAGAGATCACAAGTAGGTGGAGAGGCAGGCAGGCAGAGGTGGGGGGGGTTGGGGGGGGAGGCAGGTTCCCTGCTGAGCAAAGAGCCCTATGCAGGGTTCTATCCCAGGACCCTGAGATCATGACCTGAGCAGAAGGCAGGGGCTTTAACCTACTGAGCCACCCAAGTGCCCCAACATAAATATTTTTCTGTATAAACATTTTTCTCGGTATTTACTCCCTGGCTTTACTTATATTTGCATAATTTATTACACTTTAACTTTCAAAACCACTCTTATTTTCTTTTCATTAGCTTGTGATTAAGGCTATTCTGCAACTAATTCACTAAACACATTTAGATGTGTGCAATCTGGATGGTTTCTATGAGCTTGCATGCTTTAAATATGGTTTTTTAATTGCTGTTTTTTTCTCTCCAACTGCTATATTTCTTTAAAATCATTTCAGACATTTTTTATTATTAAAATTTTCTATTTTATCTCTTTTTACTTTAGTCATGATTAATTGCATTTCTTTCATCATACATTAACTGGCCTACTTTCCTTCGAGGCATTTCTTTTAAAAGATCCTGATACTATTCTATCCACACATTCGATACCAAAATTGGCCTCACAGTTTTTAACAAAGCATCCCAGTTTGCTTAGGATGCTTTTCTCCTTTCTTCTACCTTTCAAGCACTTGTCTTTTTTCTTTTTTAAAAAATGACAAATATTATATCTTTTTCCTTATTTACTTTGTAGAAAAAGCAGAAGGACTGAGAACAGTTCTCAAGAGTTCCTCTGGTACAAGATTTTGATTTCAAGGCAGCACTGCTCCTACACCTTGGGAATTTAAAAAACAAACAAACAAACAAACTCACAATACCAACCTGTCTCATGACCTGTTATGAGAGCTAGATCTCTCAGAGATCTTGTTCACCTGGGAAGCTGTAGCTCATTGGAGCCCCCACTCCCTTCAACACTGAGCAACGACTCTGAACTCTTGTCCACTGATGCCCATCGTAGCTCCCAAGGGCAGTGAGAGGGCTCAGTCTCATTCTCAAAATGGGTATCAATCACCCTCCATGTTTGTGTGAGCTGACTTCTTTCTCTATTGAAGTTCTGGCTTCTTGGCTTGGAGAATCCTGGGAAAAGTATGGAGGAAGAAGAAATTTGTATCATCCCTCCCTCTAGGAGCTTCACCAGCAAGTGCTGTGGTAGTGGTACATGATTGTTCTCCCTTATACCTTTAGCAGAGTGAATCTTCATTCATATTTTTTATCACTTTGATATCATTGCAGATGTTGGTTCTTAACTTAGGTGATACTTGTTTTTTTTAGGCTCTAAAAGACACTAAATTGGATTAATGAATGACTATGCTGTTGTTCATTGTATTTAATGATCATTTCATATTTGAACCTGTTAATTACAGATTGCTTTGCCCTTGGAACTGTTGTCCAAAGCGTTTACCTTAATTTTCAATCACACTAAAAATTCTTAACACTTGTGATTGTTTGAGACCCATTTAATGTCTTGTAATTTACCTTAGCATAAACATCCACTAAATTCCATCATGTAGTCCTTTCACTCCTCCATGATTCCATCTTACGACTTCTCACGGTCCAGATATTACTTAGCTTGGCCAAGAAGAAATTCTCAGTGCTGAAGCCTGTGGTGAAATCATTTAAAACTCTATTTATGGTTCAAAAATATTCTGCTATTCTGTTAAAGACATGTTTCCTTTACCTGAAGTAGTTTGTATTTAAATCTATTGTTAGTAATGGCAAGTTGATAGACGAGCAATCTTCTAGTTGTATGAAATTAGACCAGTAGTTACTGCTTGATAAGTACAGTGGGGCAAAAAAAAAAAAAAAAAAAAAAACCCTAATTGAAAAAGAGATTTTCTGTTTTAGGAAAAAAGTGCATCTGAGGAAGGGTAGTGAACTAGAAGAAAATTATCATTTTAGTACCAATTCTCTAGAAGATAGCTTTTAATTTGTTGTTGTTGTTGTTTTCTATGCTGAAGGGTGAAGAAAGGAATCTTCAGGGCTGTTACAGAGTACAAGAAAAAAGAAATTAAAGTCAGTCAGTAAGTCAATCTATTTATTGAGTCTCTACTGTGTTCTAGGCAGTGCAGGTTGCTCCCTGACCTAGCCTTGGCATACAAGCAAAATGTAGTGAAGGCTTTTAATGATGAGTGAAACAGAAGATAAAAGGCAAACTACTAGGAATAGATTTTACATTCAACTTACAACAAATAGATTAAATGATAAAGGAATGTTCTAATCAGGATACATATGTGAAATTGTATAATATAATATAATATAAACTAACAATTAAAAAGTTAAATATTAGTAAAGAGGGGTAGAGTTTATTAAACCATTTTTTTAAACATACAGTTTGCTTATAAAGATTTTTTTCACGTGAGTCACTGTTTAGTGTGTTTAATGATTTTGCTTTAAAAGTGACAGATAAAAATATCCAGTTCTCTTGGTAATACTTGCATTGTTTTACCATAATACAATATCACCACCTGAGGACAGCATGTCTTTATGGCCAGAGTAGTGGTGATTTTTAACACTGAAAAGTGAAGAAATTATTTTCTGAAAACTGAAATGATAAAGCACAGAATTACTCCCACTTTTGCACACTTCATCTCTCTCTTTCATTCTGATTAAGTAGTGAGCAATTGGATACTTGACAACAGCTCGCCCCCTTTCCTGATTTACTTTAGAAATGGACAAAATTCTCACCATTGATGTTACATGAGTTGAGTTGATTTCAGCTGATTGTAGTTATTTAGATCAGTGCTTCAGAGTCTTTGCCCAGTCATGCTACTCATGGAATAATGCAACATGATGGAATATGAGAATGGTATGACCAGAAGTCAACCATATAGGGTCTCTAGGCCCTGGAACCAATCCTGGACCCTAAGGGCTAAGGAATCAATCTATCATTACATGTGTAACTTTTCAAACACATAGGTATGGAAAGCTTTTACTGAAATCAAGCCAGACAGCTAGACAAAGCTAGATTTATTTTGCTGGGCTTTCCTTCCATTTATTCTGCTCAAAGCAAGACTGTATAACATGAATAATAATTACAGACAAATTTCCTTAATGCCAAATCATGACAAAGTTTTTAATAGACAGCTTGCTGTTCTGGAAAGTTGAAAGTGGCAGGATTAGCTAGTTTTTTGCAGGGTTATCTTAATCCTGTTTTGAGGAGCTTCTCGGGAAAATTCTCTTAATGACTTGGATATTTGTCCAGAGCACCATAATAGAGCTCAGAAAGGATCTAGATTTGCTGCTTTATTTCGTTAAGTATATGTGTTACAAGGGGAATTTGGCTTCAATAATTCCCTAGGAAAAAGTACTTTGGACCATTTTTATTAGACTTTGACTTCCAAAAAAGGAGAACCAAAAGTGGAAAGGAAAGGATAAATACCATAAGCAATTTTTTGGAAAACAGATGGCATCTCTAGGGGTGACTTGGTACTAATTTGAGGGGAAAATATTTTTATGTTCCTATTTCAAATGGGAAGAAATGACTGTTAAAGGTAACATGACATCCTCATACGCATTAATACAAATGACTCAGCCTGTTCTCCAAAAGAAGCTTGTTAAGCATTGATTATGTAAGTAAATCCAAGCAAGGAGAAATACACATATATGCCTTTGTCTTATTAGCTCAAATAACCACATGTCACAAATCCTGATGCCTGATGAATACAGTATTTTTATTTGGCTATTAGTAAATCTTGGCAGGTGGTAAAGAAAAGCCAGGGGAAAGAGCAAAACAAGGAAAGAAAGCTTTGAGTTTTGAATTGTCCTTAACTTTGACCTAATCAATAATTCTAATAATAAATAATACCAGCATAAATGATTTCAGATTGGAATCAGATATGCTGTGCACTTAAAAAAATAGTTTTGATGGCAAAGGAGTTCTGCTCTGCTAATGGAAGTAATAATTCAATCACCAAATAAATAAAAGGCAGGCCATTTTATATTCAGCAAATCTGTATAGCAAACAAAGAGTTTATAAATTTTGTTGTCCATGTTCAACATTAATATTGCTGATTGGTTCTATTATTTACATTAAAAAGCAAAGCTAGCAAATAAGCCTTCTTGCCTCCAGGGACTTTTATAAGCATCAAGTAAATTCATAATTGATCTGATTTTACATGAGGAGCTCTTGCCTTTGGGATTAAAAGAAAAAATATGCTTCCCATATACTGAGGGGTAAACTTATAAAAGTTAATCAATCCAGGGAGAATAGGAGGGCTAAATTACCTTCTGGTTACCAATTTTATATGTTTACCGTGCCTTTTAAGCATTACTACACAATGTAGTGGGACAAGAATTGTTTCACGTCGTAGAACTGGGTTGAGAGTCTCAACTTTGTCCCTTTTCACTACAGCTTCAATCAGGATGATGGCTGAACACATATTCTATACCCCCTATAGACTGTGATAGCTTGAAATTGCATAAAATGTATTACAAACTTATATAAGCATGCTAAAAGATACAATATAAGAGGACTTTTGAAAAAGGAAAATAAATGGGTTGGCTAGATGGACATAAAGTTATAAATTAAGCTTCCCAAAGACGCATATGATGCAAGGAGCAGGGTATCCAAACTCAGAGATAATAGAAGTAATGAGTAGGAGGAAGTCAGAGGCAAATATTGAGAGATTAAATATGAAACTGCAACCAGGCTAGACTCTTGCCAAGCACCAGACAGCAGAAATGTTGGGTCCATGTTAAATCACAGGTGGTGGGAGCTAGCACTTGAAATGCAGAATAGTGACAAAGGCAAATAACAACCTTTAGGAGGCAAAAAGAACCCACAAAACCAGAAAACAAGTTAATTTCATATCTTTTCTTGCACACATCCTGTATCACTGCTGTTCTCAAAGAAGAAAAGATCTGGTATTCGTAACTTACACCCGTAGACAGGCAAACAGAAATTATGAAATACAAAGATGAGATGAAACCAAGAATTATCAAGCTTTGAGAAAAATCAACATATGAAAGGCAGGTAACAAACTCAGCAATATAACTGCAACCTGGGCAATGGTGTAAAGCAAGCAAAAGAAAGCTTTAAAATAAGTGTGATTAGTATACTTAGAAAGATTACATCCCTTTCACAAGAGATTGGGAAACAGGTGACAGAAAAATCGATCTTCAAAATATAAAAATTAAAGAGATGAACAGAATAAAAAATGGGCTTAGATAACGAGGGAATAAATTAGTTGGAAGAGCAAATGGAAAGATTGTCCCAAATCAAAAGAAAGGTAAAATGTGATTTTAAAAAGGTATAGTTTATATAATAAAATGTTTCAAAAATATCTAATAGTCCTACAAGTAAATCACAAGAGGACTGTGTGTGTGTACACACGCGCGTGCACATGCATGTGTGTGTGTGTGTGTGCGCGTGTGTGTAGTTTGGTGTGTGTGATGATGGAGTGTGTGTGACGATGGAGTGCTGGAAGTACAGAAAAATAAAACATCTTTTATCCCAGAAAATACCTCCTAAAGTAATTCTTAAATTTTTTTTATGTTAATCACCATATAGTAGTACATCATTAATTTTTGATGTAGTGTTCCATGATTGATTTGTGTATAACACCCCATGCTCCATGCAATCCATGCCCTCCTTAATACTCATCACTGGGCTCACCCATCCCCCCACCCTTCTCCTCTCTAAAACCCTCAGTTTGTTTCCCGGAATCCATAGTCTCCATGGTTCATCTCCCACTCCAATTTCTCCCCCTTCATTTTTCCTTTCCTTCTCCTAATGTCCTCCATGCTATTGCTTATGTTCCACAAATAAGTGAAACAATATGATAATTGACTTTCTCTATTTGACTTATTTCACTCAGCATAATCTCCTCCATTCCCATCCACGTTGATACAAAAGTTGGGTATTCATCCTTTCTGATGGCTGAGTAATATTCCATTGTGTATATGCACCATATCTTCTTTATCCATTCATCTATTGAAGGGCATCTTGACTCTTTCCACAGTTTGGCTATTGTGGACATTGCTGCTATGAATATTGGGATGCATATGGCCCTTCTTTTCACATCTGTATCTTTGGGGTAAATACTCAGTAGTGCAATTGCTGGGTCATAAGGTAGTTCTATTTTTAATTTTTGGAGGAACCTCCACACTGTTTTCCAAAGTGGCTGTACCAACTTGCATTCCCACCAACAGTGTAAGAGGGTTCCCCTTTCTCCACAACTTCTCCAACATTTGTTGTTTCTTGCCATTCTAATTAGTGTAACGTGGTCTCTCAATGTGGTTTTAATCCGAAATCTTGGATTAAAAAGATTCCAAGTGGTAGATAAGAACAATTTGAAAACAACATACATAGAACTGAGAACATTTATCACCTTTTTTTAAAGGACTGATAAATTCTCAAAATTCTTAGTATATTTCTCCTAAAAACAATTAACAGAATTAAAATTGACCTAGATAATAAATATGTATATGCTTTTTTAAAAAAGATTTTATTTATTTATTTGACAAAGTGTGATTAGAGAGCACAAGCAGGAGAGAGCGGGAGGCAGAGGGAGAGGGAGAAGCAGATTCCCCACTGAGTGGGAAACTCGATGTGGGACTTGATCCCAGCACCCTGGGATCATGACCAGTGCCAAAGGCAGATGCTTAACCAACTGAGCCACCCAGGCACCCTAGACTTGTTTTTAATACATGGAGAAGATACATTATTTTTTAGATATCCTGAAATAGTCACTGACTTTGATCATACATTAGGTTGCAAAGAAGCATCTCAACTAATTTCCTTAAGAAGAAATTCTCTAGTCACAATACAATATAATTCTTTGTAATCTAAGGTTCAAGGAAGAAATCAGAATGAAAATTCCAAAAAGTATTTTGAACAAATGAAAATACAATATGGCATATCAAAACTTGTGAAAGGGAGCTAAATTATTGGTTAGAAAAAATTTATAGCCTTCCACTCATATGTTAGGGGAAAAAAATCTGTAAATAAATGATTAATAGTTGATCTGTAAAGGGTAGAAATATAACGGTTAATTAAATCCAAAAGCTGTAAAAAGAAGGGAATAATTGAGATAAGAACTAATATGAAAATATAAAATAAACTATAAAAGATTGAGGAAGAAAAATGGGAGAAAGCACATGCTATCAAGATCAAAAATACAGATATAGATATTCAGAGAATAAAATGAGAACCCTATGAACAATTTGATTCTGATAAATAGGAAAATTTAAATGGAAAAAATAACCCTGAAAATATAAAATATCTTACCAAACTTCATGCGCTAAGAAATACCAAATACCCAATTTTAACCAATAAAGATTTAAAGCCATAACTAAAAACTGTACTAAAGGGCAAAATTCAGACTCAGATGGCTTCACTGGTTAAAAAACAAATACATTTTTAGAAGAAACAACACTTATATTACACAAAATTTTCTGTAGGATAGAAATGGAGAAAAGACTTTCATTTTTAAAAATCAAACTAAGGTAGTCTGATTATTGTAACTTGACATGTACACTACAAAAAAGAAAAAAGAAAAACTACTGCCAGATATCTCTGATAAACATAGATTAACTTTATTTTTTTTAAACATAGATTAATTTTAAACATATTTACTACCATATAAAAAGAATCACAAATCTCATTACCAAGTGGGGTTTCTCCAGAATTACAATTTATTTTAACTTTCAAAAGTTAATCAATGCCAATTCTGACACTAATAAAAGAAAAAAGGGAAATGATCACCTAGATTTTTAAATAAAATCACTTGCTAAATTTCAATACCTATTCTTGATAGGAACCCTATCTAGATTAAGAATAGATGGGAACTTCCTCATTCTGATAAAAGGGTAACTACAGAAATCTTCAGTATACATCCTATCAAATGATGAAATATTGAAATCTTTCTTCCTGGTAGGAAGAAAAAGAGAATGATGCCCTTTAACACCATTTGCATGTAGTATTGTGCTAGAGATACTTACTATACCATGCAATAATGCAACCCAAAGAGTAGAAAATATTGACAATACATTTGTCTGATGAAAGACATATCTATATAATATAGAAATAAATTCTAAAAATCAAGAAGAAGTAAAAAATGGATAAAACTCTTGAGTAGGAATTGCGCAAAGTAGATTTCTGAATGGCCAAAAAAGATGTGAAAATACATCTTTTAACAATCAGGGGGACGTAAATTAATTCCATGGTGGGATATCACAACTTTCCTGCCAGAATGGCTTAAAAAAACAAACAATACAATACAATACAATAGTTGGTGAGAATGTTTAAGAAGTGGAGCTCTTTTTTTTTTTTAAAGACTTTATTTATTTGACAGAGAGAGAGAGAGAGAGAGATCACAAGTAGGCAGAGAGGCAGGCAGAGTGAGAGGGGTAAGCAGGCTCCCTGCTAAACAGAAAGCCCAATACGGGGCTTGATCCCAGGACCCAGAGATCATGGCCTGAGCTGAAGGCAGAGGCTTTAACCCACTGAGCCACCCAGGCACTCCAAGAAGTGGAGCTCTAATACACTGCTGATAGCAGTAAAATGGATACAAGTTTGGAAAACTCTGGCTACATATGAATTACCAATTACATAAATTTCACTTCTAGGTATAAAGCCAACAGATATGGGGATATGTGCGCACCCAGAGCATGTCTGTTTATAGCAGCATTATTTATAATAACTAAAAAATGATGAGAGCTCAAGTGCCAACAGGAAAGGAACAAAGTATTGCCCTGGGCAGCAGCCTGGGTGAAGCTTGCAAGCATAATGTTGCACAAAGAGAGCCAGACATATATGAGTATAGATTTTATGATCCTATTTACATCAACTTAAAAAATAAGCAAAACTAACCGAAGTCTGGATGGTAGTTAACTTTGAGGAGAGTGGTGGGAATAATGAATGGGAAGGGTTATGAGAAGACTTAAGACTGGACTACTACGAAGCTATTTCCTGAGCAGGGTGGTGGTGATTCTATGGATAAGTTCATTAGCAAAAATTTATTAAGTGGAGCATTTATGCTTTGTGCACTTTCTGTAATATGCTATACTTAATATACCCCTATTCATCAAAAATAACTAGTTTCAAAATATGTGGGAAAAGAATTCCATTCACAATAGATACAAAATAATAAAATACGTATGAAGAGAGCTAATGTTCACATGTAAAACATGTCTGGAGAAATCAATACAATTGTATTGAAGCATGTAAAACAGGAATAAATTAAATAACGAATGAATTCACAATTTTCTTAGATGAGCAGAACAAGATTGTTAACGTATTAATGGGCTCACATAAACCAAGACCCTCAAAATATTATATTCATGGAACTGTCTTATTCATTCTCAAGTTCAAGAGTAAAAGAAAATGCTTGTAAATGGCATTTTTCTTTTCAAAATGAGAACAATGAGTACTAACTTGCTTTACCACTCATCAAAACGTATAATTACATTTAAGTAATAAGTATCATATTTGCACATCAATAGTAAAATAAATTAATGGAAAGGCATAATTTCTTTTTTAAAATTTATTTATTTATTTATTTATTTATTTATTTATTTATTTTTAAAGAGAGCCAGAGGGGAGGGGCAGAGAGAGAATCTTAAGAATACTCCCCGCTAAGGGCAGAGCCTGAGGCGGGGCTGGATCTCAGGACCCTGAGATCATGACCTAAGCTGAAACTGAGAGTTGGACGTTTAATCCAGACACCCCAGGAAAGGCATAATTTCTTAAACAGAAAGAGATTTGAGGAAATTTATAATACAATAATAGTGCTTTTTTAAATCTGTGTAATATATTCAACATATATTATTGGCACAATTAACTAATATTCATTTGTGAAATATTACATTAACTCTATTCCTTATATCACATGCCAAAATAAATTCAAAATGAATTAAAGAACTATACGAAGAAACTAAATAGAGAAAATTTGTAGAATAAAAGATACAAATTTAAAATTTGCAAGGACCAGCAGGGCGCCTGGGTGGCTGTCAGGTAAGCATCTGCTTTCAGCTCAAGTCATGATCTTGGGGTCCTGGGATTGAGCCCCACATCCGTTGGGCTCCCTGCCCAGCAGGGAGCCTGTTTCTCCCTCTATCCCTCCCCCTGCTCCTGATCTCTCTCTCTCTCTCTCTCTCCCTCTCAAATAATTAAATGAAATCTTTTAAGAATTAAAAATATGTATATTAGTATTCCTTGAGACATGGTGAAAAAAATATCATAAATATGTTTAAGTTATGTGTAAGAAATATGAGAATTGCCCACTAAGAGCAGATAGATGTCAGGAAACCTTACGTGCTGTGAGGCATGCTGTGGTTAATCTCTTGAAGGTGTTTCATCAAGGATACGTATAAAGTTTGCTCCCTAACCGTGAATCAGGGGAAGCAAAAGAGATAGGGGAACCAAGCACTTACAGTGGTAGGATTAACTAACTCTCTAATGCAATGAAAATAAAGCTTAAACATCATTTTAATTGCATAATTTTCTCATGGTTATTTCATGCAAATGAAATTATCTCTATAACCTTATTTATGATGTTTAATAAATGAGCCATACAGCGGCTTGATAAAAATGATGTTGATTAGGGACTTCATCACAAAATTATTTTATGAAAAAATATTTTTGTAAGTGAACAAAATGAATAGAAATGGACCTATAAGGCAGAGGAAACGTTGTTATTTATTTATACAGAATTTCATATGTGGAGCTACTGTTACTAATCTCAAGTGATAAACCGAGGCCACTGTGGAGGCTTTTCCTGGTTTCCTGTTCTGTAGCAAGAATGTCTAGATTTGGGATTTGCCAATATAAAGCATCATCAACTCTGTCCACATCCAAATGATATGCGACTTGAGGCTGTTGTTCAATGGGGCCTCTCAGAGGCAGTGGGTCCAGACACAGCCCCCAGCGCAGCACATCACATCTTGGTCTCCTCAGATAACATTCAACCAGCCTCCCAAACTCTGCATCCCTTTAGTAGAACTATATGACCAGAATTTCACCGAACAGTCATGGAGCCATGGTCAAAGCTATTTGAATAATTGTATTTTATCATCCTTTTCCTTTTAGATGTTTTCTCTGCTATCTGTATAAATTTACCAGAACTTGGGGTAGGGGCAGAGTAGAAAGAAATATCCGTGGACAGATCTATAGCTACTTTATTTGCTTATTTTTTTCTCTCCCCTTAATCCAGATACTCCAGGTTTAGAGAGCCTTAACATGCGCATGTGCACACACACACACAAAAGCTAATCTTGAATATTTTATTCCCTATGACCTAATCAGTGGCAGCTGCGTAAAGGCATGATCCTAATTTGATTTTCTTAGACTCAATTAAAAGGTATGTTTACTGCTCATATCATATTTTATTTTGTCTTGTCTATTTGCTTACTGATGCCGTTTCTCAATTCAGACATCCCAATACAAATCCATAACTCAAAATAGATGAAAAAGGGATTATTGTTTCATATCTAGTCCCTGAGTCTAAGATTTGTAAACGTTGAGACAGAATTTTAGTCTGTGGTTTTATTACATGATTGTACTTTTTCGTGTGTGGAAATCTCTTCAGTTTGATCTTAAGCATTTTTATATTTTATATACTTGCCCTCAGATTTTTTCTTCTCCCTCATACCCTAGTCATACCTAGTTTCGTCTTTCCAAACTGGCTACTGAGACCCAAATTTACTCTTTTCTATATCATTCAATGAGCATTTGTGTTCTTTTAGAAGTTGTTACCATTTGAACATCTCTTCAGTCAGGGCTCCTCGCACAGAAGCCTAAGGGCTCAACCATTCCTTTGTTCAATTCTGACAGCCAGTGTGTAGACATGTGATATAGGTACAGCGATTGCATGCTTTTACCTAGGACTTTGAAACTTGAGAGACTGATGCAAGTTTGTAGGGAAATGGTGAAATTAATCATTATGATGATGGTTTTGAGGTTTCAGTGAGAGTGGTGCTGATGGTAGCATCTTAGCCAGAATGTTCCTAGCACCTTGACTTGATCCTTTATTTTTTATTTATTTATTTTTTTGAGAGAGAGAGAGAGTGTGTATGAGCTGGGGGGAGGGGTGGCAGTCAGAGAGGGAGGGGGAGAGAATCTTAAGCAGGCTCCACGCCTAGCATGGAGCCCAACACAGGGCTCAATCTCACAACCCAGAGATCATGACCTGAGCCAAAATCAAGAGTGGGATGCTTAAACAACTGAGCCTCCCAGGCGCCCCAAATCTTTTTCTGCCCAAATTCTGACTCTGGTTCCCTACTCTTGCCACAGATCTGTAAATCCTCTGATGTCATAACAACAAATTCATTTTATTCTTTAATTAGCCAGAGGTGGTTTCTCTTCCATGTAATGAAGTATTCTGATTAACAATACCCCAATTATTTATTTACTATAATGATACTCTGAAACCGCATTTCTGCTCATCCGTTTGTGTTGTAGTTAAGTCATCATCCATTTATGACATTGGTATAGTGATTTCACTTTTATTGTGCATTCTTAAATTGTTCGTGCCTTAAAAAAAAACTCCCAATTTTATTTTTTTAAGAATTGGCTAGTTAATTTTCTAAATTAAATGTTGGCATGTATTTGTAATAGTACATTCAAATTAGCAACTATATTCCCAAGTGAATTTTTCAACATCCATTATGGCCGAGAATTGATTAGCTGACTCCACCACATTGGACTGTGGAGACTACTTGCATTAGTGGCCCCAATTTTTTTTACCCTTTATGCTTCCAAGTACTTTGACATGTAGGTTTATAATGCTTTCTCACTCTGATTCTGAGCTTGAGTAGTTAACTTGCTTTGGCCACTGGGATGTTGGAAATATAATGCATAGGTGTGTTCTCTCTTGCTCTTCATGAGAACATAAATAGGTTAACTGGCTGGAGAATGAAACACACATAATAAAGCTGAAGTATCCTGTTCACCTCAGCAGAATCATTCTAGATCAGTCAGCTTATAGCTGAATATAGACTTATGAACAAATCTAGTTGACATATGAGTGAACAGCTCAACCAAGTCCAAACTAGACCATTGAATTACAGATTTGTTAGTTCAATGATTACTTGCCTTTTAAACCACTGCTTTTGGGACGGTTTGTTATACAGCAATATTGGAGCATTAAAAAAACTGATATATGGTGGATATAAAATGGTTATATTGTTAGGGATAGGAAAGGGTCCTGGGAAGAGGATTTCTTTGAAGAAAACTATGCTATGTGACCCAACCCATTCTGCTCAAAGTGGAGGCAAAGATGGGCTTTCTCCTCATCTCAAGCCTCCAGAGAGAGGCTTAATAGAAATAATTATTTAAATTTAATAGATATCATCTCAATTTTATGAACACAAGTGAACTAAGATCTTACACTTGGGAACTTACATTATAGCAGCTATGTCTGTTGTTCCACAGCATCAGGACAAAGGCATAGGGAATTGGAAACCAGACATATTTTCACTGATAGCAGAAAATGAGGTGTGTTTTCCTGACTAGATGTAGACTACCTTGGAACCATTTCGTACATTCTCCAAGAGGGCATCGGGAAAAGGAAAGGTGAGGGGACCCATACAGAGAAGATCTGGAATATGCTCCTCAAACAGAGTTATAGGAGTGGCAGTCAAAAGAAAACAGATTGCACTTGTCACAGGAAGTACCACTGAGTGCTTTCAGTGGAAGATTCTGTAGAATACTTAACAAAACTCAAGAGAAAGAAAAAAATCTGTAAACATCTGCCAGACTACAATGCTTTTTAGTAAAATACATCTAAGTTAAAAGTTCCCTGCTCCTCCCCTTTCCATTTTTCCTTCCTCAGCTTTAATCTGGGGGTGGGAGCCAGATGAGGGAGAAAGGGTAGAAGAATAAGCTAGAGAAACGGAGAAGACCGTACCCTATCCAGGTGGCATGCAGTCTCACCTGCAGAAGTGGAAGTGGGGGACAGGAAGTTTACCTGTGGATGAGGATTGAAGTGTTGGTGAATATATTTGGCTATATATCTTAATTTCTGAATAGGTAGGGTAAGTTTTACTACTTAAAAATCCATAAATCTTTGCATTAGCCAGGAAAGATAAAATAATCCTGAGATTGCCAGAATTTTCATCCACTATCAGGGGAAAAACTCTCTCACCCTTATATGAATACATTTTAAAAAGAGAGTAGAAAACAAAAATAAGGATTCTTTCTGATTATCACGTTACAAAATTTGCTTGTTGAATATTCCATTTACATATGCAATAAGGAAATCATCATTTCCAAAAAAAAAAAGAACATGTAAAAAAGTATTCTAAAGCAATACTAAACTTCTTTTAATTTCAAATTCAGAAGAAATGTTAAGATCTTAAAATTCCTTAGGTCTTCATTACTCACCCACTCACCATATATTTTTGAATTTTTATTATGTACCTGGCATTGTATTAAATTGTTAGAATACTCCAGAGAATAAGATATGTATTGTCTCTGCTGAAATACAGATTATGGTCTATTGAAGAGATTGGCATTAAATAGATAATCACACAAAATAATAATTACAGTGGTGGAAAGGGCAAGGAAGCATTTAATATATCTGCATGATTCTTAAGTGCCTATGAAAAGGGTCCCTAGCATCACATATTAAGAGATTATGATATTTTACAAGTGAGAAAGTGATAAGTGTTGTAAGACAAAGATAAGATCCTAAGACAATTCAGAGCAAGGAAAGACTCCGACCGGTTACTCGGCAAAGCCAATGGTAATAATGTCATTTTAACCGGACCTTGAAAGATAGTGGGATTTTGGATCACAGAAATAGTGTGTCAGTCAGGAGAAGCCATCTAGATAGAACAAAAGAATAGCTGAAGCAGGCAATAGTTCAGTCTGGGTGGCTCAGTTGGTTGGGCGACTGCCTTCGACTCAGGTCATGATGTTGGAGACCGAGGATCGAGTCCTGAGTCCCGCATCCCACATCCGGCTCCCAGCCCCGCAGAGAGTCTACTTCTCCCTCTGACCTTCTCCCCTCTGATGCCCTCTCTCACTTTCTCTCTCTCTCTCAAATGAATAAATAAAATCTTAAAAAAAAAATAAAATAAACCAGGCATGAGCATAGTTTCTTCATTTATTTTCACCAGTTTCCTAGTTGTTTTGGGTGGGAATATAAAGTTCAATATTCATTACATCATCACAGGCAGAAACAAAACCCTTGGCAATTGCATTTTGCCATAAGGAGGACATCATTGTCAGTGAGAACTGTATGATTGGCATTATTGGTGTGGATAGACTGGAACAGGTTATGTGGGCAGGAGGGCACAAGTGCAGAAAGCTTTTTCAAGAAGTTGGCTGTGAGGGGGAGTTGAAAGAGGAAGGGCAATGACTGGAAGCAGATTTGGGGTCAAGGGATATATTAAAGATAAAATATGTCCGGTGATATTTATATGTGATGGGAAAGTTTCAATTGAGAGAAAATGGGTTCACTGGATTGGCAATGTAGTATTTCTGTAAAGGCATGAGCGGAAGAAATGCAAAGACCATGGAGAACATCAAGACTTAAATATGGGGAAGGAAACCTCCTCTAATACAGCAGGAGAAAACAGATACTTATGAAGGAAGTTTCATAGGTTTTCTAGAGAAAACTGAGGGTGTTCCTCTTTAATGGCTTTTTTCCTCTGGGAAGTAGGTTAGGGAAATGAAGAAAGAACAAACCGAGAGGAAGTTTAAAGAGAATGGAGAGGTTCGATATGGTTTGTAATGGGGAAAGGGAAAGTGCATTGACAAGAGAAACAACAGAAATTCCTGAGAATGTGAGGGCCCATTTGAGGCTGCTGATCATAATTATTTTATAGTGATACAAATCTGTACTGTAGGCATAAAAAGGTAGAAGGTGGGTTTGTGGAATTCATCCTAGTGGGTGTAACATCTATCAGCACGAAGGTGAGTTAGAGTGATGAGGGTAAACTTGAAGCTACTCTAACTTATTTTTAAAAATAGATATCATCCAATGATATCTATTCTTCTTATGACTAGTAGGACATTACCATGTCAGATAGCAACAACTGCTAATAACTATTATTAATAATACAGTATTTATGGGGTACCTGAGTGGGTTAAGCATCTGACTCTTGATTTCTGCTCAGGTCATAATCTCAGGGTCATGAGATCAAGCCCCATGTTGTGCTCCGTGCTGGGCCTGGAGCCTGCTTAAGATTCTCTCTCTCTCTTCCTCCCTCCCCCCACTTGCATGTGTGGGCTCGCTCGCCCACTCGCTTGCTTGATTGCTTGCTCATTCTCTCTCTCAAAAATAAAAATAAAATAAAATAAAATAAAAATAACATGATATTTGTGCTATCCTGCATCATCAGCCTCTCCTTTTCTGTCCCCCGTGGGTTTTAATACCATGGATCAGCATTGCTGTGCTAGACTGAAGATCTGAGTCTGAGTCTTCTCACACTCAATACTGGTAGTCCTACTATTCTCTAGTATCTTTCCTATGGATTCTTTTGCTTGATTTATTTCAAGTATTTGGAGCTATAATATCTCTCCCTCTAATTTGAATGAAACCAATAGAGCTGTTGACAGCCAAAATGTCTGAGTATAATTGGTTCTTCATTTCTTCACTATCTGTATGAACAGCTTGGAAGACCAAAGAGATATGATGTATCTTCCCTTAATGAAAAACATCACCAAGAAAGCACACAAGAAGTTCCTTTACATTTTAAATTCTGGTGATTCATGACATAATTATGAAAATATCACTTTAACTCTGCACTGTTATTAAAGGCAAAGAATGAGAGCATCCACTTGACTCAGCATTATTCTCATCAACAACATGAACATTACACTACGACAGAGAGTAAGGGCAGAGGAGTTAATTAGATTTAAAATCAGAGTAGGGGAGTAAGATATTTTTTGTAAAGCACAATGGCTTTCACTCAGATTGTCCTTATTCTGAAATTCTAGGGCTTATAAAAGACTACAATATTGGGAGAGTGAAAGATCTAAAAAGCTAGTGGATCATTTAGAGTGCTAGGTAACACCGCTTTAAGTCATATGGTGAGCAATTAGATTTGAATGAATAGGCAGCACACACACGGACCATCTGAATCAAACTTTTTTGGGTAAATATCTAAACATAATAGTGATACAGGTGTGTGTGTATGTGTGTGTGTGTGCGTGTGTGTGTGTGTGTGGCAGGGTTTGGGGGAGTCTCCCTTGTCCTTTACAACCTGAGGCAGCACAAAGAAATCTAGCAGTGCTGAACGTCTGGTTTGGGGTCTAGGACTTTATGCTGCATGACTGGGGAAACATCCCCTCTCCCCTGGTATGATCATGGCTTAGGATCCAACAGCAGGATGATAGCAGAGTCTCGGCTTCTCTCCCTGTTCTGTCTCTTCACATCTCTCTGTTGGAGTGAATAAGCCCCAACCTTGAAATGATCAGAAGGCTGAGTTCCAAGCTATATGTTTTGGCGGGCCTGGTGGCTGCCATCCAGACAACATATATCAGCACAAGAGAAATGAAACATATTTTTCCCACTTGAAGGTTCTGTGGAAACATACAGTAGCCCAGAATAGTCATAGCAGCCTAAGTATGTAGTTGGACTAGCTTACGTCCAAAGTGTAGACTAAATGTTGTCTTTGCTAGACATTGGCATCATTGGCAGACAGTATTAGAACCTTTGATGGTTGCAGGTGTGTTGGAAGAAACAGCTAAGAGAGTTGAAAGTAGAAGCTTTGTGGGACTAGGAGTGACGTTGGGGTGGGGGGGAGGAGAGTGATAGGATAGGGGAGTAGTGGCTTTGTGTTCCTTTTAGCAATATTTGCTTAAAAACCATGGGCATAAAACTCCTTTGGTAAATAAATTTTAAATAAAAAGTAAGAAAAATAAGAGAAAAAAACGTATAGGCAAAACAAATAGGCAGAACAAAAAAATAATTTTGGAGGCACTAAAATGGAGACACTAAAAAATAATAATCCAGGAGAAAAACTAAAATGATTACAAGATTAGCGACTTGATCTATATCTATAACCTATATAGTATAATATCGGTATCTATGTACCAGTGATACCTTAATTTTGATTGGAATTTCTTGTTTCTTTCCAAGTGCCATCTTTGGGACATTACAAATAAACTTCACAGAGAATTGCTTTTAGAGCCACTGACCCCAACTTTATTAATAAATTCAACCGGTGAGGATAACGGCCAAATCAATACAGGCAAGTATTCGCATTCTCTCTTGACTCTTCAGAAACAAGCTTTCGGCACCAGGTGAGTCTTATTTTGGCTTCCTGGCTCCCGTAGGGACCCACATTTCCCATGGTCAGATGTTGCTCAGGGTAATGTATTGAGAAAAAAAGAGCTCACTCTGACAGATTTGTCATTTGACTGCAAAAGATACTCATTCTCTGGACTTTAAAACCTGTTGAGCTGGTATTATCCACAGCTGTGAGCAATCATACGAGAGTGACCTTGGTTCTGTCATGGGTCATTACCTGGAAAGAGTGAGGACAACCAAATTTTAGGACTAAACATGTCGCATGACTGGCCATTACACCTATTTACACGTTGGAAGAAAGAGACAGACTTTTTGGCCTGGGCAGTGAACTTGTGACCAGAATCTTGGCTCTAGTTTGTCTTTTGTTTCTCGTGAGCGCCCAGTGAAATACTTATTATCTTTATTTTTGATCTCAGACATTGAGGCACAGTAAAGAGACATACGCTGGAGATCAGTTCAGTCTCCCTTCAACCTTAATCAGCCTAGTTGCTTTGATCAAGTCATTGTGACCTCTCTAAGTCAGAGCTCTGAAATGCGGGCAAATACACTTAATCTGTTTTCTAAACATAAAGCCTCAGAAAGTGAAGAGTAAGAACTACTGGGGAAAATCCAGGTTTCTTTTTATTCCATCTCATTAGATTTATTCTGCTTTAATTGGCGCTCTTGACTTCAAGTTTTGTGGCATCTTACAACCATCACAACACATATCCTTGGAATAAATACTAGGTGATATAAAGTCAAAACACCTTTGAATTTGGGGTTTTTTTGTTGGATGCTTTATGCACAAATTTCCAGTTCTAAATAAATCACCCACAGTAGTAGTATCAAAGAATAAGAGAACAGAAAAACAAAAGGGAGAGAGAGATAGAAAATATAGGTTGTCTTGGTGCGCATGGCTGGCTCAGTCGGTTAAGCGACTGCCTTCAGCGCAGGTCATGATCCCAGAGTCCTGGGATCGAGCCCTGCATCGGGCTTCCTGATCATCGGGGAGCCTGATTCTCCCTCTCCCTCTGCTACTCCCCCTGCTTGTATTCTCTCCCTCGCTATCTCTGTCTCTCTCAAATAAATAAATAAAATATTTTAAAAAAAGAAAATATATGTTTTCACTTGCTCACACCCTTGAAAAGCAGCAAAAACAGCCTGAACATCAAGAGAGAAAAGAATGCCACACTACACTTTCATTTCATCCGGAACAGTTACTCGGATTAATTCTCTAAGCATTCGAGTAGCTCCATGTGCTAAGCACTGTGCTAAATGCCAAAGATGCAAAAATGTATAAGATACGTGCCTTGCTCTCTAGGACCTAACAGCTTACCCTCAGGAAGTTGTCATTTCTATAGGGAGTTTAGACCAGCATCCTATGTGGAAAACTTCCCAGTCCTTTTTTGTTTCCCTGGCAAATAAAGTGGACTGTGTGGTATTTGCTGCAGATACATCAATCCCCCACTATTTGCCAAGCATTAAGTTAGGCATTAAGGAAACCCCAATAAGTTAACAGGACCCTTCCCTTCATAGGAGTTACCAAGTGTGCCTATTGAGACTTTTGAACTCACTCTTCCATGAGGAGCCATATTCTCGTTCAAAGGTACTTTGGTCATTTCCGGGGTCTCAAGAACAATGTTATGCCTGGATCTGTGGATTTAAACTATACTTTTATACATGCTAATGAAAGAGAAAGTGTCTGTGATTAAAATGGAATGTGTAATCACATTAAAGAACCATTAGTTTCAATCTCCCTTCTTAAAAAACTTTTTCAAGCTTCACTAAAAGGAACAAAATAGTTTGCTGAGTTACAGCTTCTTTCCAATGACCATGGGTCGTGTGCACTGGAATAATAAATAATTTACATATTATGTTATTGAAATTTTACCATACATCTTCTATTTTTGGTCAAACACTGTGCTGGGCACTCAGGATATAAAAGTACCTAAATTGCACTCCCTGCTCTCAAGGAATCTATGAGGGGAGTTGGAGAAGTAAATGAAGTGCCTGGGTAATGAGTTCATGAGAAAATAGAAGAATTTCTTTGGCAGTTGTCAGATTCATGCTATTTATGACTACGGTTTACCCACTGGATGCATTGGTAGTAGTATCAGTCCAAAGTATTCATAGCTTAAAAAATTCTTATCTTTTAAGCCACTTCTCCCTTGTAGCTGCAAAACAGAGACTTTTCCACCTGTTTATGCAGATTCTCAACATAGTGAATTTTCTGTTTAAAATGGCCCTGGTTTGTAATAGACAAAAATGTACATGACTCTGAAGCAACTGAAATTAAAAAAAAAAAAAAGCAGTACTGTTTCATTACAAGTCTGCTGTGCATTTTACTTTTGCTGTTCTCTGGAGAACAGGGATATTTGGCATGTTTTCTTTTAGAAGACCCTTGACGGGCCACATTATTATTCCTTCCTGTGTGTCGAG
Source organism: Potos flavus (assembly GCA_028534135.1). Classification (NCBI taxonomy): domain Eukaryota; kingdom Metazoa; phylum Chordata; class Mammalia; order Carnivora; family Procyonidae; genus Potos; species Potos flavus. The sequence continues at coordinate 71,817,557 of CM052886.1, forward strand.
AGATGCCATTTCTCATTCCTCAGTGTCTTGTTTCTCTTGAGCAAGGACAACTATATTCCTTGTGTCTTTCAAATTCATATGATTCTAACAATACACATTTTGCTTCTCTCGGTTTTGATTAGGTCTTTGCAAATAACATGAAAAGCAATTTGATATTTTAGGCACATAGTAACTCTCGATGGCATGGGTTTGAGTTAAAATGTTTTCTCTCTCCTTTCAGCATCATGCTTCTTTTGGCAGGCACTGAGAATACGGTGAGGAAAAAAGGCTGGGCAGTCCTGCCACTGACTGGTACTTTGACCAGAAATGAAATGTGACAGTTCACTGCTCTTTACTGTCAGGAGCAGCTGGATCACTAGTGATGCCAAGTCCCCCTTTGAGGAAATTCAAGTTCTTCTCAGGCATCGTTCCCTCTCTTTTCTGCATTGCTATAAAAAAAAAAAGCTTAGATGTTAAATTATATAACATTATATATAATTTAATATGTAAGAATTATATACATATCTATGTATAAATAATTCCAAAAAGCAAAATAACTAGCAATCCCTAAGGAATAAAAAGAATGCCTACATATGCTTATTTATGAATACCTATTTATCTATGTAACTCCATACATCCATGCATGTTTTTATGTATCTATCTTCAAATATGTTTTCAGTACTTTGACTTAATCAGGAATTATCATAATGTAAACATCATATAGAATAATAATCTCTAATTAGTTAAAAACTGAATGTATTTCTCTGATACGTACATACAAAAATGTAATGTTTTCAGTTTTAATCTAGAGATCTGTTGTACAACATTGTGCCTATAGTAAAAAGATTGTATAGTGCGCTCAAAAATCTGTTAAGAGGACAGATCTCATGTTCAGTGCTCTTACTACAATAAAATTAAAAAGAAAAGAAAAAAGAAAATCATACAAAAAAGAAAATGTAGTTAGGAATTCTTGTACTGTAAACATTAAGGCAATATATTTATTAGACAGGATATTGAATTTTCACATTTCCAACTTCTTTCTGGGTTCATTACATCCCTATGGAAATTAAGGTCTGGTTCCTGGGCATCCTCTAGTGCAAAGACTCACTCTAAGTCTGCTTGTTCTCTTTGACTTCCCAAGACTGTGACTCAAGTCTTGAGGAGCTTGGTTAAGAGGATGATGTCCCTCGCAAGTGTTATCAATACATGTCCCACAGGAAAGCGATGTTGCTCCTGCTCCACTGAATGGTGCTGCTTGGGGTGCACAGCTCCTCCATTTCTAGGTCATTAGCTTCAGCTTACTGATGGCTCAGCCCACATCTATCACTTGCAAAGGCCATGACCACCACTGCCTTTTACTACCAGCTCCAGTAATGAAGTTTGAGTTTGATTATTTTACAGGTTCCAGCTTTGGTCCTTGCCCCTTCCATCTGGCTCCTTCCATTAATCTGCCCTGAATTTGGGGCCATGAATTTTGCCCAGTAATACCCTGTGTCTGCAAGCCTGAACTCGGGCCAGTCATCCTCAGCCCAGCACCCTCCGCTTCCACATTTGCTAAAATATCTGTAAAGTCATTGTGATGAACTGCAGACCCAAGTTTCTCCCTCCCCCCTGTTATTTCCTCCCCTCCTACTTCTCCCTGCATGGCCTCTACTGGCAAAGCCTAAGCTCCTTCCCTTGTTAGAGCCAGAGCTGAGCCTCAGACCAGATGTCAGAGATCTGTTTTTACAGCATTATTCTGAAGATGATTTCTTAGTCTGACTTTTATTAGTCGGAACTTTTATTGTCTTCAAAGCAAAAGCCACGTGCAGTGATCACTCTGACAGGAAGGTCTTCCAGGAAACATCTTTTTTTTTGGAAATCAGGTACCATTTTAGTTACTGTATTTCACTTAAGCCATATCTGTATTCTGGACTTCAATGGAATGTTCTAGAGTAGGGACAGCTTTTAGGTTAGGGTGGTACTTACAATCTACATATCAGCTATATGTCAGTTGGATTCTCATTCTAGTGTTGGTTACCTTTTTGGTTTCACAGGACATTGGAGTGCATACAATAACAATTAGATAAATGTGGGTCAGAGGTAAGGGTTGGGAAAAGTGAAATGGAATAGAATTAATTGAAAAAGCAAGACATATTACTAATATTTGGATAAAATGCATCTTCCAAGAAAATCAACATGCATTTTTTCTTTTGTCTGTATAATGTGACTTATTGGGTTAAACCACCAAAAGCAATACTTTTGCTTCCTTCTAAATTTAATCTTCCTTTTCATCATCATCCAAAGTAATGACTTTGTCCACCATGACCCGTTTATTTTTCCTTCCTTCCTTCCTCCCTTCCTTCCTCCCTTCCTTCCTTCTTTCCTTCCTTCCTTCCTTCCTTCCTTCCTTCCTTCCTTCCTTCCTTCCTTCCTTCCTTCCTTCCTTCCTTCCTTCCTTTTCTCTTTCTTCCTTTTCCCTTTTCACCCAACTTTATTCAGGTATAATTTAAATACAATAAAATTCACTCATATCAAGGCACACCTTCATGAGTTTTGGCAACTATAAACAGTCACGTAACTACCACTACAATCAACATATAGAACTTTTTCATTACCACGAAAAAGTATTCCTGTGTTTCTTTGCATCCAGTCCCCTCTCCCAACCCCTGAGTTTAAGTAGTCACTGATCTGCTTTCTATTACTACGGTTTTGTCTTTTCTAGATTTCATCTAAATGTTATCATGCATTACAGTCTTTTGTTTCTGGCATATCATAATACTTATCATAACACTTAAAAATAACTACTTTGTGCACATATCAATAGTACATTCCTTTCTAGTGCTAATTTTTCATAGCCTAGATATGCCACGGTTTGTTTATCTATTCACTAGTCAATGTACACTTGGTTAAGTTTGGGCTCTTTTAAACAAAGCTCTTATGAATATTTGCATATAAGTCTACATGAATATATGTTTTGATTTCTCTTGATTGCACACCTAGGAATGGGTCAATGGGAAGTATAGATTTAGCTTAGTAAGAAACTGGCAAACCGTTTTTCCAAGTGACCCTTTCTCTCTTTTTTCAATCCCTTCAGAAATTGGGAGAGTTGTAGTTGCTCACATACTTGTTAACACTTGGTAGTATCGGCCTTTTTAATTTTAGACATTCTATTGGATATGTATTGGTAGGTCACAGTGGTGTTACTTTGGTCTTCCCAGATTACTGGTATATTGAACATCTCTTTATGGGTTTACTGTTTGTAAATTTTCTAGTTTGAAATGTGTGTTCAAATAATTTGCCCGTTTTAAGGAACTAGGCTATTTTTCTTTTTATTATTGTGGTACAGAGTTTTTTGTACTCTGCACACCAGGTTTTTATTAGATAAGTGTTGTGCAAATATTTCTTCCCAGTCCATGGCTTGTCTTTCCATTTTCTTAACTATGTCCCTGAAAGAACAAAAGTTGTTTGATAAAATCCATTTTATCAGTTTCTGTATGTTTCATGATTTTTTCCTATTTAAGACATCTTTCCCTGACCCAACGTCACAAAGATTTTCTCCCATGTTTTCCTCCAGAAGTTTTATAATTTAAACTTTTACAATTAGGTCCATGACACATTTTGAATTAATTTTTGTCCATGGCATGAGGTAATGGTAAGCATAATTATCTCTATCTCTATCTATCTATTATCTATCTATCTATCTTTCTAATCTCCAACTTTCACAGCATGCTTTGTTGAAAAGACCATGCTTTTCCCTCTGAATTACTTTGGAATCCATCAAAATAAGATGCCTTTAGAAGTGTGGATCTATTTCTTGGCTCTCTAGTTCCATTTATCTAAAAGTCTATAATTATTTCATTAGCATACAATCTTGATTAGTGCAGTTATATTTCTTGAAGTCTTCCACTCTTGTCCTTCTTTTTTAAAAAAAATGGTTGGTTATTCTAATTCTTTTGCCTTTCCCTACACATTTGAGAATTAGTTTGCCAATTTCTTCAAAAAAGCCTACTAGAATTTGGACTGAGAATGAATTGAATTTACAGGTGAGTTTGAGAAGAAAGACCATTTTAACCACAGTAAGTTAATTATTTGCTGTCTTCCGAATTACTCCAGGTGACAGTTTTGTCAAAGTCTCTGCACAACATAAGTCACTCTTTTTTGCTCTACCTAGAGCAGCCTCTTCATTGTATCTCCAGTTTCTACCAATGCTTCCCTTGCTAATGCCACATGTTTTAGATCTTTCCTACCATAGTACTCCACTCTGAGTACCTAATTTTGTCAGTTTTCTCTTTCTGTTTAACAAATCACTCTACTATTTAGTGAGTTAAAACAGCATCCATTTTATTTACTTACATTTCTTTGGGTTATTGCTTTGGGCTGGGCTCAACTGGGTGGTTCTGCTAGTCTCAGCTGGAGTCACTTGCCAGCTATCTAGCCACTCAGTAGGGGCTGAATGGTCTAGAATGGCACCCGTCACATGCTTGGCAGCTGGGCCACTCTATGTTGTTTCTCTTTCTGTAAGAAGGTTAGACTGGGCTTCTTCATATGGTAACAGTAGCATTCTAAAAGAGAGACAGCAGAGGTCACAGTGCTTCTTGAGGCCTAGGCTCAAGAACTCCCACAGTGGATCTTCTGCCACATTCTATTGGTCGAAACAAGACACAAGGCCTACTCAAACTCCACAGGTGAGGAGATAGATTCTGCCTCTTAACTGGAGGACTAACAAAGTCACATTGAAGAGAGGCTTGATGCAGGAATGGGAAGAATTATTGCAGTCATCTGTGCCAACAATTTACTAGAAAGACTCGATAAATATTTTTGTTATAACGGAATCAGGCTATCATTTAAGTGTCTAAAATATAAACAAAACTATATAGCCAGTATAAACATAATTTTAGATTTGACTGATAAGCCCAATGATGAAAAATATCTCAACCACTAGACTGATAGGTTTTTTCCCCCAATAAACATATACTTCAATTTTGCACATTACATGTGGCTTCTGAATAGCATGTTAGCTACTTTACAATTAAAAGACAATTATAGCTATAGCAGAATATTTTCTAACTTTTGCGAACGGATCATTACCTTAAATTCCATTAGATACATTTTCCAAGAACATTACTGGCACACAATGTGATAAATAGGACTTAAAATAACAAAAAAGACTTTAGTGAAAAAATTTTAAAGCGTATACTTAATTTTAAAAAACTATTGCAAACAGAGTTTGCATATTTCGGTTAAAGTGGTTATAAATGCATTGGCTTTTGTTATTTACAAAAATGTAAGGTCTGTAAGATCAACTAGATCGAACGTTCAATACCTAAATAAATGTTTTTAATAAGAGTTAAAAATCAGAATATTTCCATCAAGAACAGGGCCTCTGAAGATTGTATAATTTATCATTATTATTATGGACATTACTCAATGAGAAATATATTTTGTATTGTATAATAAACATTTCTAGCTTTTCTTGTCATTCTTTTTCATCTTTTGTTACATTTCTCAATTGATTTAGGAAAGAAAAGATAGCATTTTTTTTTTTTAAAGATTTTATTTATTTACTTGACAGAGAGGAGAGAGATCACAAGTAGGAGAGAGGCAGGCAGAGAGAGGGGGAAGCAGGCTCCCCGCTGAGTGGAGAGCCTGGTGCGGGGCTCCATCCCAGGACCCTGAGACCATGACCCAAGCTGAAGGCAGAGGCTTTAATCCACTGAGCCACCCAGGTGCCCCAAGATAGCATTTTTTTACTTAACTTATTATACTACCTGTAACCTAATATTTTTTTAAATTGATTCTGTAGTGTTAGTTTCTTAATTTAGGTTTTTGAGAGCCTATGTTAGGTTCAGTGGAAGTTGCATAGGTGACAGTAAGAAAATTAATATCTTCAAATACTTTACAGCTTTGGTAAAATAATGTCAGCATTCTCTACACATTAATAATCAAGTTTATTTCAGTTTCGTTTTACTTTTTGCATTGTTTAATGCTTATAAAAACTCTATTTTTAAAAAAGTGAATTCTGCTATCAATTTCTAAATGGTCTATATCTGTGGTTTATATCTTTTTAAGGAATATGTCTATAATCTAATCATAAACTATTTTATCTTAATTATTTTCTGTTTTCTTAATCCTTTGAATGTAAAAACTTATCTAAGTTCCCAAAATTCTCCGACTAATAAGAACATGTATGAAAAATAATTTTGATAATCCTGAAAGAGTCAATACATCTTATCATTTCCTATCTAGTTGGCCCAATTTTTGAGTTACAGAGTTCTATTCAACTTTAGGCACTGTTTTCTACAGTACAGACAAATAAGAATAACTATTATAAACCAAGATCATATTAATAGGTGTCATATATTATAAATCTCCTTGAAAATAGTCTAAAATATGATTTCAGTGATACTTAAAGTCTAGTGTAGAAAAATTCAGTCCAGGAAATATTACAGCCAAGTTGTTCTCTTAAAGTGATGTAGTGGGTTCCATGATTATGTAAGAAAAAATAAGAAAGCATTTTAAATTATTTCAGATCAAAATAAATGATCAGACTTCTACTTAACCTTTCAAATTTAGCATACAACCATATAATTTGAGTTTCACTACCTTAACTGTTTCTAATGTTCACGTGCACACATTCATTGATTTGATGTGTAGCCAAAGAAAATGGCACAGATTTTTAATGTCGTGAGATGGTTTAATTCATGTTTTTTGAAGGCTTAAGGAATTGGTGGCAGTTGCTTGTCAACTATATGTAGTAGTTTTCACCTCACGTGATGTAATGTCATTACTCAAAAATCATGGGAGTATTCCCAATCCACTTAAAGGAGCAGTGTATGAACCACTGATTGTGAAACCTAGTATATATACCATATTTGTGTGTGTGTGTCTGTGTGTGTGTGTGTATTTCATTTCCAGAACCTAGCTGAATACTTGACTCATAAGAGGTACTCAATAAAATTCATAAACTTTTCACCAATTTCAACCAAAATGTTGCCCTATTAAGTTATTACTGAGAAACTTCGCATGACGTAAATGTTGTGTCAGAAGTCCAGATGTGGTTTTACGGTTCCCAGGAATATTCTAGGACTTTTCTGATTCTTTGGTAACTATTTCTCATTCATGTTATCATGGCATTGCTCTAACTGCTAAACTTGTCTGTCATTGCTTGAAGTTGGGGTGGCAAATTCATGGCAAGGGAGCAGCCATTGTCCCTCCCATCCCCACAAGAGCCATTACTAATCAGTCATGACACTATTTCTATATTTCTTATAAATATGGATTGTGAACATTGTTGTATATTTCTGATAATGTCAAAGATGAGTCCTTGGGAAAAAAGTAGTTTTTGCCTAGTTAAGGATAAAAAGGATTGTTATTTTTAGCTATCTATTTGCACCACTTTGTTTTTAGGCCATGTAACATCACTTGATAATTTTAGAAGTGTGTTTTATCTTGCTCATACTCTGGATTGTACAGAATATGAGGCTGTCTTGGTTGTATCTAGCAGATGCACCCAAATCCCGACAGCATTGCAAATTGTGTGACTAACTGCAAGTTGTCTCCTTAAATTAATTAGCTGGAAGCTGATGCCAGTAGGTGCCTCGCCTCCAATGAGGTAACCTTTCAGGCTAAAATTCTGGCAGATGTTAGCATGGTTAATACCTGAGTTGTTTTTCTGGTTCTGTTTACCAATTGTGAGGAATATTTGGATTCGTTACTCTAAAGTCTCTACACAAGCAGCGTCTAGGTTTTAAAGTGACATTGACTTCCAGCAGGACTAAGTGGCTGTGGTATTGTGCTTTCTCCAAGAAGCAGGTCAGGCAAGTGCCCTGCGTGCCAGTTAGTGTGGAAACAAGAGGCAGATCGTTATGTTTCCATAATGCTACCTGTCTATCTTTCCCAATTTAAAGAATAGATTATTATTTTTCAAATTCTGTTGATAGGTGGCTGATCACCTTATAAGTTAATCCAATCCCACCTCTATCTGCCTAAAGACAGATTCTCCAAAAGGAACACAATTGTCACAAATCTTGTGGGGAGTTTCATCAACCCACTCATCACAGGACAAGAAACTGGAAATTGACACCACGCCCAGACAGACTTTGTCACAAACTAACATGTCTCCCATCTATTCTTCTAAAGCCTCATTCATTTTCCTGAAAATCGTTTACTCTCCCCTAAGAGGCCTACATTCCTTCTCTTTCCTATTAAATTGGTATTTAATCCTGAATTCTGAAACCACATCTTTGAGTTACTCATTGTTCACTGGGTATCTCCCATACAAACATGGGATGTACATGTTAATCAACTTTTGCTTTGTTTTTCTCTTCTTAATCTTTCTTTTATTATAGGGTCTCATCCACAAATTCAGAAGGGTACAGAAAATATTATTTTTTCCTCCCTCACAACAGCATCTCTGTCCTCTACCTGTTGGATGCCATTTACAATGGATGTAGAAACAATACTGTCTCCAGACATTTTCAAAGTTTCACTTGGGGAAAAAATTATTCCAGTTGAGAACTATTGCTCAAGGGGAACCCATTCCCACTCCACTTCTAGTAGTTCTGCCTGGATCCAAAGTATAGAAACGTCTGCCTTCCTGGTTATATTGGCAAGATAACTCTTAACCTTCTTCCAGCCCCTCAGAGATTGGGCAGAGGGACAGAGCATGCTCAAACCCTGACCCCTTCTGAGTATTTTCTTTGCAGGTTACCAAAAACTGCTAAAACTCAGTACAACAGTCCATTCAAACCCATACTGAGTCACTTGACCAAAGTTTCACATGGCTTCCAATAGCTTAAGGTTGAGTCCTTTGGAAAATCCCGGCAGCCATCTTTTGAGGTTTTGTCTGGATAAACTCAGGGCTGTCAAAAGAATTTGCTGCTTGTTCTAGCCAACACCTGAGATAGGCCCTTAACCTCCTTTTCTTAGAGCTTTTGCTAAAAAGGGCTTACAATACTGAATCCTCTTCTTGTCCCTTTGAGATGTATATGTATCTCCTACAAACCGGGGGGAGTCCTTCTCAATGACCTGAAAGCCATTTCTTTGAAATGTAATCATCCATGAGGATAGAACCTTCATCTCCCAGTGTTTTTGAAAGGATAGAATCCAAACTTCTGTAATTGTCAGCTAAAAGACACCCTTGGCTTAATTGGCAATAACACTGACCTACAGTTAAGGATTTTCCACTTCCCCGAGGGTTCATTTCCCCTCCCTATTTGTTCATTTTTATTGTGTTGTATTGTATTGTATTGTATTTATTTTATTTTACTTTTTTTTTTCTAAAGAAAGCGCCTCATTTGAATGTGTCTGGAGTCTTGGAATCTCTACTACCCCCTACCTTTTCCTACAAATGGACCTCGAGAGCTTATTTGGAGGTTGTAGCAAGGAGGTGTAGCAGGAGAAGACACCTACTTGCACTCCCTTGACCAAAGAATGCTCCTCCTCCACCGGAGAAGGTTGTCCTCTGCCAAAGAGCATACCACTTCCGGAGGGAAGCCCAGGCAGAGGTGAGGGAGGAAGGGAACACCGCCTGGCCAGCCAGATCAGCTGAATCAACCTGGGGCCATCAATGGGGTGACAGATGTCACAGCCAGATTGCCCTCACATCCCCCTCATTCTCCTTTAAATGCCAGTCACCTCTAAACAAATGGAAGTTGAGCTCAGTTCAGGATGGACCTTCTTCCAATTGCAGGAGCATATTGCTGATTAAAATCTATCCTTACAACTCCAGTGTCTTACTTTTTTCTCTCGGTCACTACACTACCCAAGAGAACAGTACATTCCCCTCCAGTCTTCCCTGTTTAAACTTCTGGAGCAGTTGGGGAGTGGGTCGATAGAATCCTGGGTTAAAGTGCTTAGAAGTACATTTGGCTGCTAGTCAAAGCCGCATTCTCAATCCAGTTTTATAAAGTCAGTTCTTCATCTGTGTGAACCTACTTCATATTTGGTTTCAAATCCAGGAAAGAAGGGGTATTAACTATCCCTCGCCAGCCCCAACAAAAACTATAAAACCTTACACATATGTCTATTTAGGTAAGCACTGATTATATTCCACTTAAACTTTTCTTGGTGCTAACAGTAGTTAAGCCTCAATGCATTATACCTCTCAAGGACATTTGCCTTTGAAAAGGATTGTAGTGAGTTTGTAATATTTTAACCCAAAGAACAATTTTCTCTAATAGGAAGTTTTAAGCCATATAACAGCCTACTGGGAAAGAGCATCTAAGAGGGTTGGGGACATTTAAGAAGCTGTTAATATATCTCTTCAACCCTTCCCACATTGCTGTATTTACTAAGTCTGATCTTGTGTCTGGGTAAGAAATGCTATTTCCAAGGAATTCCTGATTTGTTTTTAAAAGGAAGTCAAAGGGGGCGCCTAGGTGGTTCAGTGGGTTAAAGCCTCTACCTTCGGCTCAGGTCATGATCTCAGGGTCCTGGGATGGAGCCCCGCATCGGGCTCTCTGCTCAGCAGGGAGCCTGCTTCCCCCTCTCTCTCTGCCTACTTGTAATCTCTCTCCTCTCTGTCAAATAAATAAATAAAATCTTAAAAAAAAAAAAGGAAGTCAAAGTTTTATCAGGCTAAAACCCTTGCAAAAAATATCTGAGTAGTAAATACCATTACTTGAGGGCACAGATGCTATTATTTTTTTTTTTTGAGAGCATATATTTTAATGGAAGTTATTTTAAAATAGGATTATAGAAAATATATCTAAACCAATATAATTATGAAGATTTATATATTAATGTGATTGTCTAAGAATTTGCAGGAAACATAGATGCTGTCAAAAACAAAAAATTGTTTCAAAGGTGCCACCAACTGTTTTGATTGTAAATTACAATTTAGGGACTTTATATTGCATTAACATAGGCCATTAAATATTATCACATTTTTTTATTGCTCTCATGTACCATTGCTGTTCTGGGAAAACAATTTCAACCATTTGTCTTGCTTTCTAGTAAATTTCCAGGCTTTGAAAGATTTCGTTTATTATAAGTTTCTTCCTCAGTGTTTGCCAACAAGTTGGGTAATGCTCACTTAAGATTTCCACATTTTGAAATGGATATTTAAGGAATACTTGACATTATTTCTTGAGGAATTTATTAACAAGGAAGAAAAGAAACTGATATATGATTGGCAAAATATAGATATTAGGTTAAATGAAATAGCAGGGATTATACTTGTAGATTGAAAATAACTAGAATTCATTAATAAAATACTGTTGCAAAGTGTGGATTTTGATCTGCAATTCAGAGGTAAGAAAATATGATACATGTATTTTATTTTGGGCCACCCGGTGGATGGATTTGATGGCAGTGTTCAGAAGCATATATTTGAATGGGAAAGCAACAAGTAGCCTTGAGGGGGTAGGAGTTGCAGAAATGAGAAAAAGACCTTAGCTAGAGGAATTCTATGGTTTTACAGTGCTATGTATGGGAAGAAAAAAATTAAAGACTACTCAACATGAGAACCATTCTCATCTCCACAAAGGACTTTTTAATGGATATCAAGGATCTTTTGGTGGATCCAAGATTATAAACTAAGGCCAAAAAAACCACTCTGTTTCTCTTGAACAATGTTGCAAAAACAATTTTCTGCTATGTTAACTACTGCACTTAACTGGTGACCAATTAATTTTTAAAACTACTCTATGTAGAAGCAAAAATATATTTCATAATTGAAGAACTAGGCTCTATGACACCAGAACCCTGTTAAATGTCTGTGTTATCTTGTGGACCAAATTCATAGAAAGATTGGAAATCTTATCTAAGGTAAGAATATGTTTTGAACAATTTGTTGAATTCAGTATGTTGAATTCAACCATGAAGAAGATGCATTTTCACTTAAACACAAGTTTTTTTTCTCTAAACATGTTAGTATCTCAATAAGCTCATTCAAAAGAAAGTATTTAATATATACAGTAGTATAGCTGCTTTGGAGTGAATCTCTGTAAATAATAAAGCCAAACTATTGAATTTTGCTTACTCTGGTTATATGAAACCCATCAACTGTTGAAAATGTCAATTCAAGATCAAATGATTCTGCGATTAATTTTTTGTTCTTATTATTTATTTTTTCATATAGCTAAAACTAATATAATCTTTATGTCACTTATACCTCAATAAAAAATAAAGTAAATGAGGGGCGCCTGGGTGGTTCAGTCTGTTAAGCATCCGACTCTTGATTTTGGCTCAAGTCATAATCTCAAGGTTGTGAAATTGAGTCCTGCATCAGGCTCTGCACTGGGCATGGAGCCTGTTTGGGATTCTCTCTCTCAGTCTCCCTCTGCCCCTCCCCCCTCAAAAACATTTTAAAAAATAAAATAAACAAAATCATACAATCAAAAAATTTTTTCAACAGTCCTTTTTTAAAAATTTTATTTATTTATTTGACAGAGAGAGAGAAAGAACACAGGAGCAGAAGCAGAGGGAGTGGGAGAGGGAGAAGCAGGCTCCCCACTGAGCAGAGAGCCCGATGGAGCTCAACCCTGGGATCCTGGGATCATGACCTGAGTCAAAGGCAGACCTATAACTGACTGAGCCACCCAAGTGCCCCTCAACAGTCTTAAATGATAGAAAAATACTACGTAATATTCAAAATAACATGTTTTTTCCCAAGCCTCTTAACTAAATGATTTTTGTCCTTTTAATAAAAATGTGGATTGCAGGCATATCTGATGTAAATGAATTAAAATTTTATTTGCCCAAAACTTTACATATTACATTAATAAGACTTACCCAAAACACTATTGTTAGTTTAATAAATATCAAGAGCAACCCCTCAAAAAGCAAAAATTAAAAAATTAAAAACCCACAAAATACACATACCTACTTAAACATTTATAAGATTATTTTATTGGGATAATTGTATAATTTTTATTTAATTTTGGTTATGGCCATGTCTTTTCCTTGTTTTCACAATGTGGCAGTTCACATTAAAATAAATTTTCTGTCTATTATCTATTTAGCAGGCACCAATTAAATGAGTAGAAATCTTAAAAATGTCAAGTTTAGTTACAATTAAATGAGTTGACCTTTAATAAAATTCACAATGTGAAAATTATTAGAACATTTCAAACTAATGCACATTTTCTCTATTAAAAAATTCCAGTTAAATATAAAAAGACTCTTAAATGTTTGCTTCACTGATAAAAATAAAATCGAGTATTATGAGATTCATCTAATGCTATAAATAGTTAAAATATTGTATTCTATCATAATGTATACTTTAAATTGTGGCTAGTAGCTATATAATCTAACACAGATTTTTTTTAATGATAATTTTTTTTGGATTCCTGAATATTAAAATTTGCTTATGGACTAAGGAGGTATAACTCAGAATCCCACTGAAGACAAATTGTCTTGTAGAAATACTTTTGCAGCTTTTATGGTTGAGGAAAAAGACAGACATGATTCAATCTGAAATATTCGTGTAGAAGAGTCATGAGATGAGTGGAGACAGTGGAAACATTCTATTTTGCTTTTGGTATACAAAGGAGATTGATATAATACCAAGTGGTATAAAAAAGGCAAATTTAGTTGGCTACATTTTGAGATAAGACCATTTTTAAAGACTTAACAACTGGGGCGCCTGGGTGGCTCAGTGGGTTAAGCCTCTGCCTTCTGCTCAGGCCAAGATCTCAGGGTCCTGGGAACAGCTCTCTGCTCAGCAGGGAGCCTGCTTCCCCCTCTCTCTCTGCCTGCCTCTCTGCCTACTTGTGATCTCTCTCTCTCTGTCAAATAAATAAATAAAATCTTAAAAAAAAAAACCTTAACAACAATAAAAAGCAACTTCTAAGTGGAGACAATAAACTCATCTGTTAGGAGGAGGGAGAAAATCCTCAAGAAGGAGAGAGTATATTCTTTAAAAGCATGCAAATATTATAAAAATTGATTACCTGGTGATTTTTCAGGATTAGGAGAGGATATATTGGATTATAGTTTTGTATACAGTGAACCAGTTTATATTCAGTTAATATTTCTGACTTTTGTCAGAAAATAATATTTGGAATTTTAGTAGTTCTTTATTAGAAATAACGTATAAAATAATATACATAAAATATACGTTTATGAAAAATCTGATTTTACAAAATAATTTTAACATCTTCAAAGATTTTGGAGATATTACTTTAAGCATTAGGAAAATTAAAAAAGTTTACCCTGAAAATGATGCATATTTTTTCTTGATTTCATGAAGTACAGCAAAACCTTAATAGTTGTCAGATTGTATAATTTAATGATGCATCTTGAAATGTGCCAGATGAAGATGCTATTTTTAAAAAAATAGGGAGAAAATGTTTTATAGCACTATAATTATGCTACTAAGCTTTTTGCTAAGTCTAATAGTCTAGCTTAAGGAAGCATGAGAAAAAGTGTAATTAAGTAGGTATGACCGCAGTCTAGATTTAAGAAGTCCTTATTTTCAGTGTTTTTCACTTAAATTACAAAATCCAGGGAGCTATATAACAACTGGGAGCTTTCCATTTTTAAACTAAATTCAAAGGAAGATCAAAATATTAGATCTAGCAGAGCCTCTACTTCCCAAGTCTCAAATATTTGAGCTGTACGTAAACAAGGAATAAAGAAATCATGAATGACATGCATCACAGTTACTGCCTCTTCTTCTTTTTGACTAGAAGACTTATTATCTTCTTCAGATGGAACGGTTTTGTGTCGTATCCTTTATACCAGATCCAAGTTCATCCAGAGCTATTCACTACTGATTGAAGCTATCCAGTACTTACTTCCAAATACCTAAAACTTCCATCCACGGTACTCTTATTCCTTTTTGCTTTAGATAAGAAGGACCTCCTGTCCTCTACAGATGGAGAGGAACTGCAATATATTTGGGTGGTAGAGACAGAATTTGAGATGAACAAGTTTAAATTTGTGAAAGTTCTACTGGCTTTACATTCTGCACAGATCATCCTGGGGGACTGACCGCCAAGGGCAAGAATTTGTTATTGTCTGAGGCAGTTTCTGGCTGTGGCCTCCTTCCTCAGGTACCTGATAGGTGTCTCTGCTCTGTTTGGATGTAAACATTTGGAATAATGAGGTGCTGAGATGTATCCAAAGATACATCCTTTGCCTGTAAGAGAAAAAAAAAAATTGGTTGACATTGGAATAAAAACAATTATAGTCATGACATTTTTCATTGCCTTTAATAGTCTTCTGGTATTGGTATTGGAAGAAGTTAAATTTGCTCCAGTCTACTGCTAATTTAACTCCTAAATTGATTCAAACTAACTCCTATTACAACAGGACTGGGTTTTATTGTTTTTTCTTGTTTTGTAAATGAGTCACAAATACCATTGTTGTCATTCCTGCCTCCTGCAGTCCTCCTTCAAAACACTTGGCCTTCTTTTGCACTTAATTTTTCCAAAGCACATTTTGAACCCCACTTCTATGAAGCCTGCACAGAATACTTTAGCTGTCCCCCACTTCCCAACTCCTCTTTCCTCCTGGACTTTACGGTACCCATCATGATGCTTGGCTTTGGGTTCCCTTCACACATCCTCCTTTGACATTTGGGTTTTACTGACCATGTTTTTTCTCCACAGGTCCTTGGCATCACCTCAATGACACTCTAGAAATACAAACTGGTTAAGTGGTAGAAGTGCGAGGCCAGACTGCTATCCCTTTACTCAGAAGTACAACACCCAGGAATCATTGTCATCTCAATGTGCCATGATGACCAAAGAACTAAGAGGAGAATATTCTTGGACACATTACACAAAGAACCTACCTTTACATCCTAGAAAATGGAAACACAGGCATTCTGTAGGTTTTATTAATGTTAGGTATAATTTATGTATATATTTGAACTTTTAAAAATAAATCAACATAAGTGTATTTTGAAATGTCACCCAGTGCTAACTTGTTCCTCCTATCATTCTTAGTTATTTTCATCACTTTTGCTTCCCATTTAAAAGCCATATTTAACATGTTCTTATTAAATTTGAGGTTATCATCTTTTCCCTTTTGTTTGAGAAATAGTTCAAAGAAAACAGGAAATTTTAAAATCCCACTATTTATGTAACACTTTTTTTAGGGCTTGTTATTTGATTAATTGTTAAATAATTGTTGCATCTTTCCTAAAAGTCCACACTTCCTACTCCATCAGAAATTCTAGGACTTTTGGCACACATTTATTTGTCAGAAACAAGTTGTGTTTATTTTGGGAACATGTGTGCATATATTTATCTTTCTAGGATAGAGTTTGATAGATGAATTGAACTTTGGACTTGGGGAGCAGAAACTTGAAATCTATTATAAACTATTTACAGTTGAATAACCTTTCATTTTTTAAATCATTAGTAAGTTCCATAACTGTTCTAGGTATTGTTTCTCTTGTTTTATTTAATACGGAAGATTAGAAATCTTATTATCTTCTTTTTATAGTGGGGATATCAGTTTTGAATCTCTAGCTTGGGAATCATGATGAACCACAGCAGGCTTCAGAGGTTGTCGCTGCACAAGAAAGAGAGCTTGAGGCTCACTGTTAATAACCTTGAGATTAAATATCTCAAAATAGCAAATGAAAGAGAACAAAACTCTCATTAGCACAGAGATGAAGAACCTTGGTGGGCAGAAGGCTTACTCTGAAGTTGGAGGTGTTGATATTTCTGTGTTCTGTGATGGACCACTGACTGTTTAATACAGAGGAAGACATTTGGTGTGCCATGGGTACTCACTACTCTACCTTGAATCAGCCAAAAAGAAACTTGGGCCAATGTAAATAAAAGATGGGACTTATGTCTGCATTATTTTCCCATTGTAGACTTGTCTTAACACTCTCACCTATACCCATCGTTATGGATAGAATCCACATGCAGAGGTCTCATTTATATTTCTAGCTCATACTTCTCATTTTAGTCTCCATCCATTACATTGACCCTGCTACCTAATATATTCTTGAATATCTGAAAGGCCTCTCAAATTCAACATATCAAAATCAACTGGGGCTATTTTCCCAGATCTTCCTTTATTATTTTCTTACCCAGCCAAAGGCACCCACGCACATCCAGTTGCTCAAGTCAGAAACCCAAGGGATTACCTTTCCTTCAGTCCAACATCCAAACTTTTTACCAAATTCTGTCATTTTTACCCTATAAATATCCTATGAACTCATATCCTTACTTCTATTTCTCCTCAACCCTCTCCTCACCCTAGCCGGAACTATATCAACCACAAACCTGAAATTATTTATAATATCCTAAGGGCTCTCTGCATCCATTGCCGTATCTCTTCAACCCTTTACCTACAGAACATCCATAGAATGATCTATTTTGTAGGAGAAATCTGATCATATTACCATCCGCATTTAAAAATGATCTGTAGGGGCGCCTGGGTGGCTCAGTGGGTTAAAGCCTCTGCCTTCAGCTCAGGTCATGATCGCAGGGTCCTGGAATAGAACCCTGCATCCGGCTCTCTGCTCAGCAGGGAGCCTGCTTCCCCTTCTCTCTCTGCCTCCCTCTCTGCCTACTTGTGATCTCTCTCTCTGTCAAATAAATAAATAAAATCTTTAAAAAATAAATAAATAAATAAAATTTAAAAATAAATAAAAATCATCTGTAGGGGCGCCTGGGTGGCTCAGTCATTAAGCATCTGCCTTCAACTCAGGTCACGATCCCAGGGTCCTGGCATTGAGCCCCATGTCGGGCTTCCTGCTCCATGGGAAAGCCTGCTTCTCCCTCTCCCACTCACCCTGCTTGTGTTCCCCCCTCTGTCAAATAAATAAATAAAATCCTCAAAAATAAATAAATAAGTAAACATTTGTAGCAGAATAATATTTTCATATCCTGCATTCTACCTCTTGGTCTTGCTGTTTTGGGTCATTTAGGATATTCATAACCTAATGCCTCCAGACTAGATGCACCAGTGACAATAGCATGGGTGGGTTAACGACGAAGAGAGATGGAGCAGCATTCATTTCCCTAGATGTAGTTGACAATAGAGCACCCCTAAAGAGCAGACACAGCTCTGGGGATGGGACATGATGAAACTTTATATTGCTTAAGGAACACTGAACTGATACAATTTCTAGCAAATTGATAGTAATTCATTATTTGCCATCTGGTGGAATGGGCTTAAAATAGAAATTAAGTTAGCATACTGAAAACTATAGAAATAACGTATTTTCTCACAACTCAGTTTGTGACCAGAAGTTCATGCCCAATCTACCTTTTGGTGGCTTTCCATTGCTCTTAGGAAGAAGAGGAAACTACTGAACATGGCCACTGAATCCCTCCTTGGATCTGGCTTTCCTCCAGCCTCACCATCACCACCATCCCCATGAGCGCCAGATTCTCTCTGCAGTGGAACAAACATTAAAAAATAGGATGACGATGACCCTGGCATATGTGTATAGGGGAGGCCTTTGTCCTCAAAAGGGAGTCCAATTATTTAAAATAGTTTTCCAGGAGATTCTGATGCTAGCCTCACCTTCATGATAAGTTGGCTCTTGGATTTTGCTTCTGGACTGCTCCAAGACTTTGATCCTGCTCAGATCTGGGTGATACCTATTGCACGTCAGCTCTGGCCATAACTCTGAAGGCTGCCCTTTTAAAGTACTGAGGGCACCCCCACACTTTTCCTCCCCCTGATTATGGTTTCACCTTCCCATGTCCACTTCAGTCCTGCTGGCCTTTCATTCCTGAGATAAGATAGGACCACAGTGTCCGTGAATTCTTATGGCAATTTTTCTAAGGAGAAAAGGATAGGTTTGAAATGCATTGTGATACCAGTGGGACAAGGCTATGATGGAGTTCAGTGCTATGTTTCCACAAGTGACCTTTCTGGGTGAAGTTTGTGCAAATTTAAAGTCAGACTGCTGAATATAGAGTAATTGGAAGTTCAAAATTCTCAAAAAAACAAAAACAAAAACAAAACAAGCAAAAACACCCTGCTGAAGGAACTGTCTATATGAGATAGAATAAAATGGCTTATTTAATATGTGACTGGTCGATGAAGTTGCTGATGGTCTTTGTTATGAAATGTTTCAAAATTTTAAGCATAAACTTTAGAGATAAAGCATAAGTAATAAATTGATGATGTACGACTCTGGGGAGAAGAAGGGAAATGAGTATGGGAAAAATGGACAGGGACTATGTTACAAACAATGGCTAATTAGTACATGGCCTCTAATTAGCAAGATATTGTGACACTCAAGAGCTTTTGTTTGAATTTCTAAAAATACACTGTTGATTTGGAGATAGATCCCTAAAGAAAAATCCAGTGAAGCAGGATATGAGACACTTCAGTTATTATTTCCATAAGGATGGCACTGAATGGCAGCTTCGGTATCACGGAATTCCCCACCCCCCAAATCAAACTGGAAGCTTCAGGAGGTTTATTTAAAAGGACAATTAAGAGATTGTCTCCAGTTACAAACAATCATGTCGGGGAATACAGCTCCGAAGAGGAAAGCAAATGAGACCAACAGAGGATTAATTTGGCCTCATTTATCATTCACCGATGAGGCTCCAGAGGAAAATATACCCTACCATTTCTTTTCTGAGGGAATATTATGCTTCTTCACAAGAATCCAGCTCTGGGGCCAATCCAAACCCTCGATCCCTATTTTATTTTCATTCATTTCAGGCAATTCCTCATTTTAGAAGCCCTACTGTTTAGGAAGTAAGCAAGGTCTTGAGGATCAACAAAACCAATCTGTCAATCACTAGTGTAATAAAGGTACTCTCCTGACAGCTCTGAGTACGTGAATTAAAAGCCCTGAGCATTTTAACATATGCTGAGTATTGCAAATAGTATAATTTAGTTTGTTTTAAGAGAGTTTCTTGGCCTGGAGATCATCTATGACACTTCCTGCCTCCATTTTCTTTATTTGCCCCAAATTTCAGTCTGTGTCTGAGGCCAGTAGCCCAGCACGCTGCCAATGAACATCTCCTGGTTGAGTCCAAGCCTGATCGGTATTTGGGAAGGGCAGCTATGGGCGAGGTATGGTCTAAGAAAATTCCAAAGCTCATCTGTTTGGGGCACTTCTTAGCCATCAACTATCTCCTCTTGGTCAGAAACCACAGCTTTGTGGGCGAGCAGCTCCAGAATGGTGTGGGGAAGTCACGGCCCCACATCCAGCTTCTTGAACCACTACCCCTTTCTGGCTGAATTAACTCTGGCCCTTTCGATTCTGAGCCTCCTTATCACTTGTTTTCCTTTCTTAGCTTCGCCATTTCTTACATTTTCATTTCTCTGCTTAACTTATACCAGATCTGTGATATAAAAGAGAGTTTAGACATACAAAATATGAATTTAAGAGTTAGAAAGGTGAGGTGGCACTCTCAGGGATGCAGGATTAAGAGACAGGTGCCATTGCTAATATTGCTGTGACAGCATTTCGGGGGGCTCTGCATGGTCCAAAAGCACTTTAATAGGCCTCGTCATGTGAAACTTCCAGATCCACTCTACAAGCCTATAGCCCACAGAGAATTGCATTGTACTTAACACTTCCCCCTTTATTTCTCTCTTAGTCCTCTCACTGCATTATTCCTC
This sequence comes from Potos flavus, assembly GCA_028534135.1. Classification (NCBI taxonomy): domain Eukaryota; kingdom Metazoa; phylum Chordata; class Mammalia; order Carnivora; family Procyonidae; genus Potos; species Potos flavus. The sequence goes on from CM052886.1 coordinate 71,838,026, forward strand.
GCGTATATGCAAATACATCACAGTAGAGCAGATTGCATAATTACTTGCGGGCTTGTGTGAATGAATGGGTCACTTTTAAAAGAAGGTTATAAACTCCTGATTGTCTCCCCAGAGCACGTGGTCCAGAACTGGGCACAGTTAATATCCATAAATATATGACGACTGTCACTGCAGCACTAAGCTGGAGATATTTGCATACCTAATACCAATATGACATGATGTTAACCAAATTCTCCACTGAGTACGAGCTGCAGATGATATTTCGAGAAGCTTCTTAAAGATCTTGATGAGTCCTGAAGATATCTGTGAGAAAGCTATATATTTTTCACAATTTTCAGCCTCTCAGTACCCAGTAATATGTTGAATCTGCTCACTGAGATGGTCAAAAGGCTGTGGCTGTTTTTTTGGCTTCTCTTTCCATCCACATTGATTGATGCCCACATCATATATCCCTTTTGTTTTATGAAGTTATTCAAGCACAGATGTGGTGATTTAGGCCTCCTGGAAAGGTTTCCTCTGTGTTGGATGCTGAAAAATATCTCTTTGCGTGCTGAGCCTGATTGACTTCCTATGTAGAGACACACAAATTGAATACATCTGAAGTGACAACACTTCAGATATTCCTCTTCTACGGACATGAATACCTATTTTTCTTTAATTTATTTAAGCTATTGTCTACATCATTTTGTTGAAATAAGTCATTTTCTGTTTGTTAATCTCCCTAGACCAAGTGCCTTGAGGTCTGTATATGGGATGTATAGGCGAGAAAAAAATTTTCCTTCTACTCTTCAAGGTCTCCCGGTTTAAGAATTAGATTGACACAGGACGGATTAACAAGAGAAAAAAAGCCCAGTTTTATTATCCGCCCACAGAGGCCCCATAATAAAATTGAGACCTCAAGAAATGACCAAGGCAGGCAATTTTTATACTTTTTAGACAAAGAGACAATACATCTGTGAGGATCTGACAGGACAAAGAAGTTCAGTAACTTTGGGAGCTTCAATTAGGAATTCTAAACAGAATTTGGTTTATGGTAGTAAATTATTAAAAAGCAACAAGGTTGTTTATACAGCTTTCCTGCTCCAAATTTTCTGTCTCTTTACCTCCTGATACAGGGGGAATTCCTTTCACATGGGAGATTTATCTCTTACTTTCTGAAGACAAAGAAGGGAAGGGCAGTCAGAGTGTTCTTTTTAACACGGGCCATTTCTTATGTAACTTCTATTTAAAATAGTCAATATGCCAAAGCGGCACATTTTGGGGCAGCTTGCCTTTCTTTGGTCCCTATAGATGCTTAGAATAGCTCCTAGAATATCAGTAACCAAGAAATATTTGTACACTTCTGGACTGAATTGTATGACATTGAAGAATTGGTGATTTCGTAGATAGGGCAAGCGGATTGGGCTGGTGATGAAGGAGAGAGTGGGGAGCTTAGTGAATTGGAACCTGATAACTCTAATAGTTCTATGGGACATCCTGGTGGAGGGATTTAGTAGGCAGTCGGTGACATGAGACTGGAACTTGAAAGAAGATTGGTGTCACTGATTTAAGGAATATTATCTGAGAGCTACCAGGGAATACATAAAACCATTTAGGGGAGGGAGAGGATGTGGGCCAGCTGGCTCTTCTCAGGAGTTTGCGAGAGACCATGAGTGGGGCAGTGGGAGTAGTTTCCGGAGGCTGCAGTTATCACTGCAATCGACAGAAGAGATGTGGAAGCAAAGAGAACTTCTCAGTGACGTACAGGGTTTGAGCTACATTTCTTGTGAAAGCAATAACTAATTACATCTGTGATAAATGTAAGCTCATTTCCTGGTTCAAAGCATACGTGAAAAGGCTAGAGGAAACCAGAAAGAAAAGTATTGCGAAGGGAGAAGGACATTAAGCTCAGTATCAAGAGCATGGCCAGGGAAATTCTGTGTCAGAATCTCATCAATGCAAGTTGACAAGATCTCTAATGACAATTTAGTAAAAAATGGAAAATATGAATTATAATATTACAGCTACTTTGATTCTTAGTAGAATGACTACACCACTAAAGCACTCATGTCAAAGAGTGATCTTTAGTAGCCAGCCACAGGGCTCTATTCTGTGCTGTCCTGCTTAATGATTTCTATCAATAGCTCAAACGAAGAACTTGGAGGACAGGTAACATGCTCACTGGTGACACCAGCCTTTGTAGCAGAGAGAGTATGATGGATAACAAAATTAAAATTCAAGATCTCAAAATCTTAATAGCTAAGAAAGAGAGTCAAATTAAGAAGAAAATCAGAGGCTCCTGGGTGGCTTGGTCAGTTAAGTGTCCAACTCGTGATTTTGGCTCAGGTCATGATCTCATGGATCTTGAGATCGAGCTCTGGGTCCTGAGATAGAGCCCTGCGTCATAAGATAGAGCTTTGTGCCGTGCTCAGTGGGGAGTCTGCTTGAGATTCTCTCCCTCGGCCCCTCCCCCCACTTGTGCTCCCTCTCTCTCTTAAATAAATAAATCTTTAAAAAAAAGAAAATCAAAATTTACTCCCTCTTCACATTAACTGAAACTATTATTATTATTATTAATTGCCATCTTAATGCATGAGGAGACCTGTATTTTTGCTTGTTTTATGTTTTACTTTAATACAAGACTTTGGATCCATAATAAGTTTTGGTTGCTCAAGCACATACCAGTTCTGGACAGCTTATCACCAAACGCCTTGTCATATGAGGAAAATAAACTCTTTTTTCAAACCATTGCAGTTGGGTTTTACATCACATGTGCTGAATATGATTCCTAGTTGAGAGATAAGATCTAGGGTATTTAATCTTCACAGCAACCCCGAGAGGTAGATCTTATTGCAATTCTCATTTTTAAGCTAAGAAAATTAAAGTTTAGCATTCAGTAGTTTGCTTCAAGTCACATCGAAAGTAAGTGGGAAAACCTGCATTTGAACATAGCTCTGCCAAATTCTAGGTCAGGCCTGCTCTACACCGCCACGGAGTAATATGTGCACAGTGGTAAGAAGCGGGACACAGCCAGCCCTGCAGCAGACTAGCTGTGTGACCTGTCTTCTCGACTCCCAAATGCAGCCGCAGTAAGACAGCTACTTGTAATACCTAGCTCATGGAGTCAGGTAACGAGTGGGTAGGCACCAAGCAGAGGGGAGATAGTAGCAAACAAAACAAAATGAAAGTTTCTTTTCCCTGCCTTCACAGAGCTTCTGTTCACTGAAAAGGGACAAGTAAACAATGCAGTATATTAGATAGTGAGGAGGAGGATGGAGAAAACTAAGACTGGGAAAAGGATGAGCACGCTAAGCCATACAGGTATCAACTCCACCTTAAAATATCATAGTCAGGAAACTCCTCACCAAGAAAAAGACATTTGAGCAAAGATCTGAGGGGATGACAAGGGGACCTGGGCAGATGTCTGAGGGAAGGGTCATCCAAGCAGAAGCCGCAGAAAGAACAAAGCCTGAGGCAGGCATGTGCTGGCGTGTCCTGAGTGCAAGTTGGATAATGTGGCTGCAGTGCTGTAGGTGGGGGGGAGAGAGGTCAGGGATGAGGCAGAGGTCAGTGAGGGATCATGTCGGTCATATAGGCCATTTTCAAAATTTAATTCAACTGAGTGAGGACATTGAAGTGTTTTGAGCAGAGGAGCAACATGATCTCATATATCTAAAAGAAAAACAGGCCACTCTGTTGAGATGAACTATAGGGTTGGCAAAGATAGAATAAAGTGTATGGTTAGGAAACCATTACAATAATCTAGCTGAGAGAAGGTAATGGCATGGACCAGGGTGGTGACAACAGAATTGGCAAGTGGTCAGCTTCTGCATATATTTTCAAGGTGGCATCAGCAGAATATTGGATGAGGAGTATAGAGGACAGAGAAAAGTCAATGATGGCTCCAAGGTTTCTGAGCTAAGAACCCAAAAGAATGAGTTGCCATCAACTGAGATGTGGTGCTAATATTTGGGGGCATTGGGAGCTCAAGTTTTGAATGTGTTGAGATTGAGATGTTTATTAGGCATCTAAGAGAAAACATCAAGCAAATGTTCAGTGTAAGAGTCTGAAGTTCACAGATAAGGTATGCTCTGCAGGTGTCAATTTGGGAGTCCTCAGGGTATGGAGGATGCTTACAGATGGGAGGCTAGATGAAATCATCAGGAGAGTAAGTGTAGATAGAAAAGAGATGTTGCTCAAGGACCAAGCATAAAGGTACTCCAATATTAAGAAGTTGGAAAAGTGTAGAAGAACCAGCTAAAGATGCTAAGAAAGAGGGTAGTCCTTAGGAGTAGAACCAGAGAGCATGGCATCCTGGAGCCAAATGAGCAGAGTGTTTCAAGGAGAGAGGGATCAGCTATAGCAAGTGTGGTTGAGGGGTCCAGGAAGATCATTATTAAGGATAGACTAGAGGATTTGCAAGTAGGAGACATTGGCGACTTGACAAGAGCAGTTTTGGTTGAGTGGTGGAGGTTAAAACCATTGTAAAATATGCCAACAAAAAAATGGGTGGGTGGTTGGGAGGGGGTACCCAGGGATTAGAATCAACAAATACAGGGAATTTTCTAGGAATGTGATATAAAGCAAGCTGAGAAATGAAACTAGGGGGATATGTGGTCAAAGGAGTTTCTTTTGCTTGTTTTTAAATGAGAGAAGTTGTATAATATTTGTATGGTTGTTGAGAATGATTGAGAAGGGGAAAGAATTTAAGATTAATCTCTGAGGATTAACTGTGATAATGTGTGTAAAACACTTAACACATGGACAACTCCATAGATATTAGGTGTTAGTATTATTCTCTATATTGCCTTCCCCCAAAGTACTATAGAATAATTGTTTATGGCATCGTCTTGCAACTATCTTTATAGATGCCCTTGCTTTTTATTATAGACAAGTTATTTTTATTCAATGTCTTAAAATTGCTTATAAAAATAATCTATTACTTTGTATTTTTGCAATTTGACCAACACTTTCTACAAAATATAATAATCCTCACTTTACCCCCTCTTGCCGAGAATGGCCCACATTCCCTGTACGGAGGGATGAAAGATTACTCCAAACTTGCAGTGAAAGAGAAGAGAAGCCAAGGGGGGTCAATGCTCAGGAACGAAGAGCCTTTGCTCTTCCTTGCTCCCACTTTCATTGATCCTTCAGGATAATCACAAATCCTTATCACTGTTTCTCAAGCACTGATGTGTGACAAGGGGTCTTACTGCAACCAGGAGGATCTGTTTACGGGAAAGATACGATATGCTAATCTCCGTGTTCTACTAAACACAGCCTAAGGGACAATGCATGCATTTCTTAGATCACAGGGTGGCTGTTTGGGCTAAGGAAGCTTGGGGAAGGTAACGCCCTGCGGCATTTCAACATCCGAGTGGTCACGTAGGCCTCAGCATTCCAAAGGCCTACGCCCTTCTTCGAAAACTTCCTTCGCCTCCAGTGGCCTCTGTGTTATATTTTAGCAAACCAAGTATTATGGCTGATTTCATGCTCTACACTAACCCCAACACCCTCCCATAATTTTAGAATATAGGTATACATCCACAGGTGAATTATTTCAGATCGATAAACCTTGTTACCTTGATTAGCTGGTGGTCTCCTGGAAACCATGTCAGCTGCAAGCCCAGGACACTCAAATTCTGAGAGAGGTGCTTTATATTAGCTGAGATGCCACAGGTAGCCACAGAAACGTAGATTATTGGAAACTTGTGCTAACACTACTTGTTAAAGAGTAGAATTTTATAGACTGATATGGAATGATGATTCATTTTGCACCGTAAGAAAGGCATGTAAATTATTGTAACAAATTTACTTCCTTATTAGGAGATCTCACCGGAAGGAATTTCATTGTGTGTATCTTAGAAGATGGAATCTATTTGTGAATCATGATTCTATGCTTCGGTCCTAAGAGTGCAGCACAGCTGGGTAATCTCAAAGTAATAAAAACTAGTGCATGTCTAGTATTTTCAGAATCTTGCCTGATTTAGTTATCCATTGCTGCCTAACAAATTCCTCCCAAATTTAGCAGCTTAAAAAAACAGTAAATATTGATTACACTATGCAGTTTTTGTGGGTCAGGAACTCAGGAGTGGCTTTGCTAAGCGGTTCTGGTTCAGGGTCTGTCATGAAGTTGTAGTTGTTTGAAGGCGCGCTTGGACCCGGAGGATTTATTTCCAGTGTTGACTTGCATTCCTGGCAAGTCAGTGCTGCTTTGGGCCAGAGGCCTCATTTCCTTGCTGTGAGAACTTATCCATAGGGCTGCTTGAGCTTCCTTACCACGTGGCAGGTGATAGGCTGCCGTAAGTATTTTAAGAGAGAGTAAGGCAATGTATTTTATGACACGGCCTCAGAAGTCAACACTCTGCTATTTCTGTGGTTAAATATACCAGCCTATTCAGTTAAGGAGGGGATCATTAAAAATACCAGGACACAAAAATCTTGGAGGCCTAACTTGAAGGCTGGCTTCACACACTGAAGACCTATCTTGAAGGCTGGCTTTACTGTAATGCTGTATGGACCATGGCAAATCAAATCAATTGAATAATTTAGCTATGGCTAAATGAAGTTTCTATCCTTGTTTATAGTTTATCTGCCTCTATTTTTAAAAAAAAATTTTTGAGAGGGAGAGCGCACATGCACGTGTGTGAAGGATAGGGAGAAGGGAGAAAGAATCTTAAGGAGGCTCCATGCTCAGCAAGGAGCCTGACTCAGGAGTTGATCCCATGACCCTGAGATCATGACCTATGCTGAAGTCAAGGGTCAGACACTTAACTGACTGAGCCACCCAGATGCCCTATCTGCATCTATTTTTATTATTATCATTGGTGTTCAGAAGTCAACAAGACCTTATGATCATCAGTTTCTTTGAATATTCGGTTTCCATATAGATGGTGGAAGTCTCAAGCAAAGGTAGATGCATTATGTGCCTCATTTATTTTAAAGAAGTAATAAATAATGTAGAAAGAGCACATGCATTTAGGTCTTTGCCCTACAGATTGTTAGTTGTGTTGATTTAGGGCAAGCACTTCTCATATCTAAAGTTGGAATGGTGATGATGATGATGATGATGATGATGATGGTAAAAATACCAACTGAATAGTATTATTGTAAAAATTAAATGTATGTGCATTTGAGAAAGCACTATAAAACTGTAAGGCATTGTGAATGCCTTTATATTACCTCTGCCAAATGAGAGTGCTTTCCAAGAAGTGGGGCTTTGCATCACAACCCTTTGGCTCTAGTCTGGTTTTAGCTGCACGGATAACAATAATAAAACTATTACTACTACTAGAATGATAATTTTTTTAAAAAAAGAAAAAAACCACATCTCGCTGAATTATGATTGTCCTGGGCAATCCTGCACAAATCGGTGTGGAAGCTGATAGATACATGCTGCACCTCCCACCATGCAGGTGGACAGTTGTGGGAGGTCTTCTGTGTACTTCTCAGGAGGTCAATGGAATTGAACCTTCAAAGCCACAGCAGCAACATCAACAATATGCTTTGATCTTATATTAGCTTTTTCCCTTTCCCTCATGCTTCCTGAGATTAAGCAACCATCTTCCCCTTAGTTGTTAAAATGAAGAGAGTAATGTAGTATGATTATTTTGAAAATGGGAATACTTCTTCTGGAGAGAGATGCTGAGATGGCCAAACAAAGAGGGTGGGAGCAGTCCATTATTGCACAGGCAATAATGGGCTTCGGTGTCTGCTGGGAATATAAAAACAGTAACAAACCCAACAAAAAGTCATAATGCTTTTCAAAAATGTGATGCACTAGCAATTTTAAGCAACATCAGTGGTCAAATCCTCTTTCCTAACAGCACACACTGATTGTCCCAACCCTTTTTTCTATGCCTCTGGTTGCTGATGTGACATTTCAAATTCAATCACAATCTGTGATTTGGGTATGTTATATTATTGGTTTGAGTATTTAAATGTGGGTGGGGTATAGGGTAGGCAGCCATGTCAAGTCTCAGTTTCAATAAATAAGGCATAAAGAATGTGAGGGACTTCGAGCAATAAATTATGAGTTTGTATCAAGCATGCTAGAGGTTTTGTGTAGTCCCAAACAGAGCAGTTTGGGAGAGAAAGAGGCAAATTCTTGGGTGCCACTAGGGTCCTAAGTATTCCTTTAAAGTTTTTAAGACTTCAGAATCCTTGCTGTAAATAATGCCCAAGTCAAGGCATATCCAAGTATAACTGACTTGCCCAAAGATATGCAGCAAAGCTCTAGTCAATAAGATGGAATCTCAGAGCTATTATTCGGGGATATGGAGTTTCAGGGGGCAATATCAATTTTTTGTCCGTATTAGCTGTTGTATCGTATCTATAGTCTTCTCTTTCCATTTTAGTCTAATTCATTGTGTTTTTGAGAGTCAATGGTTATACTTCCTTTTTCACAAAGCATTCTTTTCTGGATATTTAGTAGTTTTAAATGGACATTGATGCACCGTCTTTTCAATATCCACTAACTGAAAAAAATGAAAGCATTGATATATTTGGCATTTTGTTCCCAAATGTAATTAATCACTGACCTTAACATATGTCTCCCAGGAAAGTGCAGTATTGCTAATTAGTGCTTTTTCTCCTCTGTGCCAAAGAATTAAGAAAGAACATATATGAACTAATTATATAAAACTTATTTTCATAACTCTTCCATCAAAGAAGTCATGACTAAATCTCGTCAGTTTTTCATCCCACTCCTATCTAAGTTGAAAATCTCATTGTCAATAAATTAAGATGTATTTATTATAATGAATTCCAAGCTCATAAAACAATTAATGTGCTGGATTCTTTTCCAACCATTAGTGATTCCTTTTGCTTTGTAATATCTTTTTTTTTTTTTAACATGGCCTAGTGATTCTTACAAAAATTTACTTGTTGAAGTCTTTTATTTTCCTTAAGAATTTTTTTTTGCCAATACTATACCAAATATGTAACCAACTTATTAAATTTGTGGTTATGTCACCAGCTAGACCCCAAGATCTGACCTTTACTGCCCACCTGCTTATACCCTCTGACCTTTGTCCTGTTTTTTTCTTGAGCTCTTCTTTCCAGCTTATCTCTTAACTCAGGCAATGGAAAGGGAAACCACCCCTCAAGTGATAGTGAGTGCCCTGACAAGACTTCCAGACCATTGGGACCACCCAGACCAGTTTGAGTGGAACTCCCTGTGCAGCTGGACCATGGGGTGACCTGTGGAATGACTCATAATTACCTTTACTTCATTATACTAAAACCTTCACCCAAGGAGGAGCCTCAGCCTCATTTACACAACATACAATGTGTAAATAGTCATGTTTCCTTAAGGCACGTGTGCAACCTTATGCCCACCTCTACATACGATGACAAGGATCCTCTTTTTAAATATTCATCCTAACCCTGATGAAAGGAATCTATTCACGCCATTTCCAAAGTCACGGCTTTGGAAATTATTCCCATTATGTTCTTATTTGCTGCAAATAGTTTCCTTTGTGTGACAACTCACCAGGTGTAGTTTCTATCTGTGACCCACCAAGAAGTGAACTCATGTGGTTCGATTACAGTGAGATATGACATTTAAGAAAATCAGCCTCATTACTAATCAAGGTAACTTTTGCTTAATGAAATATTTGAAAACGAGCAGAATATAAAATGTATTTTACTGCAGAGATAATTTACCCATAATAATCATTTTCATGCTGTGTGTTTTGGGGTTGTATGGGATGAGAAGGAAGGTGACATTGGATAAAGCCCAGTGAGGTCCACAGAATGAGAAGAGCTATTCTCATGGGTAATAGAAAATGATTTAGAGGAATAAAATTTGGGAGTGTACTCAGAATGCATGTTAAAATAATAGCTAACTTGTAATTCCAAAATTAAGCTGGTTTTGGGATTTGTCATTGGGGATGCCAAGGACTATGAAAAAAAAGTTTCACCTGAGCATCTAGGACATGAGTGTTTTCTAAGGTTATTGGAGGCTGTACCTCACACCATGTAAATAGTTGCCCACTCTAGGCCAGAATCTCTTGTTAGAAGACATAGGCATAAAATCAGAGACACGAGTTAGAAAGAAATCCTTTCAGGTCTTTGCAAAGAAAAAAAAACTCTCCTGTGTTTTTCCTGCATTTTTCCACTACACTCATAGTACTACTTCACTTCCGGTCACCAAACGTGTGGGTTTTTCCCCATATTGTAGCTGAGGTACATGAGTGCAAGAGCACCTGGCTCCAGGGGTCCTAAACCGACCAGATTCAGCCACTTGCTGCTGACAAAATCCAAATGCAGAGAGATGAGTGGTGGAAAAAATAAGAAAAGAATGTATTGGGGCGCCTGGGTGGCTCAGTTGGTTGGGAGACTGCCTTCAGCTCAGGTCATGATCCAGGAGTTCCAGGATCGAACCCCACATCGGGCTTCCTGCTCAGTGAGGAGTCTGCTTCTCTCTCTGACCTTAGCCCCTCTCATGCACTCTCTCTCTCTCAAATAAATAAATAAAGTCTTCAAAAAAAAAAACCACTTTAAAAAAAAAAAAGAATTTATTTCAGTGAGACACTGGGAAGACAGAGAACTAAAGTCTCAAAAGAAAAAAGTCTCAAAGAGCTAAAAATACTTCTAGGTTTCTATAAGGAAAATGTGAGACAAAGGTTGGTAGTTACAGGCAGGTGCGTATTAAAGGTCAGGTCAGTAACTGTCTTGGGGTCAGTCATGGGGGTGGGACCTGCTGGCTCAGGGTGGTCCTTCTTGCTTGAGAGAGGTAGTTTTAACTTCCAACAGGGGATGCTTTGCCCACAAGGTCTTTTGCCTGAGTCAAGAGAAAAGCTGGAAAGAAGAACTTAATCAATTAGAAAATGGTGAGGTCATAATGGATGTAGTGAAGTCCTCTTTCAATACCAAACAGTTGTGCATCACTAGCTGGCTATCATACAAATTTAATGCAATTTCGATACTATCTACCTGGGAATAGCAAGGGATCTCTTAAGTTAAAGGCTCAGTCTTACAAGACTGCTCCCCTCCACCCACCCAGACATCAATCCCAAATCCAGGTTGTTTCCTGTGCTTCCGACCCCAACTCCAAACTGGAGGTTCCCATGACCTACTCCTTAAGTTTGATAAATTTGCTAGAGTGGCTCACATAACTCAGAAAAACATTTTACTTCCTAGATTGCCCATTTATTATTAAGGACATAACTCAGGAACAGCCAGGTAGAAGAGATGCATAGGGCAAGGTATTTGAGAAGGGGCCCAGAGCTTCTCTTCTTCCTCTGGACTGACACTCTCCCAGCATCTACACATGTTCACCAACATGGAAACTCTGAATTCCCTCCTTTCTGAGTTTTTATGGAGGCTTCATTACATAGATGTGATTGATTAAATCATTGGCCATTAATTGACAACCCTCTAATCACAGGGTTGGTTCCCCAGCTTGGAAGCTCTCATCTTTGGGGGCTTTCCAAATGTCACCTCATTAGCATACTCAGGTGTGATTGAGGGGATTGTTATAAATAACAAAAGACATCTTTCTCACTTTTATCGCTTATCACAAGGGTCTTAGAAGCTCTGTGCCAGAAACCAAATACACGGTTCTTATTGAAATCATATCACGGTCTCATTGTCATGGATCATTATTCCCCTGCCTCATAGCTCCTGGGCACAATTTGGTGCAGGTGCAGAATTCCATTGTGGGAATTGGGAGCTGAATGTCTGGAGCCAAATGTAAACACCCACATGACCCTCTGCAGGTCCTTCCCTAGTAAATACCTGACCCTCACCTCTACCAACATCAGTTTTTCTCTGGCACTCATTCCCGCTGACCTTGGATGTGGCTCCAGGATACTTTTCAAGTTAGAGAATCAGGAAGCTAATGTACAAAGGACTGGCATAAAGCTTACATATTTATCATCCCCTCAAAAAGGTGATCTTCACCCTTCATTTTATTTCCAGTATTTACGGACCCCTTCACCATGGTGCCAGAGCTGGTTGAATGTATACAAGCAGGGGCTCTGATGCAGATTCTTGTTTAATCTGTCTCCTGTTATATGCCAGTGTAGATTTAGGGACTTCTTTGCAAATGTTCTGTTTTCCTGTTAAATCACATCCCTTACCACAAAACCTCTGGTCATAATGACTTGAGAAACAATACAAACTGATTTTCAAAGCATGGAATTTAACCTTTCATCAGAACTACAGTGGTGTTTGTTATTTATTTAAGATCTGGTAGCATACAAAGAGAGTACTTACCCCCTCTCCCCCACCTCTTGAGAATCAAAGGATTGGAAACAAGGTGACTTCACTGAAAATCCTTCTCTTCAACTTCTGTAGTAATAAATAGGGAACTTTTATACGTACTTTCTGTTCATTAAAATATGCTGACTTTGTCTTTTCAAGGAATTTTTCATTCCTTAATTTTTTCTTTTTTTTTTTGTCCCTGTTTGTTTTTAGTAATCCAAGATCATCTTCTTCTATATAAATTCAAAAGTATTTATTGAGCACTTAATATATATGTGTTCACTATTCATCTCTCCACAGTGAGGGATACCATGGTGATTGAATTTGTGGCTCCAGATTCCAAAGACACATAATCTCATGAGGAAGTCAGATATAAAACCCACACATATGAAGGAAAATTCTAAAGTAGAAGCACAAACACTGCATACGGGAACTGGGGAAGGAGAGGTTAATCCAGTCTGTAGTATACTGCGATTTAGAAATACTAATTGGGTGCTCCTATATCTCTCTGAATTCAGCTCCCGACTTGTTTAGAGGATATCATGCTGTCTCCTCAGTAGGTCATTAATCATCATCTAAACTCAGCTATTTCATCTCTAAAGTACAAAGCTTGGACTTGATGAAATTTTTTTTTTTTTTTGGACTTGATGAATTTTAAAGCTCATCATAACTCTAAATGTGTTCCTTTGTTTGAAAAAATCAGAGCCACCTAGGTGAGAGAGAAGGAATGTATGTGTTCTTGCCTCCAGATGAACTCATAAGCCTTCTCCTAAGGAAGCATAAATATGGATCCTGCACTAAGTTTCCGAGATCTATGTATTGATTGTATCAGTAAATATATTATTTCTTAAACATTAGAGGCAATAGGACCTCAGCTACCAGGACACACTCAGATGTCCCGACGATTATATGTTCATATGAATAATATTTATTATTTTTTATCTTTACATGTAAGACTTGGTGACTCACATATTCCAGCAACTACTTTTTTTTTTTTTCTTTTTTAAGTAGGCTCTTAGCCTAGCTGGAGCCCCATGTAGGGCTTGAACTCATGACCTCTCAGCCCTACATGGGGCTCCAGCCCTACATGAGTATGTGAGTATGTGAGCCAAGATCAAGAGTCAGAGGCTTAACTGAATGAGCTGCCCAGGTGCCCCTCCAGCAACTACTTCTTAATCAAATTAATAAATTAAGTGAGATTCACTCTATTATTATTATTATTATTGATGCAATCTAATTACTATATGGCTCCACTTTAATATTGCAATCTGGACACTAACATTAAAATCTTAATCTTAATATTGGCATTAAGTTTGACTTTTCCCAGTTGATTATTTCTGTAAGAGCTTGATCTTCAGATTCTTTTCCAGTATCTAATACTGTAGTTCCTGTTGTTTGTGATCCTCCATTTTAACTGTACGATTTATACCTGGCCACATACTGACAGTTTGAGTTAGTGCCAGGTGATGAAATGTGAAAACTCTGATTTACTATGTATGCCTGTCTAGAACAGACCTGCCACTGCTTCAGAAGAAGCCCTGCCTCAAATTTTCCCCAATTGATTCTGAAAGTTGAACTGCAGTAGCATTTATCAAAAAGATTAGAGATGGCTCAGGTGCATTCCCTGGGGTAGCCTTCCTTTGGAGGCTTCCGCCTGAACATGGCTATGCCCTTCATCTGGATGTGGAATAAGGATATTCACTCTCTATTGGCTCATTCATCTTTTTCCTAGGGAAAACCAGAAACAAAACAAATAGAGTTTTTTTTAAAGACCACTTTATTTATTCTTTTCTGTTAGACTTTATATTTAAGAACTTACTAAAAGTCCCAAATTTAGTAAAGATTTTCCCAATTAACTAATGGATAGATATACCTGGCTGAATTTGAAAAGCTAAATGCTTACTCAAATACATCAGAGAAGTCTATTTTATAAGTGGAATTCAGACATAAAATCAGGGAAACATTTGTTTGTGTTAAGGGATAAAACAACAATTATAGTATTTTTCAAGTGCATTCATTTTTAGGGAAGGAAAAGCAGATGAAACTAAAACTTTTTGGTGACAGCACATTTATTTATTTGTTTTATTTATCTTACTTTGGAACAAAAACGGACATAGAGTTAGTGAAGAAATCCGAATTCAAGAGGTAAATGCTCTAGCATTGTAAAATGGATTTTTTTTTAGAGGGGGGAGGGGGTGGGGAGTGGGGAGTGGCAGAGAGAGAGGAAGAGAGAATCCATGCCTAGCACTGAGCCCAGTGTGGGACTCGATCTCAAAACCGAGAGATCCTGACCTGATCTGAAATCAGGAGTCAGTCGCCCAACCAACTGAGCCACCCAGGCATCCCAAATGGAGATCTGTTTTTCTGTGAAATGATGAAAATGATGTTAGAAAACGGATACAAAAAAAACGTATCAAGCAACAGACAAAAGGTAGCAAGTATTTCAGGACAACATTGAATGATGTGGAAGTAGGAAAGAAAAAATTAACATTCCAAATTTAACTGGAGTATTATGAGAAAGCTAAGTAAGTATTGAATAAATGCCTGAAGACTGACTCAGTGCAAGGAAACTTATCGTTCATTAGCACTGGGCCTTACAAAAATGGTTCATTTGGTGTTAAGTGCTGAAAGATCTGCCTCTGACATCCAATAACTTCTTTCATGAGCAGGATTCACATGCTAATATTTTCAACATAAAGCTCCCTTGTAGAGGAAAGAGGAAAAGTCATATTTACTGGCTGCTCGCTATGTTTGGAGAGGTCAAGTGAGTTGGTACTACACCCAGATCCATCAACACCACCACACCCCAGAGCACTGAAATTCACAGCACCAGCTCTCCCCAGGAGGGCACTGAAAACAGAAAAAGGCCTGTATCTCTGGGCATCCTATAAAGAAACATTCTCCAATCTTACTACAAAAACTATGAATCTGCAAAGTTTTTCTCTACATGTCCAAATGAGAAATATTTTCGGCTTTGCAATGCTTACATTCTCATTGTAACTGCTTGACTCTGCTTCTATAGCACAGACAGCTATACACAATCAATTTACACACCCTGGTTGTGTTCCAGAAAAATTCCTTCCAAGCAGCAGCTAGAGTTAACCTGTGGGGTATGGCTTGTCCACAAATGTAGATCAGATCATGACTTGTGGGGACTTAATCATGTTTCCTATTGGCATGCTCCTCCTCAAGCATAAGAAGTGGAGGCCAATAACAGCAATTGACAAAGAAGGAATTAAGAAAAAAAGAGAGAGAATAATTAAGTAGTGGTGATCACAAGCCTTGTAACAAGCTAGCAAGTAAACAACAGACTCCTCGTTTTTACAACATGCTGCCTCACATTCTTTCTTCCACTGGAGGGTAGAATTTGGGAACTGCTATACATATTCCTTTTTTTAAATATATAATTCTTTTTTAAATTATTTATTTGGGAGAGAGGGAGAGAAAGAGAGCGCACATGAGTGGGGGCAGGGACAGAAGGAGAGGCAGACTCCCTGCTAAGCAGGGAGCCCACAAGGGACTCCATCCCAGAACCCTGGGATCATGACCTGAGCAGAAGACAGATGCTTAACCCACTGAGACACCCAAGTGTCCTGCTATACATATTCTTGTGTAGAAACCAGAACATCTGAAAAACTTAAAAAAAAAAATCGAAAAAACAAACAAAAAACCTCCTCATAACGTGCCTCCCCCAAAGTAAGTCAAGAGTGAATTTCCTGGTTTGACTATTCACTTTAATACAAAAATTCTGCTGGTCAAAAAGACAGAGTGATTCCTGAGAAAGCCAAGTGATCAGGGCTCACCAGAGGACCCCGCGCTCAGGAGTCGCTATCAATCTTCACTAACTTGATAGAAGGGAAGATTGAGGAAGTGTCTGTGAGGCCAAGCCAAATAAATTGACTTGAAAGGATCACAAATCTTGTGACGATAGAAGTAGAAAATGCTAGCTTCACACATTATTGGGAAATGGCACATAAAATACAGTCTTAATGAAAACTAATATCATCAAAAAGATAAAAACTTGGGAAAGAACAAGGCTCATTTCATATTTAGAGAATCAATGGAGGGTAGAAGAGAAAAGTCAGAAAAGATGTCAAGACCCCAGTCTTCTACGCGTCTGAACACAGAGCCTGTTCAGAGTCACAGGCGAGTTCAAAGGGGTAAAGCAAAGGAAAACCACATTTGGTAAGTACCTACTAAATGCCAGGTTCTTGGTAAGTGTTTTAAATTTGTTTTCTCCTCTGATCTTTTCAACGGTCCTTTGAAATAACAGGTGTTATTATCATCACTTTATTAACAAGGGGAAAGGATCAGAGATGCTAAGTTATCGTCCACAATCGCTCTGGAGGGGCTGAGATGTGGATTCCAGTACGTAGGTATGTGGAGTTTTCCGATTGGATGCACTGAGGTAAAAACAACAGCAGCCATCTCACACGATTGTGTCAACCCCCATCTAAGTTAAACAAAAGGGTTTGTAAAGGTTGAAAATGATTAAAGAAAACATTCATTTAGTAGTTCAGCAGCCAGATGGATTTTATATTATAGTCAGAAATATTGGCTACTTACTAAAAATTAGCACATGACATTGTGCTTTTTGAAATATGATGAAGATATTAACAATATTTTCAGCTATGTCAGAAATAGGACATAATCTGAATAGACTACCCAATGGCAAGAAATGTGTTCACATTTGCAATATATAAATATTGAAAATAATCCTATTGAAAACTGTGGGCCGATTTTGAAAAAAGGAAAGATTAAAAATGTGCTGTTCCACTATTAAAACAACTTATAAAGGCATTACCTCAGTTTCTGGATTGTTTTGTGCCATATTAACAGACAATTGAAGAAAAGGGTTATCCTTAAATTCCTAGGGCATGTGATAATATATTTTTAGTTTCCACATGTTATATCTTCAGATCTGTTTGGTGTTACAGCTGACGGATTGAGATGTAGCTGTATATTTTATTTTGCTATCAACACATTTTAGCTAATAGTGTCAAGTTAATACTAGGAAGAAAATTTACAACATAATCCTTTTCCCAATTAGTTTAATGTACTTAATTAGATTATCCCATTATGCCCCTCCCTGCTTTTGGGAGGTGAATGATGGTATAGATTTTAATAGTTAGCCCTCAGATATTCAGGGGGTTCATATTCCAGTCTGTGAGATAGGGAATAAAAGAATAAAATTATATTTTCATGTCGATTCCTTAGTACTATTCTATACTACGTGATATATACATGTCCTTCTACTTGCTGGATAAACAAAAGTACTACTTGAGAGTTACAGTATTAACCTTTTTTTTCTTTTTTTTTTTAACAGTATAACCTTTAGAATAACATAAGCAAGTTTTATTTTCCTACTTGCAAAATATTATGTAATGGAATTAGATGCCTCTACACTGTAGATTATCATAAAATGATATTTCTAAATTATTATTCTAATTATTCTAATTTCTTTTAGCAATTGAGGGCTCACCACATTGGGGAGTGAGTAAGGGAAATGGCACCCACGGAGTAGTCTAATAAGATTTGCAAAGTTTGTTTACAAATCAAGAATAGAATTAGAGTCTCCTGACTTCTTGATGGCTTCTCTAAAGTTTCGTTCAGTTATTGACTCAAGGTTTACATGTTTGTAGCAATAGAACAGTTAAGAGAACAGCTAAATATATTTCAGAGGCTTTGGAAGCAGATAGACTCATGTTGGCCTCTCAGCTTTGCCACTTACTAGCATGTCCTAAGTCTTCTCTCTAGAATGGCGATAATAACTGACTGCACTGAGTTTCCCTAATGATATATGGAAGGTGGGCTTACCACACAGTAGCTTCATAACCAGAGCTAATTTTCTTGTCCTGGGTTGGCAGCCAAGTAAATAAATGGAAGTAACACAGTCCCCTGTGAAGGGCCCCATAAGGAGGGCCTGGGGCTGCAGTTTAATGGGGACCCTGCCCGTTTGGGGCCTCATCCAGGAGTCAGTGTCATAAACATACCGCTTGGCACCTACAGTAGAACCTGAGAACAAAGATGGTAATGAAATGGACTAAACGAAGGAGTAGCTCTGTGTTTATGACACCATACCCGCTTTTCCTTCCCTGCCAGCAGCTTTACCCACATCTTGCATGTCTGCATCTTCACACACTCAGCCGAAACAAGGGAACTGTCTGCCTTTCTGCCAGTCTAGGGTCTCGCCTTGTCTATAGGACTTCCCTGAGCCATATGCGCCTCTGGCTTTTGCATCACTTCCCATGTCTGAGGCAATGCTTAGAAGAGCATGTTTGACAGCCCGCAGCAGTTCTGCTAAGACCCGAGGGGTGAATATAAGGGGTTTAGGTGATGAGATGGTGAGGGAAGGGGTGTAACTCAACTATCTGGCCACTTGCACAGGAACAAGAGGAGAAGGTGATGGACTGGCCTATGCACTTGGTCTGGCTCTATAATAGTGCCAAATTCTTATTTTAAAAATCATGTCAGTCACCAGCTTCACTAAGCCAGCATCTTTTAAAGAATTTCCTTTACCTGAAGAGGTTTTCTAGACAGCATTTGCTGAGGGATCAAATAAGCAACTAAATGACATTTCTATAATTGCCCTCAAGAACCTGCTTTCATCCTCCCTTCCTCCCTCCCGCCACATGCAATTCCATCCCCTTCAGGACTAGCCCTTAAATATGACTTATGGGATAACATCTATAACAAGGTAACGTGGACTCACACAGCAAAGAGCCAATGAATCTCTGTGATTTTCAAAGCACCCCATTTTCAGTGAAGGGGGAAAAAGCAGTTGTACAAGAATTCATTTGCTTTGAACCATTGTGTGTGTTGGGGGAAAGGGAGTTCTTGCCTTGAGGACACTTGGGCTACGACAACCTGAGAATAATTGGGCCTAAGGATCTAGGTCCTGAGGCAAAGCTGAAAGTGAAGGTGAAGGCCAAGGTAAAGGCAGGGAAGGAGAAGGAAGAGAAGAAAGAAAAGAAGTGAGGGAGAAGAAGAGAAGGAGGAGGAGGAAAGGGAAGAGGAGATAAAAATGAAAAAGAAGTCAACCCTTCTGGCACACCAGAGCCAGATCAGTGTCTACGTTGTGTGGAGCCAGTTCTCTGCAAGGTCTAGACCTGCCGGAGCCATGTAGTAGCATCAAGAAAGACGTTAGAAGATAATGCAGGAACTCAGAGCCCAGATCAAGTTAGTTTTGAGCTCTAAGCCAGGCCATTCTTATTCCAACCCCCTGGGTTTGAAGTGAGCCAAGGCTGAGCTCTTCTAGGGAGCAATCTTTGCCAGGTTTTATAGCCAGATGTAGAGGATGACGGAATTTTAATGACATGGGATATTCTGAGGACATGCAAGGCCCATTGAGCTCCAGATCACGTGGCATGAGTATGAAAAGATGGTATCAGTTTTAGGTCCCCATGGTTTGGATCTTGTTAGTGTAAATTCTAATATTTCAGGAAAATTAGAAAGGTAATGAGAATAGTTATGATGATCATCATAATCTCTGACATTTCTGAGTGTATGTTCTAGGTATAAGTAATTCGTACTAACTCACTGAATCATCACCACAACACCAGGAAGTAGGTTGTATTTTTATTATGCATTATACTATTACAAACCAGAAATATTCACTTTGAAAACAATAGCCCTATACTACTGCAGGACAAACCTAACACCTAGGTGTTCTGATAAGATACTGACTGAACTACACAGGAGCCCCAAGATACTAAATTTCTTAAGGAAATCTCATCCCTAGTTTTTCAGGTTCTCTTAGATGACCAATGACAAGTCAGTTTCTCTGAGAATTTCAATTTCTGCACTAAGTTCCTTCTGAGAGCCAAGTGATTTGTGCAAAAAGAGTTCTGAGGAACAGTTCCAGGGCTAGTCTTGCCTAAGAATTATTATCCTGGAACTCATAGACCATAGACCCATATTTCAAATTCTCAAAATTTTCTATTTGCCAATATGTGCATTTTTCTAAGGAAAGGATTTACAGCTTTTATCAGATTCTCAAAACAACTGGTCATCTCTTCAATAGTTAAGAACCTCTGGTTTAAAGCTTCTTTGAGCTCTAACTTTAGAACTGCCAAAAGGTTGTTCCTGGGAGACACGAGGCAAAAGGCTGTGTGTGTGTGTGTGTGTGTGTGTGTGTGTGTGTGTGTGTGTGCGCGCGCGTGCGCACAGAGAACATTGTAAGACCTTTCACAGATGAGTCCTCATCACTTCCACCTGGTTGTTCCATACTGCAGTCACACCGACCGCATATGCTCCATGTTTTCTTTCGAGCAGGGTCTTTGTACGTGCTGTCCACACGGCCTGACACTCTTTGCTATTTTCCCGATTCCTTCATCCCTCCCTTTATCCTAATACTCACTCACCCTAAGAATGATTAGTTTGGAGGGTACTTCTTCCCTAGAGCCTTTTCTGACCCGTCTGGACTGGAGTCAGGCTCCCATAACACTTTTATTAATTATTCCTTCAGTGATCCATTCATTATTGAACAAATATTTATTAAATATTGCCACGTAGGGGCGCTTGGGTGGCTGAGTGGGTTAAAGCCTCTGCCTCGGCTCTGCCTTCGGCTCAGGTCATGATCTCAGGGTCATGAGATCAAGCCCCGCATCGGGCTCTCTGGTCAGCAGGGAGCCTGCTTCTCCCTCTCTCTCTCTGCCTGACTCTCTGCCTGCTTGTGATCTCTCTCTGTCAAATAAATAAATAAAATCTTTAAAAAAAAATATTGCCATGTATTCTATGTTAAACTCGAGTTCCAAATAAAGTTCCATTCTGAAGTGCCAAGTACACATGAATTTGGGGGGGACACTACAATGCGCTACAGTCCCCAAGTCCCAGAATATTTCTTAGAACTCAAGTTCTAAGGTTAAAGCCTAAAGGCAGAGGCTTTAACCCACTGAGCCACCCAGGCACCCCTCTTTCTTCTTAATCTTAGTCCATTGAGCCAGGCCAGATAACAATTCAAGAAGGTAAAATCCAAACTATCTTCATAAGTCAGTATGGGATTCTGATTCTTCCAGGATGAAATCTGAATTATGAGAAAATACATTCGTAGAGGGAATTGAAAATTATGCAAAAGACAAAATAGAAAGTAAAAAATGAAACAGTCTCTAATAAAGGAAAAAGTGTCTGAGAGTTGGTTACTTATTACATATAAAAATTTCTTGAAAACCTGATTATTAATCAAAGTATTCACCTCTGACTCATGTTTTTGTCGTAATAGCTTAGTTGAACTCTGAAGGACTATATTCACCCGATTTGCATAGTGAATGGTTTTAAAAATCAAAGCCACACAGAGTGGAACTAAAACTATTTTTTAAAAGCTAGTTAATAATTTTATTCATATTTTAAAGAGACGAGATCAAGAACAGCCTTTAAATTCAATATTTAAAAGATGAAAGAGAAAATGGCAACCACTTTAATTCTAAACTTTTTCTTTTAAGTTCAGATAAAACTCTTTAATAAAGGAAACGTGCAGTGTGCATCATGGTAAGAAAAAGGAGACAGGTAAAAGTGTTCTCCAGATAAATTGAGCAGTTTCATAGGTGGGAAAAATTTTCTTCCCAGAGAGTATGAGCATACATATACCTAAGAATAAGCAAAAGGAGAAAATATTTGCACATTTTACTTGGTGTGTGATAGCTACGAATTTCCTTCAGATTTTCATCAAAACAATAACATAACCAGCAAACTTCAAACTTTGCCATTATTTTCTGTTCTATAACTTTTAATCTGATAATTTTTTTTTAAAGATTTTATTTATTTGAGAGAGAAACATCGAGAGAGAGCACGGGTCGGGGAGGGGCAGAGGACGAAGCAGACTTCCTGCTAAGCAGGGAGCCCAGATGCAGGGCTGGATCCCAGGACCCCAGAATCATAACCTGAGCTGAAGGCAAACGTTTAACCAACTGAGCCACCCAGGCATCCCTGATACTTCTTTTTAACTGATGCCTGCTTTTTTTTTTTCCCCTTAAGAATTGTTAAGATATCAAATGTATGTTTTATTTTGGTCAAGTGAACTGATACAAGTGTTTTTGTTCTTTAGGTCACAGAATACCTTTTTGCATACATTTTATATAAAACATTTTTGTATATTTTTTGTAAAAATTATTGTTTTTTATTTTTGCTGAATTCAACTACGCTAAAGCCTTCCAGTACACACTGTTAAATGAAATAAAGGCACAAACAGGAATCTACACATCACTGATCAGGAATCTCCTTAAAGTCAAGAGACTAACACTAGAGGGAGAACTTTTTTTAATGCTAAGATAGCTTTATACTTTAAATAGAGTTTACCAGCAGCCATTTCATATCCACCCATGGCAGGTAACACATTTATTTACTGGAAATCAAGAGTTAAGAATAAACAGTGTTGCTAAACCAACATCTTTTAGCCTAAAAATGAGTTGTTAATTCTTTCTGAAAGTCATTCCTCCTGATCACTTGAAATTGAAAACTCTTTTAATACAAAGTGACAGAGTAAAATTACTGTCACCCTAAAGGACAGATGTCACAGCAAACCAAAGATTTTATACTGTAGAAATAACCAACTGATAATTTTTCAAAGGTGATTCTGACCTTAACATCTTGAATAGAGAAAAATATTTTCAGAAAAGGAAGTTTACAAAACTTACATGTGTGTTAATTTTGAACTATATTTTTAAAATGAGACAAACTTCATATATTGATTTAGATGTCTGGATGTGCCAGAAAGAAATATTCTCTTGTGTTTTATGCCAACATTTTCAAAGTTACTTATTCTTTGTAAGATGTCAAAAATAAAGAATTCTTAAATATTTATTAAAAACTACTTTATCATGTTTTAATGGATTCAATTCTAGGCAAAGTTTTGAATTCAAGTAGGAAGAACTTGGTATTTGCAGTTTTTTTTCAGTCCTAATAAGAAAATCCCGGTTGATAGCATTCTTGACTGAGTCTAAATAAAGCTAAAAGTCCAGATGATGAATAATGCTGTTGAATTGCCTTCAGCACACATTTCCAAGATTTTAGTTCATGTAGATTTTGGGCTTTCACAGTTCTTTGTTGTTTGTTTTTCCCAGGTAGAAAGTACCTGGACAATTGACAATGACATCTCTTAGAAAAAAAAAATTGATAATAGGGGCACCTGGGTGGCTCTGTCTATTAAGTGTCCAACGCTTGATTTCGGTCAGGTCATGAGCTCATGATCTAATGGGTCATGGGATTGGCCCCCACCTGGGGCTTTGTGCTCAGCATGGAGTCTGCTTGAAAGATTCTCTCCCTCTGTCCCTCCCCCTGTTTGTACACACTCTGTCTCAAATAAATAAATCTTTAAAGAAAAAAAAGAAAAAATTGGTAATAGTAAACAAAAATTAAAACATACAATCAGAACAGTTGTCATATACTTTTTATCAGATAATGTGGAGAGAACATCATGAATTCCCTTCATCTGGGACTAGCGCTTTTACATCTATCTGTTGCAGTGTTGGGGTCCTTAATAAATAATTGTTTCATCAAAAGCAAAGGATATATTTGCTGAGGTAATCTTGTAGCTTTCTCCAAAGCAAAAAAATTACACAGTGTGTATTGCTCTCATAACTGTAGGGAAGCAAATCTTCATAATATTTAAATATGCATTTTTATTAAAGGAGGAAAATTCTAGGTAACAAATATATAAAAGTATATATATTCTATATAAATATATAGAAGTATATATTTAGCTACATGATTGAATTAATTATATAAGTACAAAAATTGTTAATTATACCATTTTCTTATTTTTATTGATTTATTACCCATGGCTAACCAAAAATTATTTAGCACCTTAGCTCAGTATACACATTTCGAAATATATGTTGCCGAATTCTAAGGCCCTAATAACTGGCTGCTCAGAAAAATATGTAGAGAATGAGGGAAACTGTGTAAGTAGTTATCTCTTAGAAAAGGCTTGTGAGATGAATTAGCATTATGACTAACACATTTAAATAACCAAAGCATTTTATGACTGGACTGTAATCATATTGTACTTACTAAGGCTCAAGATATCTCAGGTAAGTTAGGAATTGTATTTAGCTGCGAGTTGAGAGACTGGAAACAGCAGTGACCTACTAAAGTTGAAGAAGTCTGGAGATAGGCAGTTCAGGGCTGAAATGGCAGTATCACACAGTCATCTGGAACCTAGGCTCTTTCTGCTTCGGCAGCCTTAGCATTAGGCTCCCATGTTCAAGCGTCTCTCATTGCTCAAGATAGGGTCAGGAAACCCAGCCATCCTCATCACAAAACAGGATCCCAGAAACGCCACCAAAGAATTTCTGCTTTTATATTACTCTGTTTCTCTACAAAGGAGATAAGAAAACGTACTTTGTCAGCTGGACATATCAACCAGGGTTACTCTTAATAAAGAAAAAGGGAGGATGGATATCATGTGGGCAATCAGCAAATACTATCTAATAAATTAAATATCCCTAGGGCCAACTAGAAGCCAAATATCTTGATTCTCTTTCTCTGTCTTTTTCTTTTTAGCATTCTTCTACCTTCCCTTTAGCAGAATAAATAGATATTAGTATATAGTAATGATATTTTGATCTAAACTGGAGAAGTAGCATAATGATATATTTGGATAAGCCCAAATATATTTCAACAAATTATGATACGACTTTAGACCTATGTGGAAACAGGAATATTCAGAAAGTGAGCAATATATTGATTTTATATGTCAAAAGAATTTTGTTTTGTTTTGTTTTTAAAAGATTTTATTTATTTATTTGAGAGAGAGAACGAGAGAGAGGGAGAGAGAGAAGAAGTCAGATGGAGAAGCAGACTCCCCACTGAGCAGGGAGCCCGACGCCAGACTCCATCGCGGGACTCCAGGATCATGACCTGAGCCGAAGGCAGTTGCTTCACCAACTGAGCCACCCAGACACCCTCGAAAGAATTTTGTAATGACAGATGAGAAATACTAAGTTTTAACGCACCTTCATAAAGGTCTTCAGAGTAGAAAGTATCAATTTTATGTCCCTTGGCTCCATTTTAGCATAATTGTTGATTCATGACATGAATACTTACTGAATTTTCAACTATGATCCCAGCACCACACTTGGCCCTGAATCTACGGTGTGAAAGTGGATTATCAGGACACCCATCCTCATAAAGCCATAAAACATTAGAATGTCTGCTTTGTTAGTAAATATTAATATCCAGCTATAAAATAATAAAGTTTTGCTGATGTCTGAACTACCTTATAAAAACAGTAAAATTGGCAAGAACATATTAAGTGTGCCAGGGAGGGTAAGGCTTTATATAAAAATAATTTTTTCCAAATTTGAGACTAAAATGGTTGAAAATACTTGGGGTAAGCTATGACATTCAAATACAGATAAAGTATTGTTGTGATTCTAAATACAGTATTCAGAAAATTGGAAATTTGGAATAAGCTGATAATTTATTTCTAAGAAACGTTAGTTTTTATTGTGAGATGTAAAATATTTCCTTCAAATTTGCAGTCAGTATGAAGATGAAATTATGGTGAAATTCTGTAGTGTTTAAATTATTCCACTCTTTCTGGAAACATTTTCCAAGCTGCGCATTTTCTAGGCTACACATAGAAGATATGCTACAACTACTAAATATATTTTTTTTTAAAGCATCAGAAAGCCGTAGATGTACAGCAAACACTCTAAAGATATTAAAATTTGAGCCAGGTTATAATCAGTGTTTTGCATATATTCACTATAATCAGTGTTTTGAAACATGTTTAAAACATCCTTCTGTGGACTAACATTGTCATTTTGGTACGTTTTCCATGTTTGGGGATAAACTAAACCTAATTCTGCTCAGTTTACATCCATATGCTTGCTATAATTTCCACATAAGGAGAAAACTTCCTCTAGACATTCAAAAAGCTTACAAATGAGATACTTCAGCATAATATATATGTAAGCGCTCTTTACTTAAATAGAGTTTCAGTTATGTTTTGGCATGCAGATTTTACCCTGGGTTAAGGGATAAGAGTATAATTTCGACAATGGTCAAATTTGAACTGATTTTTTTTCCCTGTAAATAATATCTTTATGATGTAATATTAGGTAAATTCTGAGGATGAGGACTATGTAGTAATGTAATTTCTACACTGTGAAAGGTGCTTAATGAATATCTCCCAAAAATAAAAATGTCTTTATTTTTTACTTTTGGAAATAATAACAAATCATACTTAGTTTCACATAAAAAAAGAACATTCGAAAGACAATAAAGAAGTGACAATCATCTGTAATTCTTCCACCCAAAGAATATCAACGGTTACATTTTGGCACATATTCTTCTAAAACTTTCAGTTGAATATAGCTTTGATATTCTTTTAAAGTGTACAATTTCTTGCATAGCTAAGACGGTCTTCATTTTCTTTTACATAACAATGTCGAATAGTAATTTGGCTGGGTATAGAAATCTGGTTTGGGAACCCTTGTTCTCTCGAAATTCTGCAGGCATTTATCATCTTCTGGTGATGAAATACTGAAGAAAGAAACATCTAGCTGCTCTGTTCCCCTTGCTAAAGGTAATCGGTTTTATTTTTCTCTGCATCAGTTCTTACGGGATGAAAAAAAAATTATCCTAGAAATAAAAGAAAAAATACGTTTGTCTTTTCTCATTAATTGGTCCAGAATTTATAAGCACTTTACAAAGTACACTTATATTTTCTTGAATGCATTGACATTTTCTACATTTGTATCGTTGACTATTGTGTATCTTCTGGTGTCTTTCTCCATAATACCCATTGGTCTTTATCATCTTTATCTGCTCTGTTTCATCTCTTTCTTCTTTTTTCTACATTCCATGGTATTCTTAATTTCTGTACTTTTTATCACTGATTCAATATTCTGTGGCATTACTGTTTTTCTTAATTAGTTTTGAGTACTGATACTCAATTTATTTTCTTAATTGATTTTTTAAATTTCTTAATTAGACTCAGATATTAATGTTTTAAATCTTCCTTACATTCTTAGGGTGCCTAGGTGGCTCAATTGGTTAAGCATTTGCCTTTGGCTCAGGTCATGATTTCCCAGTCCTGGGATCAAACCCAGCATCAGGAGCCCCGCACTGGAAGCCAGTTTTTCCCTCACTCTCTGCCACCCCTCCTCCCCATGCTTGCTCCCTCTCTCTCTCTCTCTCTCTCATAAATAAAATCTTTAAATCTTCCTTACATTCTTTCTTCATTCAAAACTCTTTGGAACTCTGGCTTCAGAATAAATCATTCCTTCCACTGACCCATCCCTCACCTTTGTTCCATGCCGTTATACATCTTTTGAATGTATCTAGCAATTCTCAAATTTTCTTCCTTTTCTTGCAAACAAGTCTTTTTCTATGCTATTGTATTTAACAACAGTTCCCATCTTCTTATGTTTTGGTTTTCTTAATTGCCTTAAATTTGGATTTTTTTTTCCAATTCACTCTTATGAAGTCAGATTACCAGAATTAAGACTCACAAAATTAATGTGCAAATTAGATCTAATTTCTCTCTCTTTTTTTAAAGATTTTATTTTTTTACGCAATCTCTACAGCCAATGTGGGGCTCAAACTCACAACCCTAAGATCAAGAGTCACATGCTTACCCACTGAGCCAGCCAGGCACCCCTAGATCTAACTTCTTTTGTTTTATAATATTTATTCTGGCTCTTTGCAGATAAACAACGAAATTTTAATCTTTGTCAAACTTTTCAGCTAGCCATAATATCACTTACAGTTTTTAAATATTTATGAATAGAATATGTACTATTAATATTTGAAAAATATTCTGATATCCTCACACAAAATGCATATGTAAACACCAACTGTAATGAATATGCAGACGAAGCTGATAGTCACGTGAGCTGTCAAACATTGAATTTATCACATTTTATCAAGTTGAATATTGATAAAAGATGAATTTTTTTTACATTTGCACATCTCTGAAATAAGATTGTATTTTACAATCTTAAAATTACAATTACAAATACAATTACAAATAATTGTATTTTACAAATTACTGTATATTTTATAATTACTGGTATATTTTATATACCAGTTTTATAATTACTGGTATAATGTGTAGTTATGGTTATTACTTGTTATACTTGTTTTTATGCATCTTGAGAAAAAGCTGGTAAAATATTGCTTTGGAGAAACATATCAGAGATAATAGTGAAGCACTCTTATAAACAATGTTATATTACCAATGCTGTGAGTGACACAGATGATGATATGTGGGCCAATATGAAAATTGATGACTATGCTGAAAGTGATTCAGAAGATAGGGATTCTTAATGCAAAGAGATTTCAAGAATACACCTTCACAGGTTAATTTCACTTATGTGTATGTACCTGTGAAAGTGACATATGAAAAAAAATCTGTGGTTCAATATGTCTAAAAGAGCTCTTTCGGTGCAATGACATAAAAATTCTAAATGATGAGAAAGGATTGTGACAATTTGATCAGCAGCATTTTTTAGTGGTACATAAAATAATGGTTCATTTTACCATTGATGGCTTCTCAGATTGAATGAAATATGACACACTTCCACATTAGAAGCTAGTTCTCATCTAAGCCCACTGAGTGGAGTCCTCTCCTACCACAGCCACTCAGTCCCCTCCTCTAGGGCATCCTGAGATCTCTCCACAGTGCAGCAGTGGGCCTCCAAAACACTATTCCTGCGAGATTGTCTGTTCTGATTGGTTGAGGCCGTTTCCTGTGAATGAACCAGCATTTTTAATAGGAACGTGGAAATGTCTTACATCCACTGATGCTTGAAAATTAACTAATAGATGAGAATACATAACCAGAGCTTCCCAAAAAATATGTTTTGAAAATGTTACAGCTGAGGAGGGAAGGTCCAGGCCACAGGACATTCCTCAGCCCTCAGGTAGACATGTGGCACCAGGGCTCCTGAAGCTCCATTAAAATGAATATTTAAATATTTAAATCTCATTTCCTTTAGGTCTGTCGTAAACCCAACAGCTTGATATTAGCAAAAGCTTAATAAAATATCACTTCCGAAAGATAACCAAAATTGCATATGAGATTCAAAGTACTCAGGAATTCTTCATCTTTCAGTCCTTATTTAGAGAAACAAAGAATTCAACACACATGTTCTCACACAAAGGCAAAGACAACAACAACAATAACAAACGCACCAAGCAAAAAACATCGAGGAAAAAATGTCTTTTCACTAACGACACAAAGAGACCAAGACATGATGAAATGTAGTCTAATAAGAATTGTAAGGACACAAATTTGGCAGGAAAGTAAAATTTTTCAGAGAAACCATCACTTCAATCTAGAACTTCTCATTCAAGATTAAGAAAAAGAACATATCAGGAGAACCTGGGTGGCTCAGTCGGTTAAGCATCTGACTCTTGACGTCAGCTCAGGTCATGATCTCAGGGACCCGGGATCCAGGCCAGTATTGGGTTCCGTGCTCAGTGCAGAGTCAGCTTGAGATTCTCTCTCTCCCTCTCCCTCTGCCCCTCCCCCTGCTCTCTCTCTCTCTCTCATAAATAAATAAACAAATAAATAAATAAATGTCTTTTTTAAAAAAATAAAAGAAAAATCAGACGGAATGATCCAGTCAAATAATCTTTACAGTGTAAGAAGTACTGATCAAAAAACATTTGCTGTTTCCATAACCCTGTGTCGGAAATCAGTCTATAAATCTACGGAAGGAAGTTAGAGTTTTATAAAGACCTGATAGAATCCAGCTCTATAGTCGAACTTGAGGAGAGCAGAGGTAGATTTGGGTATTGACAAAGTCACGGAGCAAATCACGGCCTTAAAGTATCCTGGCATTAAAGAAAATGTGACTTAGCCTTTCTTGTGATTACTGTTTTCACTAAGCACATGGAGTAATTGCATAAGACAGGAAAATGTATCCTACTTCATTTTTTTTTTTTTTTGGAAGCAAATGGATTTTAAACTCATGTAAATTGAGATGGTCAGAATAACAACAAAAAATGTACTATAAAGATATCATTGCCTGCTGAACGGCAGAGAAACAGAGCAGCTGTCTGTGATCACAGAAGAGATACCAAGCACACAAGCAGCTGAGTATCCCTGTTAACAGCAAAACCTCACTAGCACATATGGTCAAATTTTAAAATCTGAACTTCAGTCACATAGTAGAGTGCAGTTAGCATGCAATGGCTCACGCAAGTAAAAGGAAATATTTCAATATTCTGTACAACTAACTAAATGCAAATCTGCAGACCCAAAACCCTGTGATTGCAATTGAATTCTCAGCGGAACATGGAAATATAATTTTAGGAAATAAACATAGTAAGATTGTTATGGTCATCAGGTTCCTCCCATTAATTTTCTCCAATTCATTAGTTCAGGTGTTCAAAGTGTATTTTAGCCTAGGGAAAGGCTGCCATAAAACCATACCAAACCCCCCCCAAAAACAAAAATAACATACTCCATCCCTCTTTCCTTTCTATTGGAACAGGCCATCTGAGGTCTGTGAAGGAGAGGCAGAGAATGACAACACTGACTCATTCACTGAACATTTGTTAGGAGAGTCTAATTAAGGCAAAGCATTTATATTATCTCTAAACTATTGTTGGCATAGAAGGCAATGTACTTTTGCACTTCACAAACAGTAGCAATAGAAACTTCATTTTGGTGTTTCAATATAAGAATCTAAGGCTTGTATACTTTCTGGAACTGACTCTACATAAATCTTTTCATTTGATGTTATTTATTCACCATATACATGCTGAATATATATATATATATGTGTATATATATTTATTTGTATTTATATATATGCTCTTCCTTCTAGTAAGTGCATATTATTGGATCATATGCCACAAGAACATCTTTGAGCAAAATTTGGAGAGCAGCTGAAGAATACATTTAAGAAAACCTCTTCATTTGTATTTTTTTTAAGTGATCCTGAATTGTTCATACCTTCACATGGTTCAAAAACCATAACTATATAAAACATAGTTATGAGGAAGTCTGAAGTTTACCCCTGATCCATTATCCTAAATCCTTCAGCCCTATGAGAGATAGGTTAAAAACTGAAAAAATAATTTAAATGATTTCAGATTTATAGAAGAATTTTAAAAATAGAATGTACCATTCTATTATCCCCATACCCAGCTTTCCCTTATGTTAATACCTAAAATAACTGTGGAACATTTATTAAAATTGGAAAATTAACATGAGTAGAATATCATTTTTTTTTTCACTAATGTCCTTCCCCCTGTTTCTGAATGCAATGCTGGATTCTGTGTTGCATTTTTGTGGCATGTCTCCTCAGTCTCCTATTCTCTATGACAATTCCTCAGTCTCTCCTTATCATTCATAATCCTGGTATTCTGAAGAATACTGCTCAGGCATTTTGTAGAATGTCTATCAGTTTGGGTTTCTGTGATGTTTTACCATGTTTGGACAGCGGTTATGAATTATATGGAAAGAATACTACTGAGGTGAAGTGTCCTCCTGGTATCGTGTGTGTGTGTGTGTGTGTGTGTGTGTGTGTGTGTGTGGTGGGGGAGGGGTAATATCACCAACCACTAGTAACCACTGGCAACTGTTTTCCTCCCTCTCCTCTGCTTACATTTTTCCAAGTGACCTATAAATGGAAGGGGAAAATATATAGCTTTTGGGGCCTGCGTTCTTTCACTTCAAAATGCATTTAAGATTCATTCATGTTGTTGCATGAATGAATAGTCGATTCTTATTGCTGAATAGTATTCCATTGTATGGATGTACTACAGTTTGTGTATTCACTGATTGGTTAAAAGCTATCTCTGTTGTTCCCAAATTTTGGCAATTATGAATAGAGCTACCGTAAGCATTCACGTACAAGCTTCTCTGTGCATATCAATTTCACTTCTCTTGGGCACATAACTTGGAATAGAATTGGTGTGTACATTTGAATGTACAACGAACCTGCAAAAGTTTTCCCAGGTGGCAGTGCCATTTTGCATTCCCAACAAGAGTTCCAATTGCTCTGCATCTCTGTCAGCACTCGATGGTGCAAAGGATTTTTTTTTTTAAGACATTCCAGGAGGTGTGTAGTGGTATCACAGTTAAGTCGTCTTTCCCTGATGGTTAATGACATCGATGTTGTTTTATATGCTTATATGTCAGCCATTCATCTTCACTGATGAAAGATCTGTTTTGATCATCTGAGATTTGTGTCTAGCATGTATTCTGTGTTTCTAAGTGTTCCTTGGGCCCTTGGAGAAAATATATATTTTGCAGCTGTTGAAATAAAATGTTTTCTACGTCATTTAGCTGAAATTGACAAGTACATTGTTCAAATCTCTCATATCATCGCTAACGTGTTACCATTTTATCAGCTGTTCATTCTATAGGCTACTGAAAAAGTTGTGTTAAAATCTCTAAATTTGATTGTGGACTTATTTGGTACTCCTTTTAGTCCCATCCAATTTCGTTTTATATAGTTTGAGGATATGGTATTAGGATTGTTATGTTTTTCTGTTGGATTGATGCTTCTTATATGAAAGTCTACCTTTTCTATTAAATAGCCATACCACCTTTCTTGTGGTTAGTGTTTACATGACATACCATTTTCTCATCATTTAGTTTTTAAATATTTGTTTTTTTAAATCAAAGTATGTATTCTGTAAAGTGTATAGATAGATCTAATCTCTTTTATTTTGTCTGACAATTTTTAAAATTTTAATTGGTATGTTCTATTTACATTTATTGAAATTACTAACACTGTTGGGTTTAAATGCACTATCCTTGCTATTTGTTTTCTTTATACCCTTTGGTTCATTGTTTCTTTATTCCTTCTTTTCTAGCTTTTATGTATTAATCAACTACTTGTATGATTCTATTTATATCTTTGCACTGATTTTTAACAACTACCTTAGAGATTTTACAATAATGCATCCTTGACTTTTTAGGATTTAACTTGAATACCTTAGCACTTCTTTAACAATCCAAATCTTTTACTACAGTTCCCTCTGTTTATCCCCATTCTTTTTGGGTAGCAGTTCTTCATGTTATTGTGTTCATATATTTTACTTCTACTTATGCTATAAACCCTGTTTTATTAGACATCATTATTATCATTATACATAGTTAACTACCCTATTATATTTCCTTATATACTTATACTCTTCCACGTTCTTCATGCCTCCTTTCAATTTGTGCTTCCATTTGTTATCATTTCCATTCAGCCTGAAGAACTTCTTTTCTTACGTCCTACAGTCCCGTTCAGCTGTCGATCAACTCTTCCACCTTTCATTTGGCTGAAAACATTTGTGTTTCGCCCTCCATTTTTGGAGGATTTTAATTCTAAGTATGGAATTCTAGGTTGACAATTTTTTTTAAACAACTTTCAGCTATTATAAGGTGTCATTACATTATCTCCCGGCTTTTATAATTTCTGACAAAAAGTTAACCACAGCCGTACCATGCTTCTTTGAAGGTAATGTGTCTTTTTCTCTGTCAGTTTTATGAATTTTTTCTTTGTCATTGGTTTCAGCAGTTTGGCCATTATTGCTTAGCTGTGGCTTTCTTTGTATGTATTCTGGCCACAATTCTTTGAGCTTCTTTTAATCATTTGAGGTGTCTTTGTTGCATGTATTCACCCAGCAAATGTATTTCTGGAAGTTCTTGGAAATTATCTCTTCAAATACTTTTTATTTCCCATTCTCTTGTTCTTCTGTTTCTCTGCATATATTTCAGGTTATTTAATCCAGTGTCAGACTTTTACATTCTTGTTCTTTTCTTTGTACTTTTCTTCTCTCTGTGCTTCAGTTTAGACTTTTTTTTTTTTTTAACTTTATGAGGTTACTGTGTTGAGTGTGCCACTACACCCATTCAGTGAATACTCAATATCAAATACTGGATGTTTATTTCTAGAGTGCCCACTTGATTTTGTTTTTAAAGAGTCTTATTCACTGTTGAAATAACCCAAATTTTAACCTATTTTGCCCATTTTCCTTTATTTTCCTGAACAATTTAATCATAGTTATTTTAAAGTTCTTTCCTGCTAACTCTACTATCTGCATTCCACATGGATTTATTTCTATGGTCTAGTTTTTTTCAGTTATTAGTATTTGTCACATTTTTATCGCCACTATGCATGGATCATTTAAAAAATTGTAATCAGATATTGTATATAAATAAACATTAGAGGCTCTAAATGCATATTGTTTTGTCCAAGGAGTATTCCCCCTTTCCTAAGTTAGAAAGAATGCATGAAGAGCTGTCTGTGTCAGCCAGTCAAACACTGAGCTGAGTCAAGGTTGCTTTGCAATTAGACTCAGTCTGTCTATGATTCATCCTGTTCTTTGGGTATTGCCATCCTGGCCCTTTGAAAGCCTGGAAGGTATCTGTCTCCTCAGGGAAGACCAGTCATATTTAATGCAGACATCTTTCTTCCAGAGAGACTTTTTCTTCTAAGCACTCCAAAACGGTGGGGGATTTCAGTTTGCCTATTAAAATTTTCCCATCCACACCCTCAGTCTCCTATTTTGCCACAACCCATAGCAAATGTCCACCATGAAAACTGGTCACGCATCTGGGGTTCTTCTAGATTCCAAACTGCCACACTGACCCCATTGACTATTAAAATCTCTGCTTGTTTCTCTTTTCCCAGTAGAATTCTTCCACCTGGACCAAGTCTAATCCACAACCTGTGCCCCAAATCAGCAAGTGTCTCAAGGAAACAAAACAGGTAGCAATCATTAGCTTATATAGAAAATACTTATATTTTTCTGGAATTTTAGGTTGTCTAATTCTTCTTGCTTCCACAACTTTTCAAACTTTTAAAAGTTTGCAACTTCTCCAGTTGTTACTTTCAGAATATTTTTTTTAAAGATTTTATTTATTTATTTGACAGAGAGAGAGAGAGAGAGAGACTGAGAGAGGGAACAGAAGCAGGAGGGAGTGGGAGAAGGAGAAGCAGGCTTCCCACTGAGCAGGAGACTGACGACCTGAGCCAAAGGCAGACGCTTAAGGACTGAGCCACCCAGGCGCCCCGTTACTTTCAGAATATTGACCTGTCATGGTCTCCTTACATTTTTTTTTCAGAAACAGAACCCATTTCTTAGAATTTCTGAACTCGGAACAAGATTCAGATTAGTTTCTGCAATATGACTGAAACTAAGGAAGTCAACCTCAGAAGGTATTAATGGTGAAAAAAGATTTTCAACAATGTGGAGAAAGCCTATCTGCTGTGAAATAGATGAAAGAAGGCAATATATAGACAGCAACCGAGAGTCCTGCTAATGACCCAGGATGCTGATTGTTCATAGGGCTCAGCTGCATTTCTTCAGCGCCCAAAGCTCCATGGTTCAATTCCTCTTTGGATTTTGAAGGACCCCACTCTCCCTGAAACGAATGCCTTCCTTTGTTTGTAGGTATGATTAATTTGGCTTTCCATCACTTGCAATAAAAGTCTGAATTAATACTCTATACTATTAAATGTATTAACACAAATAATGACATTGTTATTAACATTATTTTAGGTTTTTATTTTTTATTTTTTTAAATATCCTTTTTTTAAAGACTTTATTTCTTTATTTAATAGAGAGAGACACAGTGAGAGAGGGAACACAAGCAGGGGGAGTGGGAGAGGGAGAAGCAGGCTTCTTGCCAAGCAGGGAGCCCGATGTGGGACTCGATCCCAGAACCCTGGGATCATGACCTGAGCCGAAGGCAGATGCTTAACATCTGAGCCACCCAGGTGCCCTAGGTTTTTATTTTTTAAAATTTAATCTGAATTTTCCTATTTTGCAATAATGATGGCAAGCTGTGGCATCTTACTACATTCAGATGCTTACCTGACATACTTTCTGATCCATTTATATAATGTGATGCTTCTAATCTTCAGGGACCCTGGAAACCACGTAGCCAAACATGTTAGAAGTGTTTGTAAAGTAACAAGAAGTCAGATCTGAATGAGGCTAGGAGGAGCCCTTTTATGCATAAAGTGCAAAAGTTTTAGGACATTGGAATTTAAATTTATTTTTGTTTATATTCCTGGTTTGGGCAGGTTCTTAGTAGATGAATTTCCTGATTTCTGGTTGGTAAGTCTTGAGTAATTTTCTCACCGGGAATAGGCCTCTTTTTCTTTGGTGAATTACTAACTCTTAGGAGAAAAAAATCAATATGTTCAACACACAGGGGGCAAAAAAGGCAATTCAATTTTTGAGGTTATTTTTCTAACTGATACTTAAACTAATGTTAAAAACGGAGCACAGAGACTGTCACTATATTTAACACATTCCATTCATACAATTTTAAAAAGCTTTAATTTATTTTTTTCTTTTTTATTTAATGTGTGTGTATGTGGCAGGCTGTGGAGGAAGTAAGGATGAGGCAGACAGAGAAGGAGAAGGAAAGGAAAAAAGGTAGATGAGATAGAAAAAATAACCACACCCTGACAGTAATGAATGCGACCGGGAAAGAAAGTCAAGAAGCTTCTTGAGGAAAGGGCATAGACTAGTTTCTGTTTGGGCTGTGGACTTCAGAATATATGGTATGTGCTCACCTATCAGCTCTACTTTGGAAGTGATGATTAGCTGGCTAAATATAATGATAGTGCACAATCTTCCACCTGATTTTTAGAACCATCACCACTTCGTACAAAAATTTGAAGTCATCTAACAGAAAATTATCCTGGAGACTTAAATAGCTATGAACAGTGACTCTACCTCATAGATGAGATGAGATAAAATCACAGGCAGGATTGGAAGGGAAACCAATGCTGAGCTGCATGGCTGGCTCAGTGTAGACTACTGGTAAAGAGCTGGACCTGGAAATTAGAGAGACTTGGATTTGAAAATGAGTTTTATCACTCACACTTATTTGACATTAGCAAATTTACTTACATTCTCTAAGCTTCAACTTCATCCAGAAAATGAGAATGATAATGACAATTCCAAGTACTTTCATAAGAATTAAATGAGAGAAAATATGTGGAACCTATAGCATAAGGCTTAATTCATGACGCTCAAGGAAAGCGAATGATTATTATTCATTAGTTACAGGTGAAGAAACAATAAACCAGCTTGACTTGTTTTGCTTCTTATTTGTTTGCAAGACTGGAACTAATCACTCAGAATAACATAATTTTCCCTACTTTGAAAATAAGGCAAAACCCAATTTCTATTGCTTCTTTCCTTGGGCCAGTGAACAGCCTCATTGTTAAATATTTTATTTGATTTTTCAGGAAAGACTTCACCCCTAACAGAGCTGCCTAATGATCTGCCAAATTAAGGCAGCAAGTTGTTTCTAAATTTGGTGGACTCATTGGCATTGTTTTCCATCCAAAGATTTGTTATTGCCAAATCCCACTGTTGGTCCAAAAAGAAAAATTCAATGTCCCCTCCCCCATGCAATCTCTGCTTATATTACTTTAAGCATTAGGTTAGAAATTTTCTTCCAGGACCTAGATCTTTAGTCAGGAAATATGTGATTGAGAATTAAGTTGGGAGCTAGCTCTTCTACTAGTTGGAACTGGGCTAGCTTTGAATCAGCGGTAACTTATGAGTTGCGGATACCTGTTCAAAGTAGCAAAGTGGCTGTTATTACAGAGACAGGAATTAGAAAGTGTCTAATTTATGAATACTTGCTCTATTTTTTGTGGCATTTTCCTTTAAATATAGCTACACAGTATTTGTATCCATACATAAACACATAGCAAAGTTACTAATTCTCAGGGATTAATTTATGCCAGCCTAGAATTTAGGAAATAAAGCACATAGTTGTATTATTTGGCATTAAAAATCCCTTATTAAGCATACAGCACATTAGTACTCTGACACAGATACCTAGTCAAAGGCCCAAAGTGGGGTCAATGATTCTAGAGAAGGAGCTGAGCCTCAGAGGGCTTGGTGATCTCCAGAAGGTGTCTGTGAAAACTGTATGCATATGTCCGTGTATACGTTTATGTTCATTCATCTGAACATTTCCGTAATTCCATGAAACAAGACATAAGTAAGACTCGTACTTTCATTACTACCAATATACTTTTAAAAGAATAGTTATTGGAGGAAATATAAGAGGAACCAAAAATGGGCTACCACCACACGTGAGAATATTGTACAGAGCTCATGGTCACATGCTGTCTGTTTCCTGGGTGGCAGTGTAAAACAACAACAACAACAACAACAAACAGTGTCCATAGATTGAAGAAGCAGGACTTGCAAAAAGTAGCTTACCACATTTTCTGGTTAGGCACTGGTTGTGGATTTTTCAAGTAGTGGGGATGGAGAGTGTGAGATTGCATTTTCCTCTATCAAAGGAGAAAAGCGACTAGAGCTTTGGCGTCCTGGTTTTGTTTTTGTTTTTGTTTATTTGTTTGTTTTTTATTGCAGCAGAGCAAAGATTAACTTACAACTACTTTCTTTGCTCTTGTGCCTGGAGCTCTCTTAAGGGTCACTTTCTGGGAAATGCAGAGAAGAGTCTCGGGAGGCTTCAAGCATGACCCACTTGCCCCCCTTGGCTGGTTGGTTGGCTGGCTGGCATCCAGGCAAGACTGAGTCAAGTCGCAGTAAGTTTTAGGGGGTATCTCTTGTCTCCTGGAGGTGGAAGGAGCTGCTCTTCACAGCATTTCCTCTAGCTAGCACCACGCCGCAAACTTCCAAGCCTGTGCGCCTCTCATTTCGCTGCATCAGCAATTCCAAATTTTTCTAGCTCAGGCACAGTGTCTTTGAGAGGAGATTTTTCTCTGGTCCCTCCCCAGACTTCGTGTCTGATCGCAGGCTTCACTGCGGTTCCAGCGTTATTCTCCACCTCCTCAGCTTCTGCTTAAGGTCCCCCGCGCGGAGCACACTAATTTGTGCAGTTGCACTGCCGGGTGGCTAAGCAAGAACTTAATTTCAACCCAAATAACCTTTGCTGCTCTCTACCACTCCATTTCAACCTTTTCCAACTCGTTCTCTTCTTGCCCTCTTGCTGAGTCTGTGTAGGCTGAGTTTCCCGCTAACTCGAAAGCAGTTTCCTCCCAGCGCTGCTGGGGACTGCGGAGCAGGCGCGCCCATCGCGCCCAAGGGCCCCTCCTCGGTAGGTAGGGGAGATCCAAGCAGAGATGACTTTAAGGGTCCCTTGCTCTCCTGCGTGTTTCACACACATGAGCCCATGTGCAAACATCTATATTTTATATGTTTTTAAAGTGCTAAAGGAGTGAAACAAGGGAGCCAAGTTAATGAAACGTGGTTCTCCATTAAATCCTTACCTAAATCCCCTCTCTACGACGGCTTGGTGTGTTCACACAATTCTTAATTAACCAAAGCCTAGGAAAAAATCAAACTCTGCGCAAAGGAGGCAGATTTCACCCAGGGTTCAGGACTACGCGAAGCCGTTTAAGAGAGTGGCTGGAGAAAGCCACAGGTTCCCTATATCGCTAAATCCAACCCCTACAAGAAGCAAGTGGTTTTCTCCTTTGCACACCCCTGGAGACGAAATTTAGAAAGGCTGCCTGCAGCTTGGTAAAATTCCTCTCTGCCTTCCTCCGCTTCGCATCCTTTCAACAGTTCTCCTCATCTTGCCCAGTTCCCCTAAGATAGCAGGAAAATAGTTTTCCTGGCACACCCCACACCCGCAACCACACACACTTTTGCTGCATCCTGGCCAACGCCCCCACCTAGTGGTTTCAGCTCGCGTGCCTTGCTTTCTTCTACTGTAATTTCTAAGAGAGTGCTGCAGTTTGGAAAAAAAAAAGAAAGAAAGAAAAAAAGAAAGAAAGAAAAAGAAAAAAGAAAAAAAGAAAAGAAGTCTACTTAGGCTCCTGATGTGGGTGGGTGGAATGGGAGGATGGGCAGGACCCCTTAATATGTGGTGCAAATGAGACTTAAGGTTAGCCTGAGCAATGCTGGGCGCTAGGGACAAAAGGAGAGGAAAGAGAGGGTTTTGCTTTTAACCCCAGCATGGATGCTACAAAGCTTCCAGAGGACATTTTTGGAGAACTGACACCTGAAGGAGTACCCTCACTCTCAATGCAGGAATGTGCTGTTTTCTTCATAATACTTAGTGCTATCAGAATGTATGCTAATTATTTACTTGTTTATGTGGTTATTGTCTATCTACCTCTTCTAGAATATAAGCTGCTTGAAAACTGGGTCTGGGTATACCCCATTACACTCCTGATGTCTAGAATTCCCAGCACAGAGTAAGCACTCTATTTTTGCCCTCCTGCCTGGTTTAGGGAGGAGGAAAATAAGAAAACTTGGATTAGGATTGTGTCACCTTGGGTAAAAAGCTCTTCTCTCAAAGGATCTCAATTGTTCTTCTAAACTAAATGGCTGGGAGAGACAATCTTGGGCCCTAGATGAAATAATTCTCTTTAAAATCTGTTTACACTTAACCTGATAAATTCACTTATGACATAGGGTTCATTGAATGGATTATACCTGCCAAACATTGAACTCGGCGCTAGAAACTCCCAGTTGGGATCATTTAGCTCTGGGGGCTGAAAGTACATTGCCCTTTTCTGGTGCTTTTCTTTAAACTTTGTCTGGCTTGTACTTCTACCCTGCATTGGTTTCTGTTAAAGTTGGAGAAGGAAGTGAGCACCAGGGACCTGCTCAGAGGTCATGGGACCTGGGAGCTGGCATTGCCTGGTGCGGCATATAGCTGATATCCTGCTGTATTTGTTGACGCCAGAGAAGTCACACTGGTGGCGATGGTCCCAAAGCCCGTTTCTTTTTCTTTCTTTCTCTTTCTTTCTTTTTTTTTTTTTTTCTTTTAAATTTTGTTGACCTCCTTTCCAGGCAGGCTGTGGGAGGGAAGGTGCTTACTGTGAACCGTTTTCCACTGGCACCGAACTGCTGAGCGGCGAGAGAGGGAAGGGAGAGTGGAAAGGTTAGTTTCACATACAGTTTGTAATAGTTTAACATTTTTGTAGACAGCTTTTTTCTCCCCTGTTGGCCCACAGGGCCATTGAGGCGGGGCATTGAATGGAAAGCACGGATTCCTAAAACCAGATGTGAAAAATTAGTTTGCATCGTACCAAGAGTTAAGTATGACTCGAAGCCCCAAGTTTAAAATGCACTATTGGCCATTTCCTTCTAAGGCGATATTACCGGTGCTTCCTTCTAACCTGGGTGTGGTTCGCAGGGCTGGATAAAATCCCTGAGTGGAGAGGTCAGAGCCCGGGGCTGGCCCAGCCTAGCACTGGTCTGCTGGGGTGAGTGTGGTAAGTAGAAGCCCCAGAAGGTGCGCGGGGAGTGTGCCCGTGCCCGCGGCCGAGGGCGTGGATCTAACTGGAGGGCCGCGCCGCAAGCTCCGAAGAGGACAGAGGCAAGGACAGGACGTCCTCATCCCCAATCCTGGCCAGAACTGCGGCGTCTGAGTGTCAGGATTGGGAGAGGGGCCAGGGGATGGGGACTGGGGGGAGAGGGCGGTAGGACCCGGAGGGAAGCTTCCTTGGCCGGGGAGGGATCTTGGCGGGAGGGAAAGGGGGGGGGAGAGAGAAAAGGGGAAGGTGAGGGGAGCGGGCGTCCGCACTTGCTGAGCCACAAGAGTTGCACGGCTCGGGCAGACCGGACCTGGACTCTATAAAAGGAGCCCATCTGCTCTGCCGCTCACACGCTCCTCCCGGGCTGGCGCACGCAGCGTTCTTGAACCAGCTCCCCAAGACACCTGCCCCTTACCCGTGCGCCCAGGAGCATGGCTCCAAGCGGTGCCCGTGGGACCGAGGTGGCGGCGGCGGTGGCGGCGAGTTGCGAGCAGCCGCAGCCCCAGCCCCCGAATCCCCCCTCTGGCGGCCCCGTCTCCGCGGGGCAGCTCGCCCGAGTGGCCAGCGCGTGAAAAGAAGGGAGGGCAGAGCTCCGGCGCGAGGCGCGGCGCAGCGCGGCTCCCAGACTTCACCCCACCCAGCTCTGGCGGCCGGAGCCGCCGCAGGGAACTGCCCCAGTCTGGGGAGGGGGGCGGGAATGCAAGACCAGGACTCCTGGCTGGCCTGCAAGCTTTGGTCTCGACAGCTAGGAAACTCCTGCGGGCCAATTCTGCAGATCTAGGAGCGCCCAGGTTAGGAGACTCAGCCCCGAGCAATTGGGGTAAGAGACCCTACCTGGCTGATGCTCCCTCCTCAAACAATACATCGCCCTCTGGCACTAGATGCTTAGGTGGGATCCGGAGTGGCGCGGGGCTCGGTGGGCCAGTCCTTAGCAACCCAGGGCTAAGACGGGGCGTGGAGAGGAGCTGGCTGGGACGCGGCGGCAGCGCCTGGCGCACTGGAAGTGCAGAGGACGCGCTCGCCTGCCTAGGCTGCCGCGCCCTTGACCTCTAGTTTCAGCAGAGAATCTGGGTGGAGGAATAACTGAGAAGCCCACGGAACTGACTAGCAACCGGGAGACAAGACTGTGGTCTCCGCGGTCCTTCCGCCCTTTCCCTCGTTTGCTCCATGCCCAAGAGCTGTGCTCCAGAGCCGTGGCGAGGAAAGACATGGAAGAAACCCGCACTCAGTGCGCCCCGCCGCCGCCCGCGGGCTCCCAGACCGGGGTTCCTCAAGCCAATCTCTCCTCTACTCCCCACAACTGCAGCGCCGAGGGCTACATTTACCAGGACTCCATCGCCCTGCCCTGGAAAGTACTACTGGTCATGCTGCTGGCACTCATCACCTTGGCCACCACGCTCTCCAATGCTTTTGTGATCGCCACTGTGTACCGGACCCGGAAGCTGCACACCCCAGCCAACTACCTGATCGCCTCCCTGGCGGTCACCGACCTGCTCGTATCCATCCTGGTGATGCCCGTCAGCACCATGTACACGGTCACCGGCCGCTGGACGCTGGGCCAGGTGGTCTGCGACTTCTGGCTGTCGTCGGACATCACCTGTTGCACTGCTTCCATCCTGCACCTCTGTGTCATCGCCCTAGACCGCTACTGGGCCATCACGGACGCCGTGGAGTACTCAGCTAAAAGGACTCCCAAGAGGGCCGCGGTCATGATCGCGCTGGTGTGGGTCTTCTCTATCTCCATCTCGCTGCCGCCCTTCTTCTGGCGTCAAGCCAAAGCCGAGGAGGAGGTGTCGGACTGCGTGGTGAACACCGACCACATCCTCTATACCGTTTACTCCACGGTGGGCGCTTTCTACTTCCCCACCCTGCTCCTCATCGCCCTCTACGGCCGCATATATGTGGAAGCCCGCTCCCGGATTTTGAAACAGACGCCCAACAGGACCGGCAAGCGCCTGACCCGAGCTCAGCTGATAACCGACTCCCCCGGGTCCACGTCCTCGGTCACCTCCGTTAACTCGAGGGCTCCCGATGCGCCCAGCGAATCCGGGTCCCCTGTGTACGTGAACCAAGTCAAAGTGCGAGTCTCCGACGCCCTGCTAGAGAAGAAGAAACTCATGGCCGCTAGGGAGCGCAAAGCCACTAAGACCCTGGGGATCATATTGGGAGCCTTTATTGTGTGTTGGCTGCCCTTCTTCATCATCTCCCTGGTGATGCCTATTTGCAAGGACGCTTGCTGGTTCCACCTGGCCATCTTTGACTTCTTCACGTGGCTGGGCTATCTCAACTCCCTTATCAACCCCATCATCTATACCATGTCCAATGAGGACTTCAAACAAGCATTCCATAAACTGATACGCTTTAAGTGCACAGGTTGACTTGTCAGTTGCAATGGGGTAGCCTGAGCGGCCTTTGGGGACCATGTTGGGTCTGGTTCCACAGGTAGGTCGACTCTTCTTTCACTGTTACTGGGTCCGATTGAGACTCTGTCTTCTGGGCAAGGGCAATGGATCCTGAGAAGCCAGGACAGCCCTGAGAGAGAGAGGAGAGAGAGCTCTGAGAGGAGAACTGTTCACACTAAAGATAGAGCTTCCCTGCAGGGAAAGGCTCACTTCCTCCCCTCAAACCCCAGGTCCAGCACTGACCCTGCAGCAGGCAATCACAAGGGAGGGTTGTAACTTTTTAAAAATCAGTCATGGAAGGGGGATTCCCGCCCTCCTTTGGTATCATGGATCATGCCCTCTAGAACCAGTGGTACCTGTAGTTGTCTGAAGCCTGTCTGAGACAGATCTACATACAGCCTGGTGGTACTTGAACTAGACGCATAATACCCTTTGTTTTGGGGAGAACTTTGTGTTACAGCTTCATTTCAGAAGGATTATTTGGGCACTCTTCAGTCTCCAGTTCTTGTTTATTTAAACTTGGTTGGAGAAACTTGTGGATTTGGTGCTTCAAACCTTATGTGTGGCTTGGATGATGCAGAGAAACCTTGAAGAGTTAACAGCAAAATTCTGATGTTAAGATCTCTATTTTTATTATAATTGAAACTATATGGGGTGGGTGGGAATGGGAGATGGGGAGCGTTAAACTGAGAACCAACACTTATGATTGTTTGTTTTCTGCAGATTTGTAGTTTTTTTAATTCCTATTTAGTGATTGTCAAACCACATTCTAACAACTCAAACAAAACGTTATGTGTGCTAGTGCCAAAGTCTGCAGATTGCTTTATTTTCCTCCTAATTTCATGTACCTGTTATTTTACGCATTTAATCCTCATAAATGAAGGATATGCGGGGTGACTCAGCCCAAGCTGCTGCTATATTTCTTATTAATGCAGTCAATTAGACTGATGAGTATATACTGCTCCTTAACAGGGAAAGTATCCTTATTCCTTCTCCAATTCAGTGAGATGTAAAGGAGACTGCTAAAGTAGAAATGGTTCTTCTATAATTGGAATGGGGGGCAATAGGAGGATGTATATTTTGACTTGTAAAAAA
This sequence comes from Potos flavus, assembly GCA_028534135.1. Lineage (NCBI taxonomy): Eukaryota > Metazoa > Chordata > Mammalia > Carnivora > Procyonidae > Potos > Potos flavus. Next base: position 71,882,886 of record CM052886.1, read on the forward strand.
TCTTAAATGCATGAGACTTTTTTCTGATAGTCATTTACACTCCTTCCCATCTGTAATTCCTTTGTGTGCTAACATATAAAGTAACCAAGAGAACCAGCTCCTTTCTCCAAAAATCTTCAAAGTGCAGTAAGAACCCAAAAAAACTATATTAAAGGAAAAAAAAAAAACCTTGTTTATTTTCCCTTGCTATTGAAGGTTGGGTGGGAACAAAGACTTTTAGAAAAGGACATGCAAAGACTTTATAAAAGCTCAGAGAAGCTAAAATTGAGCCTGTTTTTCCTGTAACTCATGGAACCAAACCTGACTTAACTAGGCAATCAGGGAACTGACAAGCTTTTGAACCGGGGAAATTCGTCACTGACCTGATACCTCAATGAGTATAGTAACAGTAATACTTTATATTTATCTTTCTTTCAAAAATACTTAGTTGTTATCTCAAATTCACTCTGAGAACTCTTCCAACACAGGGAAAGATGACACAACAAAAGATGAAAAATATATTATCTAAATGAAAAGGAGTAGCCCTGAAGGATCCATCTGCACAGAAAAAAAAAAAAAATTCTGTACGTGGAGCATTTAATATGCCAAATTAAAACTTCTTTACACTCCATTCTTCAGAGAGCTTTCTGCAGTTTGATACCTTTTGTCTGCAGAAGCAAGTTGTCTTTGTAAAATGGATTCATTCCGTGCTTGAAGCTCCCCAGTCCAGACTGTGAGACAATAGATGTATTGAGCTGAAGTACATTGCTGCTTTCCTACTGTGTAGACCTTCACTCTGGGGTAATGACTCTTGAAAATAGACTATTCAAAAGTTCACACATAAACTAAGTAAAAAGAGGGATTTTTGATCAACATTTACACCTGTCGCTGGAGTAAAATAAAATTTTAGGCATTAGACAATCCCTATATTTCTTTTATAGCCCCAGGGTTTTTGTCTGTTTGTTTCGTGACATTTCTCCTGTGGAGACATCTAGCTTACTACTGATAGGAATGTACATCCAGCATGGTATTTGTTTCTATGTTACCAGTATGTTTGTCTTTTGTCTATGCAGCTGTGTTTTCTTTGGGCCTAAGAAACAACTAAGCCAACTTCTAAGAGCCTGAGGGGGGAAAACACTAAGTGAAATAAATAGCCACTTACAAATGACTTCTTTACAGGGCACCTACAATGATTGTGTCCTTGTATTAACAAAACATGGTCAACTTAGTCACATGGATTGTTCGCCATTTGTAGATTACCCATTGAACAGTTTTGCTTTATTATTTGGCTGAATTGACTGAGTTTGGGGCATATTATGTGAAGTAGAAGCTTGCAAACCCTTGTAGTTATAAGAGATCTAGAATCATCATCCAGCATTGCACTTGATAATAATGCAAAGTGTACTCATCCCAGGGATATGTAGTTAAGGCTGCTAAGTTCCTTGTCAGTTACTGCTGCCTCTAGCATAGTTTGCTTCATAAACTAGACATACGGCTTTTTCGCAGAACATAAAATGGGAGATGGAAATGTTTAACTTACATAGAAATGAAAATATATTTTCATTGGCTGTGGTAACAACTAACATTTGCCATGTTGTTTAATCGCACAAAATTTCACACAAATACACGAATGTATACTCATGCAAAAATACCAATATTGTCTTGTGTTTCTAGGAATTTTATTAGAGTTTCCTTTTTAAAAATGGACACGGCACCCATGAATGAATGGTTATGGAGTTCGACAAATTTCCTCCAGAGTAATATTATTCACTTTTCCTCTCTATTATCTTAGTTTTTATCTTCTTTAACCAGGAAACCCTGAGAGGACTATAATTCACTCAAGCAGTAAAATCTCAGATTATGTGTATTTGATGGAGTTGCTGTGACTGAAAACTGCCTTTGGTGTTCCACCTTTCAACAAATGTGTAATTGGAAATGACATTTAGGAAACTAATGAAATAAAGTCCTTTCCGTGTTCAAAAAAGAATGGGTGGTGATTCTATTAGTAGGGAAATATTGGTTCTTTGGATTCTAGGTTGCATGTAGGACTTCGAACCTGCGAAAGAGAATAATTGATGAGAAACGAGACTGTGGTGGGCTGGCACGAGTACTGCCATAATTTGGGGGATTTTGTTTGTAGGAAGAATTTGAAAGGAATGAGGCAGATCATGCTCTCACATGCTGCAAAGGAGGTAAGTGGGATGTACCATCACAAGAGTTTTCCAGATCCCTCTTTTTAGAGGGAACATTTAATCTCTAGGCCGGGTAGTGGGATTCCAAGGTACTGCATGGTGCTTGAAACAAAGAAAAAGGAAAAGGGGAAGCAGGGTTAGAAGAGGCTTGGGAAAACGTGAGAGGAGGAGACTGACCTATCAGAACAACAGAGGAGTAGACACAAAAACAGCTTTGGAATCAGAAAGTCCTCAGTTTGAATTGCAAACAGAGCACCTTATAGCCCTGTGGCTCTCCTCGAAGGCAGCCTACTTGCGATTTGTTGCATGTACCTGTGCCTGTAAAGCATCTATCAAAATACTGGACACTCAGCACAAGTCCTTCCTTGTTAGCCATTATTTCTCCATTACCTCCATTGTGGATGCAAGGCTGTAGCATAGAAAAACTAAGGGCTATTGGAGGGAGGTAGAACTGGGGAGGACCAAGCTAGCCTGTATGGGAGAAACCTGGCTAGACTAGAAGCGACAAGGAGTCTTTCACACTTACCCACTTTGGTGAAAAATAGCCCAAAGGCCAAAAGCGAACATAAGGGTTGGTTTGCAGTGGCCTCAATGGCCAAAAGGAAATTGCCAAATATTTCATGTCCTATGGCATCCTCTTATTCACTTTTAAACTCTTCTTCCTCTTCTTTGTCTGGAGATTTTCCTGAGAATCCAAAGCCTCTCACTGTGTCTGCATCTTTCCTTAGTGTTTCATTTTCCACTTTTCTGCTTTTCTCTTACCCATGAAGAGCCATGCTAATCAATGATAATGTGTTGATCTAATATGGTTCTTATTTTAGCTCTTGAAGGCTGATTTTACATATATAAAAAAAGTTGTTGATTCAAACTAATGTGTAATTAGTGGGGGCAAAAGCTTTTAACTGGGGCATCTACTGGAGCTTTGAAAGGGTAGAGGCTGGTAGGGAGAGTGGGTGGCAAGCGGAGCTTGGGCACCTTTCATCAAAGCCCATGCTTGAACAGTCCACCAGGGGGCAGAGTGCCGCTGAGCTGTTTCCAGGATTCAGGTGCTGACCATTGACAATCTCTTAACTCCTTCCTGGATACTGCAAATGGTATTGACTTCTCTAGGCTCAGTGAAATGAAGATCCGTGAGCCAAGGGAGATGGAGGGTCTTATCATTTATTTAAAACAGATTTTTCAGAACTGCAAATTCAGGCAGAGGATCTCTAAAACAAACCTAAGATTTTTCTTCATATATGCAAAATCAATTATTTTCTTACTCATCTCTAGTCCTGGGAAATGCTAAAATCTTAGTACTTAAAACATTGTGACCTTTGATTAACGTGGCAACGGATGAATTCAGAGGCTAGAAGATGAATAATTTATATTCAAATCAAAGAGAGCTAATTACTTAAATATACCTTTTGCCACTATGATTTTTCTCATCATTGTGTTTTCCTTTCTGAAATTTCGCTAGTTTGAGGCTGATACACCCATAGTTCAAAGATAGAACATATGTCATTTACCATTTAAGGAGAGGGCTGTTTTTGTTTTTGTTTTGCACAGAAGTAAGGTGTATTTATGTCAGTTTTTCCCAGGAGGCAGACTTTTAAGTCTGTGTAATTTGGGCATTTACATTAAAAAGAGGCACATATAAATGTGAGTACAATCTTATGTATCACAAACATAAATTTCTGTGTCAGAGAATGGGTTATATAAAATGAGAAAACAGGTTATATCATTGGCATTCCTCCTTAACGGTTCCTCCCTAGCATTTTCATGATCCCCGGAGGGGAATTTTCTATGTGCCATTTCACACATCTGTCAGTTAAATCTGACTTTCAAGATCAACATCCACATTTTAGGATTATACTAGGATTTTCAGTATTCCCCGAGAGAGAGTCAATCCCTGGAGTTGGACCAGCTGACCAAGGGAGGACTTAATACTATTCCAAGTGTAGTTTGTAAAAGAAAACGCCATTTCTTTTGACTTATTAGTTCATATTTCAAAAGATAGGAAAAATGCTTTCCAAAACTACAAACTGGAAATCTATATAACAAGAATGGCCTTAAAATATTTCCTGTACCTAAAGTGAACAGATGGTGATATAAGGATCCATTTATGGTAAATGCTTAAAAGAATCTACACATGGCTTGCCTGAATGATGCACGAAGGCATGACTCACATCCTTCCTGACTCTGTGGGAACATTCCACACATCGGCCTCTGATTGGTCATTTCATACTAGACTAACTCGTTTTCAGGATAGCTCTTGCTCACAAGTGTGGTGATGGGACTGCAGGGATAACACAGTCCACAAAGGGTAGGTTACTTGGTCCAGCAGCTGTGCCCCAGGGTACTTTTGCAAACACTCTGGTTATCTCTTCTAAGCGTATTTGCTAACCCAGTTTGTGATTGTGGGTTAGCAAATCCACAATCGGTGATTGTGCATCACCGCTGTCATTCGTCAGTCTATCCTCATTTCATTGAATAATAGCAATGGGTTCAGCATTAGACTCATTTGATTTTGTGGGGAAGCACTTTTTTTGGCCCTTCACCTCTCCATCCCAGTCTTGCCTGGCTGTAAGGTCCTTGAGTCCACTCTTTTCCCCTGCCCCTCAGAGGCTTTCCCACAGAGTCTAGTATATTGGGGTAATCAATCACACAGTGGGAAGTTTGGCATGAAGATCACCCCCATGAAGAACCCCAACATGTTGGTAGGTTTCAAATGCAAGAGCAAGTCTTTGACGTCAGAAAGACCTGAGTTTAAATCTGTGTTTTGCAACCATGAGCAAGTTCCTCCACAAATGGAATAGTATACACCTTTATGTTTGCCTAAAAATTAAATGGAATAATGCAGCTGTTTTCAACCCTGGCTGCACATTGGAATCATCAGGGGACCTTTGAAGCAATCTTTGCTCAGACCCTGCCTCAGACTAATTAAATTATATTATTTGGAGTAGGGTCTGAAATTCTTCTTTTAAAAATCTTCTTCAGCTAATTGCAATGTTTGGCTAGGGTGAGACCCACTAAGAATGTGTATATAAAGCTTTTACAACAATGCTCGGCACACAGAGTATCTGTGGGTGTGAAGGGGGCCCCTGAATGAAATAGCAAGTCAGGTGGATTTGGTTTTTCGTAGTGGTACTTCTCAAAATTCGATGGCCATATGAATCACCTGGGGAGTTGGTTAAAACGCAGATTCTGATTTAGTAGGTCTAGGGTGGGCCCTGAGATTCTGCATTCCTGACAGGCTCTCAGGAGAGGCCAGCGATGCTGTTCCACGGGCCACGCTAAGTAATAAGGATCTACAGGAAAACACAGCTTAGTTATAAGGCATCAGTCATGTCCCAAGATTATACGTGTAAAAAACAACCCAAACAAAAGCAACGTAAAACTTCCAGATAAGAAAATATGCTTTTTAATGTACAAGAGGTGGCGTTTTCCTGACTTGTTTACATAATATTCCTGTCTCAGCTTTAGCAGCTGTTAAATGTCTCCCCTTACATGCTTTCTCCCAGACGGCTCAGATCCTCAGTTTACCCTGAAACAAACAGCTTACTTCTGGATCTGAATCAGCAAAGCATGACCCTTAGGCTCAGTCCTTTTTTTTTTTTTTCACATCACTACCAAATAAGGACTTTGTCTTTTGTAAAAGAAAAAAAAAGAATTGATTAAAAATACAAAACAATGCTAAAACAACAAATGAAACAAAGAAATAACTATTATCAACACATGGCAAGTGGCACAATTTCTTTGGTAAGTAATCCTTTCACCTAGGAAACCCACCTGGATTATAAACACACACATTTACATATTATATGGGTTTTATCTTTTGTAAACATAGTAACTATTTGATCAAAGGCAAAAGAGGTGTGTTTTCTCTCTGCTATACTTCATTCTTATTGTATTTTAGAAACTTAATATCCTAGAGCAGCCTTTTGATTTCAGGGAAAGCCCCTCCCCACTTTTTATTCCCCAAATATTTCCTAAGGTTTCTTTTTTCTTCTTCAGTGAAAGTAATTTAAATTATTGATGAAAAATGTTTGTCAATTTAACTGTCAATCTAACTGAAGAAAATGTTGAGTGTCCTAACCCTGGGTTGGGAATAAGAATCAAATGACCGTACTTCAGAAGGATCTTGTCCTTTAGTTTTTAACTTGAGTTTTACTTGAGTTAAATCAATATGCGCGTCAGTGTCCAGGTAAGTTTATATTCTACATTACAAAACATAGTTCAAAGTCTTTCATCTCCTTCGTGTACCGTTACGATGCTTAGAGTTGTATTCCAGCAAAGACACATGGCTGGGAATTTGCTTCATTTTAAAAGGTGCGGAAATTGAGGAGGGAACTAGCATTACTGAGCGCTTGGTGCCACATACTTTAAATAGCACTCTCCCCCATTAGTCTTTGTAATGCTATCATGATGTAAGATAATATTGCTTTTTTATTATTGTGCTATCATCATCATCATCATCATCATCGTCATCATCATAAAAAAAGTACTACAACAATTTCTTTCAGTTCTTGATTTAGAGAATTATGGCAACAGCCCCAGGTGAATAATTTGTATTCAGACTTGGAAAGGAAACTGCATTATTAGGTCCGTCTCACTTAATATTTGAGAATAGTGTTTTCTAAAGCCTAATCTGAAGCATTAAACTATAGTAGAACGTTAGGGATTTTTTTTTATAAGTACACATTCTATCAAGGGGACACAGGTTTCCTTCTTTGTCTGCTCCCAAATTCCTGTCCCTCCATGTCTGACTACAACCTTGACCGACCAGGGCATGTACCATACCCACTTGTCTCTTCCAAGGGAATTGCTATGCATTAAAATGTACATTTAAGCTGCTGGATATGGCAGTATTAAATATAGATGCTTCTGCTCTGATGAGTAATGTATAACAGGAGGTATTTCCTGTTTATGGAAAGTTACTGAGAGTTATGTGTGTCAAAAACTTAGTACTTGGGATATTATGGGACTATTTTTACATGGAGTCAAATTTCTGAGTAAAAAGTAAATTCAGGAAAGTAACAGGGTGTTTTCAAATATTAGGTTTGCCTTAGCATTGTACAGATAAAACTTCTAAATTAATGCTTCTTTTTTCTGTTTTACCATTGTGTGTTGCATTAGCCCCACCCGTTTGCCACCAGCTTTACATTATTTCCCTCTTCCCTTTTATCTCCTCAAAAGATCCTAAAACACTGCCACAAACAATAAAACCAATAAATCCCCAAGACATCAACTTATCGGTATACATAAAACTGATTTAAAGCCAGAACACTGAGATTATATATATAAAAGAAGGATTTGCTTTCCTTAAAGAGCAGATATTATAATAGTGAGTGTGCAAGGCTGTGGAATTGCCTCTGTTCTGGATTAAAAAAACAAATAAATTGGAGAAAATTCTGCTCAAAATACTTTTTGCCCTGTGCCTTTGGCTATCGTCACCCATTTTTTAAAGATTTTATATATTTATTTTAGAGAGAGAGTGAGTGCGAGCATTGGGGAGGAACAGAGGGAGAGAATCTTCAAGCAGACTCCCCACTGAGCATGGAGGGGGGCCCCCCTCCCCTCATCTGCCCTTCCCCCCATCCCAGCTCTCAGGGCTTGGGGCTCAGTCCCAGGACCCATGAGATCATGACATGAGCCAAAACCAAGAGTTGGATGCTTAGCCGACTGAGCTACCCAGATGCCCCAGTTATCACCCATTTTTAGTTGAAACAAAGCGCACATAACACATAAACTTAAGTAAACTTGGGATTAGAATTAGAATCCAGACCCAGGCAGACCTTGGTTCCAGTTTCAGATTTGCCACTTGCCAGTGGTGTGACCTTCGCCTCACGGAGCATCACTTTCTTCATCTATTAATGTGGGGAAAATAGTGTCTTATTCGCAGACTATGAGGATTGAACAAGTTACTGTGTGGCAGTGCTTACTTCAGAAAGTGATTAAACATGGTAAGTGTTTACTGGATGCTGGTTTCCTTTTGTGAGACAAAATGAGCCGGGTGTCTATCCAAAAATCTTGGAATTTTGAGTCAACAGAATTGGTTAAAATCCTGGTTTTTTTCCTTATTATTAGTATACAATTTAGGAGAAACTATTTAATCACTATAAGTGTCAGTTTTCCTATCTCTAAAATGGGGCTAATATGATCTATCTTGAAAAGACTTTAAGAGGATTATCTTTTGTAAGTGTAATCACCCGAGACAGTTCTCAGAGCAATGCAATTGCTCAGTAGGACTTAGTTTTCCTCTTTCAACTTCCTTTCCCATCTTTAGGAGCTAAGGCCTGATGTCACATGCTATGCTTCTGTAATGGTAAACCTCATTTTTCGTTGAAAGTGAGATCTGTCCAAATTCGTGATTTGGAACCAGTTTTATTGATACCATCTGGGAATTGCTTATATGCTGTGATTCAGGAGATGCTAAAAAATTATCCTGCTTCCTGCCTGATGTTTATTAATTAAAGATTCATTTCTTTTAATTACTTTAACATTTAAAAAATACTTTTTGAAGTCTTAGCACATTCCAATTGTCATCACCCGTTTATACCTTAATGTGAATTAGTTTGTGAGTGCTAAAGATTGAGTCCAGAACATTAAAATATATGAGGTACTTTTTTTCAAAGATTTTATTTGTTTCATTTGAAAGAGAGAATGTGCACGAGTAGGGAGAGGGGCAGAGGGAGAAGCAGACTCCCTGTTGAGCAGGGAGCCCAATGGATGTGGGGCTCAATCCTAGGTTCTTGGGATCATGACCTGAGCTGAAGGCAGACACTTAACCAACTGAGCCACACGGGCACCCCCAGAGCATTAAAATAATGTGAGTTTTGAATATTAGGGAATAAGAAAGGACTAATTTTGAGCCCTAACATATTTTTAGAGTAGCTTGTCATAAATGGCCATATGAAGGCCCTGGGGGAAGCGTGAAATTTGAGGGATTATTGAAAACAAAGCTGAGCTCCTTTATATTTGACTTAGATAACAGCATGCTTGGATTTTATACTATCTCTTTCTGTTAGATTTTAAATTTTTTCAGATATCGTGAGTATTCAAGTTTGCAGTGAGAAAACTTAATTTGGGATAGTAAGTAAATCACTATACTTTGCTGAAAAATAGAACAGAGCACATACAAGCTATCCTTCTGGGCTTTTTAATGATCTCCAGGCTTTCTCCAAGTTAAAGGTGGCTGGCCAGGGTGTACTTCTAAGAGGGAAGAGTCTGGCTGACGTGCGGCAATCGGCTTGCCTGGCCTTATTTAGATGCAGTCCCAAGTACCACAAATGTATACTGAGTAGTTCTTTGCCCACAATAACCCACATCGCTGTCCAGAGGCAATGAAATAATTTTAAAGGTCACTTAGTCTGCATTTAATCAAGTCTGTTTTCATTTTTGACCGCTTGTGTTACTCAGTGGTATTCATAAAACACAGATATTTGCTATAGCAACTGCCACAGGCTAACACTGCCGGGCAGATGGACTGGCCAGATTATTTTCATTCCACAAACAAGATCCCCCAGCCTTTATGAAATGGTGCCTGTGACCTATTTTAGATCAAAAGTAGATCAAAAATAAGGGTTAAAACACTGCATTATTGGATATTTTTATTATTTATTTTAGGTAAAACTGGTGTTGCGCTCAAAGGATGACAATAAATATATTGTGTAATTATAAAACTAAAGAACACCAAGATGATAATCTATTCCAAAGCTAAAAAAAAAAAAAAAAAAAGACTTTTTTTTTTATTTGGACTAAAATGGATACTTCTCTACGTTTTTCTTCTTTCTCTCTATACCCAATTTTAGAGGTAACGAACCTTTTCTTATAGAAGATATTTGAGCAACTTATCAGCGTAAACCAGGGTTTTTAAATTTTGGCATTGTTGACATTTCATCCAGAGAGTTTTTTGTAGTGGGGAGCTGTCCCGTGCATTTTAGGCTATTCACTAGCATCCCTGTTATCTATTTGCTAGATGTCAGTACCAACCTCACCTCCTTGCGAGGCAACCAAAAATATGTTGAGACATAGACAAGGGTCCCTTGATGGGCACTGGGGTACACAGTCAAATTAGAAATTTTAACAGAAAATCTATTTAGGAATCTGAATATATCTCTTGCCACCATATGATGAGACTCTTCAAATAATTACCACATATTCTCTCCTATCTTGTTTATATAATCAAACAACTGCCTTAGCTCTATTTAATATACAGGTTCTTAGCAGGGGGTCCCTGAATCTCCAGAAAGTCCATGGTGGACTTCAGGGCACCTGTGCATCCCATAAAATTATCTATTTTTGTATCTATTTGCATATTTTTCCTGGACAAAAGGTTTTAAAAAATTGTAGTAAAATGTACATAACATAAAATTTGCCATTTTAACTATTTTTTTAAAGTGTAATGGACAAGGGTTTTTATAGATTCTTTATGAGGTACCTGGTCCCCAAAAAGTTAAAAATCATTGTTAATGAAAAGCAAGATGATGTAGGGTTATTTTAAAATGTGGTTGAATGCCCAAACCCCTCCTCATCCTCATCCCACTTTAGTTGTCATCATCTCTGAGACTTTTCCTTCTTTTCTTTTCTTTTTTTATTGAGATATAATTGACATATAACATTGTATTAGTTTTAGATGAAAAAAGTCAGAGAAAAACAAATGCCATATGATCTCACTTACATTAAGTGGAATAACATTTTTTAATTTTTTTTAAAGATTTTGTGTATTTGTTTGAGAGAGAAAGAGAGAGCTAGCACACAAGTTGGGGGGGGAGGGGTAGAGGGAGAGGGAAAAGCAGACTCCCCAATGAGCAGGGAGCCTGACATGGGGCTTGACCCCAGGACCCTGGGATCATGACCTGAGCTGAAGGCAGACACTTAACTGACTGAGCCACCAGGCATCCACAGTGGAATAAATTTTTTTTTAAAAACCCGAACCCATAGATACAGAGAACAGATTGGCATTTGCTGCAGGTGGACAGTGATTAGGGGCGGGTGGTGGGAGGAGATGGGTAAAACTAGTTTAAAAGGTAGAAGCTTCCAGTTATAAGATAAATAAGTCCTGGGGATGTAATGCACAGCACAGTGACTATCGTTAATAATGCTGACCATGTATTTGGAAGTTGCTAAGGGAGAAGATTTTATAATTTCTCATCAGGAGTTTTCTTTGATTTCTGCAGATGAAAATATTTGGTCATCTTTAGGCTGTCTTCGCAGACTTCCTACCACCTACCATGTGGATGGTGATGCTCAGACTTTAGGAATGGGGACCGGGTTTTCAGCAGAGCTCAGCAGTATCTCAGGTGAGTGTAATAGCAAACTTCTTTCCTCAGAGGTCTTAGAGTTATTCATCATTCCATTCCAGGGCCTGACACAGTGCCTTGCACTTTGTAGGAGCTCCTAAAATGCTCAGGAAATGAGTGTGTGAATGAATGAACAAAGGAATGTGTGACCTTTCATGATGCTGCTCAGTGAAATATTTTTCACTCACATGGTTTCCTAAATGTCTTTTAGTTGAAAGCACACAAGTGAAAGAAAATGTTATCTTTTTTTTTTTTTTTTTTTTTTTTTTAGAAAATGTGTTATCTTAAAAGAGAAGCTACCTATCTGTTCTCAATAAGGTGCTGTGAGATAGTGAGTCACCAAAAAAGACTAAGTGATATTATTTACGCAAGAAGAAAAATGCACTAATACATTGTAGGAAGACTTTCAGTAGCGTAGGTCACAGTCAAGGGTCATGGTACTTAAGAGCCAAACACCTCTCAGTTAGCACTAGAAAGCAAACTTAAATGGACGGACTCATTTTCTAAGCTTTCTGCACAATTATAGTCTCATTGCCATTAAATGATTTAAAAAGAAATTTTCATACATTGGTCTCTCATGGGATCACATTTTTCTTCTAGAAATACCTATTGTTCTTCTTTACTGGGTGATGAGGCAAGATTTTTTTTAAAGGGATGAAAAAATAATTAACTAAATGAGTGTGTATGGAGGTGAATCTGAGGCAGTCAGGAAGGATGCTGGTATAGTCATGGGCCTGAGGTGGGAGGGCAGTGCTCCCCAGAAGGAAGACATTGTTCTGCCTTTGGCTGTCTGTGCTTTCCACTGAGTCCCTGACACTCCATGGGAATTGTGGTGAGGAAGAAACTGGTGGGAATTCCAGATGCAGTCACATATGTGGGTGGTTCACAGGTGCAGGGGTAGATAGGAAAATCCTGTTGGCATTAAGAGCTCACTCTGGCCCAAAAGATGGTGGTTTCTGATCCCCATGTAATGGAGCCCTTATATCCTTTCCGATTTGGGTGATAAATACAACTACCCCAAGTGTCTTGCTTATTTGTAAGATAACTTAAGGAATATTTCAATAGGAATACAAAGGAGGGGCACCTGGGTGGCTCCAGTCGGCTGGGTGGCTGGGCAGGGGACTCTTGGTTTCAGCTCTGGTCCTGATTTCAGGGATAAGGAGATGGAGCTCTGCAGGGCCTCCTCCTGCTCAGTGCTCAGCAGGGAGTCTGCTTGAAGATTCTCTCCCTCTGCCCATCCCCCAACTCACATGTGCTAGAGGGTGAGGGTATTCCAGAATACAAAAGGATTTTTGTTAGTCACACTTATATCAACAAAGGCCAAATCTTCGTATAAGGTTAGCATAATTTTTTTTTCAAATAGCTTAGGCATTAATACAACCACAATAACAACAACAGATTTTGATGGCCTGAATAATTAATTTAGATTTGTGGTTTGCATTGATTGGATTCACTGGATAAGTGCACATTTCCCTTCTTATTTCTGCTTCTGTGGACCCACAGCATTAAGTCTCTGAACAAATGTTAAATGATGGGAAATTTTTGTTTATTGTATAATTCAATAGCCCAGCATTAGAGCTGCTTATTAGGTGATTGTAAGACGCAAAGAAAAGGAAAATTACAATTTTCTTGTGCTGACTGGTGCAAACAATGGAATCAATTAGTGTTGGCTCTTAATTATACAGAAGTATAATGTTGCCATGCAAGTATCAAACTGGAGATTTTTTTTAGGGGAAACAATAGACAAAGAAAAAAAGGAGAAAGATTGTGACAGAAGATTACATTTATTGTGACAGGTTTTATCGCTCCAATATCAAGTTAGTTTCTTGGGGCTGAGTGGAGAGGAGAAGCAAGTCAGGGGAAGGAAAGGGAAGGACCAATAAGAGAAACGGTGCAGTGGGAACAGCAATATTTCTGATCATTTATCATTGACACTCCCAAATGAGTGTTTGAGAATTAAATTATCTTGTCATTTCCCTAAGGATTGAGGTCATGAGTAATGGAAGAAGAAACCAAACTCACACCCTCTTCTCTGGAAAATCAACCTGCTATCTAAGCAAGGGAAATTTGTATCATGACTGGTTCTAATTAAATACAGGATTGCTTCATTACTTCTGAAGCTCCCTGTCAAGTATATTGGATCTCACTGAAAACATCAGATGACAATGCTGCCTGGGGTCTCAGGTTTTGAATGCAGCTCTGTATAAAGAATATGCATGCCCTTTCTACTACACAGGTACTCTGATAAAGAATTTTGTTTGCTAAACAGTAGATTTATTTTTGTATCAGGAGGTATTCTTCTTCTTTTGGAATTATGGATCTATAGAAATCTCAAATCCTCCATTCCAAGACAAATGCCAGCATTTACTCCCTCCTTAGGGAGGCACGATGCTGAGGGCTTTCTATGCATTATCTCATTGAACTTTCTCAACAACGGTTAGGTAGTATAACTATGCTCACTGACAGCTCCATCTCTAGCAATACCTCCCTGTGTACCTGATGCCCAGACGTGGTAGATGCCCTTGTCCTTGGAACACAACACACCATTCTCCAGCCCCATATATATGCCACTCTCTCTATTACTATTGGACCTGGGAATCACTACTCATCTCTGAAGATGCAGATCAAACTCAACTCTTTTGCTTGGTCCTCCCAGGCAGACCTGCTTACAGATTCCCTTTCCTCTGATCACTTGTAAAACTTACAAAAGCTGGGGCCCCTGGTGGCTCAGTCAGTCAAGTGCCGCCTGCGGCTCAGGTCATGATCACAGGGTACTGGGATTGAGCCCTGAGTTGGGCTTTCTGCTTGTCGGGGAGCCGGCTTCTCTCTCTCCCTTTGCGATCTTTCTCACTCTTGCTCTCTCTCAGATAAATAAATAAAATCTTAAAACAAAACAAAAACTTACGAAAGCCTCTAATTACATTATATTATAATTACGTTCATATGCCTATATCTTTAAGTGGGTTTAACTCTAAGGATGTGGACTATCATATTTTTCTCTTTGTATCTACATGGTTTTAGGAGAGGGTCTGACAAATAAAAGATACTCAGTAAATACTCACTGAATTGTTAAATTGTTAAATGGTTGCTGTTAATTTCATAGATTTATTAATACCCTTGCATTAATGTCTAGGGTTATCCTCAGGAGCGTCAAGGTTTTTTTGTTTCCATATTATTCCTGATTATAAGTATGTCTTAAGTATTTTTGCGTATTTCTGAAAAAGGAAAGGCTTTTGCTTGTGCACATGAAGGAGGAATTATATCATGTAACAAGCTAATAAAAAACACATGCTCTTTTTAGGTGGACAATTAGCTTTCACAACACCCTTTTTGTCTAATGAAAATTTCCAGATTTAAAGTAACTCACATTATCTTAAAATAAGAGGCTCTATGATTTACTGGAAAAAGCATGGGATTTAGAACTCAGACGTTGGTTTTAGTCATTCACTTTCCTATTGACTAGACTGGTAACACTGGGGGACTCAACAATTTTTAGCCTCCTTTTCTTTACAGAATCATTGTGAGGTTTGAATAGAAGGGCTTCCTGAGTCACTGTTTCTTCCCAGTGGGTGCACAGGAGTGAGTCAAACCCTTTGGACACCTGCCCTCATGTAGCTCACATCCCTGAGGGGGACTGATGATGACCAAATAAATATAAAATAGGCGGTGGTGATACTTTCTGTGAAGAAAATGGGGTTGTTCACAGCCCTGTGCCCTTTATTGGATTGTCAAGGAAGCTCTCTCTGGTAAGGGGACATTTGAGCAGAAACCCAAGAAAGCAAGGGAACGGATTAAACTAATAAGGGGAAGAGGGCCTGGGGCCACAAGGTCAGCTATTATCATTCTCGGAATAATTGCTTTGAAAGTCCTAAACCTTGGAAGACTTGTTAGTAACAACAATGGTCTCAATGGAAACAAAGCTGCTACAAAGAGAGACCCATTCCCAGCTGGGTGCCCACTTCAGAGCAGCTTTCCTGCAGACCCTCAGGCTCACTGGGTTGCTTCCATGGAAAATTCAAGACATCTGACTTTCCCCCAAGAACAGGAGATTGTCACATTGCTAACACACTTATGTGTTCCCATGTGTACTTTTAAAAAATCATTAATTTAGAGCTCAACTTTGCTTTCAATGTTACTTAAAGCCGGTGACTTTCTCCTGTAAATATTGGCTAAACTGATCACTGCTTTTGTAAATATACTGAAAGAAACAACGAGAGGAGTAAATGTGCAGACAGCTAATGTTGAAGTGAACTTTGATACATAAAGTTTAGCTGCATAGAGAAATGGCTCTTTAACTCGCAGAATATTGCAGTTTCGAATGTGGATAACCTCAGAGTAGCTTTCATACTTCATTGGCCGGAGTTACTACCTTTCCCTTTTCTCTGTTCTAGCAGATAAACAAAAAAGCAGAGATTTCCATCATAGCAGCACTATGCACGCTGACATTTACTGATTTCCATTAGTATCTGAGGTGGCTGGCATTTTACTTTTAGGTGCTGTGTTAATAAACTGTGGTTAAGTGCTGCCTGTACATTTTTTTTTTTTTTTTTATTGCTCTTGACTGTTTTCAAAAATTCTTTTGAGTCTCGACATTTGCATTTTCCTTGTCTTTGTTTTTCTTTTTTTGGGAAAATGTACAAATAACGCCATGCAAGTCTATTTCCTAAGAAACACTAAAGTGCGGAAAGGCACATTCTATTCCAATTTGCGGAGGTTTTAAAAAAAATCCCTTTGTTGTTTTCTCTTTTTAAAGTTCAAGAGAACAATGCTTTGCATATGCTGAAGCGACAGGATGAAAGCCCCAAAAGGGAGAGATTCATCTGGCACCTGGGTAAAATGGGTGTGAGCTGGGGCTGTGTTTTCTGAGCGTCATTTCCGAGACCAGCACTACCCAGTGGTCAAGTTTCCTTAAATCCCCAGAAAATAAAAAACATAACAATGATGATGTAAAGTTTTCATAAAGTAGCAGTAATGAAATTTGAATACCTGACCTAAATCCAAGGATATGTCATTTTAGTTTTTTGGGTGCTAAATGTTCTTTTATGAATGATAGAGATAGTGCATGGTCATTACAATTATTTTTATGCTTATAACAATAATTTGATTTTAAAATAAGAAATATATTAACATGGCTCAAAATATTTTAAAGATGGGATACCTAGGGGGCTCAGTTTGTTAAGCATCTGCCTTCAGCTCAGGTTATGATCTCAGAGTCCTGAGATTGAGCCCCACATGGGCTCCCTGCTCAGCGGGGGGTCTGCTTCTCCCTCTGCCTGCCCCCCCCCATTTCTGAGCTCTCTCTCTGACAAATAAATAAATAAAACCTTTAAAAAATATGTTAAAAGAACGACCTTCCTTTCTATACCTGTCTTCTGTTTGCTACAGTTGCCCCTACCTGCACACATTATTATTGCCTGCCACTCTAAATGGCAATTATCCTTTTGCAATTCCTTTGTGCATATGTAAGCAAAAACAAATATATGCTTCTCTCTCCTATCCTCTTCCCACAAAACAATAGCATATTATACACATAGTTCTGCACATTTAAAAAAAAAACTTTTGTTTTGAAATAATTATAAATGCACAGAAAAGTGCATATACCACTGGCCAAAAAGTGGTATTTGGGAAGTCCTGTTCCCTTCTCTCAGTTTTCCTGATGGTAACTTGTTGCATAGGAACACTGCAATACCAAAACCAGGAGATTGGCGCTGCTACAATCTACAGAACATATTCATATTTTAGCAGTTTTACATGTCTATATATAAAACTAGTGAAAGCTGGCAACCATTAATCTGTTCTCCCTTTCTAAAATTTTCTTATTTAAAAAATGTTGTATATATATAACATTCATATGTAAAATATATATATATATATGAAATCATATAGTAGGTGACTTTTGAGATTTGTTTTTTCATTCAGCATAATCCCCTTCAGATCCATCCAAGTTGTCGCATGCGTTAATCATTAGTTCCTTTTGACTGTTGAATGGTATCAAGGTTTGTTTGACCATTAAACGATCAAAGGACATTTGAGTTATTTCCAGTGTTTGGTTATTACAGATAAAACTGCGATAAGCATTTGTGTACAGAGTTTAGTGTTGACATAAGTTTTAATTCCTCCGGGATGGTACCCAGGAGTAAAATTGCTAGATCCTAAGGCATATGCATATTGAGGTTTATGAGAAGCAGCCAAACTGTTTTCCAGAATGACTGGACCATTCTTCATGCCCACGACAATCTATGTGTGTCAGCATTTGGTGTCACCACTCTGCCTTTGAGCTATGTTGATAGATGTGTACTAATATCTCATTGTGGTTTTAATTTGAATTTCCCTAATGGCTAGTGATGTTAACATGTGATTATTTGCCATTTGTATGTTATCCTCGGTGAAATATCTGTTCATTTCTTTTAACAATTTAAAAATTGGATTTTTTTATTGTTAAATATTGAGAATTCTTTACGTGTTCTAGATGGAAGGAATTTGTCTAATATGTAACTTGCAAATACTTTCTCCCAATCTGTAGCTGGTCTTTTTAATCTCTTCATATGGGTTTTCACAGTAAACATTTTTAATTTTAACTGGGTCTAATTTATCAGTTTTTTCTTTCATGGATTGTATTTTTGGTGTCAAGTCTAAAAATTCTTCTCTTCTTAAGGCCTGAACATTTCTTCTGATAATTTCTTCTAAAAGTTTCATAGTTTTATATTTTATATTTAAGTCCCTGACTGAATCTGAGTTTTGCTTGAAGTATAGATTTTAGGTTGAGGTTCAGTTTTTTGCCTTTGGATGTCCAAGCATCATTTGTCGAAAAGGCTAGCCTTCAGGCTGCCTGGGTGGCCAGGTCAGGTGAACATAGGACTCTTGGTTTCAGCTCAGATCATGATCTTGGGGTCTTGAGATCAAGCCCTGCTTTGGGCTCTATGCTCAGCATGGAGTCTGCTTGAGATTCTCTCCCTCTCCTTTTGCCTCTCCTGCTTGTGTGCTATATAGAAATGAATAAATAAACAAATAAATAAACAATCTTAAAAAAAAAAGAAAAGAAAAAGCTATACTTCCTCTAATGAATCACTTGTGTGTCTTTATTGAAAATCAGTTGGCTATCATTTTATTGGGTGATTTCTGATTTCCCTACTCTGTTCATTGATATATGTGTTGATCTGACAATACCATACCTTGAATACTACTGTATCTTTCTAGTAAGGCTTGAATACTGCATATTTCATAGTAAATATTGAATATTATAGCTTTATACTAAGATTTAGTATAGGCATAGTAATTTCCCCTACTTTATTCCTCTCTATCAAAATAGTTTTAGCTATTCTAGGTCCTTTGTTTTTCCATATACGCATTAATATAAGCTTGTCTATGTCTATAAATAACCTTGCAATTTCGATAAGAATTGTGTTAAATCTATGGATCAATATGGGAAGAATTACATCTTTTCTATGTTGACTCTCCAATCCATTAACATGGTATACCTCTTAATTTATTTAGACATTCTTTTTTTTTTTTTTTAAGATTTTATTTATTTATTTGACAGAGAGCGAGAGATCACAAGTAGGCAGGGAGGCAGACTCCCTGCTGAGCAGAGAGCCTGATGCGGGGCTCGATCCCGGGACCTTGGGATCATGACCTGAGCCAAAGGCAGAGGCTTTAACCCACTGAGCCACCCAGGTGCCCCTTATTTAGACATTCTTATCTTTCCATCACCAGCATTTTATAATTTATAGCATTTGGAGTCTGTACATATTTTGTTAGATCTATACCTAAGTACGTTATTTTCTTTGGAGGGACTATTGCATATACTTCTTCTTTCTCTTAGTAATAGAACATAAGAAACTTAGTGTAGTTTATAGAGATTCCTTGTTTCTTTTTACAACTTCATAATATGACATTATGGATAAATACCACACTTTAATTAGGTAATCATCTACAGATAGATACTTAGATTATTTCTGATTTAGATATTTATGTTATTTCTGATTTATTGCTATTATAATTTAAAAATAATGATATATATATTTGTGGTACAATTATGTGTATCTCCATGATACATACCCAGAAGTGAGATTATTGGAACAAAGGTATTTGATTTGGATTTTTGATACAATTTTGAATATTGCCCTCCCTAGAGCTGTATTCCCACCAATGATGCATTATGGCAACTGTATCCCCACAGGCTCACCAAAAAGTTTGATGTCAAACTTTCTGATAGTCTCATAAGGTGCAGTTTTAATTTGCATTTATCTTATGATAGATAAATTTAAGCAAGTTTTTATCTTTTTGGGGGGCTATTTGGATTTGTTTATTTGCTTTAGGCTGGTATGGAGAGGAGTTGCTCTTTCATGGTTTTTTACTCATTTTCCTGTTGGGTTGTTGGGATTTTTCTTGGCTATTTATAGAAATCTCACTGTATATTAAGGAGTTTAACCCTTTGTGTTTCGGGTTGTCAATATTTTTTCATTGCGTTATTTGCTTTCGACTTTGTTTATGATGCCCTATGATATGGTATAACAATGTCCAGTGAATAGTTTTGTACTTAACAACGTTTCTCACATGTGCGCTGTATCTGTAAGGTAAATTCCCAGCAATGAAACTGCAGGGCCAAAATGTGTATACATCTGTAACAATGTTTTCAAGGCACAACCATTATAATAAAGCTGTTTTTCTCAAAATTATTTTGTAATTTAATACAATGTCAACCAAATCTCAACAGCCTTTTTTTTTAACTAGACAGGTTAAAGTTAATATGGCAAAATAAAAAGGAATAGCATGAAAAGTTCTCCAAAGTAAAAACAGTCTGAGGAGACTATACTACCAGACCTGAAGACATAGTGAAAGTCTTGGATAATTATAACAGGATGATGCTGGCAGATGAACAGACAGAACAAGGACGTGAAACAGAAAGTTCACTAATACACCCAACTACATATAGAAATTCGATGTATGACATAGCTTGAATCCTAAGTTAGTAAAGAGAGAATGGAGTTAGTTACATTAAGGTACCATTTTTTCCGTATGAGTTTAGCAAACTTCAAAAGCGTTACAGCACACTCAGTAAGCTTGCAGGAAAATAGGGCCTCATACACTGCTGGCAGGTGTCTGGAGGTCTACAACATCTGTGAGTGACTCTTGAGCCATATCTTTTCTTGCTTGGTGGTATTTGATAAGGATTGCATTTTGTTTTAGTGATTGTCTTTATAAGTTTACATAATGCTCCTCTAATCTCTTAGTTTCCTTCTACACACAATGGTCCCTCATCTTTTGTTTTATAACTTGGTATTATTCACTATTAGTATTTTTTGAGTATCTTCATACCTTGTGTCATAGCTTCTGTCTGATCCCCCAAATGTGCTCCTCACTCTTCATTTCTGTCTGCTGACCTGCATGCACCATGTCACCAGAGCTTTGTGCTCTGGGATAGTCATTATTTCCAGAGATTTTGGGGGACATAAATAAAAATAAATATGTTATATTTTATGAAATATATAATGTATAAATAATATATACATACATAAATATAATAAATATATATTATATTTTATACATATAAGAATATCTATAAAATACAAGTTCATGCTAATACTTTTAATTTAAATTTAGGGCTACCAGACTTCTTACTGAACCTCTTCCTCTCTTCTCTGTTTTCCTATGCTGAAAGCCTAGCTCTCAAGAATGCTGGGATTAATAGAATAAGATTATCATGTAATTTCTCATTTGCTTTATCTGGTATTGCCCATGCAGCGATCTCAGAATAGCAACTACAATATTGCTACTAACAATATAATTGCTAAAGCAGTTACGTTATTGTTGTTGTTCTTGATTATATGTTGCATTTTAAATTCACTTGTGCTCCTCCTCCAGGTGATAGTACCAGCAACTGGATAATAAACAGGTTTGTTTCACTTTATTTTAAATTCTAAGCTTTATCTTTGATTTAAAAATAATTTGAGGCTTATAGAAGATTTGCAAATATAATACAGAGAGTCCCAGTATATCCTTCACCAGCTTGCACTTATATTAACATGTTATATAGCCATAGAACATTTAATAAAGCTAAGAAATTGCCCTCAGTCAAATGCTATTAACTGAAGCACAGAACTTATTCAGATTTTATAAATTTTTGCATTAATCTTATTTTTTCAGTTTCAGGAATCCATATAGAATCCCACCTCTTATTCAGTCTTCATGTTTTCATAGTTTCCTCCCAACTGCAATGTGTCCTCATTCTTTTCTTATCTTTCACATCCTTGACACTTTTGAAGAATCCTGGGCAGTTATTTTATAGCATGTCCCTCCGTTTGTTTGTCTGATATTTTTTCTTGATTAGCTTGAAGCTATACATTTTGAAGGATACCACAAGGGTGATAGGATCATGTTCCCTTCTCAGGGCATAATATCAGGGGGTATATAATGTCAGTATGTGTTACTGGCGATGTTAACCTTTATTACTCGACTAACAGGAGGTCTTCTAGGATTCTGTCTTGCAAAGCTACTGTTTCTTTTGTAATTACTAAATATTTGGGGGAAGACACCTTGACACTATGCAAATATTCTGCTGCTGCTTAAACTTTGCACACTGATTTTATCTTCCATTAGTGAATTTTACCTGCAGTGATTATTACTATGATTTTATAACGGATGTTTTCTAATTTCCTCATTCTTTCTACATTTATTAATTGGAATTCTTCTGCGAAGAAGAAATGTTACATTGATTGATTCATTCATTCCGTTACTTGTTTTATAGCTTGACACATAGTATAGACTCATGGATGTTTATTTTAGTCTTTGGATTATAGAACAACTGTTGTTATTTTTTGGCACAAATGCTCAGCTTCAGCCTTAGATCAACTGCTTTTCTAAGGAACTCTGATTACTTTCATTGGAGAATGGTATTAGAAATTGAGATCTTGGTGTGAGCAGGGCTCATTGCTTTTTTGGTGTCATAAAACTGGGAAATCAATACATAAATAAGTATAAAATACATCTATATTTATTTCTGTATCTATTAATCAGAAAATCTATTTTAAAAATTTGTCTATATCGATATCTGACTGCAGTCCAGCACTAAGGAGTTTATCTTATGTTTTCCTTTTCCTTATTTGTATCTTCGTTCTCCATCAGCGAGATCTTGCCTCTCATTATCTACAGTATATTTACTTATTTATTCGACTTTAGTATACAAGTGGTTCCAGAATTGGTATCCCATACTCCTTCTATTCAACATTATATAGCCTTGTCTGTCCCTGATCTTAGAATATTCAGACTTTCACTACAAAAGATGTCACAAATTTTCCTGTTTGTGTATTTCTTTTGTCTATGGCCTCTCAGAGTTGTATTTCCTGGACCATATTTTGTAGTGTTAAAAGGAAGTAAAGGTCTAGAGCACTTTTTAAGGCTTTACACTCTAAAGACTACTTTTGTTTTTGCCTCAGAGACAACAAATATGGCCCTAGCTCAACTATGTGATTTCTATGGAGCTACCCAATTTTTGTTTCTCTGAGCTAATTAGTGTGGAGAAGGGCTTTTCTGCCAATAGTCCTGCTAACCCCAGGTCCTTTTATCTGCTGTAAGAAAGCAATATAGTATTTCAAGGTGAATCTTTCCACCTACAGAAAGTGAACTTTTACTGATATTTTCTGAGTTTTATTGGTACTTCATCCAGATGTCTTTCCATTTTTTTCTTTTCTCTTTCTGCTTAATATCAGCAGTTGTATTTAATTTAGAATCTGCACTTTACATGAGGCTATATTTATCTCTTTCTTTGGCAGAAAATGCAGTTTGAATTTTTGTGTTTTGTAGTCCTCCCTGCTGTTTTTCTATAATTTTTCAGCATACGCAGAGAAGAAAATTGCTCGTTTGATTTTTAACGTCCACACTCAGTAAAGGAAGAGTTTGGCAATCTTATATTGTTGCCTCTCTCTCTCTTAACTTGAGTCATAGAAATATGGTCACTGGGGAACCAGTAGTGTTGGTGAATAAATACAGATTTTGGAGATACAGAAATATGGAATATAATACTGCTTTACTACTTACTGTTTGTTCAACGTACTGTGTTGAGCAATTCATTATTACTGAACCACGGTTTTCTCAAAGTAGGGACCATTTTACAGGGTAGTTGCAAAGATTATATAAAAAAAGCTATGCTCACTGTTTGCCTTCTCAGACGTTCGACATTTGTTAGATTTCCCTGCTGCCAACAATCCTATCAAACTTTTCAGCAGGTGCTCAGTAGTATGAGAAAGTCTTCTTTTTTTTCTTTTTACTAACTGCATCTAAGTAATGCATTTTAATCTTTTAAACAGTTTGTGTCCCTTGGTTCAGGGGGAGGTCAATCCTGCAATACATGATCATTATGTAAATTGTTATAATCTTTGGAAAAAGAAACACTCTGATTTTTAAGGGAAACATAGGCTTGAACCAGAAATTATCAGGCCTGTATCAAAAATCCAAACTTAACATTAAAGAAAAACAAACATTGTCTAGTTGCCTTTCAAAAACATTATTGGGATTGGATTGTCTTTATCTAAGAGTTCTATAAACATTGTGAGATCAGATAAAAAATCACTATCATCTTCCTTTCTTTTATTTGTCAAAAATAGAAGTCGTCTTTACAGATTCCCGAGAAAATTGTCTGCTGCTCCTAAATGATTATAACTCTACTTGTTGTATTTACATGGTGTTCAATGGCTCCTGAAAACATAAGTATTATATATAGATTTTCTTGACTTGTGTATATCTAAAACTATAGTTTCAGAAAATAAACAGAAAGAAAATCTGTAATACAAATGACAATACCACTTTACTACTTACTGTTTGTGCAACTTACAGAAAATGGTTGAAAATAAGGTGAGCAGTTTCTTGAAAGTTGGCACAGAAGATATTTATTTCCCTTCTCACCGTGCACATATACACACACGTTCAATACTGTACACTAACATAGCTGTAAGAAAGGACAATAAAGGTGAAATTTTTTCCATTTTTGAAATATTACATTATAAATAATTACATATTTAGTATATTATATACTTAATATGAAACATACAGTTACATGTATATTAAAACATTTTGAATATATATAATATTTATATATATCAAATATTTATTATTACTATTTCCTTGTCTCTAAATACAGGAATTGTCTATGCACTGGTAATCCAGTGTAAGCTGAAGCAGTTTAGTTTGCTTTTGGGATACAAAGGGCTCTTCTACATGTCGCATTTATATTTTAATTATAAAAGAGCATTTGAAATACATTGTTTTCTGAAGAAACACTGTGTAGTGCCCACAAATAACTGGAAAAGAAATCTAGCTACACTCTTTTATTAAACTTCAGAGAACAACCTACTCTAATATTAAATGTGTATTTTCACTTTGCTATGTCTTAACAAATTCACAGACTAATATTTCTCTTTGAAATCAAAATACATTCCTACTTGGAAACCATAAATAAATATTAAAACATGAAAATATGAGAACCTTAATTTTATGGACTTTAAATGGTTAGACTTGAGACATGAATCATTATGACAGTGATATTTTGTATTTATAAAAGTATATTTTCTAAGATGTTTTATGAAAATATTACTTTTCTTCTGTAATCTTCTCATTAATCATGTAAAAAGAAAGCATAGTAATTAAAATAAAAATGTCTTGGATATAAAGCCTCACTAAGTGATAATTCTAGAAAAATAATTTTGAAAGTAATTCTACTTAAAAATGAAATTCAGTAATTGAGAAATAGAAGTTAAATTCAATTTATGTGTTTATTTTTGGAAATTAACATTTGAAGTTTAGTTACATATTTTAAATTGTCAGTCTTAACGACAGCTGAGTGAAACTGTACGGGAGTCAAGATACTAATACAACTCTGCACGATAGTAGTTAAAGACCCAGTATGGGTGAGTATGGTGTCTTCAGAAGTTTCTTTATTCCTCTAGAAATGCTGGACAATCTAATAGTGGAAGTAAAAGAAAAAAACAGAAAACATTGTGTTGTTTCCTGAGCTAGAACCCATCATGTGGGAATGGCAAAAGATAAAAACTGTAAGGGAATCTAGAGGTGGTAGGGACATCTTTCAGTGTTTTGAATATCACACCAGGGACATAGAAGGAAGGGAGGAGGATAATGAGGAGTAAAGGATTTGGTGTAAGTTCCAAGTCCTGAAGGTATAACAGGTTTGGATTGTTGAAGGGGTATAGCAGTGAGGTTGAAGTCTTAAGCGTAGTAAAAATAAAAGTCATTGGTGAAGGTAAAAAAAATGTGACGCTAGGACCTTTAAGAAGTTTCTCAGGAATATAGTTGTGAGTAAAACAAAAGCAAAATTTAAATACCATCTCCAGCAACACAATCACTCCCCATCATTATCACCACTACCACCACCATGAACACGTTTGCCACGTGTATAAATCACTGAAGAATTTAGCAGAGTTTCTTGGAGCTTGGAGAATGAATTAGAAAAAGAAGAAAATGGGTTATTTATGTTATATGTATTTCAAAAGAAGTAACTGAAAGATGGTGGCAACGACATTCTGGGAATAACGAGAGTTGTGTACCAGTCCATTTGTGAGAAACACTGTGTTGTCAGGCTTCAAATAAAGGAAAGAAGTGGAAGGAGTTTGAAAAGAAAGTTGAATATTATTCATGGGATAAAAGAAAAGACTAGGCAAGAAGCAGTTAATGAGGAGTTAGCTTGGAACTGATTAAGCTAGAAACAAGAGAAGGGAGGAAGTAATCATGGTGAAGGATTTTGAAGGTGCTTTGGAGGGACATGAAAGCCAGACTGGAGGGGAATATGGAATAGGATACTCATATGAAGGATCATACAAAACTTATCTGGCAATC
>CM052886.1:71909684-71968748 GCA_028534135.1 Potos flavus
GGTATAAACTTTTATTGGGTTGGAGAAACAATTTTTTTTTAATTACTGTGTTAAATTATTTTCATAGTGCTTATCTATACAATGACTAAAGGTGTGTAATGAAAAATATTTAATTCACCTTGAAAAATACATAGTTTTAAAAAACGAACAGCAATTTGAAAAACTTACCTAATACTCTACTGCCTATTATCCTTTTAATTTTTTTACATTGGTAGAGATTTTATATTCTAAAAGGAGTGTCAAAAGAGATATAATTAAGTAGAATAATAAATCTCTGGATTTTGTTTATAGTATTTTTTAAAGGCTTTGGTAAAGATTCATATATGTTGTCTTACTGAGGTATGCACCTGTTAGCAAGTATGTCCCACTGTGCTCTGCTTGCATAATGAGCTGTCATTATCTGGGGTGACTTCGATCCATTTCTTCTTGCATATGTATGCATGTGTATGTGTGAACATTGTTTCATGTCTGACTCCCTAATGAAAAATTTCAGAAATATAAGGTGAATAACATTAACCAGTATACCACCCAAAGGGAAAATATTATCCAAACTAAAAAATACTTTATTTCTTTAAGATGCACAGTACTCAATAAATTATATTGACAACCTTTTTGCCAGACTAAGAAAAAAGAAAAAGAGAATTCTCAAATAAAATCAGAAATGAAAGAAGAGACATTTCAAGTGTTAATGCAGAAATACAAAGAATCATAAAAAACTACAATGAACAATTACATGCCAACAAAGTGGGTAATCTAGAAATGAATAAATTTCTAAAAACACAAAATTTACTAAAACTGAATAAAGAAATAGAAAATCTGAACAGATTAGTAAGTAAATTGAATCCGTAATCAAAAACCTTCTAACAAAGAAAAACCCAAGACCAGATGGTTTTATTAGTGAATGCTGCCATACATTCAAAGAATTAATACCTATCCTTCCCAAACTCTTCCCAACAATTGAAGAGGAAGGAACATTTCCAAACTTATTTCATGAGGCCAGCATTACCCTAATACCAAAGTCAGAAGGACACTGCAAAAAAATAAAACTACAGACCAATATCTTTGATAAATACCGATACAAAAATTCTCAGCAAAATATTACCAAACTTAATTCAACAGTACATTAAGAGAATCACACACCATGTTCAAGTGAGATATATCTCTGAAATGCAAGAGTGATTCAATGAATGCAAATCAACAAATGTGACACACCACATTAATAAAATGAAGGATAAAATCATATGACCATTTCAATAAACACAGAAAAAGTATTTGTCAGAATATAACATCTAAAAACTCAACAAATTGGTTATAGAAGAAACATACCTCAGTATAATAAAGATTATATACAACAAACCCACAGCTAACATCACATTTAATGGTGAAAGATTAAAAGCTTTTCCTCTAAGATCAGGAACAAGACAAGGGTGCCTACTCTCACCAATTTGTGTGTGTGTGTGTGTGTGTGAAGATTTTATTTATTATTTATTTGAGAGTGAGAGAGACAGATAGCAAGCGAGAGAGCCCAAGCAGGGGGAGGGGCAGTGGAAGAGGGAGAAACAGGCTCCCCGCTGAGCAAGGAGCCCTACACCACTGAATCCCAGGACCCTGGGATCATGACCTGAGCCTAAGGCAGACACTTAACTCACTGAGCCACCCAGGCACCTCTACTCTCACCAATCTTATTCAACGTGGACCTGGTCCTTGCTAGAACAATCAGGCAAGAAAAAAGAAATAAAAGACATCTAAATCAGAAAGGAAGAAGTAATATTGTCTTTACTTGCAGATAATATGATATTATATATAGAAATCCTAAAGACTCCACTAACAAACTCTGGCCAATCGATGAATTTAGCAGAGTTGCAGGAATAAGGCCAACATACAGAAATCAGTTGGGCTTCTATAGACTGACAACAAAATATCTGAAAAAGAAATTTAAAAATTCCATTTATAATAGCATCAGAACAATATAATTCTTAGTAATAAATTCAACCAGGGAAAGTTCCATATACTGAAAACTATAAGGCTTTGATGAAAGAAATGGAATAAGACACAGACAAGTGGAAAAATATGATGTATTCATGCATTTGGAAGAATTAATACTGTTAAAATGTCCATACTACCCAAAGCCATCTACAGATTTAATGCAATCTCTATAAAAATTCCAATGGCATTTTTCACAGAAAGAGAAAACAACCCTAAAATTTATACAGAGCCACAAAAGATCCTAAATAACCAAAGTAATCCTGCGATAGAAGAACAAAGCTGGAGGCATCACACTGTCTGATCTCAAATTATACTACAAAGGTATAGTAATCATAACAGCATGATACTGACATAAAAATAGACACATATACCAATAGAACAGAATTGAGGATCCAGAAATAAATCCTGCATATATACATGATATGGTCAATTAATATATGACAATTGGACCAACAATATTCAATGGGGAGAGGATAGGTTCCTCAACAAATAGTGGTCAAAACTGAATAATTATATACAGAAAAGTGAAATTGGACCCCTTATACTACTCACAAATATCAACTCAAAATGGATTCGAGGCTAAACACAAGACCTGAAACCATAAAACTCCTAGAAGAAAATAGAGTGAAAATGCTCCCTGACACTGAACTTGTCAATGATTTTTTGGATATAACACCAAAAGCACAAACCACAAAAGCAAAAGTAAAAAAGGAGAACTACATCAAACTAAGGATGGCCAGCAAAATAATCAACAAAATGAAAAAGTGGCTTATGAAATGGGAGAAAGTATTTGCAAACCATATACCTGCTAAGGGGTTAATTGCCAAAATATGTAAAGAATTCATACAATTCAATTACCAAAAACAAAAACAAATGAACAATCCAAGTAAAAAATATGCAGAGTAACAGATAGACTTTTTTCCAAAGAAGACATCCAAATAACCAACAGGAACGTGAGAAAAGGCTCAATATTACAAATCATGAGGAAAGTGCAAATCAAAACCACAATGAGATCCCATCTCACATCTGTTAAAATGACTATTGTCAAAAAAAACCCCAAGAGGTAACAAGTGTTGGTGAGGGTGTGGAGAAAAGGGAACTGAACCTGAGCACTGTTGGTGGGAATGTAAATTGGTTCAACCACTTTAGAAAACAGTATGAAGCTTCCTCAAAAAATTTAAAGTAGAGCTACTATATGTTCCAGCATTCCCATTTCTGAGTATATATCCTAAAGAAATGAAAGCAGGATGTCTAAAAGATATCTGCACTCCCATGTTTTTGTTTTTGTTTTTTTAAGATTTTTTAAAAGATTTTTTCATTTACTTGTTAGGGAGAGAGAGAGAGCACAAGCAGGGGGGAGTGGCAGAGGGAGAGAGAGAAGCAGGGTCCCTGAAGAGCAAGGAGCCTGACACAGGACTTAATCCCTGAGCCAAAGGCAGATGCTTAACTGACTGAGCCACCCAGGCGTTCCATGAACTCCCATATTTATTATAGCATTTTTAACAATAGTCAAATTTGGGAACAACATAAGGTTCATCAATAGATGAATGGATAAAGAGGACTGGGTATAAATACATGATGGAATAGTATTCAGCCGTGATAAAGAAGAAATGTTTGCCATTTGTGACAATGTGTATGGACCTTCAAGGCATATGTGAAATCAATAAGTCAGACAGAGAAAGGTGAACACTGTGTGGTATCTTTCATATGTGGAATCTAAAAAAGTGAAAC
The DNA here is from genome assembly GCA_028534135.1 of Potos flavus. Classification (NCBI taxonomy): domain Eukaryota; kingdom Metazoa; phylum Chordata; class Mammalia; order Carnivora; family Procyonidae; genus Potos; species Potos flavus. The sequence goes on from CM052886.1 coordinate 71,913,402, forward strand.
TCACAGAAACAGAGAGTACAGTGGTAGTTACCAGGGGCTGGGGAGTGGGTGCATTGGGGAGATATTGATCAAAGTATATATAGTTGCAGTTATAAGATGTGTGAGTTTGGGGATCTAATACACAGCATGGTGACTATAGTTAACAATACTATATTATATACTTGAAAGTTGTTAAGAGACTAGTCTTAAGTATTCTCTCCACAAATAAGAAATAAAAATTATGTGATGTGATGGAGGCGTTAGCTAAGGCTAAGTGGTAATCACATTGCAATATATGTGTATTAAATCAACAAGTTATACACTTTAAATTTACTCAGTGGCATATGTCTATTATATTTCAATAAACACGCACACAAATTTACTTAGAATATTTATCTAAAGTAAGGACATTTGGATGGCATAATACTTTGAGACTATTAAGCACAGCATCCCATCAGTTCAAATATGTATGTACATATGTATGCTTTATTTATTATTTTATGTTTATAAAGGAAACAGTCCCAGAAAGGGTGACATAATATGCATCCAAACAAATGGCACACACTTGAAAAACAACTTTTATTTCATTTACCTCGGTAGTTCAGACAGAAGGAGTTAAGTCTGTATACTTCAGTTAAAAGCAGGGCACAACCAGTTTGCAAACTCTATGGAAGAAAATCTACAAAAAATAATATTGGTCCACAAACTTGCAGGCACCCTGATGAATTATATTTATTTTGTTCTCGTTGTGAAGATAACAATAAACGTGGAAGCCATAGCAAACTCGAGAAACTTTACTAAAAAGTACAACTCCAAGTTTACCCTTGTGGCTAAACTTGTCCTTTGGGTTGGTACACCTAAAATGATCAAATATTTTACATTTCAAATGAAAGCTGGAAATTGAAATTGGCCTATTAAACCTATTTTTATACATTGAGAAATAATTCAAAATCTAAAAATGAAAACATTCTGTGGGCCAAATACTACACAGTTTACCAAACAAAACACGCTATCGGGTTTCTAAAAGTTATGGGTTCTAATCTTTTGCATGACTTTACTGTGATACCCATCTTTAAATAATATCTACTTCTAGGCTATGATTGAAGAGGTAAGAATAATAAGAAAATGTGCATAAAATGGTTATTATATATCAGGCACTCTGTATGCTAAGTGCTAAAATTTTCACAATTATGCAACTATCATTAACTTTGCTTCAGTAGGAAATTGGAAGACTGGAGTTAAATAATATGCTCAGGTTCACCAGATGAGAAAAGGAAGCTGAGTAAAGCAACCAACACAGCAGAGACAAACTCAGTAGCAGCGGTCATTATGTTTTTGAGCTGAGTAGCTTTCGTTGCCAAGATATTATCGTTTCCCAAAGTTGCCAAGGTAGTTGGTACTAGATAATAATACTCTATTTCTTCCCCTCCAAACTAGGCTTTTCTCATCAAGCAAGACTGCCTTGAATTTTAAAGCGTCTTGTCTCTAAGTTCAATAATTTTCGTGAGTTTTATCAAAAGCAATAAGGAATTTCTTTTGACTCCCTCCATCTTTTGCTAATCAATTTGTCAGCAGTGCATGAAGCCATTTTTTCAAGAAAGTGGATGGAAGAAATTCTGCAGTCACATTCTTCTCAGGAAATCCTTTCTTTTAAAACAGTTTCATGAACACATGTTGCTTTTCTCATGTATTTCTTAAATCTTCTGCTTAAGCCTCAAAAAGAACTCATCAGGCATTGTTTTTTTCTTGTTCTTTGAAGATGTAAGAGAAAATATGGGTTTACTTAGATATTTCCCCAAATACCTCACAGATCTTAGAGAACCTTGAGGGTTTATCTCTGGGGCTTCATAAAGGAACATAACTCCATTATCACACAATATTTACCCAAGTTTCAGAGTCTCTCAGTAACAAAAATGTCAAGAATCATGACTTTCTTGAAGTTAAATGCTACCTAGTTCAGTCATTTCTTTCTTTCTCTTTCTTTCTTTCTTTCTTTCTTTCTTTCTTTCTTTCTTTCTTTCTTTCTTTCTTTCTTTCTTTCTTCTTTTTCTTTCTTTTCTTTCTTTTTTTCTTTCTTTTCTTTCTTTCTTTCTTTCTTTTCTTCTTTTTCTTTCTTTCTTTCTCTTTCTTTCTTTCTTTTCTTTCTTCTTTTTCTTTCTTTTCTTTCTTTCTCTCTTTCTCTCTCTCTTTCTTTCTTTCTTTCTTTCTTTCTTTCTTTCTTTCTTTCTTTCTTTCTTTCTTTCTTTCTTTCTTTCTTTCCTTGAGAGAGAGAGCACATGCTTGCAGAGAAGGAGGCCGAGGGAAAGGGGGGAGGAAGAGTCCCAGGCAGGCTCCACACCCAGCGGTGTCAACCCAGGATCTGATCCCACAACCCCGAGACCATGACTGGAGCCAAATCAAGAATGGGAAGCCCAAGTGACTGAGCCACCCAGACGCCCCCAGTCATTTTTCTCTTGAGTGTTTCCCTCTTTAAAAATGTTAAGAAAAGGGGCGCCTGGGTGGCTCAGTGGGTTAAAGCCTCTGCCTTCGGCTCAGGTCATGATCTCAGGGTCCTGGGATCAAGCCCCACATCGGGCTCTAAGCCTCTGCCTTCGGCTCAGGTCATGATCTCAGGGTCCTGGGATCAAGCCCCGCATTGGGCTCTCTGCTCGGCAGGGAGCCTGCTTCCCCCTCTCTCTCTGCCTGCCTCTCTGCCTACTTGTGATCTCTCTCTCTCTGTCAAATAAATAAATAAAATCTTTAAAAAAAAATGTTAAGAAAAGAGGTAACTCCTAAAGCTACACATTGTGCATTGTGCATAAATTGTAATGTTCACCCGAGGCTCACTTGTTTTTTCCAGAGGCCATATGTGGAAATCAGATTTAATGGAGTGAAAACAGGAACTCTGTGCTACGTCACCACACAATTCCTGTCATTGACAGGATTTCCTGTCATTCATTTTACCAGTGTTTATATAGCATTTATGGTTGCCCTGTAAGGTGCCAGGTAATGGGTCCTGCGTGTTTCAGACTCATGATTTTTGCTGCTGTTGTCAATCCTTCAGGTTATATTATTATTCATAATTACAAGTATAATTACTTTTCTCAAAACACCTAATTTTTATTTATTTATTTATTTATTTATTTATTTATTTATTTATTTATTAAAGATTTTATTTATTTATTTGAGAGAGAGAAAGCATGAGAAGTGGAAGGTCAGAGGGAGAAGCAGACCCCCTGCTGAGCAGGGAGCCGGATGCGGGACTTGATCCCGGGACTCCAGGATCATGACCTTAGCCAAAGGCAGTCGCTTAACCAACTGAGCCACCCAGGGGCCCCAAAACACCTAATTTTTAAAATGAAGGCAAGTACATTTTGACTGTGGATCATAAACTGTATAAAAATGGAGTTATCTTTTATTTTATAATTCATCATATAAATTCTTCTAAAAATTTATTTGAAGAGACACACCTTCTTCCTTAATACATTTATATACTATTATCCTTTTTATGGTTTTTTTTAAGATTTTATTTTTATTTATTTGACAGAGAGAGAGAGATCACAAGTAGGCAGAGAGGCGGGCGGAGAGAGAGGGGGAAGCAGGCTCCCTGCTGAGCAGAGAGCCTGATGTGGGACTAGATCCCAGGACCCTGAGATCATGACCTGAGCCGAAGGCAGAGGCTTTAACCCACTGAGCCACCCAGGTGCCCCCGTTTTTATGTTTTTTTAACATAAACTGTTTTTGTAGATTGAGCCATACATCTTTGAATGCTTTTCTTCCTAAAACATAATATCAGTTAGAATTATACCTTCCTAAACAAAAATACCTTCCTAAACAACAATATGTACTAGAGCCATAGATGCCAATAAGTCTTGGATAAGAAATGTGGCCCCATTTAAATACAAGTCTTACGACTGAGTGATTTAAAACACTGTTTTTATGAAACCCAGGCCTTAGGTTTGAATCTTGGGTGATCCAATAAATTTTCTTTATTTAAAAATTTACAGATTTTAGTTAGGCCAAATATAAGTTATCATCGGCAAATAGAATTGAGTAAAATCATACAATAGAATTGGTGAAAATCTACCAGTAATTTATACCTTAAGCTCTTAGAAGTATAGAATCTGAATATTGAAATGGTCTTCTGAAATCATCTGACTCAATCTCTTACTCCCCTAGAAATGTCTTAATGTCCTTGTTTAATGCTTGCCTGGGGTTTCATTAACTCTTCTGTAATGGGATGGTCACTTCCCATGGGAAGCATGCCTGATATTGAGACGTTACAGCCATTCGGAACTCTTACTGATATTGAACCTAACGGTGTGTCTCTCAACCATGTCATTAGGACTTCAATTCCTTCAGAATTTTCTCCCTCATTTACATGAATGCCTTTCAAGTATTTAGATAATTCATGTGCTTTCCCATGGATTTCTCTTCTTCTCACTAAGTCTCTCAACCCATTGCTTAAATGATGTAGTTCAAGACCTCTTATCATTTAACTCACATTCCCCTAAAATGCATGAGAATTTATTAATATATACCTTTAAACGATGTGCCGGAAGTGATCACCTCGTTCCACATGTGCTCTGGCCAGCAGAGCCTACTAACTGTCACTTCCTATGATCTAACCAAATGCTTCCATCATCATATCCTGAATATGCACTTTCATTTGGCAGTTATCATTTGATTTATTCATAGAAAATCTGAGGAGAGTATTATCCTTTTTCTAAATAAAATTTGTTTGATTGACCATATCTGTGTGTGTGTGTGTGTGTGTGTGTGTGTGTGTGTGTGTGTTTATGTCTGGTCCTACTGTCAGAAAGCTGTAAGTTTAATTGTAAATGCCTGTGTATGGCACATTTACTGGCTTCTTTTGCTTGATTTTTATTTTTCATTCATTTCACACATGTATCCCTTAAGAAAAGATATTCACTAGGAGAAAAGTAACTTATGAAACTTGGCAGTACTTTAGAGGTAATTGGTTCACCAACTTGGTTTATTCATAAATGAATTCTCTATGGCTAGAAACTAATTCATTCAAACGATCAATGGATTAATTAATTATAATTTTTGAGTGACCACTGTGTTCAAGGCATTTAATATAAAGAAGAAAGAGATTAGATTTCTCCTTAGAGCAGTTCCTCCAGAGAGTTTATAAACAACTGGGCAGAAAAGAAATATAAGCACAAGGTAATAGTACAATGTGAAGTGATATCCATCCATCCCTCCATTTATCACTTAAACTCTGGGACTGTTAAAGATCTACTAGAAATAATTCTTAATATCTTCTCATGTATCTTGGGATTTTGTTCATTAATGTTGATTTTTTTTTCTAATTTTCTAGTGTGGAGACTATGCTCCTTGATAAATAAATTAAAAGCAAAATGGAAATTGAATAATATTGATTTAGTTTTCCAGAATTTCCATGTGTCTTAGTATTTTCTTTCTATCTTTCTTTTACTGATTTCTAGTTTGATTTCATTATGATAAGAAAACACATGTTTTATATAATGTTCAAAGTTTTTAGTTTTACTTAGTAGGTGGAATAGGCAAAAATACAACTACTTTATCATCTCAAAAGTAGAAATCCTGGTGATAGTTTCTTATGTAACATCTATTTTCTCCTTCTTACTAGCATAACCTCATTTTTGTTTGGGGAGGTGATATGCCAAGTTAAATATACTTACCTCCCTAGACTCCTGTGCCTTAGGGGTGGTCATGTGATCAAGTTTTGGCCCATAATAAAACTGCTAAAGTCTACTGGCTAAGACTTCTAGAAAAGCTATTGTTCTTCTAATAAAAGGGACACCTTCACTGTTCTTCCCTTTTTCCTGACTAATATGTATACATGATGCCTGGAGGTACAACAGCTATCTTGTGCCCAAGAGAACAAAAACAACCCACTAAGATTGGCAGAGAAAGAAGCCAAAGAGAACTTGAATTCTTCAACTCCTTGAGCGATGGCACCATCCTTAAGGTTCCCACTGAAGGAGGGTTTATTATGGGAAAAAAATCCTACAGGTTTTAGCTACGTTCATTGACTTTTTGCTATGTGCACTAAACATAATCTTAGCAAGTTATTCATCCTGCTTTTTTCCACCCAATTTGGAATCAAGCTATCTTTTACTTCACCTTCAAAATCCAGCTCAAGGCTGGATGACTTCCATGGTCCTACCCTAAATCAGTATTTGGTATTTGGTTAAGAAGGCCCTGTTCAGCTGCCTTCACACCAAATATCACCTTCTTTCATGCTTTATCTCACTGCATTGTTTTTAAATTTATGATCCTTTCTTCATCAAACAACTTCTTGAGGGCAGGCATTATGCCTTTTATTTGGCATTTTTCCCCCTGCAATGCCAGGAATTTAAGCAGAGACCTGAAGTGGAACCAATTGACTTACACAGTAGTAAGTACAGAGTAAAGCAATGGTCTTGGCTTGAGCTATCTGGTTCAGTGGTCTGGCAGAATGTCACATATAAGCTCAGTCATTGCAAATAATGGTTTTCTTGCTGTCAGTTCTAGCACAGTAGAATCATGTTGGGGGAACGGAAAAAGTAAGCACCACTTCTCACCATGTTCTCCCTCATATCATAGGTCTCCCTCTGCCCCAGTGTTGGATGCCATAGAGATCACTCACCAATTGGTCCAGGACTGGCCCAACAGAGAGGAGCCAATCACTGTTCTCCAACTACAGCCAGGCTTGCCTGCACAGCAGTACCTGTGGCTCTCGCCTGGATTCCTGTACAGAAATCTGGCTCTGGCAGTGGCAGCTGGAGAGGGTAATAGGACCTTCAGCTAAATGAAGTTCAGTCAATGAATGGATGAGCTGCAAGGGTCACTTGCAAAGAGTGATAAATTAACAACAACTCATTCAGACAGACGTTTTTGTCATCTAACTCCCAAATCTACCTGTGGCCCTGAGAGGAAGCCATCTCCCATGGGAGAGAAGTCAATGGGGCGGGAGACCATATTCTCACTATTGAGTCTTTCCAGGAGCTAGGGCTTCAAGGCACGAGGCTCCTGGTTCCTTCTTCTCTCAACCATCCCTGTCCACTTTCACTCTCACTCCTTGTGCTGCCATTGTTTCTGCTGCTGCTGCTGAATTTCCTTCTTCTTCGCTTCTTTTTCTTCTTTTCCAGCAGCAGCAGCCCCAGCAGTCAGTCTCCGTTATTTTCCAAACTGAGGGCAGGTCTCACTGTGTGAAGGAAACTGAGGAGCTTCTTTCTTTTTCTAGAAGAATTCCTCATCGGGTTAGTCTTCTCAAACCCTGCTGATTTTTCCTCTTCCTTCTCCTCTTCCTTCCTCATCAGGTATCAGAGAATATTTAGTTCATCATGGTTGCATAAAACAATCCTTTACAGCCACACTGCTTGCAGGTGGTGTACAGGATAGCACTGAGAGTGATCTGCCCAGTGTAATCATAGAAGGACTGCCACTGCCTCTCTTCTTACTCAGTGATAATGTTGTTGGGGTCAAGGTCTTTCTCAGTCTTTTGGCTGACAACTTTCCGAAGAGGGATACATTTATCCTATCATTTTTCACCTGTCAGCCAATAACCTCCCACCCCCCCCCCTTTTCTCTGACATCTACTATCTCAGAGGGCTTATCCATGCAACAAGATGACATGTGAGTTCGATGGACCTTGCTTCCAACAGCCTGGGATTTTGAGAAAAGTTTCATAGTCTGTCATAATAACAACCTCTGGTTGGAAAACAGTGTGGACAGCAGGCAAGTCCTCCATGGTCTTGGGTCTTCCTGAATTAATCCTTAATGTTTTATGTCTCCTCCATCTCTCTTCTGCTAAAGTTACTTCAAGTGTCTCTGTGTCAGCTCTTGGTCTCCTGGCCACAGCATTGTGTGAAACATCAAGACCCAGGCCTTATTTGGCACTTTTATTTGGCAATTTGGCAAAACTCAATAAATGTTTGTTACACAGGCAGATGAACAAAATTTTCTAAATAGCATTTGTTTTATTGCAGGTTGTTGTTTGCAACTATTTTCTAAGTAACTAGCTTTATAGAATATGGCTGTATTGGCATAGTTCATTTTTCTTAGCACTACTGGAAATAGCTGAGACATTGGACAGGAATTATTGCCAGAGTTATATTAAATACATTTAACTAAAGTAAAACAACATCAATTCATCTGTTCTTTATGGAATTGGCAAGCCCACTTTCTCTATGGTGCCAAATTTTGGATATATATGTATTTTGTATCTGAAAAGTAGTTACATGCCTAAGGATGTGAGGGATCTTCCTGTACAGATTTTTGTAATGTTTTGGCTCCCTAAAGTTCTCATGCGATAAATGGAATTGTTCTTCTGGGATCCATCTTGGAACCACTGTATACTTGCTGTTTGGCTGCCTGTGTGATGCTAGGATGCATTTATGACCATCCCAAACCCTCACTGATTTTGCCCGAGAAGAAGTGAACTACTTTTCCTTTCTGCTAAAGTCATCATCTTTTCTCTCCACTATTGGAGTCTACTTTCATCTCTTCCCTTTCTTAACTCCTGTCTGGGTTCATTTTTCAAAAGACTCCAAGGGAAATCGCCTCTTTAGTAGCTCTCCAAAGGCAGAACCAATAGTTCTCAGCACCAGTCTCTTATAATATCCTAAGAACAGAATGAAAGGTGTGGGAGTTTTCTGAAATGGAGCATGGAGGACTGAAGGAATCTCCAATAAGCTAATGCTTGCCTCCTATTTTCTTGATTTCTCAGATGTGGATCCTTTTGGTGTATGCATTTCTTTTAAGAGGCATGGCATATATTCTAATATATTGAGGAACTCTGTAGAGCAAATATAGATTCATGTACTTTTTTGGACAGAGTAGAAATAAAATTGTAAATTTATTGTAAGTATATATATGTATATTTAAAAACATATTTCCTACCTACGATTATATGAAAAACAAGGAAATTGCCTTTCACAATGACATTGGGTGGATGTACATAGTGGTATATTTAAAATCTAAAAATGTCAGATAAACAAAATGCCATGGTTATGAAAATGATATTGAGTCTGGAAATTACAAAGTAAAAAAAAAGTATTTATTATATCCTAACATACAGGAAAACTGTGGTGTGACGGGCAATATACTATACTAGTGTTGGAATATTGTTTCTAAGAAAAAAAAACATGATCTGGGTATATACGTAACTCTATGAAACTCAGGTTTTTAATCTATAAAATAGAATGAATATTTAATGTTAATAATTATTAATAGTTAATGAGTATTTACTCTGCCTTTATCACAGAGTAATTAGAAGGATAATTAACATAATAAAAGTGAAAATGCTTTAATATCTCCAAAGTGCTACAAATGTAGGCTTTATTTAATATAATCAATAAAAATATATGCAGACAATATTATCATCAGAAAAAGCCAGAAATCAAGAAGTTTCAATCTGTTAGTTGTGGGGGAGGCTATATACTACATGAGGGTAAAGTTTTACATGTTAAAAGCTTAGCTTTTTGTGTTTACTTAACAAAACATTGCAACAGTGTTTTCTTCCAGAAGAATATCTGAAATTCAATTATGACCCAACAAACAGCTGCAGAAGATGCTTCTTTATGGTTAAAAAGTTAAGACATACAACAGAACATTATTAGAAAAAATCCAATAGTAACAGAAAGCTAATAATAAGCAGTTTCCATCCTACTCCATTTCCTAGAAGTAAAGTTCTAATTCAGCTGTTTCTTCTGATATTTTTCCAAATTATATGTTTCTTTTTTTTTTTTTTAAGCTTTTATTTATTTATTTGAGAGAGAGTGCTTGAGAACATGACCAAGGGGGAGGGGCAGAGGGAGAAGCAGACTCCCCACTGAGCAGGGATCCCTGGGATCAAGACCTGAGCCTGTGCCTACAGCAGATGCTTAACCAACTGAGCCACCCAGGCACCCCCCAAATTATGTTTCTAGGAATATTTTTGGGTTGATGACTTTTAGATTCTACTATTTGCCTTTCTATAATAAAAATGAAGATTTAGCTTTTTAAAGCTCCCCAGCATTCCTCCATTTCTCTCAACTTTATCCTATCAAACTGAAATTAAATCAAGGATCATTGCTTTCATCAGTGTTTATGCAAATACAGCTCCACTAGAGTCAACATAATGCACGATGTGGCAAACCCTCACTTGTGAGGTTTTTGTATTGTACAATAATTGTCCTACTTCCCACATGCCCAGTTTGCTGTCTCAATATTTTTAATTTATACCTTTCTCTTTGTAGCTCTCCGTTCATTCCCCTTAATCTCAATTGTTTCCAGCAGTTTCAGCAGTTACCTCACATTGAGGTCTCTTCATTGTCTTCCTGATTTGATCCTATATTTTCTGAATCCTATCTTTCTCTTTCTTTTTTTTTTTAAATATTTTATTTATTTATTTGACAGAGAGAGAGAGAGAGAGATCACAAGTAGGCAGAGAGGCAGAGAGAGAGGGGGAAGCAGGCTCCCGCAGAGCAGAGAGCCTGATGCGGGGCTCGATCCCAGGACCTTGAGATCATGACCTGAGCCGAAGGCAGAGGCTTTAACCCACTGAGCCACCCAGGTGCCCCATATCTTTCTCTTTCTTGATTTACTCATGAATTTGCTGAAAAATGTTTTTCAGGACTTCTCAAGAAAGTTTCATGAGAGGTAAATGTGTGGAAATTTGGCACATATGAAAATGCCTGATGTTCTTGTATCCTCCCAAGTGATGAAGGTTTGGCTGGGTAGAGTTTTAGTTTGAAAAGCATTTTTCCCTCAGAATTTTAGAGTACTTGTTCCAATGTCATTTAATATTTAGTGCTGCTTGTGAGAAATAACAGTCTTGCTCCTTTGTTCATGACTTGTTTTTTTTAAATTTCTGGAGACTTTAGAATTTTCTATTTCCTATACTAAAATCTTACAATGTGTGCTCTGGTTATGGATCTGTTTTCATTCTTTTTTGCTGGGTAGTGGAAGGTTTTTTTCAATTAGAAGTGTATATTCTTTATTTCAGGGAAATTCTCTTGATTTCTTTCTTTAATACTCTCTTCCTTGGAATTTTCTTTATTCTTTATAAAACTGTAATTTGTTGAATATTAAATTTTCTTTATAATATCTCTAAATTTCTTAATTTTTGCTCAGTTTTCTTTGTTCTTTCTTTTTCTCTCTCCTCCTCTCTTTCTGCACATTCTATTTCCTTGATATTGTCTTTCAAAGTCTCTATTACAATTTTTCAGCAATTATATTTTATGAAATAAAGAGTTATTTCTTGTTTTCTGATATTTTTCATTTCCAAAGTGTGGTGGGCAGATTTCTAAGATGGTCTCCAAAATTCTTGGCTTTTCATGTACACACCTTAAATAATTAACTCCTCTTGAGCATGGGAGGAAACTGTGATTATGATGGTATATTGTTTTCTTCATCATATTACTTTACATGAAAGAAAGGATTTTGCACAAGTAATTAAGTCATTGATCAGTAGAATTTGACTTAATTAAAAGGAAGATTGTAGTGGGTAGGAGGCTTGAGGTAATCAGTTTGAGTCCTTCAAAGAGCCCATTGGTAAGTGATAGAAGTCGGAGATCTGTATTCCTGCTGGTCTAGAGGCAAGTAGCATTCAGGTTAAAAATGGGTTATGGGGACCACCTGAGAAGGACCTGTTGGGGGCTCTCTAGGAAATGAGAAAGAGCTGGCTTCTCTCTTTTGATAGTCTGTGGCTAGCAAAAAAAGCAGGGATCTCACTCAGTTCTATAACCACAAGGAAACAAATTCTTTCACCAACCAGTTGACTTGGAAGAGGAGTCTGAGCTTCAAATAAGATGCCAGACCTGGCCAGCACCTGACCGCAGCCTTGTAATGCCGAGCGGAGATTCTATAAGGTAACAAATTTGTGTTGTTTTAAGTCACAGGTTTGTGGTAATTTACCACACAGCAATAGAAAACTAATACACGTAGCAACTTGTTCTTGTTTTGTGGATGGATTATCTTTCTTACCCGCCTTCCCTCCATTACTTCATTTGTTCCTTTATTATTTTAGGCTCTTTCTTGAGTTAAAAGCTCTCGTCAAATAGTGGTTATTTTTAGTCTTCCTCATGTTGAAATGTGAGATGTTAAGAAGGGATTCAGGTACCTGAGTGAAGCCTTGCTACGAACAAGATTCCATTTAGGTAGATACAACCAGAGATGTGGAGATCTTTCTCTGTACCTATTGAATTTCTCTGAAGAGAAATGTCTGAAACTCTGGCTAAGTGCTTAAGGCCTGCCTGGCTATCAGAATTCCCCCTGTGAGATGGGCAAGGAAATCTGAGTGTTGACAAACTTAAAGGCTATCAATTAAGTCCTATTTTCAGTCCTGAGCCAATTTCTACTATGACCATAAGCACTTTACGTATTCGAGGAAATGTCTCAGATTCATCTTGCCTAGTGGGTAAATGTTTGGATGGCAGTGTTCTGTGTGTCTGTGTGTGGCCACTTTAAGTATTGACCTGAAACAAATCTCCTTTGCCATGTGAGGCCTTAAAGCTGCCATCCGTTGTGCATTTGGCTGACCGCTGAGACCTTCTCATGTCTGAGCCATAAATCAGTTCTATTCAACTTTGTATCCCCTATATACACACTTTAGATGATAGGATTGACAAAAATGATCCATTTTTTAAAATGGAAATTAACAGAAAATGTATTATTAAATGCAGTTTACTGTGCTGTGGAACTTTACTAAGATTATTTTTATGCACGTGGAGTTTTACATTGCAAAAGCATTTCAACTGTGAGGGAGGAGAGAAAAGCGGATTTTTTTGGTTTTATTTTATTTTATTTATTTATTTACTTTTTTTTTTTAAGATTTTATTTATCTGTTTGAGAGAAAGACAGTGAGCAAGAGAGCACAAGCAGGGAGAGGGAGAAGCAGGCTTCCCAAGGAGCAGGGAGCATGATGGGGTCTTGATCCCTGGACCCTGGAATCACGACCTGAGCCCAAGGCAGACATTTAACTGACTGAGCCACCCAGGTGCCCCTGATTTTTTCAATATTTTTTGGAATATGGATTTGATAAATATGAATTATTCTATACATTCATGGTTTTGAGGGTAGCTGCAAAAATAGTAATGACTGATATCTGAGGGATTCAGTTGTTACAATTCCTCTCCCTTTCAGCTGTTGTCTGGCAAAAGGCACCTGAGTATTTAACTGAGGGCCCCTTCACCAGGTGCAACCAAAGTTTGTTGCCAACTATTTCACTCCTTCCATTGCTCACCACCCCCTTCTGCTCAAATGGCAGTTTTCTTGATGAAACAGAAGTGAGGCTGCTCTGTTTATGGATATTCTCTCATTGAGTCAGATAAATATCTCTAGATATGCAACTGATTATCAGCCCCCAGGTAAGGAATTGCTTAACTGTTAAGGAAATATTTAGCTACTGTCTCTGCCTTCTAGGTGAGGCAGAGGAAGAATAAAAAAAATTAAAGTCGTAAAAGTGCTTTAATAACTTTAAAAAAATCTATGGCTCTACATTAAGAAATCATAAAATAAATTCATAGGAACTGTGTTAAAGGTGATGTAAATATCAGAGGTGTGAAAGATTCTTCTTGCCCCAGCCCCAAGTCTTAATGAAATCTACAGGGATGCAGGCATATGAATACAAGCATTTAGAGGTTAAGCTATTACTGTAATGATATAAGTGAATTGCTAGAGTTGTATAAATGAATAATGAGATTTTAAAGTGGAAAGATTACATGGAAAAGGGTGGGATTTGAGCAGAGATTAATGTGCAATGAGTTACAAATATAGTGTGTATTATTGTCATATTCCTTGTGTCTGAAGATAAGATCTATGTCTTCATAACAGCAAACAAAGAGGGTTTGGGTTTATATTCAAAAATTCTATAAGATAAAGAAAAACTGACAATAATTGTTTCTAAATTGACATATAACTCATTCTTATTTTCAAAGAGCTTTTAGACTTTGAGGAACTATTCATCAAGATTACATTTGAATTGTTCACTTATTTCAACTATGGTTCTGGATTTTTGAAAATATGATATAACCTTCATGTTATTATTGCTTTTTTGGAATGAGGGAGAAAGTAGTTACTATTATTAATATTCGTAATAACCGAAGTTGTGATTGCAGAAGACAAAATCAGAAGAGTCAGCAAAAGTAAGAGACAAAAAAAAGTAAGAGTCACATTTTATTTATTAATTTGGCTTATTAAAACATCAATTGCAATAGCTTATAGGCACATATATAATATAAACCTGCAATTATAGGTTAAAATATACATGTAATAAGGACACAGTAAATATGAAAAAAAGACAAAAAAAAATACAAAAATACACTAAATGCCCAAACCAGACTAAGTACTAAAAAAACCAGATTAGGTGGTAGCTGATTTATATAATTTCAAAAACATATTACTTAAGCATCCACCCTTCCCCAGGAAGAAAGTTCTAAGCTTTTTCTCCTGCTTATAGGTGATTTTGTATTTTTCTCTTTGAAATATGCTCAGGGGTATTTTGGTGGGTTATTTTTGAACATGTATTATAAATAAATAGATATAATAGAATACCATCTTTTTTTCATGTGCTGATAACCAATTACTAAAAACCATGCAAAACAGAAGACATAGTAATAAATTGGTTAGTGAAAAGATGAAAAATCTATTCTGTGAGGTTAACTATTTACCTAGGTTGAGTGAGTGATCCCTTCCATGCAACTTTAAGTATGGTTATTCTTTTCCAGTACCCTGAAGAGCAATATTCAGGCACGCCCTTCCCAAAAGCAAATTAAATTCATAGGGGATGACACTATCTTTCAGAGCTGCATCATTTTCTTTTTTTTAAAGATTTTATTTATTTATTTGAGAGGGAGAGAAAGTGAGAGAGAGCATGAGAGGAGAGAAGGTCAGAAGAAGAAGCAGACTCCTCACGAAGCTGGGAGCCCGATGTGGGACTCGATCCCGGGACTCCAGGATCATGACCTGAGCTGAAGGCAGTCACTTAACCAACTGAGCCACCCAGGCGCCCCAGAGCTACATCATTTTATTTGTCACATTAAGACTCCTGAAATACTTAGGCAACTTTGTCAGTGACTTGGCCAGCCTTAAATTAATGATGGCAATAGATTATTTCACATTTTGCCTTCATCTTCCTTCTTTCTTTTTCTCTAACCCCTTACTAAAACTGATTCTCTAAAGAGCCGGGCACCTCAAGTAGATTTGCAGCTGACACTAAAAAAATTTTAAATCCTTTATGGGGTCAAATGTGCTTACATCTAACTTTTGCTTTTCCCTCATTTTATAAATGTTCTCATCATACAGAACATAGCAATAGACCATATGGAATCATGGAAGATGAATGTAATAAAATTCCTTTTACATGGAAGTTTTCTTTTGTGGATATAGTTCTTTTTTTGAAAATCTATAATACCTCTTAAAAAAAAAACATTTAAATAGTTGCTTGCTCATCAACCATTAAGGATGTGGAATTCAAGGAACATGAATAGCTTTTAAAGCCCCATTCTCAGGAAATCGAGGATTCTATGTCTGTGTATCTCCCATTAGGGAGCTACACATCAGCAACCTTTTTTTTTTTTTTTTTTTTTTGGCATAGAAAAGAACTGTTGCATTAATGACCTGATAGTTTGTAATGTATATGAATTGTGCCTTGTTAGAAATTAATTTGCCCACATATTGCTGGTTAATTAGCCTTTAGTTTTATCTTAAAATATTTACTATATTCGAAGCTAATAGAATTATTTACTTAAATATAATTGCTGTTTTATAAAGTATCCTAGAATTCAGACTTTTTACAAAATCAGACTTGGCAAAAATTTCGTTATTCTGAATTAACAAGTTTTTAAATTGATTTCACTCATTTATTAATTCTAAAACATACATTGGGCCCTTTGTATTCATCAGATCCTGTTGAATATATGCTGAGCGGATCTCAGTCCTTTCCCTCAGAGGAATTCTTGTCTTGTTTGGGAGATATAGGTAAATAAACAATGTGAAAAGTACAGTGCAAATCCAGTGGTGTACAGAGGCTGGAAGTTCAGGAATGTATCTACAGAGGAAGCAACTTCTCTGTTGAAATTTAAGGACTGACTGACTGATTTTCTGGGTATACAATGATTAGAAGGATATTGCATTCAAAGAAGTCATACACAAAGGAATCAGGGAATCAAAATAGAAATCTGAAGAAATTTACATGAAATGATAAAAATCACTGACGAAGTCAGCATAGAAATAATACTGCTTAATACCTAGTTAACCTAGAATGTAAGGTTTGAATAGATGGAATTGAGACCAGAGTTTGGTAGGATTAATGATGAAGGCTTCTAAAGGTAGCCTTTCCAACAGACCAAAAGGTTATAAAAACTTCAGGTAAGTTTGAAATGTTTCATAATTTAAATGAAAATTCGAAATAGCCACAGAAAGGAACTAGAATGTTTCAGATATATAAAGTACCAGTCCAGGAAGTGAGAAAACTGACCATTCTATTTTTAAAGCCAAAACAGTTAACAAGTGAAATGACTTACATTGGGGTGCATGTACCCCTTCGAGTCTGTATTTTTGTATCCTTTGGATAAATACCAGCAGTACAATTTCTGGATTAGAGAGTAGTTCTATTTTTAACTTCTGGGAGACTCCATACTGTTTTCCAGAATGACTGACTGAACCAGTTTGCATTCACACCAATAGGGCAAAAGAGTTCCCCTTTCTCTGCATCCTCACCACCATCTGTTGTTTCCTGACTGGTTAATTTTAGCCATTCTGACAGGTGTGAGGTGGTATCTCATTGTGATTTTCATTTGTATTTCCTGATGATGAATGATGTTGAGCAACTTTTCATGTGTCTGTTTGTCATCTGGATGTCTTTGGAAAAATGTTTATTCATGTCTCTGCCCATTTCTTATCTGGATTACTTGGGTTTTGGGTGTTGAGTTTGATAAATTCTTTATAGATTTTGGATACTAACCCTTTATCAGATGTGTCATTTGCAAATACCTTCTCCCATTCTGTTAGTTGTCTTTTGGTTTTGTCAACTGTTTCCTTTGCTGTGCAGAAGCTTTCTATCTTGATCAAGTCCTAATAGTTCATTTTTGCTTTTGTTTCCCTTGCCTCAGGAGACATATCTAAAAAAATGTTGCTATAGCTGATGTAAAAGAGGTTGCCACCTATGTTCTCCTCTAGGATTTTGATGGTTTCCTATGTTGTATTTAGGTCTTTCATCCATTTTGAATTAATTTTTGTGTACGGTGTAAGAAAGTGGTCCAGTTTCATTCTTCTGCATGTTGCTGTCCAGTTTTCCCAACATCATTTGGACTTTTTTTTTTGAAGATTTTATATATTTATTTATTTATTTATTTATTTATTTATTTATTTATTTTTAAGATTTTATATATATATATTTGACAGAGAGCTAGAGAGAGCACAAGTAGGCAGAGTGGCAGTGGCAGGCAGAGGGAGAGGGAGAAGCGGGCTCTCCACTGAGCAGGGAGCCCAATGCGGGGTTCAATCCCAGGACCCTGGGATCTTGACCTGAGCCAAAGGCAACCACTTAACCGACTGAGCCATCCAGGCGCCCTGAGTTTTCCCAACATCATTTGTTAAAGAGACAGTCCTTTTTTTCATCCTTGAGGGTTCAAAGTTTCAGTGGACCATGAGTGCCCCCACTGCATAACTCATTGAACTGCCTTGCTAGTTTCTACATTGGCCTGACTGGGCGTAATTCAAAAAGGAAAGGCTCATATTGATTCTATTCTTCTGGAGCTTTGTGATAGCATTTAATAACACCCCAATGGGATGTCTTCCACATAAAGGATTATGGTATTTCTTCAAGTAATTGCTAAAAGATGGAATCTAGTTGTTCTATAATACTCATATCCATTTTATCTAGATGTTCAATGGATCTATAAATCTCCCCCTGGGATTCATCATAGTAACTGTAATGGAAACTTTGACCCCAATGGCAGAAATCAGAAGAAACCACAAAATGATTACTAGGATCCTCTAGATATTTACTGAAGAGTTTTTCAAATTCCTGTTCTTTTGACTCACTCAGAGCTCTACCCAGTACAGGAATAATGTAAACTCATCCTTATGGCTTTCCATGGCTTTAGCTGTATAAGGCAAATGCGTTTCAATACTGTGTTCATCTTCATCTCTCTGCAGAGACATGTGTTCAAACATTCCTGTCTTCCATAATTCTCCATAAATCTTTTGGTCAATACAAAGGTCATACAGAGGTGTCCTATATATATCCACACTGGATAGTGCACACAGAGAGAGGGGTACATGATGAGAAGGCCCAAGGATGAAAATTCTCTGGGTAGTAGATGGATCCACTTGCTTGTAAGCATGAGCAGCACAAGACCCACAGTACATATATCCTGCATGGGATGCAATAATGGCTCTAGCAGGTCTTTTGTAGACTGTACTTGTGAGAGCCAACCTTCTAGCTGCAGTCCAGAGGCTGTGTAGCTCCCAGCATGACTGGCTTCCCAGCAGACCACTCAGTTGGACATCTTGGTGCCTGTGCCACCTATGGTGCACAAGGATGAATCTCTATCCCCTCACTTTCAATCTGGAGATGTCTTTAGGTCTAAAATAATTCTCTTGTTGGTGGCACATAGATGGCTCTTGTTTTTTTTTAATCCATTCTGATACCCTATGTCTTTTGATTGGAACATTTAGTCCATTTACATTCAGTGTGATTACTGATAGACATGAATTAAGTACCATTGTATTACCTGTAAAGTTGGTGTTTCTGGTGATGCTCCCTGCTCCTTCCTAGTCTTTGTTGCTTTTGGTCTTTCTTTCCCACTCAAAGAGTCCCCTTTAATATTTCTTGCAGGGCTGGCTTTTGTTTGTCTGGAAAAGAACTATCTCTCTTTCTTTGATTCCCTTTAATATTTCTTGCAGGGCTAGCTTTTGTTTGTCTGGAAAAAACGCTCTTTCTTTCTGTTCTGAATGACAGCCTTGTTGGATAAAGTATTCTTGGCTGCATATTTTTCCCATTCAGCATGTTGAGTATTTCCTGCCATTGTCTTCTGCTCTGCCAAACTTTTATAGATAGATCTGCTGTGTTCATGATATGTCTTCTCTTGTAGGTTAAGGACTTTTTTCCCTGCTGTTTTCAGGGTTCTTTCCTTGTCTGTGTATTTTGTGAATTTGACTATGATATGTCTTGGTGATGGCCAGCTTTTGTTGAATTTAATGAGAGTTTTCTGTGCCTCTTGGGTTTTGATGTCTGTTTCTATCCCCAGATTAGGGAAGTTTTCAGATATAATTTCCTCAAATAAACCTTCTGATCCTTTTTCTTTCTCTTTTTCTTCTAGGACTTCTATGACACAAATGTTATTACATTTAAGGAGTCACTGAATTCCCTAAGTCTATTTTTGTGACCCAATACTTTTCTTTCCCTCTTTTTTTTAGCTTCATTATTTTCCTTAATTTTATCTTCTATATCACTGATTCATTCCTCTGCTTTATCCATTCTTGTTATCATATCCAGTTTGGTTTTACCACTCAGTTATAGCATTTTTTCCAGTCTGACTAGTTTTTAGTACTTTTATCTCTTCAGTAAGGGTTTCTCTAGTGTCTCCTATGCTTTTCTCAAGCTCAGCTAGTATCCTTATGAATATTGTTTTAAAACCTGGTTCAGACATTTTGCTTGTATCTCTATTGATTAAATATCTGGCTGTGATTTCTTCCTGTTCTTTTTTGGGGGGTGAATTCCTCTGTCTTGTCATTTTATCTGAGTTAGTGTTTTTCATTAGGAAAGCCTGTTGCATTCCAGCTCCTGAATAATAGCTAAATTAGGAGGAGGTTCGAAAAAGAGAAAGTAAAAGAAGCTAAATCCTATTTCTCCTCGAGCTGAAGCTTTCATTGTAGCACTCTAGGATCAGTAGACTTGCTGCATGGGAGGGTTGGTGCTGGTCTTCTGGGGTTGGGTCCTGCTGCACTGATTCTCAGGCTGACTTGCCCTAATGGAGATGAACCTGCAGGGTGCAGCAGAGTGGGACTTGGTGTAGTGGCTGCGGCGTCCACCAGGTGGTGCTGTTTTGCTCACTGGGATTGGTCAGTGACGATGGTTGGTGGGGATAGCATCGTCCAGCTCTCTTGTCTCTGGATCAGGGAGCTTGTACTGCCACTCTTCAGGAAGCCTCACAGAAGAACAACTGTTGTGTCCCTGGCTTCTGCTAGATCCTTGCCTTCACCTTACCTGCATCTGAGCTGTTCATCTGCCAGGCGGCATAGTACTCCTGTGTTTTACTGCAGGCATGTGGCTGGGTTTCAAAACTCTAAGTTTTAGAGATCCCCACAGTGCAGACCTATGCTGATCCTCTGGGTGGGTGGGGGGGGGGGTCTTGCTGTATTTTTGCCATTTGCCAGTTTGTCCTGGAAATTGGTTGCACCATAATGCAGCGGTTTGGATTTTATGGTAAAGTATAGCCAAGACCTGGCACCAGGGTTTGCTGGCCTCAGCCAGTGTCTCTGTTCCTATGCTAGTGAATGGGGCAACTCAATGGCACCTGCTGGGTCCCTAGAGCATTTTCTTAATTTCCATGTAAAGTGTATCACCCAATCAAGATAGAATTAAAGCATGTATTGACATTAAACTAATTTTTGGATTGTAATTTTTATTTTACAGCTTAATATTCTGACATTTTTATATGTGGCATTTTGTGGTACTACAGAAGTGGTCTTGCAATCTTATATATTTTATTGTAGTGATATTTAAATCTCTATGACTAGAATCCCTAGTGTTGAAATCTCAGCTCTACCATGTGACCTTGGGCAAATTATTTAACTTCTCTATGCCTCAGGTTTTTCATCTGTAAAATGAGAATAATTCAATAATACTTATCTCACAGGATTGTTGTGAGTGGGAAAAGTCAGTAAATTTAAGGTGCATGGAACATCCTGACCCATAGTAAAAACTGAATGTTTTGTTTTTAAGAATTCACCTAAACTATTAGAGTTTTTATTTCATTATCTGAAAGAGTAGATTATATGTCATAGAACTGTTAAAAGAATCAAATTGAAAATCTGAGAGTAAATAATCAGTAACATGAAAAGCAAAGGGTTATATTCTCCTTATTTGGTAGCTACTTTCAAATGCTAATGAATTAATAAACAAAAATGGTACTACACATTGTCGTGGTAACCAGGTATGCCCTAACTCATTGCTCTTTCTGTCCTACTGATGCACTGTTTTCTTAAAGATAGTCTAGAAATTTCCTTTTATGGATATATCTGAGAGTAGTTGCCCAAAACAACTTCTAAATAAAAGAAGTTTCCTCTCCCTTTGTATTAGTCTTCTAGAAAAGCCCAGAAAAAGGACTTTTGTGTATAGAGAAGCCTGATAACTTTATTTAGGCATTTTTCCAAGCTTTAATTTTTAGTTTGTAGTGTGACATGCATAAGAATAGGTAAAGTAAAGGCTTTCTTTGTGTTAAATTCCTCAATTCCTGACTACTACTTGCTGTGTGGTGATGGGCAAGTTACCTGTGTTTTGGTTTCTACCTTCATAAGAAAAGGATACTAAGAGTATCTTAACCTGTTAAATTGCTGTTCTAAAAGATTTACTACATATAAAAGATTTACAACTATGCATGGTACATGCTAAGACCTTGATAAATATTAGCTATTGTGATAATTATTATTATTCTTTGTTTCATTGTAGAGTAGATCTTAGCAACAGAGTAAAGTGAAGTTTAACTTTCTTAAAAGATTTTATTTATTTTTTAGAAGGAGAGAGAGAACAAAGAGGGGGAGGGGCAGAGGGAAAGGGAGAGAGAGAGAATCCCAATCAGACTCTGTGCTGAGAGCAGAGCCTGGCACGGGGTCCAATCCCATGACCCTCAGATCATGACCTGAGCCAAAATCAAGAATCAGATGCTCAAGTGAAAGCCACCCAGGCACACTGAAGTTTGTATAATTTTATGTTGTGCTTGAAAACATTACAAAACAAAACAAATCTAAACCAAATAAAGCGATGTCAGCAAAAATGGTGGCAGAAAGACCTCTGAATATTCTCCCCTCCATAAAATGAGAACAATGGCAATAATTGTTACAATTTTTTACAGAGCTCTAGAAATTAACCAAAGGCTTGACAGGGTCTGTAAAAATAGCTGAACTGCAATAAAAAGAGTAATTATTATGGCATTTTAACTTTCCCTATTCCCATACCCTTCTGCCAAGATCTATAGTAACCTTAAAAAACAACAGTCCATAGTCATGGTGAAAACCAGCAGCCTTGGCAGCATTTGAAAGTGCAGAGTGGGGTTGGAGCTCCTCCAAAGACCCACTCCCAGAAAAGTATCATTATTTTACCTGTCAGATGTTTCTTGCTGACCAGGCTGTTTTTACTCGATCTGACTTGGAGCTCACCTAGTGAGAATAGCCTTTTCCCTGGGGTATCTGTCAAAAACAATTAGAGGCAATTGTTAAATGTTTTGACTGCCCAAGATGATGGTTAACAGTTGGAGCAAACAAGAGGCTAACTAAATAACTTTAAAAAAATCTGGAAAATGGGATGTCCATAGCAGGCTTTGAAAAGACCTAACATACTGCTGGGGATCTGGGAGGTCACCTGCATGCTTAGGGCTATTCATATGCCAAGGGATGTATTTATGCTAACAGAAAACCTGAGAAGGACCAAACACCTGTCTTAGTTTGTTTGGACTGCTAAAATACAAATACCATAAACTGAATGGCTTATAAACAACAAATGTTTATTTCTCACAGTTCTAGAAGCTGGGAAGTTCAAGATCATGGCACCCACAGATTCAGTGTCTGATTAAGGCCCACTTCCTCATAGATGGCACCGTTTCAGTGTGTCCTCACATAATGGAAGGGGCAAAGGATCTCTCTCAAAAAAAGAAGAAGTTCTATAGAAACGCTAATTCCATTCATAAGGGCTCTGCCTGTGTGACCTAATCATCTCCCAAAGGCCCCAAGTCCTATAATATCACTTTGGAGGTTGGGATTTCAACATCTGAATTTTAGAGGGGGTATACTAATATTCATAATATTCAGACCACAGCAGCCCTCGTCTCTGGCTCACCTTGAGGCTCTGTGTATGCCAAAACAAAGGCTAGGATAGGGTTGGTTGTAAACTACCTAGCTGAGTGTTGAGGACAGCCTCAAATATACACATAGCCTCAAATACACACAATCAGCAGAGATTGGGAGAGTTATTGTTTACATGCATTTAAGGAAATCTCTGTCCAATTATTAGTTAACCAGTAAGAATTGAGCAGAAACTTTAGTGACATGACAAAAAATACAGACTTTATAGAATTAGTGCAAAAGGTCAGTAACAGGGGCGCCTGGGTGGCTCAGTCGTTAAGCACCTGCCTTCGGCTCAGGTCATGATCCCAGGGTCCTGGGATCCAGCCCCATATTGGGCTCCCTGCCCAGCGGGAAGCCTGCTTCTCCTTCTCCCACTCCCCCTGCTTGTGTTCCCTCTCTTGCTGTGTCTTTCTCTGTCAAGTAAATAAAAAAAATCTTTAAAAAAAAAAAAAGGTCAATAACAGCAGCAACAACAAACAGTAACATCAACAAACCCTGGGGACAGGGGATAATTTGATTTCCTAAGTTGTTGCATTACATTATTTAAAGTGTCTGAATTTCAACAAAAAGTTATAAGCTATACAAAGAAATATGAAAGTATGGACTATACATAGAACTGTCTCTGCGGAAGCCCAGATATTGACACTTTTTTTTTTTAAGATTTTATTTATTTATTTGACAGAGAGAGAGATCACAAGCAGGCAGAGAGGCAGGCAGGGAGAGAGGGAGATGCAGGCTCCCTGCTGAGCGGAGAGCCCGATGCGGGGCTCGATCCCAGGATCCTGAGATCATGACCTGAGCCAAAGGCAGAGGCTTTAACCCACTGAGCCACCCAGGCGCCCCGACACTTTATTTGTTGACACAAATAATTTAAATCAGCTATTTAAAAAATGCTCAAATAACTCAAGGAAAGAATGTCTAAAGAATGAAAGGAAAGTTTGAGAATGCTGTCTCACTGAATTGAAAATACAATAAAAAGATAAAATTAATTAAGAAACAGAAAGACTATAGTTGAAAAGTACAATAACTGAAATAAAAATAGAAAAAAATAGAGGAATGAACAAGATACAAGACATGTAGAAATAAGTAGCAAAATCACAAACATAAATCCGAATTTATTAGTAATTACAATGTATAAATGTATTAAGTACTCCACACTAAAATAGATTAGTATAATAGATTAAACAATGATCTAACTCTATTCTGTGTACAAGAGACACATTAAAACTTTTTTTTAAAGATTTTATTTATTTATTTGACACAGAGAGAGAGAGATCACAAGTAGGCAGAGAGGCAGGCAGAGAGAGAGGGGGAAGTAGGCTCCCTGCTGAGCAGAGAGCCCGATGCGGGGCTTTGATCCCAGGACCCCGAGATCATGTCCTGAGCCGAAGGCAGAGGGCTTAACCCTCTGAGCCTCCCAGGCGCCGCAAAGAGACACATTTAGATTCAAAGACACAAACATGTTAAAAGTAAAAGTATGAAAAAAGGCATACACTGCAATCAGTAACCAAAAGGGAGTGAGAGTAGCTCTACTAATAGCAGACAAAGTAGACTTTAAGACAAAAATTTTACAAGAAGGACATTTTGTAATGATGAGAGGGTCAAGCCATCAAGAAGATACAAGTATAAACATATATGCTAATATCAGGGCCCAAATTATATGAAATAAAACTGACGGAATTGAAAGTGGAAATAGACTGTTCAACAATAATAAGTGAAGACTCCAAAACTCACCTTCAGTATCTGATAAAACAGTTAAAAGATCAGTAAAGAAACAGAAGATTTGAACAACACTATACACCAGCTAGACCTAACAGATATTTATAGAACACTCTATCCAACACCAGAAGAATACACATTTTTCTCAAGTGCACATGGAACATTTTCCAGGATAGACCATATCCCTGTATATGTAAGTGATATAGAGTATGTTCTCTGATTACGTGGAATAAAATTGGAAGCCAATAACAGAAGAAATTTGGCAAATTCACAAATACATGAAAATTCATATATAACCATAGAGTTCCCTTTACTGCTGGCCTGTACCATATGGATGACTACTGAGAGAGTTGTCTATTGTTTTCCTAGTGTTGGCATCCTGCTAGCTAGAAAAAAACATGCCCGTGTTTATGATTGAGAAAGGAATACTATCCTCATACTGGGCTTTCCTTTTAAGAAGCTATATCCAAAATGTCAATAAGCTCTTCTTTTCAGCTTTTCTTGTTGGTTATAGGTATGTGGAAACCTATAAAGCATGTTTTCCCAGTAGTAATTCCTGGTAACAGCAGGTATGATTTTTATAGTGACATAAACTGGATACATACTTTTGATTTAAAGAAATGCTTCATACATTATATTTGGCTCCCTACAGCATATTTAAAATTAATTAAAGAGCCTGTGAAACTCTACTTAGCATGAAAGAGAATACAATCAGTTACTTTTCCTGCAAAGAAAGGCCTCAAACATGGGATAGTAAATGTAGTGTCTGGACTGTATTACACTGTTGATAAATGATAGTTTTTAAGTAATAAGCCATTATTTTCAATGTGCTACCGTCACTTGTTACTTTCCTAGACTCTGAGTAGCAACAAAGAATAGAGAAATGCACTGAATATTAATTCAGAAAAGTAGATGATTATCCTCCAGGAGAAGTTGTGGGAGTTCTCTTCTCTTAAGTTTTGTATTTCTATGGCCCCTTAGTGTGATCAGCAATTGTAATTGCCACTTTAGTGCTTAGCCAGAAAGCTGTTATATCAATCAATCAAACAAAGAAATGGGTAAATTAATTAATATTTTTTATTGAAAACAATTTAAAAGAATTATAGCAAAGCAATTTTGATTTTTAACAGTTCTACTTACCATCTGCATTTAGCAAAACTCTTGACATCCGTTGGGGTTGCTAAGCAATAAATATCTTTGCCATGACTCCAGAGTCCCTGGGATCACTCCATTACTTTGTCATTCAAGCATGTCACACAGCTTGATGTGGGTCTCCAATTCCTGCACAGTTAGAAATGGGGCCTGCTGTTCCTATGGTAGAAAGAGAATAAATAAAATGGTGGGAGACAGAGATGATTACAACACTGGGAAAGTAGCCTTACTTTCAGAATTTGGGAAAGTAGCCTTACTTTTCAGAATTTGGGGGATGCACTTTTGAAATGAGAGGTAAGTCATCATAAACTCAGTGGATTTATCACTTTACAAACTCAGGTAGGGGCACCTGGGTGGCTCAGTTGGTTAAGCCTGGGACTTTTGATTTCAGCTTAGGTCATGATCTCTGGGTATTGAGATCAGCTCCATGTCAGGCTCTGTTAAGATTCTCTCTCCCCTCTGCCCCCTCTCCCCCCGCCACTTGCATTTTCTCTCTGTTAAAGCGCGCGAACGTGCGCGCGCGCGCACACACACACACACACACACACACACACACAGACTGCAGGTAATTTTCACACTCAGCAGAAACTCATCACCTTTTGGGGTACCTATACTAACTTCGTTATTATAGAAACACTTTTCAGATAAACTATGGTATGTTTTGTAAAAGCTTCTATACCATTTTCTATTTATCAAAGGGTAGTCCTGATCATTTAATCATCAGACATATTACAGTCCTGACTTCAGTGAAAATAGGAAAGGCTGGTGAGAGTCCTGTGCTAATTTAAAGGTTTTTGACAGTAGGCAGACTAGTTTAAGAAGAATTCAACTATTAAAATGGTTTGTAATTACTTACATATGAGCAACTGTTTTTCGTTTGTTTGTTTAATGTTCATGTCAGTACTAGATTCTGTGGAAATACTTCCTTTCCTGATTCTATCTCATGATACAGGCACACTTACTTGTTTCTACATTTTTAACATAGGAAAAGGAGAATGTTTCCTTTCATGCTGCCTTACTGAGGTGTTTAAAAATGAATGAGATTTCACCTGAACTATAAGAATAAAGAATGTTAAGACATGTAAATTTTTCTAAGCCATCAATCAAAATCTTGAGTATCTTTTTTAAATTAGTATCTAGTTCTTTGGGAGAATTAACTTATATTACATAGCATAGATGGGTCTTGAAGAGATGAATTTGGCTATATTAGATAGAACTGTGATGAAAGAGAATACAATTCCCCTAGTTCCTTGACCATGATTTTGAGGTTAGTTTCCTAATAAATAAAATAATGGAGTTAACATACATAATCTCAAAGGTCATACTCAATTTAAAAACTTTCTCATCTTTAATATAAGAACTGCAGCAAATGAGTTAAAGTAGTTTTATCCAACATGGTGTATTCAGTCAAGTCAAAGATAAAAATTCTGCTCCATGACTGTTCAATTACCTCCACATAGAACATGTTTTAATTTGTTTTGAGATGGTGTAGCAACGAATAACCTAAAGGCATTATAATTCCTACATTCCTTAGTATTCTGAGATACAGAAGTGAAGCGCATCCATGGAGTGAAATGACCAAGAAGTAGAGTGACTTTCTCATGATCACATAGCCAGAAAGTGTAAAACCAAGATTCAGATCTGTTTCTCTGATAACAAAGTCAGAGATTTTTTTTTACAGTATAACACTTTCCATTTTACAAGAAAATATATTCCAGTATACTTATTTTTCAGCTCATGTAACTGAGCCTCAGAGCTATAAAATGACTTACTTACCCCAAGGATGCCTACAGAATGGAGATAAACTGCATTTCCTGACTTCCATTCTGATGCCCTTTCTGCTTACATTATCCAGATTCATAGATAATCTTCATTCTTACTCTGTACATTCCATTTTAAAAGATAAACATTATGGAGAAGGAGAAGCGAAAGCTTTGGGATTTAATAGTATTTTTGAACTAAAACTTTGGACTATTTTCTTGAATTATTCAACCCAGAGTTCTTTGTGGTTAATGATTTTTAACAATAACAGTAACTTTTAGCCTCTTTAAACAGTAACACAAAAGTCTCCTGGCTTATCAGTCTCTGATTATAAGAAACCAGGACCTCAGCCTTATCTTCCCTCACTTCTTTATAATGCCCCGAAAGGGCTAAAAATTATGTATGCAAGTCCATTTTGTCAGCTAAAGTCACTGTAGATGATAATTTATTAAGCACTTATTATGTGTGAGGCATAATGCCATGCTTATTATAGATTATTTTATTGTATCTTTGCAATAACCACATAACATATTATAAGTACTATTAGCGCCCTCATTTTGACAGGTAAGGAATCTGAAGCACAACAGGGATCAAGTTTTCAGAGTCACCAAGTGGCAAAGCCAAGTTTTGAACTGAGACAGGCTGACCACAGAGCTGATGCTTTTACTGGTGAAAATCCACAGCAAACAGCAACATCTTCTATAGTTCCATGTACTATATATTCCTGCTTATGGCAAAAGGAATCACTTGAAATAGCCTTGACACTCCCTTTTAGGAGATGCAATTACAAGTTTTGTCAAGTTTCCAGTTTTCAGCCAAAGCTGGGTTATATTCCATGACTGGGAGGCTTCCAGATATGAGCCCTAGAAATAGCTTGAGCATATGTACAGTTTCACAAAGTGAGCAGTTTCAACATCTTCTCATTCTTTATTTTCTTATTCATCGGAGCTCAAACCCAGTCCAAAAGTCCAGGAGAACCAGATGCTCCATCCCCTTCCTCTTTTTTCTCTCTTCTTATAAGCACTTTACAAAACCTTTCTCCTTCTTCTTGCCAAACAAAAACCCTTGTACTATTTTGTGTATGGGTGTGTGACCATACACTCAGCTTCTGTAGCTAAATCAGTATCTTTTAGAAAAATAATATTGAATGTCAGAACACTTAATACAATTACCAGTGCGCACTTATAATGAAATTCTACATATTTAGCAATTTGTTTGTTGTTAAAAGACTGGAACATAAGATCTGGAACCATAAAACTCCTGGGAGAAAAAATAGGGAGTAAGCTTCTTGACAATGGCCTTGGCAATCTTCTTTTGGCATAAACACCAAAAGAAAAGACAACAAAAACAAAAACAAACAAATGGGACTACATTAAGCTAAAAAAACTTCTGCACAGCAAGGGAAAGAAACCATCTGCAAAATGAAAGGCAACATATTGAATGGGAGAAAAATATTTGCAACTCATATATCTGATAAGGGGTTAATATCAAAATATATAAGAACACATACAACTCAATAGCAAAAAAAAAAAAAAAAAAAAAACCTCAACGATTTGATTAAAATGGTCAGAGGATCTGAATAGATACTTTTCCAAAGAAGACATCCAAATGGCTAACAAGTACATGAAAAGATGTGGAACATTGATAATCATCAGGAAAATGCAAATCAAGACCTCAATGAGATGTCACCTCAAATCCATTAGGATGTCTATTATCAAAAAGATCAGAAATAACAAATGCTGGTGGGGATGTGGAGAAGGGGGAACACTTGTCCACTGCTGATGGGAATTTAAACTAGTATAGCCACTAGAAAAACAGTATGAAGTTTTCTCAAGAAATTAAAAATAGAACTACCATATGATCCAGTAGTCTCACTTTCAGATATATATCCAAAGGAAATGAAACCATTATCTGGAAGAGATACCTGTAATCCCATGTTCATCGCAATATTATTCACAATAGCCAAGATCTGGAGAAAAAACCTGTGTCCATCGATGGATGAATAAATAAAGAAAATGTGGTATATATATAAAGGGAATGTTGCTGAGCCTTAAACAAGAGGAAATTCTGCCATTTGTAACATTTGCCTTCCATGAAATTGGAGGACCTTCTGCAAAGTGAAATAAGCTGGGGAAAGACAAATACTGCATAATATTATTTATATGCATAAAAAAAGTGAAGTCAAACTCATAGAAACAGAGAGTAGAAAAGTGGTTGCCAGAGACTAGGAGGTAGGGGAAATAAGGAGATGTTGGTAAAAAAGTACACCCTTTTAGTTATAAAATGAATAAGGTGTCTAGTTGATAACTCTGTATTGTATATTGCTAAGAGAGTAGAACTTAAGTGTGATCATCAAAAAAAAGTAAATATTTGAGGGGATAAATGTGTTAATTAACTCGATAGGGGGAAGCCTTTTACAATATATATGTATATCAAATTATCACATTGATCCTTAACTATCTTAGAATTTTGTCAATTATACTTCAATAAAGCTGAAAAAATAATATAATAAAATAACTTGCTTTTCAAAACTTGAGAAGAACTAAAATGAAAAAATAGTAAGTTCATACTCTTGAAGGCTATCAAATAAGGAAAATTATTTTTAAATGAGATTAATCAGCACTGGCAAGGAAGGACATAGGGCAATGAGCACTCTCCCCCACTGCCACAAATCAGTCTGACATTGAGCTGAAAAACTATTAGAAGAATTTATGTCCCATACAGAGGAAAACTGCTCAAAAATGTTCATCTTAGCATTATTTATAGAAGCTGAAACTTGGGAACAAATTCTATTCCAGTACAGGGGAATGACTATGCTAATCATGTTATATCCATTTGAGGAAAGGTATGCATCCATTACAAACAGTGTTTATGAAAGTTTTTAATAACATGGGCTGATGCTTAGGTCAGCATGTGTATTCTGTGGTATACTAATGATTTGATATAGAAATTAATGTTATGGAAAAAGTTTTCCATTATGAAATAATTTAGAGAAACTCAGGATTAATCTCACACACACAAAAAGGTTTCCTTTCTTTTTCTGGAGGATTCCTCAAAATCCTTTACATGCCATGTAACTAATTTCTTAAGAAAAATTGCTAGCATAAATATCAATAAATTTATATTCTTAAAGGAAATAAGATCACAAAAAAGAAACAAAACACTTAAAATCATAATAATGATCACTTAGGCAACTTTTTACAGCTTACAAAGTAATTTCTCACAAATAACTTCACTTGGTTCATAATAAACTATTTAAGAATAAGAATTTTTGAGTTAGAGTATCTAGATTTAAGTCTGTCCAGACACTTATCTTCTGTCTTGGCACATTACTTTACCTTTATAAAACTAAATTTCCTTGGGGCACCTGGGTGGCTCAGTGGGTTAAAGCCTCTGCCTTTGGCCCAGGTCATGACTCAGGGTCCTGGGATCGAGCCCCGCATCAGGCTCTCTGCTCAGCAGGGAGTCTGCTTCCCCCTCTCTCCCTGCCTGCCTCTCTGCCCACTTGTGATCTCTCTCTGTGTCAAATAAATAAATAAAATCTTTAAAAATCAAAACAAAAAAAACCCCCTTCATTTCCTTATGTGTAAATTGAGAATACTATTAATTCATGTCTTATTTTTTGTTGCATTTTAACAATTAAATGAAGACTAAAGCTTCTAGTAGGGAGTAAATAATCCATAAGTCAAAAGAGTTCTTATTATTATCTTCAATTACCAATAAGAGGTAAAGAATGAGACCCTAAAGGACTTGAAATAAACAGAGCCAAGATTCAAACTTATGCCTTCTGATTTCAAACTCGCTCCATTTCCACTGTGCACAGTGCCTTAGAGACTCCTAGAGTTAAAGTGACCTCGCAATAGAAAACCTGAGTATCAGCAGAGCATTTTGAAGTGGTACTGATTATTTTCCACAATTTTTTTGCTTCTTTCACATATCCTTTTCTCTCTACCTGTGACTAACACCGAAATAAATTCTCCCAGTGCTACTCCCTCTGCTCAGCTTTGTCTTCAAAGCCTTTGTGTTTTACGGATGGTAATTACCAGAGGATGGGTTTTCAAGCCTGTGAATTAGCCAAATGATAGGACTCTGTTTTCTCCTGAAGAATGGTTCTTCAAAAGATATAAAGCCTTCTTAAAATGTTTAGTTTTAAAAAAGACAGCTGGGTTCTTATATCTACTTCTGCATTCAATCTATTATATTCTCACATTATTACATGACATGAAGCTTCTGGGAAGCTCGGGAGTTTCTTGTGAGAGAATGAGAATGAAAAAGGCAAATGTCTTAGTATTATAGAATATGAAAATAGTTTTATTTTAAGGATCCCTCGCCCAAACTTTGATGACCACTGATCTAAAACATTTGTAGATGTGTAGATATAAAAAAATAAAACATTTGTGGATATGGTGTAGGACACCAAATGTTTTTAAACAAGTTATATGTTAGTTTTGTCTAGTTATAGTGAAATTCATGTCATTAAAAATATTGTTTTAATCTCCAAGTATGTACCAGCCAGTATTTGTATGTAAAATATACATTATACAGATTATCTACTTTTAAGTGGTTTATCATTTTATCATTGAAGGAAATCAGACATACTTACAAGTATATCAAAAATATGAGAGAACATATTAAATGGCAAAAGATGGTCAACAAAATATCAGAAAATGTCCAAAGGAAAGAAAAATCAAATCCATTTGGAGAATCTAAATAGGCTTCCTATTACTGAGAAATTAGAATTCTGATAGTAGGTATTGTTTTTTAGAGTATATTTTGTGCCAGTCAGTCTTCTAGGAGCTTGGCATATACCACTTCATATCTTCTTTATAACAACACTGTGAGGCAGGCATTATTATCTCCTGCTATAGAGGAGGAAATTTAGGCCCAGAAAGATTAGGTAACTTATCAAAGACCACAGATAGCAGTACGTGGAGCTGGGATATAAACTCCATAATGGGGCATGGGTGTCTCTTTCCTTTTTTTTTTTTTTTTAAGATTTTATTTATTTGACAGAGAGAGAAAGAGATCACAAGTAGGCAGAGAGGCAGGCAGAGAGAGAGGGGGAAGCAGGCTCCCTGCTGAGCAGAGAGCCTGATGCGGGGCTCGATCCCAGGACCCTGAGATCATGACCTGAGCCGAAGGCAGAGGCTTTAACCCACTGAGCCACCCAACAGTCACTATTCTTCAACAGGAATTTTTTTATTAAAATTTTATTTATTTATGAGAGTGAGCACACACAGGAGACAGAGCACAAGAGAGAGCATGAGCAGGGGGAGGGGCAGAGGGAGAGGGAGAAATAGACTCCCCACTGAGCAGGGAGCCAGACCTACCATGCTGCTCAATCCCAGGACCCTGGAATATGACCCGAGCTGATGGCAGACACTTAACCAACTGAGCCACCCAGGCGCACCTCTTTAATAGGATTTTTTTTTTTTTTTTAAATGTGCATGTGTATTTGAATATGTGTCATGAGAAGTCAGTTACAAGAGGTTTGGGGAATATAGTTCTATTGGCTGGGTTATCAATAATTCCAAGTAAAATGATGGGATATAAATTTTAAAAAGTCATTTCAGATTATACTACAGAGATTATTGACCCACAGAGTAAGGTGTGCATGAAATCTGATGAGCAGTAGAAAGTTACTGAAGACATTTGGGAAAATTACTGAAATGATTAACAATAGGATTTAGAAACATTAATCTGGCAACATAGTATAAAATGGGTTGGAAGGAGAAAGAACTGGGCAAATGGATGTTACTGTTACTGAGATTGTCTGAGAATGAGCCAAAAAGTTTTGGAATTTGGGTGGTGGCAGTGAGAACAGAGAAAGAAAGCAGGAAGGAGAATGTACAGGGGCCCTGTACCTGATTAGATGTGTAACATTTCTGTGTGTTGGCAAGGCGTGAATTAAAGGTGAGGTGGTAAAGCAAAAAGTCAAAGATAATATCCTGTGTGTTCTCTGACCTATCGCCCTCTAAGCCCTCTTTGAGCATGTCTGGTCACCTTCTGTAGGATTAGCGTTGTCCCAGGTTTTATTTTGTTACATTTTGTTGTTTTATTTTAGCAAGTATTTCTTAATCACTCATTATGTGTAAGCCAACATGCCAGATACTTTGAGGGGAAATAAAGGCAAATGAACTGTACTCTTACTCTTCAAGTAAGTTTATGTGTAGGAATTTACTTGAGTGGAACTTCATGCAGGCAGAAATTTTTGTCTGTTTTCTTAACTGCTCTAGGTCTTGTTTTTAGAGTAGTGCTCAGCACATAGCAAAAGCTCACCAAATATATGAATAAATGGATTAATGGGGAGGCCACATTCAAAGTGAGTCAATGAAAGAAGGAGAAAATCAGGGACATGATGACCCAGAAATGAATGAGGAAATCACCAGCTCTTGATTTGACATTGGATCATTGGATATCATCAGATGGAGAGACAATTTCAAAATCCTTTCCCTATAGTGTGGCTAATTATGAACCATCCCATCTGGATCTGAAAGCAGAAGACAAGCACGAGAGAAGGAATACTTTTAACACTATTTTTCAAGAGCTTGACAAATTGAGTTAATTTGAAAGATTTCAATGATTCCTTCAGCCACTTATATAAACAAAATGTATTGAAAGTCTGTGTACTAGAAACTGTGTCCTCTAGTGAGAATTATAAAGGATAAAGTGGGACAGAAAATTTCTTGTCCTTATGGAATTTATATTCCAGTGAGACAAAATTAAATAAGGAGAGACAAAACCATATGGAGATACATGGAAGAAAAGTAATGAAGAAGGTGTTATGATGGAGAGTAGGATGGGGCACCCTTAAATAAGGATTATTAGGAAAGTCTCGCTGAGGAGTGGGCTTTTAGGTGAGATCTGTAGGAGCTAGCATATGGGAGCAGAGAAAGAATGTTTTCGATGAATGGAAGAACATAGGCCTCAACAGGAAACAGCTTGATCTCTTTTGGGGTTGGTGGCCAACCTATGTGATGGGATTGGCTAGGGAGTGACATCAGATTCAGGAGACAAGCAGAGCCAGATCACATATTGTCTTATGGGCCAGGGTAAGGATTTTTCAAACTGAAATGGTTTGTCATCTAGTTCAACTTACATCCGGGAGGATAAAATACTGCCACTGATGAATTTCAAATGTGGGTCTCAACAATGTAAAGAGAAAAGTCATGGTTATATTGTAATCTATTTGAAAAAAAAATTGAGTTTCTTAATTGATAGAAATGCTATCATGTTATTAGCAAATTAAGAAATACACAAGTCAGTTCGCTGGTAGAGTAAGAGGAACAAATGATGAAAGGTATTGGTAAAAGCTAGGGTCTTAGTTGCGCAGTGCCTCATGAACTACAAATTTTCATTTCATCAGAATGTAATGAAGTTCACTTGATGGAGATTGTCATTGCCATTGTCTATAGAAGCTGAGAATGAGAGCGGATTTCCACCTCAGTGTAAACAACGCTCTTTTTCATTCTCAAGAAATTTTATTTGTTTATTTTTTCCCTCAAATATATTACTTCAATTTCAAAGAATGATTTATCAAGATGCTTAAAAACAATGATCTGGATAAGCCTGGGCACTATGAACTACAGAAAGTTATAAATGTTAAAACAATTTTTATTTTCAGAGTTACAGTAAGGTAGACTTTAAATGATCAATTTACAGATATAAATAAGGGCATTAATTAGTAATTAAATTTCTAATGCTGCAGTGGCATTTTATTTCACAATGTAAAAGTTTCCTTCTGTGTTTAGGCCAAGAAATGAGATAACAATTGTCCAACTAAATTGATCTGAAGGAACAATTAAGAAAAGAACAAGCAAAGCAATCTTAGAGGGCAATTTTGGTTCTCAAAAACTATCTGGATTCTTAAAGGCACAACTAATACAACTCCAAATGCAGTCAGAAGAATTCTGAAAGATGGGGTGGGGAGAGGAGGAAAGACATCCGATCAGTAACTTGCAAATATTTTTCGATGTTAACCCACAGAAAGAAATTTATTTTACATTATAGTTCATATATATACAAAGTTTATGTATAATATATAATACATATTATATCATATATAATATAATACTTATTATACAATAGAAAAATATACATATTATATAATAAATATGTATATATATCTGTACAATGACATAGAAAAGTGTGTATATGCTAATAAATGTGATGCATGCTAATATTTTCTTACACACTCTATTTGCATCTATTCCATCCTATTTCATTAAAAAAAGGCTTATTTTGATCAATTAAGTTGATCTTATGCCATAACTAGCAGGCTGTTAATCTAGGACTTGAAAAACACTGCATAAAAGAATCACCTAGGACTTGACTATGCCATAATGTTCCAGAGGAGATGAAAAATTGAACAAAAGGATGGAAAATACAAAATGATGAGTACATAAATAAAAGAGATTTTGTGTATCTTTGCCAAGGACATCAGGATGAATTTGTAGAATGTTCTTTGTCCTAGGGTTTGAGAGCCCACGGGTAAGGAGACAACTACCTAGCCAATATCAGATGCTAGATTAGTTGCTTTCCAGGGGAATTTTAGCTAAGACAGAAATGAGTGAAAAAAAAAAAAAAAAGAAGTTGAAAGTATTGTTTAAAGAGCAGAAGAGTAATGAATGTTTGGGGAAGAATTGAAAGAATTCTTGGTGTCTTCAAAGATCTTGTGCCTGAGGTAGAATCCTACGAAGCAGAGGGTATAGCCAGCAGGAAGTGAATGTATTCTAAGGAAAGCCAATAGAGCATCAGCCAGTAGCTGTGGATGATATGAGGGGGTTTCCTAACCAGGATGTCCTAGGAATTCTTAATGTAGAAATTTAATCTATCTATGTAAAGCTTGATGTATTGTAATACAGTAACTTCTGCTAATTAGGCCACTTTATACAATTTCGTCATAAGACTATCCATTGATTATGGACATTGGGGAGGGTATGTGCTATGGTAAGTGCTGTGAAATATGTAAGCCTGATGATTCACAGACATGT
This sequence comes from Potos flavus, assembly GCA_028534135.1. Taxonomy (NCBI): domain Eukaryota; kingdom Metazoa; phylum Chordata; class Mammalia; order Carnivora; family Procyonidae; genus Potos; species Potos flavus. Next base: position 71,950,025 of record CM052886.1, read on the forward strand.
ACCCCTGGGGCAAATAATATATTATATGTTAATAAAAATAAAAACATTAAAAAAATTAAATTAAATTTAAAAAAAAAGACTGTCCATTGAGTGAAATTCTGGAAAAGCAGGTCACTTTCCATCTGATAGTATTCCACCAAAATAGTTAAAATTAGTTACTGGAGATGTTGATGAAAATTTGCATAATTTTTTTGTGCTATACCAGGTTCATCTGGGATAGTTTTGTGATTACTTGTTTTCCTGTAATTTTCTGGAAGAACTATATTGCACATTCCAAAGCTAAGAGTAAAATCAAACTGTATATCTGGGCAGTTTGGATTGTAGCACATTTGTGGGTATTTGACTTTCCATAAAGAACACAATCCCTGCATCTCTTGCCAGCGCTGAGACGATCTTGGAGATGTGAGTGCCGTGTGCATACTGCTGGGAGGATAATCAGGTGACATGGCTGTTAGAGGCCTGATGTACTAGAAAGAACATAAATTCCCTTGAGGCCTGTTTGATCTTGAAGATACCCTTGGACTATGAGGGAATAAATATTGAGAGGATGCCACTGACCACATTGGCACCTCCACAGTTCAGGAGGACAGGGAGTGTAGGTGTTTTCTGAGCTAGAGTTATGTTTAAGATTCCCTGAAGCAGGGTTTTGCAAACTTATTCTGAAAAAAAGCCAGACTTTCACTTGTGACCTATGTGCTTTCTGTCTTGACTTCTTAACTCTGCGGTTGAAAGAAGCAATTGGTAAACAAATAGGTGTTTCTGTGTTCTCCCAAATTTTTATTCACCAAAATAGGTAGCAGGGTCATTTGGTCTATCACTGGTTGAGTCCTGCCCTGAAGAGATACCTGTGTGTAGACAGAGCTAAAGTATTTTTGCAGAAAACTGTTTTCTTTTTATTGGTGCAGAGGACTCTTATTTGGTATTAAGATACTCCTATTAAGGGGCGCCTGGGTGGCTCAGTTGGTTAAGCGACTGCCTTTGGCTCAGGTCATGATCCTGGAGTCCCGGGATAGAGTCCCGCATCGGGCTCCCTGCTCGGCAGGGGGTCTGCTTCTCCCTCTGACCTTCCACTTCTCATTCCTTCTCTCTCTCAAATAAATTAAAAAAAAAAAAAAATCTAAAAGAAAAAAAAGACACTCCTATTAATCCCTGCAAAGGGCTAAAAGCTGTAGAGAGGAGAAGCAAGAGCATTTATAGGAGCGTTCTCCTCATGAGAAGATCCACACTTAATTGGTTGGGCATTGCACACAGCTCGGTCAAAGCAATAATGCCTGGAAAGCCTCTTTGATGTTGCTTAAGAGAACAGCCCCTCTTCTTGGTATTCATCACCTGGTTTCCCTCTTTGGCATGATTCCACTTCTCCTCTAGGCCAAAGAGAGACTTCCCATAGCCATTAGGTCCCCTACTGGATTCTCTGCCTTTCAGTCTTCCAGAACCCTCTATAATTTATTGTGCCCTAACAATTTAAATACTCCGAGGAGAAAACTGCAGCCTGTATAAGTGAACTGAAGCTGAAGGAATAAAGCTAAGTGGACACAGCCAAAACTGGCTCCTGACTCCCATGCCAGCCCTCTTTCCATGATACCACACACTTTCTTCTGAAACCTTCATTATGTTCTCTATGGAAAGTCAAATACCCGGGGCTCCTGGGTGGCTCAGTTGGTTGGGCGACTGCCTTCAGCTCAGGTCATGATTCCGGAGTCCCACATCGGGCTCCCAGCTCTGCGGGGAGTCTGCTTCTCCCTCTGACCTTCTCTCCTCTCATGCTCTCTCTCACTTTCTCTCTCTCTCAAATAAATAAATAAAATCTTAAAAAAAAAAAGAAAGAAAGTCAAATACCCACAAATATGCTGCAATCCAAACTGCCCAGATATACAGCTTGATTTTACTCTTAGCTTTGGAATGTGCAATATAGTTCTTCCAGAATCACAGCAGAGAAAATATATTCTTCCAAAGCTAGTCTCCCCCTTCCTCAGAACCTCAGGAATCTGGTTCCCTAGGAAAACCCTGGGTTTCAACTTCAGTCATAGCTCAGGTTCTAAAAAGAGCCCAGGAATAGCCTTTTCTCTATCCTAACTGTCAGTGAGCAGAAATAAGGCTTGGGGATATTATAGAAAAGACCCCATGCATAGATGGAGTGGAGTTGTATGTAATTTCTAGGTTTTCCTTAATATTTCAGTTGGATATCTTCACTGGGGGAAATGCACAGTCACAGTAGATTTATAAGCATGTATCATATGAGAGGGGAAGTTAAATACAGTGGCCAAGAGGACAGGCTCTAGAGCCACACTGCTTTGCTTAGTAGCTGAGTGCCTCCATTTCCTCCTCTGTAAAATGGGTTAATTATAATAACTCATCGGGTTGTTGTGACAATTGTATGCAAAAATCCTTAGAACAGTGTCTAGCACATCAAATGCATTCAATAAATATGAAAAAATAGAGCATAGAATATGTGTAAATGAAGGAATAGAGGGATAGAAAGTACATATTCTCCTCATTTAAGATTATGCTATTTCCTAGGGGCATCTGGGTGGCTCAGCTGGTTAAGCATCTGACTTTGGCTCAGGTCATGATCCTGGAGTCCCAGGATCGAGCCCCGAGTCGGGCTTCAGCCCCAAGTCGGGCTCCCTGCTTAGTGAGGAGTCTGCTTCTCCCTCTGCTCCTTCCCCGGCTTGTGTTCTCTTTCTCTTTCTCTCTCTCTCTCACTCTCAAACAAATAAATAAAAATCTTTTTAAAAAATTATGCCATTTCCCTCTGTGGATTCGTTATATTTAAGTAATTCACAACTATCATTTATCTCTTCTTTGCCTTGATTTTTCTCTCGTCCACTAGTGTAGAAAGAGGAATCTTTGTTTTTAATGAGCTTCATATCATTTGGGGAAAGGTAGGGACTATTGCACTGACTTGGAAGCTTCAACATTTGAATTGTGACCGAGAATTGCTTCTTGTATGATGAACAAGAAAGTGGATTTGTGGTATTAGCCAATTCCCCTTTGTGAGTCCCAGTTTTCTCAAGCGCAAACTGAGCTTTATAATAAACACCTTGAGAAACTGTTAGGTATGTACGGTTCCAAACGCAGTAGCAACTTCTAGTAATTGTGAGACAAGGAAACTGAAGAACTCCTAAAAATCTGCTTTTGCCCCTTTTCTGGCTTCTATTCTTGCTAGGACCTGCACTCCCCACTTTATGCATGCCTCACAGTGCAAATAGCATACGTTCTCCTTGTAAAGGTCAAGGAGTTAATGATTTCTGTAGAATCTTCCAGCACAACAGATAACATCTAAGGAAGGCCCGGTGAGAATGGCCAGATGAAGCTATCATATGTGTATTCCAGGCCACTAGCACTAAACATCTTGATTCCAGGACCCCTGGCTCCAAGGAATCATTGATTTATAAAGGACACCTAGGCCCTTGTCCTTGTTATAACAAACTCCTGGATGTGAGGGGACATGTACACCAAACCACAATCCTCAGTAGAAACCTCAGTTCCCAAACAAGGACAAGACTCCTTTCCTTTTTGGAGTCTCCCAGATGCTCTGTCTGTATCTACTCTTTCTATGTCTTTAATGAACTGCTTTCACTTCCTGCTGGCTTGTGTTTGATTTCCATCCTGCTTGTAGCTAAGGACCCTCTCGGCTCCTGCCATGGGACCCGCTCTGGGTCCTCACACCCAGCCTGTCTGCATCAGTTGATCAGTATATTAGGGATAGTACTATCTTATTATTCTCTGGTAATGTCTGCTTTTCATATGAAGTTTAAAGAAAGGAACTGTGGATTATGAGATTGTGATCAGAAACCTGAAATTTGGACCCTCCTCTGCCAAGAACTCTGAGACCCTAGGCAATTTATTTCCCCTTTCCACACATTTCTCTTCCCTTTGAGAAGATGAGGGGGTAGTTCTAACCATATTACTTTGAGTGACGTATAGTGAAGTCAGATGCAGCTCAAGAATAAGAAACTGGACTTTTACGGTTTTGTTAATCAGTTTCCTGGGAAGAATGCAGCACACCACACAGGGCCACTCGAAGGGGGGGCAAGGGGGGAAAGAAAGGGTGGGTCAGGAGGCACTAGGGCAGAGGAAACTGTGGGCTAGCTAGCACCTTTAACTAAGCTTTCTGTGGAAAGGAGAGAGTGAGGAAGGGTAAGGATTGGCTAATTTGCATAATTTCAGCAGGCCCTGGGGCAAAAGGGTTGTCATTGGTTGTCTGGAATCTGCTCCTGAGGAATTAGAGTGGCTGTATAGTGGCTCAGAGTCTGAGAAACCCATGAGGGATGTGGCTGGGCGTGGAATTAATAGTTGCCCATGAAGGGGCTCCTGGGTGGCTCAGTGGGTTAAAGCCTCTGCCTTCAGCTCAGGTCATAATCCCAGGGTCCTGGGATCGAGCCCCGCATCGGGCTCTCTGCTCAGCGGGGAGCCTGCTTCCCCCTCTCTCTCTGCCTACCTCTCTGCCTACTTGTGATCTCTCTCTCTGTCAAATAAATAAATAAAATCTTAAAAAAAAAATAGTTGCCCATGAAGAGGATCCGACTGCCCTCCAGCCAGGGCCACAAAACTGTATCCAAACATCACAAAACACCTGTCTTACAGAAACGTCATTTGGTAAACTTAATATCCTTTCCAAGCTTTACCTCTGATTTGGGTGGTGATGAGTTCTTTGCTTGGTCGTTCCTCGGCCAGAATACATATGCTTCCCCTGGAGGCATCAACCAGGTATCCAGTACTTTGACTTCCGTACTTGTCGGCAGGAGGTACCGTGGATGCTTTCCTCTGAGAAGACATCTAGTCAGAAGGATCTAGCTGGGAGACAACAGTTATTTTCCAGTTTACAATGAGGTCAAGATTCCATTTTGTTTTGTGCCTTATGGATCTGTTTTTCAGGTGGACTTTCTATTGACTTGCTAAGTAAGAATAGAAACTGGCCTCAAATACTCAAAGGACTTTACACACTGATTACAAACTAATTGATATGTCAACTCATTCCTGAAACTGCAGTCGCCTTCAGGGTGGAAGGGAGCGAGTCATAAACAGTGCACAGCATCACAAAATAGCATCACAAAATAGCATCCTGGCTCACCAAATAAGGGCTACCTGATCCAATTCAAAGGTTGACAGAATGCAATTAATGGCAAATTGAATTCAGCCTGGGGCGAAAGAGCACAGTTTAAAAAAGAGCAGTTGATCAGACTCTTGGCCAATTTACATTGAATCTTGGTATTTGGCTAACGTATTTGCGATTTGCTAATCTAAAGATTTTGAAATATGTAAACTTCACATGTGACTTTTTTTAAGATGCCAAAGTAATATTATCATTAAATAAGAAAGTAATATTAGAACAAAAGCAGAGCTCTTTTCGGAGTTTCTAATTGCAATAAATATGGGCTCTAAGCTACAGATTACCCTTATACTCAACACCATGTCACACATTAAACCCTTGCTTTATTTTTTCTATAGCATATCTTTCTCTTTGGCTTACCATAAACCTTTCTTAGAATTTGGAGTTTTTTTTTTTTTTTTAATTGGCTTTATGGAGATATCTTTGGCATGTAAAAATTTTGTATATTTAAGGTGTACAACTTGATGTTTTGATATACATATACATTGTGAAAAAAGTGACTGCGTTCATATTACATAAGTAATATATCCATTATCTCTACAGTTAACTAGTATGTGTCTGTGTGTGTGTAGAGATTTAAGATCCATCCTTTTCCCAAATTTCAAGTATGCAATAACATATTGTTAATGATCCTCACCAGGTTGTGCATTAGATATTTATAACTTATTCATCTTGCATAACTGGAACTTTGTAAATTTTGACCGATGTTACTCCATTTACTTTTAATCCCAGCCCTTGGAAATAACCATTTTACTCAAAACAAACAAACAAACAAACAAACAAAAAAACCCATTTTACTCTTTGTTTCTAAGAGTTTGGCTATCTTTGATGCCATTTGTATGTGAGATCATGCAGTACTTCTCTTTCTGTGTCTGGCTTAATCTGCTTATCATAATATTGTCCAGCCCCATCCATGCTGCAGCAAATGGCAGGATTTCCCTCATTTTTAAAGCTGAACGATATATATGCTGCTTTTTCTCTATCCAGTCATCCACAGACAGATGCTTAGGTTGCTTTTATATTTGTTTCATATTGTGAATAATGTCATAATAGACATATGTGTATTATGTTGTACATACGTCTTCAAGATAGTGATTTCATTTCCTTTAGATGTATGCCCAGAAATAGGACTGCTGCATCATATAGTAGACCTTTTTTAATTTTTTGAGGAATCTCCATACCGTTTTCCATAGTGGCTGTGCTGATTTATGTTCCTGCCATACCAACAGTATACAAGGTTTTCCTTTCCTTTTTTTTTTTTTTAAGATTTTATTTATTTGACAGAGAGAGAGATCACAAGTAGGTAGAGAGGCAGGCAGAGAAAGAAGGGGAAGCAGGCTCCCTGCTGAGCAGAGAGCCCAATGCGGGGCTCGATCCCAGGAGCCTGAGATCATGACCTGGGCCGAAGGCAGAGGCTTGAACCCACTGAGCCACCCAGGCACCCCAAGGTTTTCCTTTTCTACACATTTTCTCCAATACTTGTTATTTTTGTCTTTTTGATTACCATCCTTACTAGTGTAAGATGGTATCTCATTGTGGTTTTGATTTGCATTTCTCTGAGTAGAGATGTTGAATACCTTTTCATATACCACTTAACCTTTTGAATTGTGTCTTTTGAGAAGTGTCTATTGAAGTCCTTTGCCCATTTTTAAATTGGGTTATTTGTATTTGAGATTATTGAGTCATATGAATTCCTCATATGTTTTGAATATTGACCCCTTATCAGATATATGGTTTGTAAATATTTTCTCCCATTCCATAGGTTGCTTTTAATTTTGTTGATTGTTTCTTTGCTCTGCAGAAGCTTCTTACTTTGATGCATGCTACTTGTCTATTTTTGTTTTTGTTGTCTATGTTTTGGTGTCATATTTGAAAAATGATTGCTGGGACACCTGGATGGCTCAGTCGGTTAAGTGTCTGCCTTTGACTCAGATCATAATCCCAGGGCCCTGAGATCAATCCCCATACTGGACTCCCTGCTCTGTGGGGAGCCTGCTTCTCCCTCTCTCCCCTGCTCGTACTCTCTCTCTATCTCTCAAATAAATAAATAAAATCTTTAAAAAAAAATGATTTCGAAGGCCAATGTCAAGAAGGTTTTTCCATTTTCTTCTAGGACTTTTACAGGTCTTATATTTAAGTCTTCAATTCATTTCGAGTTAATTTTTGTATATGGTGTGACAAAGGGGCCCAATTTCATTAATTTGCATGTGGATATCCAGTTTCCCCAAGACCATTTGTTGAAAGACCATGTTTTTCCCATTGTGTGTTCCATAGATGTGTGAGTTCTCTATTCTGTTTCATTGGTTTCTATGTCTGTCTTTATGCCTGTAGCATACCGTTTTTTTTTTAAATTAATTTATTTTAACATATAATGTATCATTTGTCTCAGGGGTATAGATCTGTGATTCATCAGTCTTACAATTCACAGCACTCACCATAGCACATACTCTCCTCAGTGTCCATCACCCAGCCACCCTTTCCCTCCCACCCCCCTCCACTCCAGCAACCCTCAGTTTGTTTCCTGAGATTAAGAGTTTCTTATGGTTTGTCTCCCTCTCTGGTTTCATCCTGTTTCATTTTTTCCTCTCTTCCCCTATGATCCTCTGCCTTATTTGTCAAATTCCTTATATCAGTGAGATCATATGATAATTGTCTTTCTCTGATTGATTTATTTCACTTAGCATAATATCCTCTAGTTCCATCCATGTCGTTGCAAATGGCAAGTTTCATTTTTTGATGGCTGCATAATATTCCAGTGTGTGTGTGTGTGTGTCTGTGTGTGTGTGTATCTATATATAGATACATATATATATACATCTATCTATTTATATATAGATAGATACATATTTATAGATACATTATTTATATATAGATAGATACATATATATCTATTTATATATAGATAGATACATATATATATGTATCTATATATATCACATCTTCTTTATCCATTCATCTGTTGATGGACATCTAGGCTCTTTCCATAGTTCGGCTATTGTGAACATTGCTGCTATAAACATTCGGGTACACGTGCCCCTTCAGATCACTACATTTGCATCTTTAGGGTAAATACCCAGTAGTGCAATTTCTGGGTTATAGGATAGCTCTATTTTCAACTTTTTGAGGAACCTCCATACTGTTTTCCAGAGTGACTATACCAGCTTGCATTCCCACCAACAATGTAGGAGTGTTCCCCTTTCTCCGCATCCTCACCAACATCTGTCTTTTCCTGGTTTATTAATTTTAGCCATTCTGACTGGTGTGAGGTATCTCATTGAGGTTTTGATTTGTATTTCCCTGATGCCGAGTGATGTTGAGGACTTTTCATGTGTCTATTGGCCATTTGGATGTCTTCTTTGCAGAAATGTCTGTTCATGTCTTCTGCCCATTTCTTGATTTGATTATTTGTTCTTTGGATGTTGAGTTTGATAAGTTCTTTATAGATTTTGGATACTAGCCCTTTATCTGATATGTCATTTGCAAATATCTTCTCCCATTCTGTCAGCTGTCTTTTCGTTTTGTTGACTGTTCCCCTTGCTGAGCAAAAGCTTTTTATCTTGATGAAGTCCTAGTAGTTCATTTTTGCTCTTGCTTCCCTTGCCTTTGGTAATGTGTCTAGGAAGAAGCTGCTGTGGCTGAGGTTGAAGAGGTTGCTGCCTGTGTTCTCCAGGATTTTGATGGATTCCTGTCTCACATTGAGGTCTTTCACCCATTTTTGAGTCTTTTTTTGTGTGTGGTATAAGGAAATGGTCCAGTTTCATTCTTCTGCATGTGGCTGTCCAATTTTCCCAACACCATTTGTTGAAGAGAGTGTCTTTTTTCCATTGAACATTCTTTCTGCTTTGTTGAAGATTAATTGACCATAGAGTTGAGGGTCCATTTATGGGTTTTTTATTCTGTTCCATTGATCTATGTGTCTGTTTTTGTGCCAGTACCATACTGTCTTGATGATTACATCTTTGTAATAGAACTTGGCATACTGTTTTGATTATTATAGTTTTGTACTATACAGTTGGCCCTTGAGCAACATGGGTTTGAACTGTACAGGTCCACTTATAAGCAGATTTTTTTTCCTTTTTTTTTTAAAGATTTTATTTATTTGACAGGGAGAGAGAGAGCGTGAGCACAAGCATGGGGAGTGGCAGGCAGAGGGAGAGGGAGAAGCAAATTCCCCGCTGAGCAGGAAGCCCGGGATCATGACCTAAGCCAAAGACAGCCACTTAATGGACTAAGCCACCCAGGCGCCCCACAGATTTTTTTTCTTCACTACAGTACTATAAAAGTATTTTCTCTTTTTTATGATTTTCTTAACATTTTCTCTAGCTTTCTTTATTACGAGAATACAGTATATAATACATATTACGGGCAAAGTATGTGTTAATTGACTATGTTATTGGTAAGGCTTTCAGTCAACAGTATGCTACTAACTGTTAAGTTTTGGGAGGAGTCAAAAGTTATACATAGATTTTTGACTGCATGAAGCGTTAGACCCTTAACCCCCACATTATTCAAGGATCAACTATTGTTTGAAGTCAGAAAGTGTGATGCCCCAACGTTGTTCTTCTAGATCCCAGTTGCCTTGATTATTTGGGGTCTTTTGTGGTTCCATCTGAATTTTAATATTGCTTTTTTCTATTTATTTATGTGAAGAAATATCACTGGAAATTTGATAGAGATTGCATGGAATTCGTAGATTGTTTGGGTGGCATAGATATTTTTAACAATATTAATTCTTCCAATTCAAGAATATGGACATTTTTCCATTTATTTGTGTCTTTCTAAATCTCCTTCAACAATGTTTCATGATTTTTTAAAAATACTTTATTTATTTATTTGTCAGAGAGAGAGAGAGAGCACAAGCAGGGAGAACAGCAGGCAGAGGGTGAAGCAGGCTCCTCACTAAGCAAGGAGCCTGATGAGGGACATGATCTGAGCACCCTGGAATCATGACCTATGCCAGAGGCAGAGGCTTAACCAACTGAGCTACCCAGGTGTCCCAATGTTTCATTATATTTAATGTACAATTTTCATCTCTTTGGTTAATTCCTAAGTATTTTATTCCTTTTGTTGCTAATGTGAATGGAATTGTTTTCTTAGTTTCCCTTTCAAATTGTTTGTTGTTAGTACATATTAATGCCACTGACTTTTGCATCCTCCAGCTTTGCTGCATTCATTTATTAGTTCTAAAACAGGGTCTGTGTTTGTGTGTGTGTGCACGTGTGTGTGCATGCACATGCATGTGTAGTGCCTGGGTGTGTAGTTTTTTTTTGTTTTGGTTTTTTTTTTTACATATAAAATCATGTCATATGGAAACGGAAATAATTTTACTTCTCTCCCAATTAGGATGGCTTTTCATCTTTCATTTCATTATTTGGCCTAATTCCTCTGGCTATGATTTCCAGTACTATGTTTAATAGTGAGGAGTGAGAGTGAGGTCATCTTACTTTGCTCTGGATCTTAGCAGAAAAGCTTTCTGTTTATCCCCATTGATTATTATGTTAGCTGTGGGTTTTCATATATGGCCTTTATTGTGTTGAGGTATGTTCCTTATGTATTTATTTTATTGACAGTTTTTATTCTGTGAATTTTGTCAGGTATGTCCTGTGCATAGAGATGGTCATGTATTTTTTGTCTTGCATTCTGTTCACATAGTATATCATATTTATTGATTTGCATACATTGAACCATCTTTGTATTCCAGGGGTAAACCCCACTTGATCATGGTATATAATCATGTTAATGTTTAGTTGAATTCAACATGCTAGTATTTTTGAGAATTTTTTATATCAATGTTCATCAGGGCTATTGGCATATAGTTTTCTTCTGTTATCTTTGTCTTGCTTTGGAATCAGGTGATGCTGGCCTTATGAAATGAGTTTGGGAGTGTTCCCCTTTCTTCTGTTTTTTGAAAGAGTTAAAGAAGTATTGGTACTAGTTTGTCTTGATCTTTTGGGAGGAATTCATCAGTGAAGCTCTCTGGTCATGGCCTTTTCTTTGTGGAAAGATTATTGATCACTTATTCAATTTCCTTGTTTGTTATTTTCCATTCAGGCTTTCTATTTCTCTTTGATTTGGTCTTGGAATTTTTCTAGTAATTTATCTGATTTTCCAAATTATCCAATTTGTTGGTAAATGATTATTCACAGTAGTTCTTTATGATTCTTTTAATTTCTGTATCATCACGGTAATCACACACCAAAAAAACCCTATAGTAAAGTATACAAAAAATGAGAAAGGAATCAAACAAAATTACTATTTAAAAACCATCAAATAACAAAAGAAGACATCAAGAGAGAAAGACAGGAACAACAAAAAACCCCCTGCATAACAGACAAAGCAACTAACAAAATGGCAATTATAAGTCCTTACATGTTAATAATTGCTTTAAGTGTAAATGGAGGGGAGAGAGCAAAAGGATGGCAGAGGAGTAGGGGACTCTATTTCATCCAGTTCCCTGAATTGAGCTGGATATCTACCAGACCATTCTGAAAACCCATGAAATCAGTCTGTGATGTGAGAAGATATATCTGGATCTCTACAAACAGAATATCTCAGGCAGCTGGTCTCGAGGTATGAAGCGAGGAACCGTGATTTTGCGGACAGATATTGGAAGATAAAAGGAAGGGGGGAAGGAGCCTCCAGGATTCTGTGCTACTAGAGCGCAAAAGCCTCCCATGCTGGGGACTGGGCACAGACTTGCAGACCTGTAGTGGCAGGGAAAGGACTTTAGGGCAGCCCCCCAGATTGAAACCTGGAGCTTCAGGGACAAGCATGTGAACTGGGGGTGGCTGGCAGTTTTAGAAGCATAAAGGGCAGAGACATGCCTGGACCTGGAAGTGAGGGCTGGATGTGCTGCTGTGGGGTGCACAGCCCAGGATGCTGTGGTTTTTAGCAGCACAGACAGAAACAGAGACAGTGTGGCCTGGAGAGCTCAGTGAAGAGTAGATTGTGATCACCCTGTTCTGAGAGATGTTTGGATATGGTCACTTCTGCTCTGACTCTTGGAAGAGACACAGAAAACCACCAGGGAAAGCTGCCAGAGAACAAAAGCCCCCCCCCCCAAACCAGTTTTCACTGAGCTGATCCCCTCCTTCCCCCAGAGGGCAGGGCAACTCTGCCCAAACAGGGTTGCCTGAGTAACAGCATGGCTGGGCCCTCCCCCATAAGACAGGCTGAAAGAACAAGAGGCCGACAACCCTAAGGTCCCTATAAAACATCTTGCTTGGGTTGTGGTCAATAATTTGGACTCTGTACATTCCCTCAACCACCCCTCAACAGAATGACTAAGAAGAGGAATGCCCAACACAAGAAAGATTCAGAGATTGTGGCCTCAACTATCTTTACACCTTAAAGAACTGGAGAATCAACAACAAATTAAGCCTAACCCATGCACGAGAAGGGAAATAATTAAGATTAGAGCAGAGATCAATGAATTAGAAACCAGAAATGCAGTAGAACACATCAATGAAACTAGAAGCTGATTCTTTGAAAGAATTAATAAGATCGATAGACCACTGGACAGGCTAACTCAAAAGAAAAGAGAAAGGGCCCAAATTAATAAAATTATGAATGAAAGGGGAGAGATCATGACTAACACCAAGGAAATAGAAACAATTATTAGAAATTATTATCAACAACTATATGCCAATAAGTTAAGCAACCTGGAAGAAATGGATGCATTCCTGGAAACCTATAAACTTCCAAGACTGAAACAGGAAGAAACTGACAACCTGAATAGACCAATAACCAGTAACGAGATTAAAACAGTGATCAAAAACCTCCCAAAAAACAAGAGTCCAGGACCTGATGGATTCCTTGGGGAATTCTACCAAACATTCAAAGAAGAAATAATACCTATTCTCCTGAAGCTGTTTCAAAAAACTAAAATAGAAGGAAAACTTCCAGATTCTATGAGGCCAGCATTACCTTGATCCCAAAACCAGACAAAGACCCCATCAAAAAGGAGAATTTCAGATCAATATCCGTGATAAATATGAATGCCAAAATTCTCACCAAGATCCTAGTACATTAAAAGGATTATTCACCCTCTGCCTGCCACTCTGCCTACTTGTGCTCTCTATCTCTCTGTTAAATAAATAAATAAAATCTTAAAAGAAAAAATCTCAAACAACCTAACTTTATACTTAAAGGAACTAGAAAAAGAACAAAATAAAACCAAAGTTATCAAAATAAATAATAAAAATCAGAGAAGAAATGAAAGAAATAAAGAACAGAAAAGCAATAGAAAATCCAATGAAACTAAGAGTTGTTTCTTTGAAGGAGAAGCAAAATTGAGAAGCACTTAGTGAGGCTAACTGAGAAAAAAGGAGAGAAGACTCAAGTACAATCAGAAATAAAAGAGTAACCATAGTATTCTTTATTAACTTTTCAGACCCCACTAATAAATCCACTAGCTGTCTCTGCAAAAGCCTGGACTTAAGGTCAATTGATACAGTTCCAGCCTATAAACATACATGATAACGAACCCCAGACCCATCTGATTTGTACCAGCTCCTGAAGCATGCCCATAGCCCCTTATCCTTTGTCCTCAGAGAACTTCCTAACTTCAGGGGCTGATTTTACCTTGTTCTGACATTAAGTCTCCACCCCAAAGTGAACATGGGATGTATGTTACTATGTTTGCTCAGTGCACATGTTCCATCTTTCCTCACAAATAGTTACATTTCCTTGTGCTTTTCATCAATATGTATGTAATCTCAACCCCTGTGATTTCCAAAAAAAAAATTGTTCTCTTCCCCTTTAGGGAGGCAGATTTGAGGCTTGTACTATCACGTCTTTGTTTGGCTGCCTCTTAATAAACCCTTTCCTTGTTGCAAACCTGATGTCTCAGTGTTTGGCTTTGCTGTGCATCAGCAGACAGAATGGGGCCTAGTTATAAATATAAATTTCTTGAGTAATAAGATATGGGAAAATAAACTGGTTCTCCTCTCACTTTCCAGCTACTCCTCTCCCATCTTAACCAGCCACCTCCAGTTCTGACTCCTTTCAGAAGATCTGGTTTCTTTGTTGCTCTGTGGATGTTCTAGGGAAAGAAAATATAATCATGTACCTAATGAACCGATAACCAATCTAAGTTGAAAAAAAGATATCCTTTTGTCTGTTAACGTAATAAACCAATAAAACAATCCAACAAAAGCTTGGGTATTACCAGACACTCAGGTAAATATGTGTAAGTGTATATATAATTCACTGAATCAACTGGGTGTTTGGCATCATGAAGAAATAGTGATGGGATAGCAATAAAATTCAGTCGTTTAAATTGTAAATGTGAGTATGCCTTTGTTTTTTAATATATGCTTCAAATGCATGTAGTTGTTTTATTTTATTTTATTTTTTAAAATTTTATTTATTTATTTGAGGGAGAGAGAGAGAATGAGACAAAGAGAGCATGAGAGGGGAGAGGTCAGAGGGAGAAGCAGACTCCCCGCTGAGCAGGGAGCCCGATGTGGGACTCAATCCCGGGATTCCAGGATCATGACCTGAGCCGAAGGCAGTTGCTTAACCAACTGAGCCACCCAGGCACCCCATCAAATGCATATAGTTGTTTTAGAAATAGCATATAAAGCTCAGAGTTAAAGCACATGGATGGTATGCTATGCTTATAAAAGTGTGAAATCATTACAAAAGAATAAGCAATTCAAGTTTTTCTTATGAGAAGATAGATACAAATAATAGTTCTGCAAATCAAATTAACAGTTTCACCAATATATGGCACAAGCAATTTTCATCTTCTTTGATATATCATATCCCTCAACTCTCCAGATATACACAAATATGTGCACATACACACATACACACACACACACGGGTGGGGTGGTAGAGAGAGAATAGAATGTCTTATGATTTTAAAAATAACGGACATGAGAAAAAGTTTTTATTTTCTTTTCCTTTTTAGCAGTTATGGTTAATAAACATTCTCCGAAGTTAACATAATAGATTTTGCAGAAGTTTTAAACCAATGATGCTATGCTAAATTTTATGCCTCTAAGAGATGACATTGAACCTATGTCTTGATATTGATGGTCTCTGATTTGCCATCTGTAAAAAAAAATCACATATTTAATAGCATCTGGATCATTCTATGGCTCTATCCATTACATTACCATAGAAACCATCTTAAAGAAATGGTATTCAAAAGATGCTTGTGACCTCTGGGGAGATTCATGCCTATGTATCAGAATCCCAGTGGGGAATTTACAATATCCTGGGGTTTAGAGACAGCTAAGATTTTCCTGGGACTCCCTAAAATCTTATCATTGTACATTTCATTACCTTTGTAAAGATAAATTTTCAATGGGCCAAGGAAATCTAACATATATTTTAACATGCTCCGTATCTTTATCATATCTGTATATTTTGTTAAACAACATATTGGATTCCAGAAAATATCTCTTAAAGAGATAGCAAAGATGTTTCCTAGGGAGAAAATAAAATCTGAACATTGAAAGCAGTGAAATAAGAAAAAAATATGATAAGGCAGAAGGTTAGTTATTTGTTTTGCTGAAAAATAAATTCCTAGGTCAAAAAATGTTGCATAGGATATTATAGGGTTTGATATAGAATTGAGTGAAGATTGGCAAGCTGAGAAAAGACTCAAATTCATATGAAGTGTCTATTCCAGTGAGGACAAATTGCTATCTCATTTATGAAAAAAAAGGGTCTTGTATAATTAATATTTCACTACCTGGCTGACTGATCCCTTTAGCGTTTGTTACTTATCAGAAAATCAGGGTCAGACACAACCACTGGAAAACTGAATATTCAACCCTACTGGTAGGCACGTCAGTCTCGGAGAGGAGGAATCCATGTTGTTGAGCCAAAGCATAACATCTGTTCTTACCAACATGTACTCCTTGCTAATAAGCTTAATGAACAATCATTGAGTTGGCTGCACAATGAGACACATTAACATCCACAGGGCAGATTATCATATCCACTTGGTTATGAGAGCTTCATCTGCAGTGGAAACATTCTTAGCAAATACCCACACTGGCTAAAAATACTCTTATATTTAAGAGCCATTCTATTTACGTAACCTGTCCTCAAGCACCCTTGTTTCCTCTAATTTTGTTCATTCTAAGTTCTTGATCATTTACCAAACTATTAGTCATTTCTAGGAATCAATGAATCACAAGAACAATTGGGTTGGAATTTCTGCTTACTGTGAATATTTCCTTTCTCCAGCGTCCTTCAGGGTCACACGAATGGGATTGTTTCTGCACGGAAATCTATTTCCCTCAAGTGTCATTGTGTACTGCTAGAAATCTGTAAAACAGGCTGAAATATTTTCTTGCGAGGCATCTAGTTACAGGGAATACTATGAGATTGAGCCAAGGGTTGAGGTAGGTATGGCAGTGGGAGTGTAGGCACAGCATGTGTAGCAGAAACTTGCTTTTAGAAGTTAGTTGTGCACCTACCTGCACTCAGTCTCCTATATGTGAAATCCCCTCCGTATGCTGCTGTTGACACCGTTTTATGATTGATCAGATAATAGCCAATCCACCAAAGGCTGCTCAGACTTACGATTGCCTTTACTCCTGGAGTTAGGCATTCAGTTTTTATTGGAGTTCAGATGCAAGGCAAAGCTGTCTCTCAAGAGGAAAGTATTTACTTCCAAACTTTAGAGACATCTGCTATAAATTTCCTACTGAGGTTTTTAAGAGTCATTAATTTCAGTTTCACAATCTGCCATAGATATTTCAAGAACATTACATTTGTGGTTTAGTCATACCAGTCATACCAGAGAGCCTTCTTGCATTAGGATCCAGTCAAACTGGCAGCCTTTGGGTCATTCAGTAAATGGGTTGCGACAGGACATCTAAATGTATTTTTTGTAACCTTGAAAATCCAAAAGGTTTTACCAAATGTTATGTCTCCTACTTTGAGTTAGAGTGTGCAAGGCAAATGCTTTCTGGAGGGTTTATCTAAAACTTTAATTAAACCACCTCACATTTTCTCAATCCACTTTCGTTCCTGATACTGCTCTGGAAACCAGTTGCAGAGAGCTCTCCCTTACCTCAGTTGCATTGCCTAGACCTTGAATCTTAATCCTGGACTCTTCTGATGCATTAGCCTGGGAAACCTGCAGAAATTCACTTGGCATAAATATGCATGTGCACTGTGGAAGTGCAAAGGAATTAATGTCCCATGGGTAGCTTATAACTAATTAGGGCTACGCGATGCTAGATTACATGCTTAAGCAGACAATTTTGAGGCATATTTTATAGCTCCACGGAAAGTCTAAAAGTACTATATATTTCTTATTTCCTGTCCTGGGGCAACTCTAATAATGTGGTATGGGACCCTGTGGAAATCTCTTCAGATTTTGTGCATTTACGATTTAGAATTACAAACTGACCAATGGAAGATGGAGCTGATGAAGAAATCATTCTCTTGCTTCCCTTAGGTGGACAGTTCTGAGGTACATTGTCCATAACTCAAAGGCCCAGGTGGTATTGACAGAGTCAATAAATTGGCTCTCCTTTCCTGTTTTACTCTCTTTTGTCTCTCACTTCTGTTTCCTGAATCACTTCCCAAGCTACTTGCATGTACCATGCTCTCCATTTTGGATAGCAGGGGCTAAGAAATAGGGGATCTTCCAATTGTCTTGGGCTTCTGGACTTTTAGCTTTACTTAAGTTACTAGTGCCATTTATTTTCTGTTTCCTTACATGTGGCTTACAAAGGCATCTAGAGTTCCATTTTTCATTTTACAGTTTTATCTGAGCATGATATCCTCACTTAAGTAGACTCAGGATGATGCCATGGAGATGGCGAGATAATTGAGGTTCCTATGTGCTAAATTGTGGTTCAGTTATGATAAGCTGAAAGAGCCCTGCTTCAGGATGCTAGATTTGTGCAGCTGTCCATGTGAAAGCAAATAACTTCTGGGGTTTTCTGATAATTGGGATAGAAGTGAAATTTTGAAAAAAGCAGATCAATAAATACATAACAGATATTTGGAGCTATGGTGATGCTCCAGGAAAGAGTCTCCATCTGGAACAGCAGCTGCAATTAGATTCACCACCTGATTAAGCTTATGATTATCAAGTACAATCTCCAAGAATGTTCTGTCTGCATAGGCTAGTCAAGTTAAATGTTGATATGTTAGGAACCGTCACTCCTGCTTTTTTCAGTCTTTGGTGGTGATTCCCCCAAAGATCTGATGTTGTTTTTTGGTTCATTATTTTGGTCAGAGGGAAAGCTCAAGAGGTTTTTCTTAGCTAGCTCTACCATAATAGCCTTTGTTTCATTAGCAAATGCCAGTTCCTAACTTCATCTGTTTATACTACATTCTCAGAAATTAGGGTTATAACACAAGATGGGCCTGGGATCCCATTGGTCCCATATGAGATAGAACTTGATCAATCTTCATTTTCCACCTGAAGCAGGAAGATTTGTTCTCTGAATATCCATTTAAGCCAGATTCAGCCATGCTGGTTTCTGCTAGAGGCTGGACATACTGTATTCAAATTCCTAGCCTTTCTGCAGCTAAGACTATGTGATACAGTCTGGCTAATGAGAATCAGAAGTAAATGAACAAGACTTGACTTCCTGAAAAAATCTGAAAAACTCTTTTTTTTTTTTT
>CM052886.1:71969248-72017372 GCA_028534135.1 Potos flavus
AGTTCATTTTCGCTTTTATTTCCTTTGCCTTTAGAGACATGTCCTGAAAGAAGTTGCTGTGGCTGATGTTGAAGAGGGTACTGCCTATGTTCTCCTCTAAGATTTTGATAGATTCCTGCCTCACATTGAGGTCTTTTATCCATTTCGAAACTCTTAAGAAAATATTTGACCTTATCTTTTGCCCTCTTTTCCTCTTCTCCTCTAAGTGTAGATGCAATGCCTAGAAGTACAGCACTCTGATCTGCTGTCTTGTCCTTACATTAAAAAAACATAAGAAAATGCCTCTTATGTGTCATTTCACCAGTTTGGTAGGGTTTTCCCTACTTACGATTCTCATAACTGAACAGATAGATGACATAACTCATTTCAGTCCCTACTTTGAGCAGTAATTATTGAGTCCAAGCACCTTGGAATAATATGGGTATTTCCTTCTTCCCATTTCACAGTTACTTTACTATCAGGACAGAAGTTACATCTGAAAACATTAGGAGAAAAATTTACCTTATAGACTATGCTACTATTACAAGTCTTTCTCTTACTATATTGAAGGGACTCTCAGTCTTGAACTGGCCTGGATCTAGCATTAACAAGAAGCTGTGACTCTATTGTTATGGTATTAATGTTACATCTCTGTTATTAGATTTAGAATGTATTTGCTTATGTAAAGTACCTAGACCTTGATTGGATCTGTATTTATTTGGACCTATAAATTTTATGCTTAGTAATAATTTCAATAATCTCTATAATCATTCTATTATCACTCTGTGGTGTTTGCTATGTGTTACAGTAAGCATGCCCACTTCTGGTCTGCTGGTTAAATAGCACAACTTGACCTCTGCCAGTACAGAATTCCTTCATTCTTTTCAAAATTAAGGAGTCCATTTTAATATCAGTAACTTCTACCAGTATACTTGTCTTCCAAAAATTACCTATTACAATACTTATCAAAGAGTTAGAAACCTTCTAGATCTGGTGTCTTTTTTGGTATTATAGTGAAAAAGTATCTTCTGGATTATTACCGGTATGAATTTCAGCATAAATTAGTACTCCTATTTTCAAAATGACAGTATATTTGACATAATAAATTTACATAACTTTTTTCTTCCATCGACCTTTAGATTCCTTTATCTTTAGTTTAAAAAGGAATTGATTGCCTGTCAGACCTGCTTAATCTAGTCCACTATGAAGTATATATTTCAGTAAAACAATTAAGCAAGTTAAAACTACTTCCATGTATTTAGCTAGCATATTGAGTCTAAACTTTCTGGTAAATACATTTATATCAGTAAATTCAGTCAGATATAACAATGTTTCTCTCCCTCTGTTGAGCACCCTTGGAATCCATTCTAACACATTTTCTCCAAGTCTTAACTCATATCAATTAGCAACATATTGAATTTTGCTTGGTGCCCAAATCTTTTCATCCCAGAGTCTATAATCAAGGATAACCTGCAAGGAGGCATG
This sequence comes from Potos flavus, assembly GCA_028534135.1. Taxonomy (NCBI): domain Eukaryota; kingdom Metazoa; phylum Chordata; class Mammalia; order Carnivora; family Procyonidae; genus Potos; species Potos flavus. Next base: position 71,970,713 of record CM052886.1, read on the forward strand.
GAGAATACTGGATTGCTCTTGTGGGGCAGAACTTGTTAATTGTATACCATCATGTTCAGATTCATTCTCCTTCTTCACATTAATCTCAGAATGCACTTTTGAGATGAACAACCATGTGACCTAAGTAAAATAGCACAATTCCCAACCTCCCTTTGCACCTGGGCTTGTCATATGATCAAGTCCTGCCAATGAGAGACATAAAGAATGGTCTTTCTAGGAAGGTCCTGAAAGAAAGAAGGGTTCACTCTTCATCATCCTTCTTCCTCTCCTGCTGACTAGAATTAGATAGGACAATGTGACAGTACACTACAGGTGGGGCACAGAAAGGTAGCTAGAGCCTAGGATGCTAGCCTGGGACCTGAAGGACATATCCAAATTCTGAATTACCTATTTCTGGACTACTTTTAAATGAAAGGGAAAACAATTCTATTTTGTTTTAAACCACTGTTAATATTTTTCCTGATAATGTGGCTAGACTTAATCCTGTTCCACTTTTCAAGGTAAATGTTTTGGTAGGACAGTTAAAAATTCTTCAAGAAAGACTGGAACAACTACATTTGCCAGGAGGCCAGGAGGTAGTTCTGCTGGCAAGGGAGGCTCAGTGAGACTGCAGGTTGCCTACTACTCAAAGCTAATGCTATTCAATTGGAATGTTATGGACATCTTAAATGAGAAAATTCTTCTCTGTGCAGGGTTTTCCCACATTTTTTTGTTTTGTTTTGTTTTCCCACATTTTTTAGGGCATTTAAAAATCACTGTACCTAAGCGATAAGTATCAGTAGCATCCCAAGTAAAAGTACCTCCACATGCTTACGGAAGCCTTTGAGCTGTAACACTTCCAGTTGAAAACCACTGTTTCAAACCATGTATATCTTTCCATGAGTCCTAATTCCAATTCTTGGTGTCCTATTCATTTTTAACATTTACATAAGAGATTTGGCAAAGCTGCAGTTCAGCTGATGCTGTAAATTGTCAAGCCATAGGATTGTATGTTAACTTTTTTTTTTTTTTTTGCACTTTCAGCCCTGTGGCTGCAAATGATAAGAAATTCATTTAGCACAGTCGCTAAAAATCCCTGATATTCTGACTCTGCCCTGAATAAAAATTTAGAACTTTGAATTTTATTTTTGTAGTATTCTAGGTGCAATTAGAAGCCATTGGTCCATCTCATAGTCTTCATGCTCATTATATTATCTTATAGAAATGGACACTGGGTTCTTCAAAGTCTTGCCATCAATGGAAACTTAATACAAGGTGACCATAGTCGATAAGAAATGAATTATTTGTTGGAGCAGAGTCTGTTACAAATTTACAATATAAATTACAATCTTACTACCTCAGAACCAACCAAACCAGAAAAGTAACCCCAGATTTATTCCTTTAAAGTATCAGTTGTCTGCACCTAAAACTAGTATCCATTTCCGAATCCATCAGTGTTCTTAGTGTTGCAACAAATAGAATTCACTCAAGATTGTTTTCAATAAAAAGCAACTCAAATCAATCTCAGAGACTATGGAGAGAGGAACAATTCCCCAATTATACCACAGGGGTTGCTCCAGCAAAGAAACCACCATGGAAGCAGCTCAGCACAGCACAGATACAGCCCACTGATGCTGGAGACAAAATGCCAGCTCTACACTATCACCATTCCCAGTAATAGCTTCCACCAGGTACCCACTTTCAACTGACTCCTTTTTTTTTTTAAGATTTTATTTATTTATTTAACAGAGAGAGAGATCACAAGTAGGCAGAGAGGCAGGCAGAGAGAAAGGGGGAAGCAGGCTTCCCGCTGAGCAGAGAGCCCGATCCCAGGACCGAGCCCATCCCAGGACCCCGAAATCATGACCTGAGCTGAAGGCAGAGGCTTAACCCACTGAGCCACCCAGGTGCCCCATCAACTGACTCCTTCCGAGTTGAGATCTTAAATAGGTGTCTAATAAGATGATTGCTACATCATATCCTTCTTTCAAGCTTGTGTTTGGGGTGGTTTTGTCAGGCCTTTATCATTCATCATCTTCATAATCTTTGCTAGTTGGACAGTGATACTCTTTACTTTTATGTTTTAACAGCTCTATCATCTTTTTAAAAATAGGTAATACCTTGATTATTATGTAAGTTGAAAAATTTTCATTATCAATGTCTCATTCATATAATTTCTTTGTGGGTTTTTATGCTTTTCTACTGCCACAAAAATAGACACATAGATCAATGGAACAGAATAGAAAGCCCAGAAATAAACCCATAACTACATGGTCAATTAGTCTCCAACAAAGCAGGAAAGAATACCGATGGGAAAAAGACAGTCTCTTCGACAAAGAGTGTTGGAAAAACTAGACAGCAACATGCAAAAGAATGAAACTAGACCATGTCATTACATCATACACAAAAATAAATTCAAAATGGATGAAAGACTAAGTGTAAGATATGAAACCATCAAAATCCTAGAGGAGAACACAGGCAGAAAAAGAAAGAAAGAAAGGAAAGAAAGGAAAGAAAGGAAGAAAGAAAAAAGAAAGAAAGAAAGAAAGAAAGAAAGAAAGAAAGAAAGAAAGAAAGAAAGAAGAAAGAGAGGAAAGAAAGAAAGAAGAAAGAAAGAAAGAAAGAAAGAAAGAAAGAAAGAAAGAAAGAAAGAAAGAAAAGAAGGAAAGAAAGAAGGAAAGAAGGAAGGAAAGAAGGAAAGGAAAGAAGGAAAGGAAAGAAGGAAAGGAAAGAAGGAAAGAAGGAAAGAAAGAAAGGAAGAAAGGAAGAAAGGAAGAAAGGAAGAAAGGAAGAAAGAAAGAAAGAAAGAAAGAAAGAAAGAAAGAAAGAAAGAAAGAAAGAAAAAAGAAAGAAAGAAAAGAACATGGGTAGTAACCTCTTTGACATCGGTCATAGCATTTTTTCTTTTCCTAGATATGTCTCCTGAGGCAAGAGAAAGAAAAGCAAAAAAAGCTTCTGCACAGTGAAGGAAATAAGCATATATCCCATATCTCCTATAGAATGAGAGAAGATATTTGTAAATAACATATCTGATCAAGGGTTAATATCTAAAATATAAAAAGAACTTATCAAACTTAATACCTAAAAAACCAAATAATCTAGTTAAGAACTGGACAGAAGACATGAATAGACATTCTTTTCAAGGAAGACATCTAGATGGCCAACAGACACATGAAAAGATGCTCAACATCATTCACTATCAGGGAAATACAAGTCAAAACTACAATGATATATCACCTCATACCTATCAGAATGGCTAAAATTAACAACACAAGAAACCAGAGGTGTTGGCAAGGATGTAGAGAAAAAGAAATACTCATGCACTGTTGGGAATGCAAACTGGTGCAGCCACTCTGGAAAACAGTGTGGAGGTTCCTCAAAAAGTTAAAAATAGATACCGTGATCCAGCAATAACACCAGTGGGTATTTACCCAAAGAATACAAAAACACTAATTCAAAGGGATACTTGCACCCCTATGTTTTATAGCAGCATTATTTACAATAGCCAAGATATGGAAGCAGCCCATATCCTTTGATTGTTAAATGAATAAAGAAGATGTGGTACATATAAATACAATGGGATATTATTTCAGCCATAAAAAAGAAATCTTGCTGTTTGTAATAACATGGATGGAGCTAGAGAGTATAATGCCAAGTGAAATGAGTCAGTCAAAGACAAATACTATATGATTTCACTCATATTTGGAATCTAAGATACAAAACAAAGGAACAAAGGGAAAGAGAGAGAGAGAGAGATCAAGAAACAGACCCTCAATTATAAAGAACAAACTGATGGTTACCAGAGGGGAGGAGCATGGGAGGATGGGTAAATAGGTGATGGAAATTAAGGAGTGCACTTGTCCTGATGAGCCCATGGTAATGCGTGGAGGTATTGAAATTTTTAATCAATATGTTCATGTAATAAATTAAAGTGATATATTTTATTCTATTAAATAATCACTTTTTTCAAGGCCCATATTATTGTTATGGATATGCTCTTTAATGTGCTCTTGAATTTTATTTCTTAAGAATTTAGAATTCTTGAGGCACCTGGGTGGCTCAGGTTGAGCATCTGACTCTTAGTTTTGGCTCAGGTCATGATCTCAGGATCATGAGTTTGAGCCCCATATAGTGCTCTGTGCTCAGTTGGGAGTCTCCTTGGGATTCTCTCTCTCCCTCTCCCTTGGCTCCTCCCCCTGTTCGCTCTTTCTCCTCAAATAAATAAATAAATATTTTTTAAAAATTTAAAAACAACAAAAAAAGAATTTAGAATTCTTGTGTTAAAGTCTAAAATGAACTTGGTCTCTGGAGTTGCTTGGTATGCTGTTTTTACCCTGCTTTGATAACAGGGATCTGTTTCTTTGTAACTTAACTTGGGTGCCTTCCATCTCTTTCAGGCTCTGGAGCAGTTAATGATTTATTTATTACACATTTTATCAATTCTAAGGGTGTGTGATTCAGACATCTTTTGTAACGATAATTTTTTGCACATTTTTCATTTTTTACCCATTATTACTATTGTCAATTTTGATAATGGAATTTTTAAGAGACAAACAAAGTAAGAATTTAAGCATTTATTAGTAGAGAGGAATAATTCTCAAATTTTAACGTGAATAAAATTTACTTGATAGAAATTAGATTCCTGGCTCATTCTCTAAACATTCTGATCCAGTAACTCTGATAGGCCTAAACATCTGCATCTCCAACTAACATTCCAGAAGTCCTAAACTGCAGAGTTAAGAACCATGCCTTTAGAAATACTGGCATAAATTTCACCTCATATGCTCTTTTGAATGCTATCTCCTTATATTGCTAATTTTATCATTTATCTCATTCCTAATTTTGTTTTCTTGGGTTTCTCATTTATTTAGAATTGGCAGTGGTTATCATTCAATTTTTAAAAGTACAATCTCTTGTATTTATTTTTTTATTTGTACTCTGTCTCTATAATCTACTGATTTCCTCTGGGATTTTTATTATTTCCTCTTTTATTTAAATTTGTCTTATTTTTCTCAGTTATTGAGTTGCATATTCAGTTAACTTTTTATTTCTGTTTAAAATAAAAATACTAAAGGTCCTCATTTTGAGTATGCTGCTTTCATCTCCCATGAGATCTAACATAGTATCCTAATTTTAGTTATTTTGTAAAAGTCTGGAGTCATAATTTTGTGTTTTATTTAGTATAGTAGCATTTAAGATATTTTATTTCTAAACTTTTTTTTAAAGATTTTATTTATTTATTTGACACAGAGAGAGAGAGTGAGAGAGGGAACATAAGCAGGGAGAGTGGGAGAGGTAAAAGCAGGCTTCCTGCTCGGCAGGAAGCCTGATGCGGGGCTTGATCCCAGGGTCCTGGGATCATGACCTGAGCTGAGCCGAAGGCAGATGCTTAAAGACTGAGCCACCCAGGCATCACTTTATTTCTAAACTTTAACGGCTATTTGCTTAACCCTCTGCAATTGGTTTCTTGTTTATTGCATCATGGGGATATATTATCATTCATGTGGTTTTTTTGTTTGTTTTTTTAGAGAAAGAGAGAGTGTGTGCAGGGTGAGGAGGGGCATAAGGAGAGGGAAAGAGAGAATCTTAAATAGGCTTCACACCCAGCGAGGAACTAGACTCAGGGCTTGATCCCAAGAACCTGAGATCATGACCTGAGCTGAAATCAGGAGTCAGACACTTAACCAACTGAGCTACCCCGGATAAAAAATATCATGTGATATTTTTTAGAAAGTTACTAATGTTGCTCCAGTGGCCTAATGTGCCACTCACTCTTTTTAGATTGTGGCTACTTGAAAAGTTTTAGTTTTGTAGAATACAAATTTCCAAGTTTACTCTATTTTTTTCTAAGTTTATCATATTATTTATTTTTTATATCTTTATTATATGCATATTATGCTACAGGCTTATTAAGGGATAGTTAAATTTCTCACTATTTCTATTAATATCTTTTGCTTTCTAAGAGTTTTTATCGTACATAATTTGATGCATTTTTATTAGATATGTAAAGTTCCTTAAATGTTATATGATGAATTCTACCTTTGTATTGTATACAATTGCTCTAAAATCTATTCAACTGTTTAACTTATTTTTTTCTTGAATTCTACTTTTTCTAAAATAGTATTCCTACTTTTGCTTTCTTTATGTTGAAATGCATTTGATAAATCTTTGTCCATCATTTCATTTTTACCATTTATTTTATTGTAGTTCTGTCTCTTATAAGCAAGGGTGTTTGTTTGTTTTTTCAGTGTTCCAAGATTCATTGTTCATACACCACACCGAGTGCTCCATGCAATATGTGCCCTCCTCAATACCCACCACCAGGCTCACCCAATCCCCCACCCCCCTCCCCTCCAAAACCCTCAGTTTGTTTCTCAGAGACCACAGTCTCTCATGTTTTATCTAAGCAAGGGTGTTATAAATAGAACTTAGTTTATTAAAACTATCATACCTTAGTTTATTTTTAAAATGTCTTAACCTATATTATTTTAATTAAATTATTTTTTATTTACTTCATTATGTAGAATAAAAGTTGGTAGACCTTTATGCTCCTATTCCCTTCTGATTTTTTATAATATATAATTTTAAAATTTTAAAATTAATTTTATAATATAAAATTTTAAAATTTTAAAAATTCCCAAATTACCACTATTAAATCATTATTTTTATATTGCAGTGGGCATGTATTATCTTCTGAAGCACTGCTCACCTATTTAAGGGCAACCTCTTATTTTTGGCAACTGCTTCTTTCTGCACTTGAACCATGTCTTCCTGAGCGAGATGCCATTTATGGAGCTTTGTCTAGGTGGCAGGAATTGATTTGTGCAGCAATTGGTTCCAGACCAAAGCTAGGCTAACCTGAGCCTTCCCTCAGAAAATGGGCTAGAACTGTGTCAGAAGATACTGTTAAATCATCTGGTGGCAAAAATGTGAATCATAAACTATGGGAAGTGCAAAGCCTTCTGTTTCCAGACCTTGGATCTACCTTTGGGATGATGTCAGTCTAAAAGAAGAAACATGAAAAGCAAAGAGAATCAGAGACAGAGATGGAAACGTGGTCTTGGTGTTTGAATCTCAAGCTCCTTCCCAAGCACCAGCTGTTTCTCTGACTTCCCTGTGGTTGTGTTGGCCATGTAGTCAAGTCCCTAGACTGACCAGGGAAAGATGGCTTCTGATTGGGGCCAGCAGAAGTTGAATAGCCCTCTAAATTCTTAAGAAACAAAACAAACAAAAAAAAAAACCACACACAAAAAAAGAAAGCTAACCTGTTGGTTAAAAGCTTATATGGCTATACCCACTAATAAGAGGCAAAATAAAAAGATATATTCCACTTTCCATTAAATAAGCACAGTTTTCTGTTTCTAATAACATAGGGCACTTTGGCCAAAAGTAGGTTTGTTCCATTGGCTGCATAGAGGAAATGTTTTCTAGGTTCTTGAGAAGTAGTTTTCTTGTTGCCTTCTTTTGATTTTTACCTTTTTATATATGTAGCATATATTAAAGCTAGTTTGAAAGAGGGCATTATAAGCCAGATATTACCACATACATTCTTTTCATCTAGAGACCATTTGTTTGTTCATATATTTGTTTTAGCCCACAATCTTCTTCTCCCATTTGCCCTGTATAGTTAGACAAAGGGTATGCAATTTAATTACTTCTCCACTCATTGCATTGTGTAAAGAATCATTCTAGTGAATTTTCATCATTTTAATTCTTTTTTTTTTTTAAGATTTTATTTATTTATTTGACAGAGAGAGAGGGATCACAAGTAGACAGAGAGGCAGGCAGAGGTGGGCAGGAAGCAGGCTCTCTGCTGAGCAGAGAGCCCGATGCGGGGCTTGATCCCAGGACCCTGAGATCATGACCTGAGCTGAAGGCAGAGGCTTTAACCCACTGAGTCACCCAGGCACCCCTCATCATTTTACTTCTTAAAAAGCTGATAGATTGAAGAGGTTTCATTTGTATTTGAAAACAGAGAAATTTGATTATGTGAAAAAATTTGTCCATCTCTTAATTGTATTGAAAACATTTCTGAAAATAAGCCAGAGCATCTCTGACCTTAAAGAAATCCTACTAGAAGTGCCAGGGTACTTTTATTTGAAAGGTGACCTTTTCCAAAGTTAAGCCATTGTAGTTCATCACCTTTTGACTTAAATGATTCAGCTTCACTAATTAGAGCAAAGTTTCACACATGTCATTTAAATTCAGAGAACTGTGCCATATTTTGAAAGACCTGAAGCACTGATTGATATAGATCTGAGTTCTATTATTAACTGCTTTTATAATAGCTGTAGCTTATTAAGAAAAACAAAGAATAAGGAAAAATTGTAGCCACTTCATTGCAGTGTAGTAAATAAGGAGTACTATCTCTAAGAAAAACTATCTCTAAGAACAAGAGGTGACAAGTTATTTGGGCAACTTTGACAATTAATTTCGAGAATTATGCAGTTCTTACACTGCTGTAAGTCTGATATCTTAGTAAAGTATTAGAGAAAATTCATATATATGTAATTATTGCTTATTTTTCTGTGAGTCTGAAAAGCAAAGATATAAGTTATAGAAAGGTTAAATTATAAGTCCACTATGATTGTTAAAACCTGGTTGGGAAAATAGTTTCTTTTACCATTTTAGCTCTCTTGCAGTTATTCTGAGCTGAGTGACCTTAACTTGTTTACTCATTTAGTGTTTGAATTTGAAAGGGAAGAAATATATTTTTTCACTAATTTCTAATTGAAAGTTAGGTTGTTTTCTTTATAATTGAGAAAACATATTTTGATAATATTAGCAGTAGCTGTGATTTTGTTACCAATTGAAATTATATTTTTCTGTAACATAAAACTGAAAATACTGTTATAACTACTTCAAAATTATACTAGACTACCCACTAGATCTTACAATATTATGGATTAATAATGCAGCACATATATTACTATACTAAATTTATTTTCTAATGTTTTAATGCCTGCATCTCAAAATAACTAGCTTTACTTATAATTCTATGCATTTCATGCATCTAAAACATTATAAAAAGTGATCCAAGAACAACAACAAAATGTTAAAAAGCAAAGGTTGCAAACTCATGAAAAATTTAAAAAATGAAGGAAGAAAACAATAAGATCATGTAATATTTTCCAGGACCTTTTTCATCAGTTTTAGAGTATTTCATAAAAAGGGGACTAAATTAAGGTTTTAAAAAGAAAAACATATTTTGAGGGTAAACACATTTTCTGGCTTGCCTGGGATAATCTTAGGGTGATTAATAAAGCATTCCTTTTCACTCTCAAAAGTGTCTTGGGTTGATAATAAATAATGGTATCCTACATATTATGCATTTTAAACACAAGGGAGAAGGGTTAGCATTGATTTAATTTGGAAGATTAAAAATAAAGTGCCGGTTTTTCTTTAATTTTCTTCTTTTCCAGGTTCTACACTTTTTTCTTTTTCTTTTCTTTTCTTTTTTTCTTAAAGAGAGAGAGAGGGGGCTCAACCAGGGGAAGGGAGGTGCAGAGGGAGAGGGAGAGAGAGAGAATCCTTACCAGGCTTTCACACCTACCACAGAGCCCCATATGGGGCTGGATCTCCCGACCCTGAGATCATGACCTGAGCCAAAGCCAAGAGTGTGACTCATAACCCACCAAGCCATCCAAGCACCTCAGGTTCTTATATTTTTTAAATGCAAAGAGAAAACCAAATGGAAAACTCTGAAGATCTATCACATTTGACATTCAAAATAGGAAGCATGGTGCAATCTCAGTAAACTTCTATGTTAAAAGCTCTCTAAAATAGAGTAAGAATACAATAGTCCTACCGTATCTGTATCCTTGGTTTCGCCTCCTGCGGCTTCTGTTTCCTGCTAATTTCAGATTCCCTCAGGTTTCAGTTTCCCGCGTTTTCATTTTCCATGTTTCAATTTCCCGCCGTTCAGTTTCCCGCGTTTCAGTTTCCCGCGGTTCAGTTTCCCGCGTTTCAATTTTCCATGTTTCAGTTTCCCGCGGTTCAGTTTCCCGCGGTTCAGTTTCCCGCGGTTCATTTTCCCTGAGGTTCAGTTTCCCGCGGTTCAGTCCCCCACCTCAACCGGAGGTCCAGAAGTGCAGGATTTTCCTCCTGAGCTACTGTCAGAAGGTCAACAGTAGACCAACGCTGGCTCAGTCACAATGTCTGTATCATTTACCTCACTGCATCTCATCACGTAGGCATTTTATCGTCCACATCATAACAAGAAGGGTAAGTACACTATAATAAGATATTTTGAGAGAGACCACATTCATGTAATCTTCATTCCAATATATTGTCATAATTGTTCTATTTTATTAGTTTTTACTGCAATCTTTACTGTGCCTAATTTATAAATTAAATTTTATCATATGTATGTATGCAGAGGAAAAAGAAAAAAATATATAGGATTCAATATTGTCTGTGGTTTCAGGCATCCACTGCAGTCTCGGAATGCACTTCCCAGGGCTGAGGGGTGGTGACTACTGTATTCACTGATTTCGTCTGTCCTGCTGCATCTGTAGTTTAAAATAATCCACACAACAGCCATAATCTAAAATCTAGAATAATCATAAAATGGCCATACGGATAGGTTATAATCTGTTGTTCACATTGGGGTATTACTCAAATATCTGAGAAGCAAGCAGACACTGACTCCCCAGCATAGATTTACCAGGAATGGCCAGCACTCCTTGTACTGAAGGAGGAAAGATTACTTCAGACTTCGCTGTGAAAGAGAGGAGAAGGCAAGGGGGTCAATGCTCGAAGACAAAGACCCTTTGCTCTTCTTTCCTCCTGTTTTTATTGGTCCTTCAGGATAATCACAAATCCTTATCACTGTTTCTCCAGCAAGTGAGGTGTGACAAGGGGTCTTACAGGAACTAGGAGGATCTGTTTACAGGAAAGATACGATATGCTAATCTGTGTGTTCTGATTGCCTAGGGGAAATGCATACATCTCTTAGATTGCAGGGCGGCTGTTTGGGCTAAGAAAGCTTCAGGGAAGGCAATGCCCCGCGGCATTCCAACAGCCAAGCAGTCACGCAGGTCTCAGCATTCCAAAGGCCAATTCCCTCTTCTGAAACCTTCCCTGCCCCCAGCAGCCTCTGTGTTACATTTTAGCAAGCCAGGTATTATGGCTGATTTCATGCTCTATATTAACCCTAACATAGATTGACTTAAGAATGAATAAGAAACTGGGGCACCTGGTTGGCTCAGTCGGTTAAGCATCTGCTTTCACTTCAGGTCATGATCCTGGGGTCCTGGGATCAAGTCCCTCCATCAAGCTCCCTGATTAGCTGGGAGCCTACTTTTCCCTCTCCCTTTGTTTCTCCCTCTCCCACCCTCCTTACACCTCCCCCCTTTCTTTCTCTCTCGCATGCTTGCTCTCCTTCTTTCTCTGAAATAAATAAAATCTTAAAAAAAAAAGAACAAACAAGAAACAAGTTCTTAGATACATATAAAAATATGAATATTATATATGAAGAAAGCAAAGTTTCAGTGTAGAGGTACAGAATAGGGTAGCAAAATTTCACAACATAGGATTTGTCAAATCTTTTCAAAAATGAATCTGGGGCACCTGGGTAGCTCAGTCGTTAAATGTCTGCCTTTGGTTCTGGTCATGATCCCACCGTCCTGGGATGGAGCCCTGCCTAGGGCTCCCTGCTAGGTGGGAAGCCTGCTTCTCCCTCTCCCTCTGCCCCTGCTCCTCCATTCTCTCTGTCTCGCAAATAAATAAATAAAATCATTAAAAATAAATAAATAAATAAATCAATAGGTGTCAATAAAACCATTTTATAATATAAAATAACAATTTTATCATAATTATGGATTAATAGAAAATTTCCATGAAAACAGAATGAGCAATTTAAGCTACAATGGTACCATTTATTGTCAGGAAAAACCGTACAATGGCAGAAATTGGCTAGAATTGGCATGGAAGTGGACCACCTTGGTGTGGTTTTTTTTTTTTGCTTACCATTACATGGTTCTGCTCTATGCTTGCAGGAAGAGAATTTACATGTACAATATACCAACTGGCTGATCATTTTGGAACTGAGTTTCACTTTTTACAAGTAAATCATAGAAACAACTTTTCTTTTCCACATTCTTTTGTTGCCTTAAAATAGTTTTTGTTCTCACAGTTTTGCTTTGATCAAGACAGAATTATTCTTCTTTTGTTCTTGCTTTCCTTCTTATTTGATATGTGTCAGCAAAAATGTTTTCTCTGTGGGATTGTTCCCTACATCCATTTCCATGGAAATACTAAAACTTCCAAGTGAAAATCCATATACCATGATTGCTTTAAAATGGGATAATGCTATTGCAAAGAATAAAATTTTCTTTGTATTTGATTTAAAACAATTCTAAAATAGAAAATAACATTATGTTATGAAACATAGTTTTAAAGCAGAGTTGACTTTTTAAAATAAATTGTGTAAAAAAAATAAAGCAAAAGTGTATGCTAAAAAATCAAAAGCAGCTACAGCAAGGTGTAAATAAAATGTTCTATAAAAAATAATCGGGAACATTTTGATGAGATATTGAAGAAGGCAGTAAAAATATGTCTTTGAGTGACACTAGTGGTAAAGCAGTTGAATTTTTGTTTTGTTTTATACTCTTTATTCAAATAATTAAATCCTTGACAAACAAGGGAGGACAAAAGAAAGTACACACAAATAGAATAAATTTTAAATACATAAACATACCCTCAAATGTGTCTCAAAATATTACTACCAAGCCAATATACAGCTTTCCTGTTAAATGCAAGTTAAAAAAATTTACCTCAAAAATTTAATTCAGCAACTAGAGAAAATAGTTTTTTTTTAAAAAGCAAAGCAAAGAAAAAGTCTTGGGTAAGAAGATTTTTCCAATGAGTTCTTTAAAATTTTTGAAGTAAAAGATATTCTTTATGAAATGAAAAATCATCTAGAATATGAAGATAATATGAAGATGTACAAAATATTCTACAAAGTTAACATAAAGCAGATACCAGAGCTCAAAACAATTGAAAATAAAACTGCAGAACAATCTCTTACAAAAACTGATAAATCTTAAATAATGTGCAAGCAAATTAAATCTAGCTGCACATTTTAGAAATATAATACAAAATCTCAACATGTTAATAGAGACAAATTTCATTATCATTCCCAAAATCAATAAAGTTATTTAATAAAATTTTATATGCATAGATGCTAAAAATTACTAATGTAAGAATGGGATAGATAGATACACACACAAATACATACATATATCCTTTTATATATGCACATATTCTTATATATAATCTGACTATATATATAATATAAATACACACATAAAAACTCTACATATACATGGTATATAGTAAATAAAAAAGTGCATGACTATGTAAAGTGAAAATATAAAAAATCGTTCTCAAACTTATTGAAGACATCTTGACAAATTGTAGAAACATGCAGGTGGGATTTCAGTGAAATTCAATGTGATTCTGTGAGATTTTTGAGAATTGGGTAGGTGATTTTTAAGGATCATCTGGGAAAAAATAGGGGTAGGAGGAGTTAAGACAATTCTGAGAAAAAGATTAATGAGATAGATGTTTTCTTTAGACATTAATATATTATTATAAAGAAATAATAGTTAAAATGGCAGTATTTCTGAACAAGTAGACAAACTAGTGGAACAGGCTAAAAAGTCTGCAAATATTTTATATTTGTATTATAAATCTAACATTTAAAAGGAAGGATCCATCAATAACTGGAGCTGAGCAATTATTTAATTATTTTAGAAAATCATCTGAGGCTTTACACCAAAATATTGTTTAAATGGATAAAATATTTAAGTGCAAAAAATGAAATTATAAAAAAGTAGAAGTAAGTACAATTAATTTTTGGTCTAATTTTCTCAACCTGACAGCCAGGAAAATTAATTAATAAAAATTGACAACTAAAACTTTAAAGTTCTTTCTTCAGGATGTTATAACAATTGATGAAAAGAAGCAAAAAAATCTAGAAAATTTATACATCATATGTGATAAATATTAATATTTTTAATACATAAAGAACTATTCTTATAAATTAATAAGAAAATGATAAAAATCTGATCAAAAATGTAAAAGGCAACTCGTAAGGGAAGAAATAAATATCCCTAAATTTTGACATTAGAATAACTCATTTCCAAACATACAAATTAAAACAGTTTGCACTTTTCACCAATTAAATTAAAATACCTATTTTTGGCATGGTTCTACTAAAAATAGAACTTTAATACCTTGCTATTGGAATGTAAACTGCTAGAAACTTTCTGGTAAGAAATATGGTACCCAGTTTCAAAAACATAAAATTGTCTATTTTCTTTCCAAGTACTTTGAATCTTATTCTACTAACAAAAAATAAACATAAAATAAAGTAACAGGATCTGCATCCTAGCATTATTTTTCATAATACAGATCAGCAATAAGATAAATGTCCAATAATAGGAGTTCAGTAAATTATAGTGTAACCATACAATGAACTAAAAGGTTCACATTATAGATCAAGGAAGACTTCATGCTATAATGTAAAAATTTTTATATATGTGTATACATATAATACATAAAATCTTTCAGAAATGTATACATACAAATATATATCCAAAATGTATATACACATATATTTATATTTATAGGGAACCAGAAGTTTACCTAACTAGAGTATTACCAGTGCACTGTGAATGGTGTAATTAAAATTTTTTCTTATTAAAAATGATCTCTTTCAGAATTGTCTTACATTAGTGTATTATTTCTATAATCTGAAAATGTTATATATATTTTTAAAGCAGCAGTATCATGTTTTTTTTTTATTCTTCTGGCTATCATTATGTTTCTAATAGGGCTTTATTTTCTCAAAAATCATCTACTACATGATGGTTAGGGGGTAGAACACATCTGTAATGAGTAATATCTTTCTATCACTTTGCTAAAGTTCTCTATTTAGTTGACCCAATGACTTTCTTTTTTCTTTTTTTTTTTAAAGATTTTATTTATTTATTTGACAGAGAGGGAGAGATCACAAGTAGGCAGAGAGGCAGGCAGAGGGAGAGGGGGAAGCAGGCTCCCCGCTGAGCAGAGAGCCTGATGTGGGGCTCGATCCCAGGACCCTGAGATCATGACCTGAGCTGAAGGCGGAGGCTTTAACCCACTGAGCCACCCAGGCGCTCCAACCCAGTGACTTTCTGATGGGAAATCAAAATGATTTTGAAATTATGTTTAGCTATGAATAAAAGAAAGTATAAATTTGTTTAGTATATGAAATTCAGATTTAAATAGCCAATTTTCCTCTTCTACATATTATTAGGGAGTTCTCTATCCTCAGTCTCCCTGAGGGTTGAAAATACTGTGAAACTCAAAGAAAAATTCAGTTGGAGAAATTGAAGGCTTCCATCAGTAAAGTTGGAGGGAATACAACTAGGCTCTCTTAAGATATAATTCTAATTGAGTATATTTCTAGCCTTGGAAAATTAGTTTATTAAAATTCTCTTTTTTTGGATAACTGCGGTTAATTCAGTGCAATTTAAAGATTCTCTGTTTTCAGATGTGTGTATACCCCAAAATATACATTTTAAATTTCACTTTAAACAAAAGTTAGGCTATCTGCCTTCAGACCGTAGTGGTGCTTACCACAAAATGCTATAGAATAGTAATTTCTGCTTCTGCTTAACATAGCACCAAATTGTGTGTCTTCATATTCTGTGATCTGATTAGTGAAGGTTCATATGGTATGTCAGGTAGCTCTTGGGCTTATAAATTCTGTCCAACTTGAACTTTACAGTTGATAGCTTTTAAATTGTATTTTCAGCATATTTTATACTTCATAACATACTAAAATAAGTTTTTGCCAGCTATAGGTATGTGTGTGTGCATGTGTGCATGTGGGTATAGTTTTGACAAAGGAAGAAACTCTACTTGAAACATGTAAAGTCTCTATATCTAGTTAAAAAACCAGTGCAAATATCAAATAATTCTAAAATGAGTATATGTAATATAAAAAAATTATAACAAAACTATGCTGAGACTTAGTATGAAGGGCAAAACTTTCTGTTTCAAAAGAATAGCAGAAGCTCACAAAATCTGTGGGATAGTCAGGTAGTCAAGCTCGCAGTCGAGAACAACACTCACTTTTTACTGTCATACTATTCCACTGGCAATTCCTTTGTTACTGTGGTGTGGATCACAGGCACTACAGTTTGAAATGCTGGCACTAGGCAAGACTGTTGGTATGCCACCCCAGCTGTTAGAACCTGGATGTCTCTCCACAATTTACTACCATGCTTGCTTGCTAGATTAGATTCCATATGGCTGCTCCTTTTTCCTTCACTCTTTGCCTAGAAAGCCTCCTGTGAATGTGCCTCTTCGGTGAAGAGTGTGTCCTATGCTTGCACCTTACTTGCAGGGGTTGTTAGGAAGGTCGGCTTCTGGGTTTTATTTCAGGAATGCAAGATTCTAACATAGAAGATATCCTGAACAAGAGAGGGATGTTCAAAAGTCGTTGGGAAATATAAGAAAAATGTTTACTAGAGTCCATTCTTTACCTATCCAATTCAAAACACTCCCTCCCTCTTGCAGGCTTGAACACAATATATGTTCTCCAAATAATGCAGTTACTACTTATACAAAGAAAACTTTGCTTTCCTTTGTCTCCAGATGTAATTAACATGCGTTTCAGTAGTTGATGCAACCTGCTTCAAGTCCAGATTGTCATAGTGTTTTTTTTGTTTTTTGAGTTTTAGCTTTTTGATATTCTACAAACTATTAACTATTTTGTTAAAGCTAACCCCCACCAATAACATTCTATGTACAAAAAGAAAAGAACAGGGAAAGGAGAGAAAAGAAATATACATGAAAATCATATTAATCTGTTCATAACATTGAAAGAATTAAAGCTATGAGTAGACACCGAAGGCCATGAGTCCAAGATCACGTTTTCATGCTAGCCCAGATCCACTCCGACCTTTCTGTCCTCCCGGTTTTGGGGCCTGCCTGGGTTCAGGATACAGCAGCTCTAAAGCAGGTCACAAAGCTTTGTTTATTATAACTTCACTTCATCTTCCGGCAGGCAGTTTCAGGCTCCTGTAGGGTCAAGGGCTGGGCTTGTGCCCAGGCTCCACTGAGTCTGCAGTGCTAGGGACTGAAAGCAGCTTCAGTGTCCAGGTCCATCCAAATGAAACAACCAAGGCTCTAAGTTTCCCAATGGCTACCCAGAGAGGCTCGCTAACACGACCTGGAATAGAGGGGTTGAACCTCCCCGTGGGTTGGGCTTTGACCAGTGGAAACCAGGAGATGGTGACGACTATAGCAGATTTATTGCTTCCCCTTCCCAACCACAATGGACTAGAGATGGTGCTTTCGTATGGCCTCTCCAAAACCCTTCTTTACCAAGAAACCAGCTGTGTTCTCTTAAGAAACTGCGAAAGCTAAAAAATGCACCGCCCTGTATTTGTTTTCCCTCCTTCCTTATCTTCTTTCTTTCTTCGTTCAATATCGCTTCCCCGGAATTGAATATCCCTAAAACATTAGCACAGGAACTTTTCCTTGTTAAATTCTCTAAGGGGCCCAGATGAAGACATTATATTTCTACAATTGTCAGAAGGCCATCCCTGATATTTCTACTTTCTTTCTTTATTAATTATCCAACATTTTATTTGCATCCAGTATTGCAGGATATTGAGGTTGATTTCATAATGAGATAAACTATTTCTCAGGAATAGAATTAGTTGGTGATCTTGTTTGATGTTTCTGTAGTCTTTCTGAAGTTTCTGGAACCTTTCAATAAGTTTTACTACCAGATTAGGGGGCACCCTATGGCAGACTTTGGTTTCTAGATATATGATAATCTGCCCCCCAGCAAACTTGTTTCCCCTTGATAATCGGGATCTATAATCCTCTATTTTGCATCTTTGTCCTACAGCAGGAAGAACTTGAAATGGACAAATGAAACCTTAAGGCTCTAATTCATGAAACCATTGTAGAGTCCCCCCATGGAATAACTTACCTTTGTGTTCTAAAATCTCCTTGTAGAGCCCTAAGACAAAGTGACAGAACCCAGAGACAAAAATGGGAAACATTAACTTGTGAGGGATTCACTATTTAGAAGAGTGAGCGCTCTACACATACTTTTATCCTTTGTTTCCTGTATTCCGGGTTTGGTTCAGAGAATACACATACTTCACATTGGACAGCATCTTAATTTTTTTAGATGTTATCTTCTATCTTACTTCCATTCAGGCAATTTTGACTGTCTATAAGGAAAAGTGATTTGATTGATAAGGTACCTGGTAAGGTGGTAATTTCTGTGAGTGTCAGGTTATTGCCTTAATTTTGTCTTGTGAAATTAGTTCTTTGGTAGAAACAATATTGTGAACAAGGCATTCAGTAAGCTCAGAGATGGGGTTGCTAGAAAAGGCATGCCGAATGGAAGGACAATTTAACTCCAGGGTAAATGTTTAGTACAGTTAAGATAAATTATTATTCCTTCATGATGGAAGACGTTTAATGTTTCAATCCACAATCAGGTGGCTGACGGGATCTCTAGAGAATACTAAGTTTAGGTTTGGTCTCTCTTAACTGTTGCTGGAAAATTAGATGTTCAGCAGAGGCTGGAGCCAGTGAACCACGGAGTGGGGAAGTACTTGTTGCTACATCACCTCTGACTCTGTGTTCAGGGTCATAGCATCCATTAGCCAAGCAGTAAGATGGCTGGGAGAAGGGTTGACTGAAAATCAACAGAGTATGGAGAGTCCCCATTGCACTAGGGGCCTTTTGGTGAACATTCACATGGTGTATAATATTCTCACACTTTGAATCAATTCTGTATATCTATATAGTTCTTTCTAAAAAAACCTAGAAACCAACCCCTATATACCTTTTTATCCCAAGTTCTTCTATGTTCAAATAATTATTCACTACCCACTCATGTAAATTCTAATTTTTGTCTTATTCAGCCTTCTTCTCTTTTGCCAAAAGAATTAGATGCCACATAACATAACTTGTGAGTAGGGTTAAAATGTCACAACTCTTCAACTCCTATTTCCAGCATACTATGAAAGTCTTCAGTAAATCACTTTACTTGTTTGTAGCATGTCCCTCCATCCGCAGTTGTGGGTTGAGAGAGGAGTGGAAGTTTGGCAAGGGTAAACACAGTGGGAACATGAACCACTCGTTAAAGTAACACACTTGTGTCAGATCCTGTTCACATTCGTATTTCATGATTTAGTTCTGAGGAGCATGAATGACTTTTCTGGTTTATAAAATCTGGTAACACCCAGTTCATGATGGACAGGTCAGATTACCTGTCCATCTAGTTCTATAATCAGATATTCAATCTCTACCAGGGCAAGGAGCAACAAGTAAATAATGATTTCTCTAAAGGAAAATGATTACTTGTCAATAAAGTCCTGTTTTTACCTTAAAACCACAGGATTCTCTTTGTTACAGCTTACCACAGATACTACATAACATCTAGGTATGACACAGATACTTTGAAGAATATTGAATTCCCAAGGTCATAAGGTCCCAGTGAAAGAGCTATAGGTGTACAGCCTAAATCAGTTAAAATATCTTCTTTTTTCTACTTTTCTTATACTGTTAGAATTTTGAACTACTCAGTACATGAATCAGAGCAACACACCCAAAACAGTAATATTTCTCCTATAAAATACAAAAGGATGGATCACATATTGTGTCTCATTTTTTTGTGGTAAAGAGTGTAAGGTGAAGCAAACTGTCTTTCATTTTGGAAGGTACTTGAAATTTCAAGACTTCTAAATTCCCCAGAAGTTCACTGAAGAATCAGGTCCCTGTATTTTAATAAGAATCATTCTCACCCTTTGGCAATAGCAACTTACCAAGTCATCTGGCAGACTGCTGTTTTCTGTTCACCAGGTCTTATGAGCCTGCTGTAATCAAGGTAGCAGAACAGTATACAGCCTTGGGAAGAAGATAAAAAGGTCTTGAGTGGTACCAAGCCACTGAAGTAAGTTAATAAAGATACAGTTTTACCCCTAAGAAATTAATGCAAACAAATCCTGTTTTTCCTGACTTCTGGGATGGAGGAAGAAAAACATATTCCAGATCAATACTTGCATATAATTTGCTGTGAGTTTTGTTGATACGCTTAGGAAGATACCATATGAATATAATGTGATAATGAATATAATGTGGAATAATGTTAGCAATTGGAATCAGTAGTTAATTGAGTTTATGATAACCCATTCATTCTTAGAGATCTACCTATCTTCTGCATAGGACAAAAGGTATGTTAAATCATAATGTGAGTAGAATAACCACCATCCCTCTATCTCTTATCTTTATTGATGGGACTAATCTCCAGGACTTAACCAAGTATGTGATATTGCTAATGTTTTACTTTTTTGAAAAGAAGGATATGATGGTTAATTTTATGTGTCAACTTGACTGGGCTATGGGTTGCCTAAATAGCTAGTAAAATATTATTCCTGGGTATGTCTGTGAGGATATTTCTGGAAGAGATTAGCATTTGATTGAGTAGACTGAGTAAAGAAGATCTGCCCTCACTACTGTGGGTGGCGTCATCCAATCCACTGAGGTCCCAATTAGAACAAAAGGTGAAGAAAGGATAAATTTCCTTTTATTTCTTGAGCTGGGAATTCAATCTTTTCCTGTTCTCTAACATAAGAACTCCTGGTTCGTGGGACTTTGGAATCCAGAAATTATTCTAGCAATCTTCTGGTTCTCAGGTTTTTGGACTGAGACTGAATTATACCACCAGCTTTCCTGGCTCTCCAACTTGCAGACAGAAGAATGTGGAACTTCTTAACCTCCAAAACCACCTGAGCCAATTCCCATAATAAATCTCCTCTTCTATCTATCTATCTATCTATCTATCCATCCATCATCCATCTATCCATCTATCCATCCATCTATGTATCCATCCATCCTTTTGGTTCTTTGTCTCTGGAGAACACTAGTAATACAAAGTATGAGAATCAGGAACTACACTTGGCTCTTTCAGCACTATTAGTCACAGCACTATTAGTTGCTTATTATATTTATTTTCCTTTTAATTTGGGAACCAGAGTAACCACTACTTATTTGATTTAAAAAGCCTATCTCTGAATGCATTTAAGCCGAGTCTCCATTTATCACCTGACACCAATAAACTACCCCTTGGGCCAATGGACTAAAGTGTTCTAGATTCCTAGGGATTAGTATTAGCATAGAGGCAGTAATAATCCAAATGTCCATGAAATATCTGATATTTTCCATTTCCTGATACCCAAATGCTTTAGAAAATGCCTATAGATCCTTTTGGGGAAAGCATAAAATTTATAGCACCTCCTTCTGATATTATCACAAGAGCTTTCTTCAATTGTCCACTATTTCATGTCTATTGTCCTGTTCTCTATGCACCAATAAGAATTCAAATATCCTATAAAAGGCAAAATTATTACAAGATCAGCAGGGTTTTAATAAACATAATACCAACATTATTTTTCATCTCATTGCTAAGGAATTCTGTTTAAATTCTAAAACACAAGCGAGAATTCATAGCAATGTGGGATTCTTTTATTTAATTACTGCCATCATAGAATTAGTTAAATGTGATTTCAAAACAGGATGAAGAAAATCCAAGCTTTCTTTTAGATGGTCATAATATATAAAAAAAAGATTTAAAAAAAATCTACTCGTTGTATTGACAGGTTATCTAAATGCAAAACAAGCAGCTCTTCAGTGGATTTACCAATTATCTCTAATAGTATGGTAACCTTTACCTCTATCATTTGATGTTTTGGCCATGGTTAAGTTCTGAGTGGGTCTTCTGTCAGTGATTGGAATAAAAATCTCAATTCTCATGAAAAAAAACAATTAATTAAATATTTTTTTACTTTAGCAATTTAGACATTATAAGCATCTTTTTATCACATTGCTCAAAACTCTGCCTTTCACTGTATCTATGTTAGATAAAATTGTTTATTAATGACTAAAGATAACAAGATGTGATTCTAAGAGTCTTCTAGAGGTAAAATTTCATTGGAAGGCAAAATATTATATTGAAAAGAGCCCATGTTTCTGTATTAGAGAAACCAACTTTTGCATAATGGATCTACCAGTAGTCTTTTGAACTTAGAGATTTATCTTTTTTGAGCCTTAGTTTAAGAACCTGAATTAGAAATAGAAATACCTACATTGTAGTTTCAGCAATAATATGTAAAAAACACATGGTGAGAGGCGCCTCGGTGGTGCAGTCAGTTGAGCACCTGATTTGTGGTTTAGGCTCAAGTCGTGATCTCAGAATATTGAGTATTGAGATCAAGCCCTGATTCGGGTTCTGAGTTCAGCATGGAGTCTGCTTAAGACTCTCTCTGCCCCTCTTCCCTGTTCTCTCTCTCTTTTTTTTAAAAGATTTTATTTGTCAGAGAGAGAGACGGGGAGAGAGAGAGAGAGAGAGAGCATGTACAAGCAAGGAGAATGGCAGAGGGAGAAGCAGGCTCCCGCTGAGGAAGGAGCCTCATCTGGGACTTAATCCCAGGACTCTGGGAATGTGACCTGAGCCAAAGGCCGACACTTTACTGACTAAGCCACCCAGGCATCCCTCTTCCCTGCTTTCTTGCGTGCTCTCTCTCTCAGATAAATAAATAAATAAATAGATAGATCTTTAAAAAAAAAAAAAAAAACACAGTGAGTGTGGTGCATATTAATCAAAGAGTAGTTATTGATTATATGATTTAAAACAGAAAAATTATGAGATAATTTTTCATTAAAATGTTTTCTGCATAAACCTCTTTAAATAGAGGAAGAGTAGCTATCACTGATATGGATCTTTATAAATTTTTGTGGCAAGAATATCTCTCTTTCCATGCCCTACCCACATCTCAATCACATTTTACAAACAATTGTGCAGACTAACACTGGGGCTTAATTTATCCTGGGCACTGAGGGCCTTCAGCAGTTGTCCAATGTGTGGTAGAAGGTCCAGGAGACCATAGCCAGGACATCGCACACCAGGTTTAACTAGAGAAGCAATGTTTTTTAACCATTTTAAATCTTGGTCTTTAGAGTAAAATTTAATCTGAAGGAAGAATTCTATGCTGCCCATATTTTGAAATTCGCTAGCTTAGACCATTTCTTCTTAGCTTTTTGAGGATAACAGATATTGATTAAAACCACAAACATGAGCCAGATTGATGTCATTTTCTGTTTCTCCATTAAATACCTACTCTATATAAAAGGGAGGACATTAAGTTGAGTCTGACCTGAGCACAAAGCCATGTGTTTTTATTTCTCTATAAAAGGAAATTTATTTTATGTTCTAGTGTTTTCCCTTATAGTAAAATGAAGTAAACTAATTATTAAAAATATAAATATAAATGTGTATTTCAAAATGTATGTTATATTTTTTCTTGTACAACTTCTAAAGCTTGTTTCCATTTCTTCTCCTCATGAGTTTAAGAAATAACAGCTAACGATAATGCAATATCCCAAATTTGTGTCAACATTCTCTGATCTTAAAAAAAAACCCACTTTGTCAAGCATTTCACTGCTACTCTTCTGCACTGTTCAGATTTATTTTCTTCCATTTAGCATTTAAAGAAAATGGATTTGGTTATTTTTTTCTGGAAATGAGCATGTATGGGCTGAAATAAGAGGTTTATAGTCCATAGAGATATTCCTGGAAGCACACATTGAGTCCCTACTACCTAGATTTGGGGTGCTTCTGCTCAGGAAAATAGTAGGTACAGTGTAGATAGCTTGGGGCTGTCTTTATAACTCATTCTTGTGTAAACATTCTTAGAAATAACTCTTTCCTGCCCTCATATTTTGCATTTATCCTTAAGGGCATTGCTCAGCCTAGCCGAAGTTGTGCCTTTCAACACCACCTTTCTAAAGCTGCACAATTTTTTTTTTTTTTGCTGCACAATATTTTTTAAAAATTCATCACGGCTTTCTGTCCAACAAGGTCTCTGCAGTCTCAGTAACTTCCTTTTGTATAGCACTTGCAATATCCACTAATAAAAAACAAAACAAAGAAAACCCCCTCACAAAATATCCTGGTACAAAATAGCAAGAACAAAACTTCAAAACCTTTCATTCTAATAGGAACTTAATCTAGTTATCAGATAATAATTGAGCATTATTTTAAATCAAATCAAAGGTAAATATTACCTCTCCAATAATAATTAAAAACTTACAAAATTATCATGAAATTCTACCAAAAATTTGTATAATGGATATATAGCCTAAGAGAAAAATGTGATATCCATGGAAACCTCTCAGAGCAAAGATGTTCATTGTCATATTTCTTATCATAGTAACAACAGAAATGATAACAATAACGAATCGATATCTCCACTATTTACTAGAGTAATGGGTAAGCTAACTATGGAAAATGTTCTGAATGGAATATTGTGTGTTCCTATGAAATTATGATTATAGAGTTTATATTATTATGGAAGACTTATTTATGCTGACATGTTAAGTAAAACAACAACAACAACAAAAAACCAGAGTGAAAGTAAACGTGAGATTGTGACTATGTAAAATGCAAAAATTCATAGCAAAACACTAAGCTGAAATGCCCTACATTTTATAAAGAGTTGTTTTGAGGAACCAAGGTATTTGGGTAATTTTCTTCTTCATTTTAGCTTCTTTGGTTTCAAGTTTATTCATTTAAAAATATATACTAGGGACACCTGAATGGCTCAGTCAGTTAAGCGAACAACTCTTGGTTTCACCTCAGGTCATGACCTCAGGGCGTTAAGAACAGGCCCTGTGTGAAGCTCTGCACTCAGTGTAGAGTCTGCTTGAGATTCTTTCCTCCTCCCTCTCCTTCCTCCTCTGCTCTTCCCCCTGCTCGTGCTCTTTTTCTCTCTCTCAATAAATAATAAAATCTTTATAATATATATATACCAAATATCAATTGTGATGAAGGAATTATTGGGGGAATTGGGGTGATAATAGCAAGACAGACATCGTCATTTTTTCATGGAGCCTTCAATGTAGTGGAGGCAATGGTTATTTAACAAATATAATTACACAGAAACTTCTTAAATTACAGTGAAGACAGGTAATATGCAATAAAAGCATATAATATAAAGATATAACTTGACTTGAAGGTTTACTTTTTGGAAGAAATAATATGCTGTATTTGTCAAGTTTTGTCAAAGAAACAGAATCAATAGGACATATACATCTAGGAACAGATTTATTATAAGGTTATGGAGTCTCGGAAATCACAAGATGTGCACAGTGGAGATCCAGGAAAGCCAGTGATATAGTGTGAGGATCTAAGAGCCAAAAATCTGTTGATGTAGATTCTAGCTGAATCTGAAGCCTTGAGAACTGAGAACAGGTTAAGATCTGGATAAGACTGGAGTTCCACTCAAGCAATCAGGCAGAGAATGAATTCAATCTTTCTTTGCCTTTGTCTATTCAAGACCTCCATGGATGGGATGATACCCTCCCACACACTACGGAGGACTATCTGGTTCTCTCAGTCTACCAAATAAAATATTAATCTCTTCTAGAAATACCCTCACAGATACACCAAGGAAAAAATGTTTAACCAGACATCTGGACATCCCATGATCCAGTCAAGTTGACATATAAAATTAACTATTACACGTGTATTTCTGAATTGGTAATTTTCATAGTGGAATTTTTTCTTTCATAGTAATAAACATTCTTGAGAACATTGCTCAGTCCAAGAATTAAAATAACACCAGAAGTTTAATGTGCCTATGTATTATTTCTCTATGACCTCCAAAAGACAAGCACCATGCCTAATTTTGAATTTACCACATTTGCTTTTTTTGCCTTTTATTATCATTAGATATTTTAAAATATGGAACAATTATATGGTTTACTTTACTGGTTTTACTTTGTAATATGTCCTTTATGTTATATATAATCTTCTGGGACTTGCTTTTTTACTCATTATTATATTAAATTAAGACATTTCTGATGTTTGTAAGTGTTCTCATCCTTTCTCAGCTTTCTCATAGTAAGTAGAGGTCATAGGCTAAATTTTGACCAACAGACACTGAACGGAAGTAGTGTGTGTTATTCTGGGCTGCAATAATTAATTGTTGGTATACAATTGCCTGTAATGCTCTCTTTTTCTCGGATCTTGGAGGAGCCTTGTTGTTGAGATGGTGTGATATTAAAGCACCCTCAATATTGGAGCCACTGCAGAAAGGGCAGGCAGTCTTGAGAATTATCTAGATCAGGGAGTAGCAGCTATAGTCCATGGACCAAATCCAACACCCTGCCTATTTTTGGAGACAAAGTTTTGTTGGAACATAGCCATGCCCATTTATAAATAGAGTATCATGGCTGCTTTCATGCTTTGATGACAGAGTTGTGTGGTTGGGATGGAGACTCTATAGCTCATAAAGCCTAAAATATTTACTATCTACCTCCTACCAAAAAAAGTTTGCTGATACTAGACTGATGGCAGTATTAAGTGAACAATATTAAACCTTTGTGCTGCTTAGTCATCAAGATAACCGTATGTTATATTTGCAGTAGCATGATATGTTCTACATTGATTAATGCACAAATATTTATCCACATCATGGCATGTAGCTGTAGTTCATTCATTTTTAGTGCTGTTCAACATGCTTTTTGTGATTATGGCACAGTTAATGTAACCAAGTCTCTGCTGATAGAATTTGAGTCACTTGCAATTTTTTTTCTACCAAAAACAAAGTTTTCAGTTTCCTGTAATGAAAGAATAGCTCCTATTGTATCAAACCTCCCACAGATAAAAACTGTAAACTCTGGACACGATAAAAAAAATATTTATGGGTACTGGAGAGTGACCGAAAGAAAGGAGATACTTGTTAGGGTCACTAATTGGAAGAAGGAAACTGTACTATGTGTATGACTTTTAGACTAAGCCTCCAGTATGTGCTATGTTAGGTGGCTAAAGACATTTTAAAAAAACTTTCATTCTTCTAGTCTTGAAAAGCCAAAAGATAGAGTTTGATACAACCACAAAAACTGAAAAACAAGGAACAGAGATCATAGAAAGTACAGGGACAAAGAGAATGACCAAAATTATTTGTGTAACCCCTAAACTGCACATGTACTGGATAGATTCCAAGCAGCCCAGTGAGGCTGAAGGAAGTGAGATGAAATTATAATAGTCACTAACCACAGAGAAAACTATCTGCAGTCTGAATTTGAGGTAAGACAAGATAACTACCCCCCTGAAGCAAATAATACATTATGTGTTAATAAAAAAAAGACAAGATAACTCCCTATAAAAAGTTCATTTCTGAAGGAACATAACAAAATCCAGAGTGTCTATAATGTATAATTCACAAGACTCTGGATAAAATCTACCACACCCTGCCATATATTTTTTTAAAAAGGAAATGATTATCTATACTCAAAAGATAAGACAATCAATGAAAACTGAACCTGAGATGAGATGGCGGAATTCACTGACAAGGATTATTAAAGCAGCTATTGCATCTATGATTATGGATATGAAGGAAAAGTTGCCTCTAATGCATGAGAGAATGAAATATCAGAACACCAATAAAGACTTTAAATAAGAAGCCAATGGAAATTCTAGAACTGAAAAAATGCCATATCTGAAATATCTGAATGGGCTTAATAGCAGATTGGAGATGACAAAAGATTTCAGGACATATGAATAGAACTAGCCAATGCAGAGAAAGAAAAAAATAGAAATATCGAGAGTTCTGTGGGAAAATTTCAGGAATCTTGAACATACATAATTAGAGTCCCTGAATTAAATAAGAGAGAGAGAGGGAGAAAAAATATTTGAAATAATATCCAAAATTCCTAAAGTTGGTGAAGAACATAACTGTATAGGTTCAAGAAGCTCAGCTAACCTCAAGCTGAATACATGTAAGAAATCACACCTAAGGATATGAAAGTCAAACTGCTGAAGGCAAAAGATGAAGAAAAATATTAGACATGACAATTAAAAAGTGGGCAAAAGATCTGAGTAGACATCTCATAGAAGAAGGTATACAAATGGAAAATAAGCATATGAAGGGATGCTCAACATCGTAAGTTATTAAGGAATTGTGAATTAAAATGAGTACTACTATACAACTATTAGAAAGGCTCAAACCCTGAACACTAATAACAGCAAATGGTGGTAAGGATGTAGAGCAACAGAAACTCTAATTCATTGTTGGTGGGGTTGGAAAGTAGTACAACTGCTTTGGAAGGCAGTTCAGTGGTTTCCTACTAAACTCAGCATACTCTTACCCCATGACTCTGCAATAATGCTCTTTGGTCTTTACCAAATTAGTTAAAAATTTTTACCTACCAAAAAATATGTATACAAATGGTTATAGCAGCTCTATTAATAACTGCTAAAATGTAGAAGCAAATAAGATGTCCTTTAGTAGGTGAATGGATGAATAAATTCAGACAATGGACTATTATTCAGTAATAAAAAGAAATGAGCTATCAAGTCACAAAAAGACATGAAGGAATCTTAAATGTATATTGTTAATTGAAAGAAGCTAGTCTGAAAAAACTCTACTTGTCAACTATAATGACATTCTGGGAAAGGCAAAACTATGGTGACGGTAAAAAGATTAGTGGTTGATAGGGGTTTAGGGAGAGGTAAGGAGTTATGAATAATTGTAGCACATGAGATTTTTAGGACTGTATCGTACTATAATAGTGGGTATTTTTCATTATACATTTGCCAAAAGCCATAGAATGTACAACAGAGAGACAACTCTAAGGTAATGAGATTTTGTTGGAATTGACCAACATTAGGGGATAACTTGAGGATAATTGACCTGGTAATGATTACAAGGGGTGGTTCAAGTTTTTTTTTTTTTAAATACCAAATACAGTAATATTGTTGTAAAATATGTACTATGTTTATCAAATTCTTAACATAGTTTTATTAGTAATGCATTGTATTAGTAATACTAGTAATACTTTGATTTATTAATATTAGTACTAATTTTTTTCTGCGTATTCTTGGAAGTTTCTCATGTGCTATTCTCTAGCTTCATTCTTTTTAAGATGTATGATTATACAATTCTAGGAAGACTTTTTCCTATTTTTGTTTATTTGGCTTTACTTTAAATTCATTTCATGTTAAGTTATTTAAAAATTATTAGAAATTTTCTTATAAATTTAGATAAAAGGCAGTGTATTTCATTAGGGAGGTCAAGATAACATTTTGGATTTGACTTTTGATCCTTAAATTAACAATTAACCAAATAATTACAACTCTTGTAGTTTATTCATCCCCAATTGTTCCAGCTCAAGAAGATTTTGTTTTGGGGCTTAACTTCAAATTCGTATGGTAGTAATTTTCAAATGAAAAAGAATATCATAAAGCAACACACTTTTAACATGCCCATAATATTCTTGAACATTTTGAAAACTTAATTGAAATAATAAAAGGAAACAATGAGTTTGATGAACCATGAGAGACTGTGGACTCTGAGCAACAAACTGAAGGTTTTGGAGGGGAAGGGGTGGAGGGTTGGGCGAGCCTGGTGGTGGGTATTGAGGAGGGCACGTATTGCATGGAGCACTGGGTGTGGTACATGAACAATGAATCTTGTAACACTGAAAAAATAAAATAAAAGTATTTGGGGGAAAAATATAGTTACATGAAATAGAAAGTTTTATGTTAGATTGGTGGAAAGGAAGTTAATATGTCTCATTCATAGTCTCTGTAACTATTATTCTACAATCTCAGTTAATTACTGCAGAAGTGGTGGGTGCTTTGCCAAATTTCCCAGTGTACTTTGGCATTGCCCTCTCCTTGTTCATTTCTTAGGTCTATTTGGAA
This sequence comes from Potos flavus, assembly GCA_028534135.1. Classification (NCBI taxonomy): domain Eukaryota; kingdom Metazoa; phylum Chordata; class Mammalia; order Carnivora; family Procyonidae; genus Potos; species Potos flavus. The sequence goes on from CM052886.1 coordinate 72,000,483, forward strand.
AGGGAGTGCAGATTTTAGAATTTTCATTGAAATTTGACTCTTTGTTTTGATTCTCCTTTCACAGAGAAGATGTAAGAGTCCTGAGGGACTTTTAAATAACAATAAGGTACAATTAAATAGATTCTAATCAACTGGATAATAACATTTGTTCTGAGTAGAAAGAAAAGGTGGATAAAATATGAAAAATTAAAGTACTCCATTTGTACTTTCAAAATAGGAGTGACTTACTTTTATGCATATTTAGTTTTCTTCATGATGATGGAATAGTAACTGGAGGTAAAATAATTGTTACACTATGATGAACTTCAGTTAGGAACGGCTACCTCTTTTCCATTAATTGGTTGCTTTTGAATGTCAAGAAACTGTGGGACTTTATGGAGAAAGAGAAAAAGGGAAATGATTTTGAACTAGACATTTGCAAAGAAGTCCTTTTGATTTTTGTTTTTGTATTTTGTATTTTAATGTTGGCATATAGTATCCAAATGGATGTTGGTGTAAAGGATGAGTATGTCTATCCTTAGCAAAGAATCATGTTTACACATTTTCAGTATTTCCAGAGGAGGATTTACATTCTTTCTCCTTAATCTATTCCAATGCTTTGCACAGTTCACAAGCCAGGCCACATAACAAGTGCTTGATTCATCAAACAAATTCTCATCAAACCTCAATTAATCTAAACACACATTTCTTTATGAAGATGATTATTACCAAAATATGCCAAATATGTCAGAAAATATCATGCATGCTATTTTTGTGCAGCAAATAAATTGCTAAAAGAGAAAGAAAAAGAGTAGAGGTGGTTCTCAGGTGATGGTGATGTTACTTTCACTCATATGTCCTCATTTCTTTCCTGCCGGAATGTTTATGTGCTATTGTGTAGTCCTAGGCAGCCCATCTGTTCCTGTTGTCAGGGCCAGTAAGCTTAAGGTGATTAGAGGGTGCTAACATCCTTGATTTCTGAAGAGATCAGTTAGTTACACACAGAGAAGCATTCTGGTTTTTTTGGCTACTTCCCATACTTTCAAATCATATAAACTCTCCTGCAAATATGTGCAATGTGTTATATGGGAGATTAGATACAAACATATGAAACCAGTGGAAATCTAATATAATCACATTACTTTAGCGGTTAAGAGCATGTCTTTAATCAAACAACTGAACTGAAATTTTGGCTCAGTTATTTACTAGTTCCATGACCTTGGGCAACTTAATAATATACTTTAAGCTTTGTATCCTCATTTGTGAATTTTAGAGGTAACAAAAGTACCTTCCTGTTATATGTTTACGAAGTAAGACAGACAAACTGGGCGCCTGTGTGGCTCAGTGGGTTAAAGCCTCTGCCTTCTGCTCAGGTCATGATCTCAGGGTCCTGGGATCGAGCCCCACATAGGGCTCTCTGCTCAGCAGGGAGGCCGCTTCCTCCTCTCTCTCTCTGCCTGCCTCTCTGCCTGTTTGTGATCTCTCTCTGTCAAATAAATAAAATCTTAAAAAAAAAAAAAAAGACAGGCAAAACTATTATCAGAGAGCCTAGATCATTGTAAACATTCAATCTTCATTAGCTATTATTATTATGTGCCTTAAGTTGGTACTATAGCAATTTTAGCCTTTGATTAATGACCTCAGTAAAATTACAAAATAAAATTGAAACTTGTACAGTATATTGTGCTTTTTGTGGGTTGAAGTAAAGTGATAGCATATTCTTAAGATCATACAATGTTGTCCATGGCTGATTTGGGAATAATATATTATTCTCTGACATTGATCCAAAATTCCATCCACCAGCCTAGAATACTTAAATAGACTTGTTTTTTAAAGACATGCCAGTTTATGCAACTTTGTTTATATGTTTTAGTTGGAGTAAAATATCCATTATTATTTGATTTCAAAATAAGCGTAATTTCAAAGTATTGGCAACAATGAGTGCTATTAGAGAAAATATGAACGTATGGAGAAAAGTGTGACAATTGTGAAAATCTCTTGGAGAGGATATAATTTTAACAAGTGATTTTTTGTCACTTGTGATCCCTTGTCATTTATTCAAGTAAGTGCACATATATCAAAACAAAGTGAATTAACAATCGGAGAAATTTTAGCTGAAGTCAATCAACAGAACCTAACCAGCAGATATCCAGCAGGAGGAGACTCCACTATTCCTTCCCTGATTAAGGGGTAGGATGTTGTCTCTTTTCCAAGTAATTATTTTATTTTTCTAAATCACATTCCTTCTTGAGACATGTTTTTAGATATTTGATTATCTTTAAGGTTTTTTTGCCTGGATATTCTAAGAATTTCCTGCAAGGAGTCCCAAGACTGTGTTTTATATCACGATGTACCTTATAAATTTAGCAATGCCTTACAAAATGTTTTGTTTACTCTGTTCAAATGAGCAAATTCTTTCCCATATGTGGCAGTTTGGTTATTCTTGGTTATTCTTTCATATTACTGCAATTCAGATATACTTAACTAAGGGATATAGATTTTGTAATACAAGAGTTTTTGCAGTATCTCCATTTAGCTTACGATTTTGCATTTGACTCATTTATATATTCTGGTACTAGCCACCCATTCCTCACAACACCCTTCTAGTATTATTTGCCATTAATATCAGTAGATTATAAAATCAGATAATGAATTATATAAGATTTTCTTTAGTACTTAATGTGCTACAACTACTGTGGCAGCCAACTAGAGCCTAAAGCACAACATGAATAACAGACTCTTCCCTTGAGTATCAAGGATTTCACAGCACTTTGGGAGAACAAAGAGATAAGCAACAGACCAGAATTAGTATCATGAAGAATATACTAAAATAGTGGTGGAAAGCATCGTGAGTAAACAGAGGGACTGCATTTAATTGTGATTAGCATTTCAATTCCTGAGCCCATGGAGTAGTTAGGGCTTGTAACAAGTTATAGCCTCTGAGCTATACATCAGAAGGCAATAGGCAGAACTAGCAGGGAGAAATTCCATGATCATGAAGCTTCACCTTATTTCCATTCTTCTATCAAGCTCATTGCTTCATTAGGTGTCTAGCTGATACTACTGCCTCTACTAGGAATCATCTCTCATAATAATTTTTTTGTTTTTTTTTGAAAGAGAGAGAGTGTGCTCACATGAGTAAGGGGGGTGAGGAGGTTGGGGAGAGGGAGAGGAAGAGAGAGAATCTTAAGTAAGCTCCGAGCCCAGCATGGAGCCCACGTGGGGATAGATCTTACAACCCTGAGATCATAACCTGAGCTGAAATCAAGAGGTGGGCACTTAACTGACTCTCATAAGAATTTTATCATGACCAATTCCTTCTTGCCATTCAGGTTTCAACTCAAATGTCACCTTTCAGGTAGGCCTTCCTCAATCTCTTTCAAGTCACCCCTTTTATGTTCTTTGCATATTTCCCAATCTTGATCATTTACCTGTTTTCTTATTGTTTTTTTTCTGTCCATGCTCACGTTCTCCTCCCACTATGATGCAACTGCCATGAGGACAAGGATCTTGCCTTATTCCCTGCTTTGTCCCCAGCACTGAGGGACATTGTTGGATGACTAGGAGTTGCTCAAAAGCTATGTGTCCAGTGGATGAATGCATAAATGAGGAGTGAATAAAAGCAATGGGGTCTATATTAGAAAGTGTTTATTTTAGTTTAGGTAAGTCCTTCACCCACTGAAGAAGAGGAGCTGATACATAAGGGACTTGCATGAGGCTGATTAATGTGCTGCCAACATAGAATTTCTTCATTTCCTCCTTTTGGGACTGTTAGAGTGTGGCAAGGCCCTGAACCTACAGGTAAAATTAAGTAAGTCTAACAGAATACAGGATCGAAAGGGTGAAAAAAATCACATATTATTTTACCCACCCCTTATAGAAAAGTTAAAAATTTTAAAAATGAGTAAGCATTCTTAAAACACAGCTTTTTAATTTTATGTACAAAATGAGTAAAGTTTAGCATAGTTAGGCATATCCAAAATTTGGGTTTATGTTAACAAGAGAGAAGGCAAATTTTGCTTTCAACTGTGCCAGACTAACAGGGACTGGATTTATCCTCATGCTCTAAAATAATTAGCAAACTAGGTAAAATATATGAAATAATGTGGGGTTTTTTTAAGGCACTAGATTACAGGATACACAGAATTGTGATGCTTAGAGAAGAGAAATGAAAATATTGACCCTAATGATTGCAATAGTTTAATGCTAGAGAAAGTTTCCAGACATCACAAATAGAGATGAACCCAGATAATGTCTGGCAGTCACTTGAAGTTACAAAGGCACAATTAGGGATCTGGGAGAACAAAGGTGAATAGATTTGTAGGACAGAATACATGAGAGTATGGAGTTGCCAGCCAGACAGAAAGTTCTGAAGATCTTAAAAGTCCCCTAGAGATTTTGGTAGATTGATCTCAAATGAGTGCGAAGACACTTCCCAATGCCAGGGAAGGACCACAAGAATGCAATAGGTCAAAAAGCTCCTGGAGCTCATGCAGTACTGGGAGTCCCACAAGTCAGAGTATAAATCCTAAGTATAAATACATGGACATTGGATAGGATCTTAATAGTGGGTCTTAATTAGCCTTGACTAAATGCTACTCTGGACCCAGCCAAAGAAACATTTAGCACAAGCCTTGAAAGGAAGTCATGTATTATCATTTTTTCTAAGCTCATTGCCCCCCACGAAAGACAGTACTTGAGATACTAAAAATGAACTTGAACACTTAAGGATTGAGCGAGGTAGAGCTTACCTGGGTCAATATAGCAATAAACAAGGTCAACCAAAGCACAATCCTAAAATGCTACTCCTAGGGGCAAAAATCTAGTAAAAGGAACTGGGCAGAACCAAAAGCATGACATTAGTGCATATGGATTCAGAATTGCATGAGACAGAATGGAAATAGGCCCAACAGAATCTAAAGTAACATCATGTGTTTGTTTTTATAGAATGTCCATAGTCTTTTGTGTCTGAGGGGAAGGAACTTTATGGACATAAATTGATTTCAGAGAATTTTGATGTCATAAAATGGTGTTAGTTTACCATTATTTATACTAAAGCAATAATACACACATAGCATAAAAATGGTTTTCCCTAAAAAAGAAGCTAAGATGGTGGAGTAGTAGGAGGACCCTGGGCTTGCCTGTCTCTTGAACACAGTTAGATAAATATCAAATCATTCTGAATACCCAAGAAATTAATCTGAGGACTGACAGACAAACTGCATAACTAGAGGGAGAGAGGAGGCCACATTGTGGAAGTTTGGAGGTATGGAGATGTGGTTTAGGGAAGAAATGGATCACAGGTGCTGTGGAGGGGTGGGAGCCTGGTCCTGGAGAAAGAAAAGAGAGAAAGAGAGAGAGAGGGAAAGAGGAGCACACTGGGGATCGCACAAGGAAAACATTTCCTCAATGCCATTGACTGGGAAAATGAGAGGACTGATTTTCATGAGTTTTGCAAACAGCAGGGCTCAAAAACTAGAGTTTTAGAGGTCCATGTTGTGGCTGGTATAGAGTCCTGAGGGCACTGCATTGCTCTTAAAAGAAGGCAGGCAAGTAGCCCTTGGGACAGAGTTGCCTATCCAGAATAGAAGGAGAGATAAAGAGTTTTCCAAACAAACAAAAACTAAAGTTTGTATCCACTAAACTTGCCCTGCAAGAAATATTAAAGGGGACTCTTTGAGTGGGAAAAAGACTAGAAAGGAACAGAGAAAATCTCCAGAAACAAAGACAAAACAAGGAATAAAATGGCACCATATTCATATCTATCAATAATTACTCTGAGCATAAATGGACTAAATGCTCCAATCAAAAAACATAGAGTGGCAGAATGGATAAAAAACAAGACCCATCTGTGTACTGTCTATAAGAGACCCATTTTAGACCTAAGGACACCTGCAGATTGAAAGTGAGGGGAGGGAATAGCATTTTTCAGGCAAATGGATGTCAAAAGAAAGCTGAAGTAGAAATACTTTATATCAGACAAACTAAATTTTAAACCAAAGACTGTAACAAGATGAAGAAGGGCACTAGATCATAATAAAGGGATCTATTCAACAAGAAGACCTAGCAATTGTAAATATTTATGCCTCCAACTTGGGAGCACCCAAATATATAAATCAACTAATAACAAAAATAAAGAAACTTATTGATAATAATACAATAATAGTAGGAGACTTTAGCACCCCACTTACAGCAAAGGACAGATCATCTAAGCAAAAAATCAACAAGGAAACAATGGCTTTGAATGACACCCTGGCCATGGTGGACTTAACAGATAAATTCAGAACATTTCATCCTAAAGCATTGGAAAACACATTCTTCTCAAGTGCCCATGGGGCATTCTCCAGAACAGATCAAATACTTGGTCACGAATCAGGCCTCAACATGTACAAAAACATTGAAATCATACCATGCATATTTTTAAACCACAACACTATGAAACTTGAAGTCAACCACAAGAAAAAATTTGGAAAGACCATAAATACATGGAGGTTAAAGAACATCCTACTAATGAATCAATAGGTCAACCAGGATATTAAAGAAAGAATTAAAAAAATACATGGAAACAAATGAAAATAAAAACACAGTAATCCAAAACCTCTGGAGTGCAGCAAAACTGGTCCTAAGAGAGGAGTATATAGCAATACAGGCCGACCTGAAGAAGCAAGAAAAATCTCACAAGAAAAATCTCAAATATGCAACCTAACCTTACACCTAAAGGAGCTAGAAAAAGAACAACAAAAAATGAAGCCTAAAGCTGGCAGAAGAGAAATAATAAACATTAGAACATAAATAAATGATAGAGAAACAAAAAAATAAGAATAGATCAATAAAACCATGAACTAGTTCTCTGAAAAAAAATTAATAAAATTTATAAACCCCTAGCCAGACTTATCAAAAAGAAAAGAGAAAGGATCTTAAGAAATAAAATCATGAATTAGAGAGGAGGGATCACAACTAACACTGCAGAAATTCAAACAATATATGAGAGAAAAGTTATATGCCAATGATTTGGGCAATCTGGAAGAAATGGATAAATTCCTGGAAACATATAAATCACTAAAACTGAAATAGGAAAAAAGGAAACTTGAAGAGACTGATAACCAGCAATGAAATTGAATCAGTAATCAAAAGTCTCCCACAAACAAAAGACCAGGGCCAGATGTCTTCCCTGGGGAATTCTATCAAACATTTAAAGAAGATTTAATACCTATTCTTTTCGAACTGTTCCAAAAAATAGAAATGGAAAGAAAACTTCCAAACTCATTCTATGAAGTCAGAATTAGCTTGATTCCAAAACCAGACAAAAACCCTATTGAAAAAGAGAATTACAGGCCAATATCCTTGATGAACATGGATGCAAAAAATCTCAACAATATACTAGAAGATTAAACCCAAAAAGTACCTTAAAAGAATAATTCACCATGATCAAGTGGTATTTATTCCTGGGCTTCAGAGGTGGTTCAATATTCACAAATCAATCAATGTGAAACAGCACATTAATAAAAGAAATGAAAACAACCATATGATCCTCTCAATAGATATGGGAAAAAATTAGACAAAGTATAGCATCCATTCTTGATAAAAACCCTCAATAAAGAAGGGATAGAGGGAACATACTTCAACATCATAGAGGCCATATAGAAAAGACCCTCAGCTAATATCATCCTCAATGGGGGAAAACTGAGAGGTCAGGGTCAAGACAGGGATGTCTATTCTTGCTACCGTTATTTAACATAGTACTAGAAGTCCTAACCTCAACAATCAGACAACAAAAAGAAATAAAAAGCATTCAAAGCAGCAAGGAAGAAGTCAGATCTCCACTATTTGCAGAAGACTTGGTACTCTATGTAGAAAACTTGAAAGACTCCACCAAAAAATTGCTAGAACTGATACATGAATTCAGTAAAGTCAAAATATTTGTATCAAAGGATACAAAATCAGTGGACAGAAATAATGTTGCATTTCTATATGCCAATAATGAAGCAACAGAAAAATAAATCAAAGAATCGCTCCCATTTGCAATTGCACCAAAACCATAAGATACCTAGGAATAAACCTAACCAGAGAGGAAAAGATCTATACTCCAAACACTATGGAATGCTTATGAAAGAAATTGAATATGAGACAAAGAATTGGAAAAACATTCCATGTTCATGCATTGGGAGAACAAATACTGTTAAAATGCCTATACTACCCAAAGCAATCTACACAGTTAATGCAATCCTTATCAAAATGCTACCAACATTTTTCACAGAGCTAAAACAATCCTATCATTTGTATAGAACCACAAAATACCCTGAATAGCCAAAGCAATCCTGAAAAAGAAAAGCAAAGCTGGAGGCATCACAGAACTGGACTTTAAGCTATATTACAAAGCTGTAGTGATCAAGACGGTATGATACTGGCACAAAAACAGACACATAGATCGATGGAACAGAAATAGACTCACAACTATATGGTCAACTAATCAACAAAGCAGAAAAGAATATCCAATGGAAAAAAGACAATCTCTTCAACAAATGGTGCTGGGAAAACTGGACAGCAACATGCAGAAGAATGAAACTGGACAATTTCCTTATACCATACACACAAATAAATTCAAAATGGATGAAAGACCTAAATGTGAGATAGGAAGCCACCTAAACCCTAGAGGAGAACATAGGCAATAACCTCTTTAACATTGGCCATAGCAAATTCTCACTAGATACATCTCCTGAGGCAAGGGAAACAATAACAAAAATGAACAATTGGGACTTCATCAAGAAAAAAGCTTTTGCACAGCAAAGGAAACAATCAACAAAACTAAAAGGTAGCGTATGGAATGGGAGAAACTATTTGTAAATGACGTATCTGATAAAGGGTTAGCATTCAAAATCTATAAAGAACTTATCAAACTCAAACCCCAAAATCTAATAATCCAGGTAAGATATGGGCAGCAGACACGAATAGATACTTTTCCAGAGAAGACATCCAGATGGCTAACAGACACAGGAAAAGATGCTCAATATCACTCATCATCAAGGAAATGCAAATAAAAACCGTGATGAGATACCACCTGACACCTGTCAGAATGCCTAAAATTAACAACCCCGGAAACAACAGATACTGGCAAAGATGCAGAGAAAAGGGAACACTCTTATACTCTTGGTGGAAATGCAAACTGGTGCAGCCACTCTGGAAAACAGTATGGAGGTTCCTCAAAAAGTTAAAAATATAACTACCCTACAATCCAGCAATTGCACTATTAGGTATTTACCAAAGGATACAAAAATACTGATTTGAATGTACATATACACAATATTTATAGCAGCATTATCAACAATTGCCAAATTATGGAAAGAGCCCAATATCCATTGACTGATGGATAGATAAAAAAGATATGGTATATATATACAATGTAATAATACTCAGCTATTAAAAAAGAATGAAAGCTTGACATTTGCAAGGAAGTGGATAGAGCTAAATAGTATTATGCTAATCAAAATAAGTCAGTCAGAGGAAGACAACTATCATATGATTTCACTCATTTGTGATGAGCACTGGGTGTTGTATATAGGCGATGAGTCAGTAAATCCTACATGTGAAACTAAGATTACACTGTATGTTAACTGGGATTTAAACAAAAATTTGGAAGAAAATAAAATTTAAAAAAGAAATAAACAATAATCTTTGCAAGAAAAGAAAAGAAAAATCATATGACTTCCATTATCATTAAGAAAAATGGCTAGAATCATCAAAATGCTGGAATAGACATTGGAAGACCTTGGGTATTATCCAGCCCATAGACTGATGATTAACATGGCCTTGAAAAAACCTCCTAACTTCCCTAAGTCTCATTTTTTTTTAAAAAAGATTTTATTTATTTATTTCACAGAGAGGAGAGAGGTCACAAGTAGGCAGAGAGGCAAGCAGGCTGTCCAATGAGCAGGGAGCCCCATGCGGGGCTCGATCCCAGGACCCTGAGATCATGACCTGAGCTGAAGGCAGAGGCTTTAAACCACTGAGCCACCCAGGCGCCCCCTAGGTCTCATTTTTTTATCTACAACTCAAGGAGAGGACACAATCTCTACAGCCTATCTCCAGATCTAATAAGTTAGCACACCCATAAGCACAGAATAGAATATTATCTTTCCAGACATTTCAGATGTGCATTGTCAAGTTCTTTATATGTGCTATTTTGTGTATGACACATGTGTATATTGCATGCATATGTACAGAATATCATACCTCTTGTCTCAGAAACAATAATATAATAAGTAGAAATTTCTTTGTCAGGCACATATTTCCCTTAGACAAGTGATTCACAGATTTTGTGTGGCCTATGCCAATAAATATGTCAGCTCTATCTTGCTGTTGATATCAGTTACACCTACATTTTCTGGTTCCTTCTGGTTAATAGACTAGTAAGTCAGTCAAAAGATCAATAAAATCAAGACTGATTGTCTGAAAGAAAAATAGAGTCTCCAGAAACTTGTCAATGGGAGTCTTAAATTTACAATTGAACTTTTTTTTCTTCAAAGAACTATTAGAAGTCCAAAATCCAAAATATACACTGTAGATATGTAGCTATCTCAATGAGAATATGAGTTCTATTTTCATAATAATGAGTAGTTGAATATCCAAATGCAATTGCTCTTTTTCCTTAATGAGAAATCTATCCAAGTTATTATTTAAATTAGTTAACATACAGTCTAATATTAGTTTTGGATGCAGAATTTAGTGATTCATCACTCACATGCAATACCCAGCGCTCATCACAACAAGTATCCTCCTTAATCCCCATCACCTACTTAACCCTTCCCCCTGCACACCCCCACAACCCCTGGTAATCATCAGTTTGTTCTCTATAATTAAGTGTCTTTTTCTTGGTTCAAATGCAATTGCTTTGACCAAGAACAAATATTATTTTCTCGGTGTATAACTTGTACTAATCTTGTAAAATTAAAACATTCTTCTTAAAAAAGATTAAACAGTATAGAAGTAAAGCAAAATGAGATCCTTTCCCTTACCAATTATTCCCGTCACTCCCCTTTATACATGTAATCACCATCAGGGATGGCGTGTGCATTCTCCCAGGCCTCTCTATATGTGTAGATTTATCTTCAGGCATAGATTTATTGTCATATTTACATTAAACCACTGTATGCATGCTATGCCTTCTATGTAATATGACTAACATATCTTTTTATCTTAGTAAGTTTCGATTGGTCTCATTGTCCCTAATGGACACAAAATATTCCCTAGTATGGATATGCTAAAATGTTTTTTACCATTTGGATATTGGCGAAGATTTGATTAAATTCATTGTTTCCCCTAACACATGCAGCGGTGGAATAGATATCATTTAACATGTATTTTTGCAGATGTGTGAATATTTATTGTGGAATTAACTCTGTTATTCATATTTTTCATATGTACTGCAAATTACATTCCAAAATATCTTCAATTTTCCTTCTCACTAACAGTGTGACTGTGTCCCTGTTTCTGTATTCTCAACAAAACTTGACATTTTCAAATTTAAAAAATTTTTACCAGTCTTTGGATTGGTAAAATCTAGAAAATGATCTCACTTTCATTCTCTAATACTGCTAAGATTCAGAAACATTTTATATGCCTATTATCCATCATTTTCCTTTTATGAACGATTGATGACAGCCTTTCCACATTTCCAGTTGGTCTGCTTTTCTTTTCACAGTCTATGTGTACTCTGCATAGAAATCCTTCTCAGTGAAATACATTGCACATATTTTCTTTCAGTCTGCTACTTATCTTTTAGCTTTGCATGTGGTGTCCTTATTGCACTGATGCTTTTAATTTATATGCCGTATAATCTGTCACTCTATTCCTTTGTGGCTTCTACATTATGTGTCTTCTACAGAAAGGACTTTCTCATTTTAAGAAAATTTTAAAAATCTATTTTTTCTTTTATTTTTATGTGTTTAACATTTGTTTCCTTAATTCATGTGGAATTATGTTTTTTAAAGGAGCAAGGTAGTGATTTAACCTGTTATTTTTCCTAGATGATAATTTATTTTCGCAATACCATTTATTAAATCATTTCTTTTCCATGACCCATCTTATAAGCCTAATTTAAAATGTTAACTGAACTATATCATAAACTAAATTTTTATTTATTTATGTTTATTTTGGATATTACTTAAAGTTATAGTTCTCAATTTGTCTTCTTATGCCAATATAATTTTTAAAATTACTATTGCTTTTAAGTATATTTAAATATATGAGAATACAGATCAACACAGATTGTTCCTGTTTTTGATTTTCAAAATATTGAAACTATTTTGCAATTTTTCCTTCTAAATTAATTTGAAAATTAGTCAAATTTTATAAAAATCCTTCTTGGATCCAGAATAGAAATGTCATTGAATTCATTAAATTGACATTTAATAATAAGTCCCTTCATTAAGATTAAGTCTCTTCATTAAGGATTGATTGATTGATTTGTGTGTCACCAAAAATTTTATAGTTTTTATCATGAGGGAACAGTTTTTAGGATTATTCCTATGTGTTTTATTGGTTTTCTTGCAGTATTTAATGAGAATATTTTCCTTTATTCCTTTATGAATTCTGACATATAGTTAATCAGAGAAGTTCTACTTACTTTACGTGTTTATGTTTGTTTGGCTACCTTAGTAAATTGTCGTGAATTTTTAATTGATTTGCTTTGATTTTATAAGAAGACTATATTAGTCACTTCAAGTAGTTACAGGGTCCTTTTTTTTAATTTCCCTTTGCATAGCTAATCTCTAGTGAAATATTGACTAATGGCAATGACATTGAGTAGCCTTGTCTTATCCTTACTGCCTTTGGTGAGAATATTTCTATTTTGACCATCATATTTGAAGCTTAGTGTACTGTTTTGGTTCTACCTTCATAAAGTGAGAAATTTTGCTTGTGTTCTTAGCTTATTGAAGTTTAACTTTTTAAAAATTGTATATAAGCTTGAATTCTAGCTAAAGCCTTTTATATTAAATCTTCTCAAAATCCTGGAATAAAACCTGCAGTGTCATGATGTTGTCTATTAATATCTCTTTAGCAACACACTGATGGACATTATCCTCAGAATAAACTAGTCTTAAAGCAGGTGGTACTGTGAGGACCCAGGACCTTAATCTGTGTGTAAGGCCAAAAAGATATTATGTTCATGTTTCTTATTCTCCAGATTTTAATTCTAAAAAAACATTATGTTTGTGGTAGAATGCTATCATTGTGTTGGTGAGATACAAAAACAAAGGCAGTGAGCTAGTTAAATGAAACAACTAGCTACTTCTATCTAGTAAGTCAAATATGAGTACACTACATTTGGGAAACTAATTTCCAACTAACTCAGATGTCAGAGGATCATTGCATCTATGTTCATGAGAGGTACTGGGCTGTAGTTTTCTTTTTTTGGTATTAGGTTTATGACAGTAGGGCACATGGTATTGCCGAACAGAATGAGCAAGAAAGTCTTCTCTATGTTTCTATGCTCTAAAGAGATTTTAGAGAACTGGTATAATTTCTTCCTTAAAGATTTGGTAGAATTTATCCTGAACCCATCTTGGCTTGGTACTGTTTTGGAAAAATATTAATTATTGATTCAATTTCTTTAATAGGTATAGACCTATTCAGGTTATCTATTTCGCCTTGTGGGAGTTTTAGTAGTTGTGTCTTTCAGGGTTTTGGCCTATTTCAATGGGTTAACAAATCTATGACATAGAGTTGTTTATGGTATATCTTTATTATCTTTTTATATCTGTAATGATGTCACACACTTTCATTTCTGATATTAGAAAATTGTGTCCTCTATCATTTTTCCTTAGTTACTCTGCCTAAAGACTTATAGATTTTGTTGATCTTTTTAAGGAAACAGCTTTGGTTTCATTGATTTTTCTCTATTGATTTCCTTTTTTCAATTTTATTGATTTCTGCTCTAATTCTTATTCCATTTCTCTGCTTACTCTAGGTTTAATTTTCTCTTCTGGTTCTAATTTTTATTTTATTTTATTTTATTTTATTTTATTTTATTTTATTTTATTTTATTTATTTGTCAGAGAGAGAGAGAGAGCACAAGCAGGGGGAGCAGCAGACTGAGCAGAGAGCCCGATGTGGGACTTGATCCCAGGACCGGGGATCATGACCCAAGCCGAGGGCAGACGCCCAACCGACTGAGCCACCCAGGTTTCCCCTTGTTCTCATTTCTTTAGGTAGAAACAGATTATTTATTATAAGTCTTTATTCTTTTCTAATCTATGCATACAAAAATATAGTTTTCCTTTTATTTTTTATTTATTCATTTTTTTAGAGAGAGAGAGAATGGGGGGAGGGGAAAATGGAGAGGAAGAGAGAGAGTCTTACACAGGCTCCTCCCCCCAGGATGGAGGCTGAGCTGCGGCTAAGATCATGAACTGAGCTGAAATCAAGAGTCACACACTTAACCAACTGAACAACTCGGGTGCTCCAGTATAGTTTTCCTTTTAAACACTGATTTCACTGCATCCCACAAATTTTGCTAAATTTTCATTTTCATTAAGTTTATAGTATTTTTAAATTTCTCTTGAGGTTTCTTCTTTGATCTATGTGTAATTTAGAAGTGTATTGTTTAATCTCCACCTATCCTGGGATTTTCTATTTATCTTTTTGTTACTGGTTTGTAGTTTAATTGCATTGTGGTCTAAAAGCAGACATTATATAACTTCTATTGTTTTAAATTTGTTAAGATATGTTTTATTGCCTAGACTGCAATCTATCTTGGTTAATATTCCACATGAAAATGAAAAAAAAGTGTGTTCTGCTGTTGTTGGTTAAAATAGTTTATATATGTCAATTATATCCAGTTTTGATTGTGTTGTTGAGTTCAACTATGTCCTTACTGATTTTCTGCCTGTTGGATCTATCCATTTCTGAGTGGGTGGTGGTGTAGTCTCCAAATATGATAGTGGATTTATCTATCTATCTATCTATCATCTATCTATCTATCTATCTATCCATCTATTTTTGCAGTTCTTTAAGTTTTTGACTTGTGTGGCATGTGCTCTGTTATTAGTTGCATACATATTAAGAATTGTTATGCCTTCTCAGAGAACTGACCTTTTTATCATTATGTAATGCTCTCCTTTTTCCTGGTAATTTTCCTTACTTTGATGTCTTCTATGTCTGAAATTAATATAACTACTCCTGCTTTTTCTTGATTGGCAAGATATATTTTTCCATCCATTTACTATTAATCTATATGTCTTTTTATTTAAAATGAATTTCTTATCGACAAATATAGTTGGATCTTGTTCTTTAATCCATTCTGACAATCTCTTTTAAATGGTGCATTTAGACCACTGACAATCAAAGTGATTATTTTTATAGTTTGATTGATATTTGCTATATTTGTTACTGTTTTCTATTTATTGCCCTTATTTGTTCTTATTTTTGTTTTCTACTCTTTTTCTCTTGAGATTTTAAGTGGGCATATTATATGATTCCATCTTCTTTTCTTGTAGCATGTTGTTTTACTTATTTTTTTAACTTTTTTTAGTGGTTTCCCTACAGTTCAATACACATTTACAAATAATACAAGTCCACTTTCAAATGACATAATACCACTTCACAGATAGTATGAGTACTTATAACAGAATAATCCTAAATCCTTTTTCCTGTCCCTTGTATCATTGCTGCCATTCATTTCACTTTTATATAAACATACATAAGCATATATATAATACAAGGGATGGGAGGAAGGAATATATATATGTGCATTTATATATATGCGTGCATAATTAGGTACATAATTGTTATTATTTTGAACACACTGATATCTGTTCAATTAAGAATATGAAAAATAAAAGTTTTTGTTTTATCTTTACTTACTCCTTCTTTGAGTTTTTCCTTTTCGTGTATAGAGGCAAGCTTCAGACCTATATTAATTTCCTCTCTCTAAGGAACTTTTTTTTTAAGAGTTTATTTATTTGACACAGAGAGAGAGACAGCAAAAGAGGGAATACAAGCAGGAGGAGTGGGAGAGGGAGAAGCAGGCTTCCCGCTGAGCAGGGAGCAGGATCCCAGGACCCTGGGATTATGACCTGAGCCAAAGGCAGACGCTTAACGACTGAGCCACCCGGGTACCCCTCTAAAGAACTTTTAACATTTTAACATTTCTTGAAAGGCAAGTCTACTGGTAACGAAGTCCTTCAGTTTTTGTTTGATAAAGTCTTTACCTGTTATTTATTTTTTATTTTAATTTTTAAAAAAATATTTTATTTATTTATTTGACAGAGAGAGACCACAAGTAGGCAGAGAGGCAGGCTCAAAGTGAATTTCGTCTGATTTTCTTTACTTTCAAAATTATATATATATACATGCATACATATATATACATGCATATCTTTTTTTTAAAAGATTTTTATTTTATTTATTTGACAGAGAAAGAGAGATCACAAGTAGGCAGAGAGGCAGGCAGAGAGAGAGGGAAGCAGGCTCCCTGCTGAGCAGAGAGCCCGATGTGGGGCTCCATCCCAGGACCCTGAGATCATGACCCAAGCCGAAGGCAGAGGCTTTAACCCACTGAGCCACCCAGGCGCCCCTTTGCCTGTTATTTTTGAAGGATAATTTTTCAGGGTGTAGAACTGTAGTTGGTGCTTTTTATTTTTTGTTTTTATCTAAACACTTCAAATATTTCACTCGACTCTCTTCTTGCTTGCATGATTTCTGAGGAAAAGTCACGTAATACTTTTCTTTATTCTTTTATAGATAAGGTGCTTTTCCCTTGGCTTCTTTCAATATTTTTTCTTTATTTTTCATATCCTTTAGTTTGCAAATGATTTGCATGGGTGTAGTGTTTTTGGAATTTATTATGCTTGGTATTCTCTGAGTCTCCTGGATCTATGGTTTGGTGTCTGACATTAATTTTGGGAAATTCTC
>CM052886.1:72017472-72045084 GCA_028534135.1 Potos flavus
TTCTTCATTTCTGTTACAGTGATGTTTTTGGTGCTTTTGTCTCTAGCATTTTTTTTTTTTTTTTAGTTCTTTCTGAGGATTTCTATCTCTCTACTTACATTGCACATATATTATTGCAGGCTGTCTTCTTTATCCATTAGGTCTCTTAGCATATTAATCATAGTTTTTAAAAATTCTTGATCTGATAATTCTATCATTATTTCCATATCTGGTTCTGATGCTTGCTCTGTCTCTTCAAATTGTATTTTTGCCTTTTGGTATGCCTTACATTTTTTTTCCCTAATAGTCAGACATGATGTGCTGGATAAAAGGAATTGCTGTAAATAGGACTTTAGTAATGTGGTGCGAGGTGTGGTGGGGGGAGGGGAAATCTTCTGTAGTCCTGTGGTTGGGTCTATATTTTGGTAAGCTTGTGTGTCTGGACTGTGAACTTCATAGCCATTTCTCAGGGCTTCATTGTGTTTTGTTTTTGCTTTGTTTTGTTTTTTCTTTTTCCTTAGGTGGGACAGGATGGGCAGAGTGGGCTGGAGTTGAGTATTTCCCTTCTCATACGCGGAAGGCTAGACCAGCTGGAGTTTCTTGTTTTACTAGGTCAGTTTGGCTCTGATAATATCCTAGCAGGTTAGGCTGTGTTTAACTACTTTCCACTGACATTAGTTCTTAAGAAGAACAGAGTTTTCTGTTTCTTTTCAAATATTTCAAAATAGTTTCTTTTCCCTTTTCCTTATCAGAATCCCAAAGAGATTTGTCTCTAATTTTTACTGTGGGAACTTTGTCCAGGTCCTGGTGGTAAAACT
The DNA here is from genome assembly GCA_028534135.1 of Potos flavus. NCBI lineage: Eukaryota > Metazoa > Chordata > Mammalia > Carnivora > Procyonidae > Potos > Potos flavus. The sequence continues at coordinate 72,018,270 of CM052886.1, forward strand.
CAAAATATTATGAGGTCCTCTATGACTGTTTTCCCTTTAGTTTTTAACTCTCAGACGCGACTGCATGGAGCTTCCATCAATTTTTCAATTACAATTGAGGTTTTCCTACCCCTGGCACTGGTCCTCAAGGCAGTTAGTGCCCAAAGAGTGTCTGCTCCAGTAAGTATCTACTGTCTGTATTCACTTTTCTGACTCCCCAGTCTTACAGTAAGTGGTTCGCCATGTGTCCTCTCCTCTCTTGTGGTTCTAGGAAGGATTGTTGGAGTGGCAGTTTCCAAGGTTCTTACATGTAGAACCAGAAGCTAGAAGTCCTTGCTGTGTTCCATTTCAAGAGTAATGTCCATCTTTTCATGTGTCTGTTAGACATCTGTATGTCTTCTTTGGAAAAATATCTATACATGTCTTCTGCCCGTTTATTAACCAGATAATTTGTTTTATTGATGTTGAGTTTGATAAGTTCTTTATAGATTTTGGATACTAGCCCTTTCTATCCAATCCATAATTTGCAAATATCTTCTCCCATTCTGAAGGTTATCTTTTAGTTTTGTTGATTGTTTCCTTCACTGTATATACGTGGTATATATGCAAGTGATATATATATGTTATATACAAGTGATATATATATTATATACAACTGGAATATTACTCATCCATAAAAAAGAAAAATCTTGCCATTTGCAATGATGTGGATAAGTTATAGCATGTTATGCTAAGCACAATAAGTCAGTCAGAGAAAGATAAATACCATATGATTTCACACATATGTGGAATTTAAGAAAAAAGATAGATGAACATAGGGGGAAGAAAAAAAAGGAGAGATGGAGTCAAGCCATAAAAGAGATTCTTAACTATAGAGAACAATCTGAGGGTTGCTGGAGGGGATGCGCTAAATGAGTGTTGGGTATTAAAGAGGACACTTCTGTCGATCACTGGGTGTTGTATGTAAGTGATGAATCACTAAATTTTACTCCTTAAACTAATATTATGCTACATGTGAACTAACTAGAATTTACATAAAAATTTGAAACAAAAAAAATAAGGGTAATGTCCACAGTCATCATAGATATATACCTGAGTTTGCTCACTATTTTGACATAGTATAAATATAAAGCGGCTTCTATAGAACTTGGTACCTCATCAAGAAAAAAAATTTTAAGAAGAAAGAAATCTATGACTTTCCGACAAAGAAAAACCTTTTTATTAAGATTGAAATCTATAACAAAAGTACACTTAAAAAATAAAATGTATATTCTTGCTAACTACCCTGCAAACCAACAGTTATTAGTTTTATAATTATAAGCATTACAACAACAGACATTTGATTTTATTTTCAGAACTCTGAAGAACATATTTTTTTTAAAAACCCTACAGATGAGAAAGCATATTAGCCATTTCAATACTTTCTCAGGAATGATGATAGATGATGAAAATTTCAAGGCAGTTTCTTGGTAGTTCTTAAAGGCATTTGTAAAACTTTAATTTTGTGCTACATGGGAGCGTCCATAATGGCAGGAATAGTATGGATCAAACTTCACAGAAATATTGGTGGGATAATTTTCTAAAAGATTTAATGAGTAACTGAGTCTTGCCTTATCTATAATTTGTTACATAAACTGAATTTTCTATACAAATAGAACAAGTCTGGTAACTACTTCAAGGACCACTTGAATAGTTACAAATGGATGTCATTTGTGCAAATCACAAGCTGTTCTGCAAATCATAAAGTTTGGAATATGTTTTAGAAACAGTTTTACAATTTTATTGTTGGATTGAAACTTTCTCTTACCAAAGGCTAATTGTCTGTTATACAAAAGCTTATGCTGTATCATTCAAGAAACATTTATAAAGCACCTTCTATATGTTTGACATTAGGTGAAATAATGTGGATACAATAATTAGGAAGACAAACCCATTTTCTGCTCTTACAGAACATATCATCTCATGTGTAGTAACAATTAACCATGATAGCCATCCAAAGTAAATATTAAAATGCTATACAAATATTTTTCCAAAGAAGATATGTAGATGGCCAATAGGCACATGAAAAGATGCTCAACATCAGTGGTAATTGGGGGAATAGAAATTAAAACTACGATGAGATTATCACCTCACACCTGTGAGATTGACTATTATCAAAAAGACCAAAAATAACTAGTGTTAGGATGTGGAGAAAAGGGAGCCTTCATACATTGTTCGTAGATATATAAATGGTGCAGCCACTATGGAAGTTCCTCAAAAAATTAAAAATGGAACTACTGAATGATCCATGAATTCCACTTCTGGGCATATATCTGAAGAAAATGAAAACACCAGTTCAAAAGATATCTGCACCCCTATGTTTATTGCAGCATTATTTAAATAGTTAAGATATGTAACCAACTTAAGTGTCCATTGATAAATGACTGGATAAAATATATGTAAATAAATACCTTGATATATTTTCAGCCATAAAAAAGAATTAAATCTTGCCATTTGGAACAAAATGGATGGACCTAGAGGATGTTATGCTAAGTGAAATAATTCAGGCATAGAAAGACAAATACCATACAATTTCATTTACATGTGGAATCTAAAAAAAAAAAACAAAACAAATGAACAAATAAAATAAAACAGAAATAGACTCATAAATACGTAGAACAAACTTGTGGTTGCCAGAGGGAAGGGGAGTTAGAGGACAGTCAAAATAGGTGAAGGGGATTAAGAGGTACAAACTTCTAGTTATAAAATATATAAGTCATGGGGATTTAATGTACAGCATAGGGAATATAGTCAGTAATATTGTAACTTTATATGGTGACAGATGGTAACTAGACTTATTGTGGGAATTATTTCATAATGTATAAATATACTGAATCACTATTCTCTACACCTGAAACTAATGGGACATTGTGGGTCAATTATACTTCAATAAAAAGGAATTCTATTTTAAAAACATAATTGGATATAAGATTTGCCTAAGAAGTGAAGTGCACTATTCAAATTAATAATTCTAGATTTTGCCAGAAATATTTATGAACAACTGTTCTTAGTTAAGTATAAGACTCAAAATATATTGAGTATTCCACTGAAGAATAAATATACTGTTTCTTAAGGAGAGGTGTGCTTTACAATCCCCCTGGGGATATTTTAGAAATACCTATGCCTAGTCTCACTCCTAAAGATTCTTCTGCAAACATCTCTAAGTTAGTTACCCAAGTAATTCTGATGCTCACATCTACCTAAGATGTGTTAAATTACTGAAAATCTTTGTTAGAAAGGCATGTAGCCCATTTGCCTCCACAATAGCAATGATTTGACGTAAAGTAAGAGAAGGATAGACATACAGTGATTAACTACATTAATCAATAAGAAAAGAATAAGCAGTACTCAGTGCCCCAAGTAAAAGATGATTTTTGACTGGTTAGTGGTGCTTCTCAGTGTGAAACTTTAGAAGTGGTTGATACCTGAGACCAGTGAAATAGTAGAACAAAGGGAAGGATACTTTCCCTTGTCCATGGATTTGGATAATTTGAGAAAATGACTAAAGGATTCTATTAGGCATCATGTGATTTCCAAAAGGTTAAGGAAAAGGTAGTAGGTGATACTAACTGGTGTATTTGAATTGTTCCATTTTGTTTATGAAGATTCTAGGAAAGAAAAGAAAAAAAAGAGCAACCGCTAAGGATCTCTGACCACCTGAAAAATGCTAGGAAAAATTTGTACCCAGGATAAATAAGTTCTGCTAATCATCTAACCAGGAGAAGTAGCAAACTCTTATCAGATGATCTGATCCAACTGAAAACCTTACTTGGGGTTTATGCTTAAATCTTTTTAAGTTAACAAGAAGGAACAAAATATATTGACTAAACAATGCACTTACATTAAATGCATTTATAAATTATATTAGAATAAAGTGCTTCTGCAAAGTTACATATACTTTTGAATGTTATATTTAATAACATTACTGTTTGCTAAAATTAAACACATTTCTAAAGGAGTTTATCCCTGTGAATATGCCAATTTGATTTCTGTTGTCATTAGAAATGCAGATGGTGTGGGGTCTGAGAGCCCAAATCTTTCTCATCTTTCTGTTTTGACTAGAAATAATAAATGAATCCTTAATTAGTATACAAGAAAATACATTTCGGTCTGTTTACAAATGCACTATGTTTACTAGGTTAATTATATTATTATTAAGGAAACCATAAAGCTATGTGTAGAAAATCTATTCAAAGTGAATCAGTGAATGAAACAAAGTAGGCAAAAGAGGATTTGGATTTAGACTGGAAGAGTGTTTGTGTTCAATACGTGTACTTCTGAAAAAATAGCAGCTCTTTAATTTAATTAGAAACATATAAAATATATAAATGCTTTCAAATACTTGACCTCAGGGTGTTTTGGGTTTTTGTTTTTGTTTTTTTTTTTTTAGAGACAGAGAGTGTGCACATTTGCAAGTGGAGAAGAGGGGGTGGGGGGAGGGGCGGAGGGAGAGAGAATCTCAAGCAGGCTCCACTTAAGCAACTGAGGCTTAACCAACTGAACCACCCAGGTGCCCCATGGGGTGTTTGTTTTATATCTTGCACGTGTGTTCACTCCTTATTAGTTTTTTTGTCTGTTTATTTTGTGGCACTGTTAGAGGAGGGGAAAAAAGAAGACTTGGGTTTTCAGAGAGCTCCTATCTCTAATTCTTTTAAACAACTATTAAAAAAGAGGAACTCTTGCCATTGCTACTTTTCTATATTAAATTTCAGTTAGCATGCTTTTTCAACAATTTTTCTTTTCATATGAAATTTTAAAAGAGGAGGTTAATAAAAGCCCATATTTGGAAGAATAGTAGAAATGAGAATGCAAGACTAGTATTTAGATTTAAGTCTATTTTTTTATTGTGTTATGGTATCACCATACAGTACATCATTAGTTTTTGATGCAGTGTTCCATGATTCATTGTTTGCGTATAACACCCAGCGCTCCATGTAATCCATGCCCTCCGTAATATCCATCACCAGGCTCACCCATCCCCCTGCCCACCCATCCCTTCGAATACCCTCACTTTGTTTCCCGGAGTCCATAGTCTCTCATGGTTCGTGTCCCACTCTGTTTTCTCCTCCTTCATTTTTCCCTTCCTTCTCCTAATGTCCTCCATGCTATTCCTTATGTTCCACGTATAAGTGAAACCATATGATAATTGACTTTCTCTGTTTGACTTATTTCCCTTAACATAATCTCCTCCAGTCGCATCCATGTTGATGCAAAAGTTGGGTATTCATCCTTTCTGATGGTTGAGTAATATTGCATTGTATATATGGACCATATCTTCTTTATCCATTCATCTTTTGAAGGGCATCTTCGCTCTTTCCACAGTTTGGCGATTGTGGCCATTGCTGCTATGAACATTGGGGTACATGTGGCCCTTCTTTTCACTACATCTGTATCTTTGGGGTAAATACCCAGTAGAGCAATTGCTGGATCATAGGGTGGTTCTATTCTTAATTTTTTGAGGAACCTCCACACTGTTTTCCAAAGTGGCAGTACCAACTTGTATTCCCACCAACAGTATCAGAGGGTTCCCCTTTCTCCACATACTCTCCAACATTTATTGTTTCTTGCCTTGTTAATTTTTGCCATTCTAACTAGTGTAAGGTGGTATCTAATGTGGTTTTGATTTGAATTTCCCTGATGGCTAATGATGATGAACCCTTTTTTATGCGTCTGTTAGCTATTTGTTTGTCTTCTTTGGAAAAGTGTCCGTTCATGTCTCCTGCCCATTTTTTGACTGATTTTTGATTATCTGTTTTTTGGGTGTTGAGTTTGAGAAGTTCTTTATAGATCTTGGATATCAGTCCTTTGTCTGTAGTGGAATTTGCAAATATCTTCTCCCATTCTGTCAGTTGCCTCTTTGTTTTGTTGACTGCTTCCTTTGCTGTGCAAAAGCCTTTTATCTTGATGAAGTCCCAAAAGTTTATTTTCACTTTTGTTTCCCTTGCCTTTGGGGATGTGTTTTGAAAGAAGTTGCTGTGGCCAATGTCGAAGAGGTTACCACCTATGTTCTCCTCTAGGATTTTGATGGATTGCTGTCTCACATTGAGGTCTTTCATCCATTTAGAGTTTATCTTTGTGTATGGTGTAAGAGAATGGTCGAGTTTCATTCTTTTGTATATAGCTGTCCAATTTTCCCAGCACCATTTATTGAAGAGACTGTCTTGAGATTTGGTAAGAAAGTTGGTACAGAGAGGAAAATTCAAAACCATCAGTACAGTTTGAGGAAAGCTCTGAAATGTTCTCTCCATAGAGGAAAGGGAACTCAAAGGAAGAAAGAAAACTCTTTGTATCTACGAACACTCACTTTTTCCACATACTGCCATTGATATCCAGTTTACTTTTTGGTCTGGCTCTGCATATTCCTGAGATAAAACTCAGGTCATTGACCTGCAAGTTATGATATTACATATCATATATTATTTCAGAGATTTTCTTAGTATTTGATGTCATACAAGAAATATGCAGCCCATACTTATGAAGAAGCATTTTATTCTTTTTATCAAAGACTCCTTCCCCATAATAATAAATTTTTCAGGTTATGTTTGTTGATCAAGAAATAAAATTTCTAACAAATTCTTTCCAGTTTTAAAATTCTAGATCAGAATTCTGTTTAAAACATTTCTGTATAAGCCTAAACACTCTTTAAAACACTATTGAGAGGAGGAAAGGGTTGATTAGTAAATGACCCTTCTGATTACACTAGCATTTTCTGCTGATGATTCTGTTATTTATATATTTTGTAGATAACCTATGGAAGTTTTACAAGATTAGTTTTTCATGGGGACTGTAAGATCAAAACTACTTTCATAATAATAGTAAGGTATTATCTGCCTTTTTTCATAGTGTTGACATTTTCACTGATGGTACAGAAGTTAATGGTGAACAAGAGTGCAGATGGCTTGGCCCAGAATCCAAGCAACGGCTTGAAACTGAAACAGTAGTCCTTGTTTACTATCATGCACCCATAGTTAAAAAATTAAAAATACATGAATAGTTTCACTTATAGGAGTCTTAATGGAGCAGGAAATTTTATTAATTTCATTAAGTCTCTAACCTTGAATATAGCACTCTTTAATATTCTGTGTGAGAAAGTAGGAAGTATGAATAAAACACTTCTGTTGGTTAGCAAGGTAGAATGGTTGTCTCAAAAAAAAAAAGCATTTGTGCAATTGTTTGATATGCAAGCTGAAATAGCAGTTATTTTTTTTTAAATGGGGCACCACATTTAGATAAATATATTTATACAGACTCGGATATTAGGCAAACATTTTCTTGAAAAGGAACAGCAACAACAAAAAGACAATATTTGTTGCCAATAAAATTTGAACTTTCATGCAAAACTTAGAATTTTGGAAAACTATCCACCATCATGAGCTTAACAATTTCATATTATTCAAAAAAATTTCTGATATCTGTAGTTTTATTAACAAATGTGATTTTTTGAAATTATATATGAAACATGAAAACATTTGGGCAATCTGGATAACTTAGCGAACCAATATATCTCAAATGACAAATGCCTGACATTATAAAATCATGTATGGATAAAATACCCATTTATTGTACAAGATGGGGTACCTATTAAGTTAAGCATCCAACTAGTCTATATTAAAATATCCCTAATTGTTTCAGAAACATATGATTGTGTATTATAGTTGTTTTGTCACATTTGAATCTAGTTAGGGGTTAAGGCCTTCCCATTTTATGGGTTATGTCTTTTTTCTAACTCTAACTGTGTCACTTCCCCACCCCCACCTCTTCCATGTTGCCAATGATTGGAATATTGGAGAAACCAGCTCTGTGTCCTATGTTGGAGAAACCAGTTCTCTTGTCCAACAGAATGTTTCAATTTCCACATTTGACTGATTGCTTCATTCGATGTTATCAACTTTTCCTCTATTCTCTGGCAAGCTGGTAGTTAGATTCAGAGGTGTGATTAGATTCAGACATATTATTTAGCAAGAATGCTTCCTGGATGGATGCTTTCAACTTCCTTTTGAAGTACCTCTTAAAACACAAAGTGTCTTGTTACATTTTTAATGAATAATAATGTTAATCAGTGGGTGCAGTTGTGGTCACCCTGATTTCTCCACTATAAAGTTCTTCATCAACACTTCGGTTAATAGCTTTAGAATCTATTTAATAATTCTTTCTTAGATTTATTATTTCACTTTGGGTGATTTTCTTATTCTGTTTTCTGCACTTTTTAAAGCTGAACATTTTCTCTAAAGAATAATTTTCCTCATTTACTATTGGTTATTTTGATACAGGATAAAGGCTTAATCATTTTCCTTTACTTTTTTTCGAAGTGATGAGTCAGTGACCTAGTAGCCCGCACTATTGGCCAACGAGGGTTTTTTTTTTTATCATTTTAAACAGAATTTTTTATATAATGTATCTTAATCAATTGCAGAGAATTTTTTTTTCTGATGATCAAATTGAACCAAGCTTGCTTAGTGGGAACCCCTTCAAGTTGGCTGCTATGTTGTGTGTCATAACTTCATTAATCATGTGAAAACTTCCTTTCTTTCTGGCAAAAGAAGATGTTATAGAGTCATTTTGTATATTTCTTGACACAAATATGGAAATGCTCATTTCTTCAAGGAGATTCATTTCTTTCCATAGGAAATAGTAACAGAAACTATAATCCAAGTGCAATGCCATTTTAAATTTCTCATATTAATCTAAGCAGTAAAATTAGTAATTAAATATTTAAGAAAATCCCACCATATATTTTCCAGAATGAACAAATATTGTTTGGTCACTGGTGGAATTTGGAGGAAAGTATTTGATTGATTAATGTTCTTTTCTTCATGAAATATGATAATTAGGAATTTATCACAAGTTTGAATACATAATGACTTTCAGCTGCTTAACATAAACTCACTTAATTCTCTTAACATTCCATAAAAACCCCAGAAAGGATGACGTATATTTAAAAATTGCCACCTAGTATTATATTACAGTATTAATGATACGACCACACCAAAAGCTTGTTTTTCTCATAGATTCATTCAGATTTATATCTCTGAGTGCTTTAAGGGTCCTGTATAGGACACTTGGGAATTTTCTAAGGACCTAGAACAACAAAGATGAATAACATAGGCCCTTGAAATTTCCAGATTTTGAGATCATATTTAATTTAGATTTTCCATCTGATTAAAGTACTCAGATAATTTATAAACTCCATTTCACTTCTGCTAAGATATGGAAGATGTACAGTTCAGTGCTTTATCATCTCGATACATTTTTAAACTGACAGTTTTAACCCTTCTCTCAAATGAAATATTACCCATCATCCCAATATTGGCAAAGATATAAAAATAAAACACACCCAGCTGTTCTCTTTGAAGCAGAGATGGGTGGGAGTGAAGCTCTAACTGTAGTTGGAGAGCAATGAATTTATGTCAGTTACTCTCAAAGTGTGCTACCCAGACCTACAGCATCAGTATTCCCTGAGAACTCAGAAATGCAAAATCTCCAGCCCTATGCTGTGCCCACTGAGTCAGAGAACCAGGGAACAGAGCCCAGCCGTCTGTATTTTAACAAACCCTGAGGCATGCTGGAGTTTGAGAACCACTGACATGTAGCACACTGTATTTTCCAAAGCGCACTTTCCTATACCCACTCCCTGTATCTTTATATGGCAAAAGCTGTTTTAGAGTTGAGAAACCCAAGCGACTCAAGCAAATCTACAACCAACATTCTGATCTTCTTACCTTTGAGTTGGAACACGTTTTGCCATATCATGTGGCCACATGATAAGTTTCTTCTTTCATGGAAATTCTGCATTTCAGCTGTTTGGACATTTTTTTTTTTTTAAGGAAGAGTTTTGTGTGTTTTTTTTTTAAAGATTTTATTAATTTATTTGAGAGGGAGAGAATAAGAGAGAGAGAGAGAACAAGAAGGGGAAGGTCAGAGGGAGAAGCAGACTCCCTGATGAGCAGGGAGCCCGATCTGGGACTTGATCGTGGGACTCCAGGATCGTGACCTAAGCCGAAGGCAGTTGCTTAACCAACTGAGCCACCCAGGCGCCCCTTGGACATATTTTAGAGTGATGCTTGGCAATTATAGAATGAGAGCGAGAAATCCTTTCCCTGTGAAACTTCCTGTAAGACAGTAATCTGAATACAGAAGTGACATTTATCTTGTGAGGTTGCAGTAGCATCTTTTGAAATCAGACCTGGGCTGTCCAGCTAGGGACAGCAGTGCACTGTGCACATGCATCAATTTAGCTCTTGTAATCCCTCATCTTTCTTTTTTTCTTTTAAGTAATCAGCTACTCAGGGAATTGGTCACAGTGTGAACTGCCTCTATTTTAAGTGACTTTCATTCTTGAGGTATCCTGGACTATAAGAAACACTTCATTTACTCCTTGTAAGACATAGAAGAGATTGAGTTTAAAGATAAGAGTTTGTTTCCTCTTCACACGAGACAGACTGTTGGATTATTTGTTCAGATCCCCTGAGCAGCTGGAGCCACAGTGGCCATGTCAGCCAGCTGCAGCACGAAGGGCATTGAGTGCGGTGAGAGGGAGATTCAATACCCGAGGAAATGAAAAAAATATTAGAACTGTTATTATCTGTACTTACAATAGAAGTACCTCATGGCAGATAACAGCATTCGAAGTTCTCTTTTTTATTTATCTTACATTACATCTCCTGAACAAAACCAACGTGTAGACAACTGAAGCTTGTTCTAATAACAAAATTGTTGCCTGAAATGAAATTCTTGACATACCAATCATTCTCTGTAGCCAAATCATTTTTTCATATAAAACACATTTGGAGAGTACTTTAATGAATGTTTTGCACTTAGTCATCCACTTTATTTTCTTTGCTAAGAGATCCTTCAGTAGCCACAAAAGAACAAAGCTTTCCTGGGTGGTATATTTCCTGGCATGTTATTAGCAAAAGGGAGTTAAGGCGAAAGAAGCTGACAATTTCAGAACAAATATGACTTTTTTTTTCTTGAAATTAAAAAGAGCAAATGAGAAATTTGGGGATTGCTGTTTTTGACACTGTTCCTGAAGTTTCAAGTGAGAATGTTCTAGGTCTGAAAAAAACCTGAGACCTAAGGATCTGATGAAGGCCAACTACTAACTTAACTACTAATTGATGGAAAATAGACCATGCCAAATTAAGGCCATAGTCCTTGAGTTTGAGGTGGATGACAGAAGACACATTTTAGGGGAGGAGGAAGTGAATCTGGGCTTAGTCCAGATAAATCAGTGTTACAAGTGTGTGATAACTTCCCTTGAGCAAGGCACTCTTCTCATCTCATCCTGAACCTCCCTCACCTGAGAAACATTTGAACTTTTCATCCCACAGTTAGAAGTAATATTTTACATGAGCTACCCTTGAGTAGAGTAATACTGTATTTATCTATTCATTTTGAACACTAAGATCAAGATCGGCTTCTTTTCTGAGAGGGTGTTTTGGAAACTAGGTAGGGGATGAGACTCTAAAGAACAGTAACATTAAGGAGGTAAGATCTCCACTCACGTATAGGCTCCCTGAGGGCAAGAGTGATGTCTGCCTTGCTTACCGTTGAGCTCCCTTGCCTAGCATGATGCCTGAAGCACCATATTTGTTGTTGGAATGAAGGTACATATGGAGGATGAAGGCTGCAAAGCAATGTCACTGAGAGTGGAAAATGTACCCCAAACTTTGGGAACCACAAATGTTTGGACTTGGAATTACTGTTTCACTTAGTAGTTGCTGGGCAGCTGTTCCCACTGGTTTCTTAAAAGGAGCTAGAAATGTTGCTAGAAAATTCATTCAATTTACTGAAGCAATGTTTCTCAAGTATCTGTGGTGAAGGGGAAGTTTTGTTTTGTTTGGTTTGCATTCCATTGTGGGCCAATACTTGTCATAAACTGTAATAAAAGTGAATTAATAGGCTAAGTGAAATGGAAGAAGAGGATATGTATGTGTGTGTGTGTGTATAAAATACAAGGACATTTTAAGAATTATCATTAGTTTCTGCAACATTAAATCACTTTGTATGATTGCTGTAAGAGGGTATACAAGCATCCTTTCCTTCTATACTTCTCTGTTGCAGCCGGGTAACAAGTTTCCTGGGCACCAGTTGCAGACCACACACTGGGTGGTGCTGCACTAACGAGCACCCTAAGTATCACCCTGTTATTTGCAAGGCTGTGGGGTGACCTGGGAACTCTCAGGCGATTGGCTAATCCAGCAGGGAACTGCAGAGCCAGGAGTGATGTCATACATCACTCTGCATACCCACTCTGCTCTCTGAAATATAGATGGGAAGAATTAAAGAAGCAATCATTTTTCAACATAATTACTTGTCATAAAAAATTGTCCAATAAACTTCAGCCAAAACTCATTAGATACAGAGGCAACCACCTCCTCTTCTACCTCTCCCTGTGCTCTGCCAAAGGCAATGACTGTGGGTTGAGTGAGGAGTGCAGGTAAACCAAGAACTTGATTAACTAGATACCATTTACCATTTTCCTTCCCATAGAATGTAGGTTCTGCAAAGTCAAATGCATTGACCCTTCTAATCAGATTTGCCAGGGGTCTTATTGTGATAGATTTTTCTATCCATTTTAATTTTTTTGTGTGAGCTATATTGCTTTTTACTAGTTTATATTTTAATGCCTATTTTAAAATATAATTATTTTCTTATTGTGATTGTATGAATGTAATGTATTGCTGATTATATGGGTCTAGCTCCTAGATTGAAAATTTTGCTTATCAAATGCACTTTAATATTTACATTTTTTCCTTATATAATTTTGCTATACTTAGGAGTTTTGATGTACTGTACTTTTATTTTATTTCAGGCCTCCATATTTTGTAACTTCTTTCCAATTTCTACCTAAGGTTATGAATTGTTTAAAATTGAATTTTTTTTAGCTTCCAAATATATTTTAGCAACATTTGGTTTTGAGTTCTAATTTCACTGAATTGTGGTTAGTGAACATGGACTCTATGGTACTGATTTAAAAGAAATTGTTAAGATTTCTTTGTGGTCCAATGGCCAAATTATGGAAAGAGCCTAGATGTCCATTAACAGATGAATGGATAAAGAAGATGTAGTATATATACATATATACAATGGAATATTACGCAGCCATCAAAAAATGAAATCTTGCCATTTGCAATGATGTGGATGGAACTAGAAGGTATTATGCTAAGCAAAATAAGTCAATCAGAGAAAGACAATTATCATATGATCTCACTGATATGAGGGATTTAAGAAAGAAAGCAGAGAATCATAGGGGAAGAGAGGAAAAAATGAAACAGGATGAAACCAGAGAGGGAGATAAACCATAAAAGACTTTTAATCTCAGGAAACAAATTGAGGGTTGCTGGAGTGGAGGCGGGGTGGGAGGGATGGGGTGACTGGGTAATGGACATTGGGGAGGGTATGTGCTACGGTGAGCATTGTGAATTGTGTAAGACTGATGAATCACAGACCTGTACCCCTGAAACAAATAATACATTATATGTTAATAAAAATAGACAAATTATAGAAAGAAAGAAGAAAGAAGAAAGAAAGAAAGAAAGAAAGAAAGAAAGAAAGAAAGAAAGAAAGAAGAAATGTTAATTCTCTTTGTAAAAAAAAGATTTCTTTGTGGTCTAAGAAATGTGTAGTGCATATTTTATATCATACTTGTTTATTTTTATTAATATGATGTGTTTCTCTGAGTTCCTATTAATAGCTTTCCCTTTGAATTATATTTTACCCAATGCAAGTACCTTTGGTTAGTATTTGGGCACCATAACTAATTCTACTCTTTATTTTCATCAACTTCATATTTTATTTTAGTTGCATTACTTATAATGTAAGTAATAAGTTACATTTTTAAAATCTAAGCTGAGAATTTTCTGATAACAAATGATACATAATATATATATTTTTGGTAAAAAATTAACTCATTCTATACATTTCACATCCTCCTGAGCAAGACAAAAAAGAAATTTGACTTAATATTAGCCCGGGAACCAGGTCAAAAATGATATTGCTTCTTCTGAAACAGTATGCTGAGAGGAAAGAGAAAAAGGAATAGGGAAAAGAGACAAGAGAATGCTATAGAGTTTAAACAACTTAAAATAGCATTGAGATTTGTAGGGGGAAAATGGAGATCTGTGACAGCTGACTAGATCTTTGTGCACATGGATGGGAAATAAGTAATACAAGATACCTGTTCAGTTAGGGAATTCTGTATTCAATCTTCTTATTAGACACTATAATCACAGATTTTCCAATATTGAAGGTAAACATTCTTTAATACCATAATCAAAGCCTGAATATGCTGTGCTGAAGATACTCTAAAGGGGTAACTGTAAGAGAACAAAAGGAACATTTGATGTCCCTAAAACAGTCTTTGGGGTAAGAAATACACGGTCCCTAAACTGATGGTGGAGGAGGAACAATACTCAGCAGCTGAAAGGAGAGGATTTTTAATAAGTGTGGCTCTGGATCTCCTTAATCAAAGAAGACATGCTCACTGCACTCAGGTAAGTCAGAATCCTTTGGGAACCTGAACATATCAAGGAGAGAGTCTGAAAATACCTCACTTCATATCCTCCATTTCATTTTCCAAATGCTGCTTAGAAAGCAGAAACAATATCTGGGTAACTTTCTGTTTCAAAGTAGCAGTCTAAAATAATTGTCTGCTTTTCCAGGAAAATGAGGGTGTACCTCCCATTTTTACTTTATTTCTTAGGAACAGGAAGAAGAAGAGAAAGGTAGATATTAAGGACAACAGACAAAGTACATTTTGACATTTTACGGTGTTTTTTGTTTGTTTGTTTTTAGAGAGAGAGGAGTATGTATGAAGCAAAATGAAGACCCAGAACATGTATCTCCATTGGAGGGAGAAGTGTCAGAGATGGTGCCAAGGTCTGTAATTTACAATGTCCAATTTCTCCTTGCCCTTTCTTCCGTCACTGGTTCTCCATTCTGGGTTTCTCCACAGACTTCCAAATGCTAAATATCTTCATGGAATAAAGTGTTCCCAAAGATTCGTTTCTTCCATACCTCGAGCCTGCTAATGTAGTCACTCAGGAGAGGTTAAGAGGAATGTGTGTCTTTTTATTCAGTTATATGAGGATATGTTAAAGGATTATAAACACTATTGTTTCTTGTTTGCAAAAACAACAGTCAACTCTGTACAAATTCACATTGAGAAGGAAAAAAAGAGCTTTGTTAGTATTTGTCTACTAGTATGAACTCCATTTTTTAAAAACTTGGTTTTTTCCTAAGACAATGTATAAAATGTATAGATTGGGAATTTTTCTTTAATCCATAATTGAATGAGTGACGAGACCAGTAGATCACAGAAACAAAAATAGAATTATATATTTCAATTTTCACAAGGATTCTGGTTTAGTTTCACATAAATACTAAGAAAATAGTTTAGATAATATATTCAGTACATCTAGCCAGTTAAATAGTCCACAACTATAGCCATCAAGATTCAGTGTTCTTTGGGGAGAGAGGAGACATGACAAAGTAAAGTTTTAAAAGAGATCTGTCATGAATCCAAAATAAATATTTTGTTGATATTTTTTTAATCATGCATGTTTTTTCAGACATATTATTATACCCTTTCTCAAATAAAACCTGCAAACTCTAATAATGAAAATTTATAAGCAGGATTATTTGGTAGTCCCTTATTTTCTAGTTTCAGTTTCAAAAGAATTACTTCTTTTAGATAAACCATGACATCAGTAAGAATGATTTAATGAGCCTGCCATTTTAAGTCCAGACTACTGCGTGTGTATGTATGTATGTATGTATGTATGTATGTATTTAGAAGTAAAATAGAAATCTAAGAGTGCTCAATAGAAACTAGATAGCTAGCCTGCTGGGTAGATTAGACAAATGTCTCTTCTTACACTAGAATGCTGATTGATAAATATAGTAGAAGCAGCAGAGTTGAAAAATTACTTTGCAATTATAATTCTAAATATTTCAAGACTCATGAATGAGTACTAAGTCTAGGGGTCCAGCCATTATGGTGGAGTGCAAAGGTAATCCTATTTATAATAAATTGCCTAAATAAAGAAAAAAGTTTGATGAAGATCAGAATAAATGCATAATCTCAAAGTTTCTGCCTACACATTGCTTACTAGTTACAGAACAGAAATAATAACTATATAGTGTGAAACCTGAGGGACACTCTGATTGGGTGATCAAAGTTAGCATCACCAATATGGGACCAATCGACACAGTGAGCCTCCAAATGGGATAGCCTCTAAAGATCACAATATAGTTTATGTAGTATTCCAGCAGCTGGGAATGCATAATTTGCATCTTAATCATGAAGAGATGTCAGACGGAACCAAACTGAAGAACATTCTATAAAATCATTGGCCAGTATCTTCTAGCCACCGTTGTTATGAAATACAATAGTTTCTCCTCTTGAGACTCTGCTTCCCTAAACCATGATTCCCAGTATTCACTTATTTGACTCTCTGATCCTAGAAAAAGCAGTTTGCCTTGCATTCTTCTCCTTTAGGGGTCTAAAAAGAATTGTTGATTTAAAAAAAAAAAATTGTTCATTTTTCGCTTATTGTTAGAATGGGGTGTGACTTCCAAGCTGCTCACACGGGGAATGGGGTGTTTTAAAGTCTTTGTGAATGTGAATCATCTCAGGATTTTCACCTGTTGATTGTCTTTTCCATTGACAGTTGATCATGTTCTTGGTTGTCTTCTTATGTTAAATAATTTTGGAATGCATCCTGGACATGTAGACTATTTTGTTAGGAGAATCAGGATCCTGTAAAATCCTCTGGAGAATGTTGATTTGTTGCTGATGCTGCTGTTGTTGTTTTGCCAGACAATTGACTTACTTAAGTTCAACAAGTTCTTTCTTGCCTTCTGCCAGCAGTGATTCCTCTGTCAGCTAATTTTCCTTTCCTTTCCTTTTTTTTTTTCTTTCACCTCAGCACCTGGGGGTGAAGACTGTGGCAGGAGCCAGCTGTGGCCCCCAGGATGCCTGCCTCTCTCCTTCCCCATCCCAGCCCTGGACTGGGTTGTCAGCTAATTTTTCAAAGCATTTGCTATGGTAATTAGATCAGCTCCATCTATGCCATTCATAGTTTTCTGGGACTTGGCAGTGGTTCTCAGTCTTTCCTACACTTTTGTGAGACGTTCCACACTTGTCCATGTCGGATGTAAGCCCAGTACTTGTGTTGGTTCATACACATAATTATGGAATTTTCTCCGCAGTTGTAACTTCTTTAAGACTTCACCTACAATTTAAGGTTAGCAATGGCCCCCTTTCCCATTTGCCATGACCTGAAATTTGGACTTTTTCCCAGAGTTTTAGCTTCCTGAGCATTTATATTTGACTGACAGGGTGTCTCCTTTAGGGCAAAATTGTGAGGAAATAGAAAAATATTAGGAATTCCATAGCATGCATTTATTTGAACAACAGCAACCCCTTTTTCCTAGTTCATCTGACCCGAGATAAAAGTTTGGCTTTGGGATTTTATATGCCCAGGACTCCACCTCCAAAACTGCAGCAGCCATACATCTCTGCAATGATTTTACCCTGCAGCAGGGCTAGAGAAGAAAAAAATAAAGACATAAAAGAAAAGAAATTCACCCAGAATTCTTAGCTTTTTCTGGCCATATGGCCAGAAAGAGGATATTTCCCATAAAGTTTTTGCTATTTGCATCCACTGCACAGTTCCATGACTCTAGGTATTGGATCTTCCTCGAGTCAAAGCTGCAAAATGAAGGAAAGAAAAAAAAATTAGAAAATGTGCTGGTGTTGATTATTCCTCAGGTTTTGACCCTTTTTTATTTGCCTGTTGTTTACTTTTTTCGGAGTTCTCAGATTGTCATATTTTGTATTCTTTCAGGCTTTATAGTTGTAACTAGTGGGAGACATAGGCTCTTGTGACCTTACAGTATGGCATTGAAGTCTTCATTCTTATAGGAAAATCTCCTGAAATATTAAATGGTAAAGGGTCATACTATATGTAACCCAATTTCAAATGGCCCAGAAAAAGTGATTATATACACATAGATTTAAATGTGGATATAGTTATAGAAAGAATGTCAAAATTCAGCAAAATGTAAAAAATTAGTGAATGTGATTAAAATATATAGAGTTCCCTTTTCTATTTTTGTAACTTTTCACTAATTTTTAAATTATTTTTTAAAAAATTTTTTTAAAATGAAAATAACTCAAAACATCTGCAATTTAATATCATTCTCTAATAAAATTCTTCAATACATGACACCAGTACTGTTTAAAAGATCTTGACATCTTTATAACTAGTGCTTTTCTGGGCAACATAGAATGACATCTTTAACACAATAACATAATACGTCTTCACTTTTTATAAGAGAATATGTTCCTGGAGCAATAGTTCTTGCTATTGCTTTTGTTCCATCAACTCAGAAGTCAATGTTTAGTTACAAATTAATGTGATGGGGTCCTAAAAATTGACAAAAACACTTCAGGGCACCTTTGTTTACTGTGTCAAGTATTTTTGGAATTATTTTATTTCCATCGTATTCACTTGCATAAAATCTCTGTATCAAAATAAGCAAAATAGAGATGAACATAGTGTGCTCTATTTCAGCTGAACTGTAATATCCTGCTGAATTATAAAAAGTCACAAAAATTTATTCTTTAAACAAGTTCATCAATTGTTCCCGGTATTGATTTTTGGATCAGACAATAGTGAGAACCGTGTTTTTGTAGCGCTTTTTTCATAAAAACACTTATTTCAATGTCAATGGCATAGGACTTAGAAGGTTTTTTTATTCTCCTGATGGTCTGTGCTCCTTCCTTTCTTCAAAACAAACAAATGAACAAAAAAATAACAAACCGTAGTATCACAGAGTCATAGTTTTTTAAGCAACATTTTACTCTGAAAAATATTGAATAATTTTCTTTTATTATAAAATGTAAAATTCTATGTGTTACCCATTATATTCAAATGACTTTGGGTGGTAGTTTTGGGGACTATATGCTTTCATTTACTCTTTCTGATTGATCATTGTTACACATTTGGTTGATGATAGTATATGTGAATTAGTCCAATGCAGCTCCTGCTTTCATGGAATACAAGTCTAATGGAGGAAACATACAACAATTGACAAAAAGATGAACAGAAGGAAAAAAAAAAAAAGATGAACAGAAGGATTCTAAATGGTGATGAATAGGGTGTTAAGATAAGACATAAATGAATGAGACCAAAGAATAGGAATGTTTCAGGAAGAGGAGACATCCAGATATGTAAGGAAAGAAAAATCTCTGGCATGCTTGAAGAACCAAAGGAAGATCAATGAGGTTGGATATTAGTGAGTGAGGAAAAGCGTGGGAAGATCTAAATGTAGCCTGGAAAATCATATGGGCCTCTGAAAGCCATGAAAAAGGATTGAGATTTTATTCTAAATGCAAAAAGAATACATTATTTATATAAATTACATATAAAATTTACAATAAGAAATATGTATTTCTCTAATTACCAAGTAAAAAATGGATTGGATAGAACAAGAATGAAAGCAGAAATATCATTTGGGAAGACTTTGCTTTAATCAAGAATGGATGTTAGCATGCACGAAGTTGGAGGCTATGGAGATGGAGATATGTGAATGAACTGGGGACGTATTTTTGAGATAGAATCAGTAAGAAATAATATATTAGATATTGGGTTTTGAGAGAATATTGAGACATTATTCCCAGGTTATTAGCTTAAATAGTTGGTTGGATAATTATGCAATTTATTGAGATGATGAAGAAGGAGAAATACATATCTGGAATGGAATTTAATTAAGAATTTGATTTTGCTTATCTTAAATATCTCATTGGAAGTGAGAGAGGGTGATATTTTGGTCACAGATATACAGATTAACCTTGAAATAGAGAATGATAATGAAACAAGAGTGATAATCTTTTCTCTCAGAGTAATGGCTGAAGGACTCACTTAAGGTTTACAGAGAATTATATTTTGGATAACAACTGTGAAAATTTTACTAACTAATGAGAATGAAAAGAGAGGTTAACAGAGAAAGTTTGAGGTCTCAGTTGAAGTCAGATATCATGAATTTGCAATGAATATCTTACTTCATGCTAAAATGTACATCATTAGAGATGTTTTTTGAAATACCATTTTAGTGATGTATTCCTCATCATGGATTCCTTTAGAGATGTAGACAACATTGTTTTTGAGTAATTAAGACATTGGTGCTTTACATGCACACATAGGGGAGAGTGGGAAGCCATGTGAAGACACTAACATTGATGCACCACACAGCTGCTTGTGAGTCTGGATCAGGCCCTGTCTTCTATCACTGGCTGGCACCAGTGCCCACCTGCAGCTAGTCCCCACAGCTGGACACCTGCATGCCACAGCCTGACTCTATCACCAGACTCCACTGAAGTGTGTACACCTAGGGGGACAGTGTGCAGCCACAGAAGAGTAGGCTGAAAGTCAAGGTCTTTGTAGCTGCCAGTGAGCCTATGGTTGGCCCTGGCCCTGGTTATTTACCCTGGCCCCCATCACTACAGGTATGTCTACATCTGGTCCCTTCAACTATATAGGAAACTGCTGGTGGCCTCAATAGCTGAATGTGTGCACACCACTGACTCTGGTCACCATTATTGCCTGCTCTGATCCCTTGCTACTAGATGAGAGGTGCCATTTTAGGACCCCATTTTAGATAGCCACTGTGAACGTCTGCAGTGCTTGCCAAGGACCACACAGTTGTTGATACAGTGGACTCCAGAGACCTGAGCTAAAGAATATCGTGTCCTCCTGGGCCTGCAGAGACACATGGTGGCACTGAATAGGCATATTGCATCACTAGACCTAGGGTCAAAGCACAATTCAGCATGACCCCACTGAGAGGTGATAGACTTCCCTTACCAAAGTCAGTCCATAAAATTTGGAAAAGGTAGTGCTTCTTCAAAAGCAGAAAAAACTACAGAAGACTACAGAGATCATGAAGAATCAGGGAAACATGTTTTCACCAAAGAAATACAGTAAACTTCTAGTAACTGGCCCCAAAGAAATGGAGATCTAGAAATTGCCCAACAAAGAATTCAAAATAATTGTTGTACGGATACTCTGAATGCTACAAGAGAACACAAAGAAATAGTATAGCAATAGGAGGAAAACAGCACAAAAACAAAATGAGAAGTTCAACAAAGGGAGAAAAAACATAAAAAAGAACCAAACATAATTTTGGAGCCAAAATACAATGAACTAAAGCATTCAATAGAGAATTTCAATAACAGACTCGAAAAAGTAGAAGAAAGAACCAATTAGCCAGAAGACAGATCAACTGAATTTATCTAAACAGAAGAGATAAATAAATAAATAAATAAACAAACAAATAAATAAGAAAGGCATATGGGAATTATGGGACATCAGCAAAAAAAAAAAGAAAAAGAAAAAGAGAAGAAGGGGTAAAAAGCTTATTTATATAAATAATGGCTGAGAACTTCCTTAACCTGGGGATAGATTTGGAAATTCAAGTTAATCGAAACTAATAGGTCACCTCAAAATTTCAATCCAAAATGATTTTCTTCATAGCACATAATAATAAAACTGTTTAAAACTAAAGACAGAGAATTTTAAAAACAGCAAGAGAAAAAAATTCTCTTGAAAGGGAACCCCCATAAGGCTATTAGTGGATTTCTCAGCAGAGTCCAGGAGAAAATGGTATGATATTTTCAGAGTGCTAAAATAAGAAAACTACCAACCAAGAATACTTAACATAGGAAAGTTGTCCTTCAGAATTGAAGACTAAATAAAAACTTTCACTAATAAATAAAAGCTGAGGGGCACATGGGTGGCTCAGTGGGTTAAGTGTTTACCCTCGGCTCAGGTTGTGATCCCAGGGTCCCCGGATCCAGCCCTACCTAGTGCTCCCTGCTCCGTGGGAAGCCTGCTTCTCCCTCTGTCTGCCACTCCCCTTGCTTGTGTGCTCACTCTCTCTCTCCCTCTAATAAATGAATAAAATCTTAAAAAAAAAAGCTGAGGAAATTTATTGCCACTAAACCTGCCTTATAAGAAATACTGAGAAGTTTTGCAATCTAAAGCAAAAGGATGCTAATTAGTAACATAAAAACACAAAAATATGTAACACACTGGTAAAGGTAAGCATATAGTGAGATTCAGAATACCTAACACAATACTATGGTGATGTGTTAATTGACTACTTAACTCTAGTATAAAGGTTAAAGGAGAAAAATATTAAAAATAGCTATAGCTTCAACAGATTGTTAATGGATACAGAACATTAAAGGATGTAAATGGTGGCATCAAAAACATAAAAGGGAAGTAAAAAAATAGAGATTTTTATATGCAATGTATGATAAATTGTTATAAACAAAAAATAGACTGTTAAATACATTAGAAATATATAAGATGTTTTGGGTCAGCCTCAGGAGAACCACAAAACGAAAATCTACTATAGCCACACAAAAGATACAGTGAAGGGAATCATAGCATACCGCTATGGACAATAATCAGTATACCCAGGAAGACAGCAAGAAAAGAAGAAAAGTAAAATGGAACTACAAAACAGCCAGATAACAGTTAATAAGTTAATTAGTAAATCTTTACCTAACTACTTTAAATTGTAATGGATTGAATCCTCTAATCAAAAGGCATAGAGTGACAGGATTCTTAAAAAATAAGCCCCAGCTATATGCTACCTCTAAGAGACTCACTCTAGGTACAAGAACACATAGGCTCAAAGTGAAGGTATAGGTTATCCAGACAGAAAATCAATAAGGAAACATTGGATTTGAACCATACTTTAGACAAGATATAAACAGAACATTCCATCCAACAGCAGTAGACATTTTTCTCAAGTGTACACAGAACATTCTCCAGAATAGATCAAATTATAGGCCACAAAACAAGTCTATGCAAATTTTAAAAGACTGAAATTATACCAAGTATCTTTTCTAACCATGATGGTGTAAAACTAAAAGTCGATAACAGGAAAAAAGCTGGAAAATCCACAAACTTGTGGAGATTAGAAAACATGCTACTGAACAACTAATGAGTCAGGAAGAAACAAAAAGGGAAATGAGGAAATATCTTGAAACAAACATAAAAGGAAGCACAACATATCAAAACCTATGGAAGCCTGCAAAAACAATTCTAAGAGGGAAGTTTAAAATGATAAACACCTGTATTAAGAAAAAAGAAGGATCTCAAATCACCAACCTCACTTTACACCTCAAGGAACTAGAAAAAGAACAAACCAAGACAAAAGTTAGCAGAAGGAAGAAAATAACAAAGATTATAGCAGAAATAAATTGAATAGAGACTAGAAAGACAATAGAAAAATGATTGAAGCCAAGAGTTGATTTTTTGAAAGGATAAAAACATTGACAAACCTTTAGCTAGACTACCTCAGGAACAAAGAGAGGTAACTCAAATAAAATTAGAAATGAAAAAGGAGACATCACAAGTGATATCACAGAAATACAAAGAATAATGAGAGACTACTATGAATGATTATATGCCAATAGACTGGTAACAGAAGAAATATATAATTTTCTAGAAATATACAAGGCTGAATCAAGAAGAAGTAGAAAATCTGAACATACCAATAATGAGTAAGGACTTGAATTAGTAATCAAAAACCTCCTAACACAAAAGCTCAGGCCCAGACGATGTTACAGGTTAATTCTATCAAGCATCTAAAGAATTAATACCAATCCTTCCCAAACTCTTCCCAAAAATTGAAGAAGAGGTACTATTCCCAAATTCATTTATGGGGCCAACATTACCCTGATACCAAAGCCAGATAAGGACATTATGAGAAAAAAATTACAGATCAATACCTCTGATGAATATAGACGAGAAAGTTCTCAACAAAATATTATCAAACCTAATTCATCAGGACATTAAAAGGATTTCTCATTGTGATAAGTGGGATATATCCCTGAGGAGCAAGGATGGCTCAACATATGCAAATCAATAAATGTGATATACCACAATCAGATAATGAAAGAAAAATTAAATGGTCTTCTCAATAGATGCAGAAAAAGCATTTGATCAAATATAACATCCTTTCATGATATAAACCCTCAGCAAATTGGATATGGAAGGAACAATACTGCAACACAATAAAGGCCTTGTATTACAAACTCATAGCCAACATTACACTCAATGATAAGAGGTTGAAAACTTTTCTGCTAAGATCAAGGCATAGATGCTTACCCTTATCACCATTATTCACACAGTACTAGAAGTCCTACCTAGAGCAATGAGACAAAAAATGAAATAAAATAAAAGGCATCCAAATAGGAAAGAAGTAAAATTGTCTCTGTTTAAAGATTATATGATCATATATATGGTGAATTCTAAGACTCCACCAAAAAACTGTTAAAACGAACTCATCAAAGAATTCAGTAATGTTGCCAGACATAAAATCAACATACAGATAAGAGCTGTATTTTATACACTAACAACAAAACACCTGAGGAAGAAATAAAAAAGACACTTCCATTTATAATAGCATAAAAAACAGCACAATACTTAAGAAAAAATTTAACCAAAGAAGTGAAAGACTTGTACAGTGGAAAGTATAAGACTTCAATGAAAGAAATTGAACACACAAACAAATGAAAAGATGTCCTCTGGCATGGATTGAAAGACTTAATACTGTTAAAATGTTTATACTACCAAAGTCACCTATAGATTCAATGCAATCCCTACCAAAATTCCGATGGCATTTTTTTCACAGAAATAGAAAAAAATAATTACAAAATGTGTATGGAGCCACAAAACAACCCTGAATAGCCAAAGCGATCCTGAGAAAAAGAACAAAGCTGAAGGCAGCACTCTTCTTAATTTCAAACTCTTCTACAAAGTTCTAGAAATCAAAACAGTATGGTATTGGCATAAAAATAGACCAATGAACACAATAGAAAGCCCAGAAATAAGGCCTACATTTATGTTTAATTAATATGTAACAAAAAAGCTAAGAATACCCAAGGAGGAAAGAAGAGTGTTTTCAATAATGGTGCTGGAAAAACTGAATAACCATATGCAGAAGGATGATATTGAACTCCCACTTAAACCATACACAAAAATGTACTTGAAATGGGTTAAAAAACTTAAACATAAGACTCGAAAATTAAAAGCTTCTATAAGAAAACAGGGAAGTAGCTCCTTGACATTGGTCTTGGCAGTGATTTCCAGGATATGACACAAAAAACACAAGCAACAAAGGCGAAAGTCAAATAAACAACATCAAACTAAAATGCTACACAGCAAAAGAAACAATCCTCAAACGAAATAATCAACCTACAGAATGGGAGAAAATATTTGCAAATTGTATAGCTGATAGAGGGTCACAATTCAAAATACATAAAGAACTCATACAACTCAGTAGGAAAAAAAAACCCAATTAAAAAATGAGCCAAGGAACTAAATAGACTGCTTTCCAGAGACGACATATAAATAACCAGCAAGTATATGAAAAGGTGCTCAACATCAGCAATTATCAGGGAAATGCAAATCAAATTAACAATGAGATATTACCTTATACCTGTTTGAATGGCTGCTATCAAAAAGACAACAGATAGCAAGTTTGCAAGGGTGTAGAAAACACTTCTATACTTGGGGGAGTGAAAATTGGTAGAGCCACTATGGAAAACAGTATGAAGATTACTCAAAAATTAATAATAGAACTACCATATGATTTAGCAATATCTCACTTCTGGGTATACATACAAAGAAATTGGAATCAGGATCTCATTAAGGTATCTGAACTCTCATGGTTATAATAACATTATTCACAATTGCCAAGATATATGACTAACCTAAGTGTCCATCAACAGTTGATTCTATAAAGATGTGGTGTATAAAATTTATATTTTAATGTATATATAAAATTCAGCCACAAGAAAGAAGGAGATCCTGCCATTTTTGACAACCTGGATGAACTTTGAGGGCATTTACTAAGTCATACATAGAAAGTCAAATACCGTATGAATTAACTTATATATGGAATTTAAAAAAGCCAAACTCAGAGAAATAGAGTAAGGTGGTACTTACCAGGGACGTGGATAGGGAAAAAAGAGGATATTTTTCAAGAGGTATAGACTTCCAGTTATAAGATTAACAAATTCTTCAGATATAATGTAAAGCATGGTGATTATAGGTAGTACTTTATTTTATATTTGAATGTTGCTGAGAGTAGATATTAAAGGTTCTCACAGCAGAAAAGAAATGATAATTTTGGGGATACCTGGGTGGCTCATTTGGTTAAGCCTCTGCCTTCAGCTCAGGTCAAGATCATAGCGTCCTGGGATCAAGCCCAGTGTGAGGCTCCCTGATCAGTGAGGAGTCTGCTTCTTTCTCTCCCTCTGCCCCTACGCCTCCACTCGTGCTCTCTCACATTCTCTCTCTGTCTCAAATAAATAAACAAAATATTAAAAAAAAAGAAATGGTAATTATGTGACAAAATGGAGGTGTTAGCTAGTGCTAAGGTGGTGATCATTTTGCAATACATAAATGTATTAAGTCAACAGATTGCATACCTTAAACTTATAAGATATTATCAGTCAATTATATCTCAATAAATCTGGAAAATAAATTTTAAAAAAGATAAAAATTGAACTTTATTAAACATTTTTATAAGATATTGATGCTTTAGTGTAAAAGACATTTTTAAAAAAGATTTTATTTATTTGAGAGAGGAGAAATTGGGGGAGGGGCAGAGGGAAAAGCAGACTCCCCACTGAGCAGGGAGCCGGATGTGGGGCTCTATCTCAGGACCCTTGGATCATGACCTGAGCCGAAGGCAGATGCTTAACTGA
>CM052886.1:72045584-72063677 GCA_028534135.1 Potos flavus
GAATAAATAAGCAAAATTTTGGAAAACTGTTAAGTCATAAGATGTTGAGGCATAAGTAGTTCACTAGAATATGCAGATAAACAATCAGTTCTGTGAAAAGATATTATTTAGAATTTATTTCATTTTCGTTGTACTACAGTTAGTCCTGAACATATCTTTGAACTGGCCAAAGTTTGTGTTTGGCCTTCAGTACAATGACCCTTGACGAAACGTTCTTTCCACTCACTTTGGGCGTCCACTTTCCTTGCTGTCCTTCTTTTCATTTTCATTTTACAATTCCTGAATCTAGAATGTGCTTTGAAGAAAGCATCTCTAATAAATATTAAGTTTTAAGTACAGATCTGAATTTCTTAAAATTGTTGGTAGGGATGGACATATAAACTTTATTTAAAAGAAAAAAAGAAAAAGAAATCCCCTTGGTTGAATTTCATGTAAGTGACGGTAATTATGGAATGTACTGATGGAGCCATCAGTTAATTGCTGGCCCCTTTATCATTGTAGTGCAAGCAGTCGTCCATTCAATCTGCATATTTGACCAGCCTTGGGACTGAGCTGGTGATCACTCTGACACAATTATTAATTTATTATTTTATCATCAACATTATTTTTATTTATTAATATTACCTTTATTAATATTCATATATAATAATTTCTTAATATCCCCTATTATTTATTTATTAATAGTAACAACGCTTCAAATATTTAGTGCTATTTAGCGTGTCTATCTGGACAACAAGAGCTACTCTATTCAAAATGATAGTGTTTTAGCCTTTAAGGGATATTTATTAAATGCAGTTGCTTTAATTACAGGTTTATTAAGGTTTAAGAAGGACTCTTGAGGAAGATGAGAAAAAGAGTCATTGGGATTTTCAAGTTTCTTTATTGTACAATATATCACTGTATAGATGTATCTATCTAACAAGATTCATCACACTGAGGTAGCAGAGGCGATCATACAAAGATTTAAACCATAGAGGAGAGGGAACAAAAAATTGATTATGTATCCAGTTAATAAAGTGCCTATGAATCTAACTGCTTCAGAGAGTTATAAACGTTAGTGCATAACCTAGGGAAAAGTGAGTCATTGCTTTCAATGTAATTGGCCTGATATTCACTTACTGAGGAAGAAAACTAAAAGTTGATGAAGAAATAACAGAATTACAAACAATATACTCCTTATGCTATTTTACCTACGCTGATGTCAGACTCCATGCAATTTCTAAATTGCCAAAATGGAGAGTATGAAAAATATGTAGTTATTCCCCTTGATAAATGTCATTTTAGGTCTGAAGCTTCGATTATTTTAAGTCAGTAGTCAATAGATCTACTTTTTTCTTACCTTCTATGATATAAATTATAAGAGCAGACATCTAGGATCAGTAAATATCAATTTGTGGAAAGAATCAACAACCTTTTCCTTCTCATCTATCTTTTCTATTTAATTTTACATCTGAACATCAACTCTACTAATACTGGCACACACGAAAAATTAAAAGTACTCTTATGAGTCCCTTTAACGTTTTTCACTATTGTCATTTTCAGTTCTGATTACATCAGGATTATATTTGAAGATTCCTGCATCAAGAGGATAAAACAGCACTGAGTCTTTTTTACTATAAGATGTCTATTTGGGGAAGGGAAAGAGAGAAAATAGTTTGTTCAGGACTAATGCCGTTCTATTAAGCAGTCAGTAAATGTTTTCAAGTCTTTGCTAAGGTTCATGCGTGATGTTAGGGACTGGGAGGAATTCTATGATAGACTTCCCTATGGTCCCTGTGTCCAAGTTATCTAACTCTAGTGAAGCCTCAGAAACATCTTCCTCCTGCTTTATTTTTTTATGTTTTTTTCCCAAGATTTTATCTATTTATTTGAGAGAGAGAGAGAGTACGAGCAGGAGGGGGGAGGGGTAGAGAGACAAGGAAAAGCAGACTCCTGGCTGAGCAGGGAGTCCAATGCAGGACTCAGTCCCAGGACTCTGAGAACATGACCTGAGCCACAGGCAGACATTTAACTGACTGAGCCACCCAGGTGCCCCGTTTCTCCTATTTTAAAGGTCTGAACCCCATGCCAGCTGGAGGTCTTGCGAGAGTATCCTCACATGTGCAGGGCAGGTCCTGGGAATGGAGCTCTCCATCTCTACACTCTGGCTCCTCCAGAAAGAACTCCTGGCATTAGCTTTGGGAATTGTTTCTGTGACCTTTTATGACCAATTTCATTCAGTTATCTCAAGCAAGTAAATAGTAATAGCACTTGATAAGAGAACAAGCAAAAAGGGCAAGAAATTAAGGGAATTAAGAACTTTGCCCACTCACTTCAGAACTATTAACAGATGGGAAGACAGTGGAGGTTAGTGGGGAAGCATGCTACATCTGGACTCTGCCTCTGCCACTGATTAGCCCTGGTGTCTGCCATTGGGCAAGTTAGTTAAGCTTCTGTGAGACTCGCCTTCCCTATAATATTCCTCCCTTCCACAGTTGGTGTTGTGTCCTTTAAGTGAGGTAGTATATGCGAAGTCTTTGTACATCGTAAGTGTTCGTGTTAGTATTCTCAACCTTTGTTGTTTTTTATGAAGACCAGGTTGACCATTGCCTGCTGGGTAAATTCTTACCTACCCAGGCATAAGTCTTGCAATTTCTAATAAACATGTGTTTTAAGTACCGAAAAAGTTGACATTTTCTGAAATACCCAAAATACCCTTTGAAAGTTGGATTTTCATTATGTTCACTGAAATATACCTTGCACAAGTTGCATCCACACTTTTGTGGGGGTTCCTAGTTGTTACATAAAACCTGAACAAAGAAGTATGAATAATGCTACAGTTTCTGTTCATGTTCTTCCCCCTCAGAGGATTTTAGAGTCTTCAAAACATATTTGTTAAGACAGAGCACAGCCTGCAGTTTCTCATTTTCCTAGAGGAATGACTAAGTTATGTGTGTTTAATTGTTCTTTAAGACCTCAACTTCTCTCTTGGAAGAGTAAAAACAAGTATAGCTTGTGAGCCAAACTTCCCCCTCATTCAGAACCTGGGAGGAAGGAATAGGCCCTGAATACTTCACAGACTCAGCACCTCTGAAGCTCCTGAAAGACAGTGTATGTCTTATAAAGTGACCTGTTTACAAGATCTGAGGGAATAATACTTTCCTCAGGTTGTATTTAAAGTTACAAAGCATGGAAAGTGTATTGACTTTTCAGAATGCAGCAGAGAACATTCTGTTTGTTACTTGCCCTAAAGTTTGATTTGGTTGTGTTACAAAAAGAAAAAAAGAAAAGAAAGAAACAAACCTATTTTAGGGATGGAATGTTTCCTTTCCATGTTTAAGATCACTGAGAGTTCTGTATCCTTACCCACACTTTGTACCTATCCCACTGCCTTCTTTCTGTAATCCCTCCGATTCTCCCCATTTAAAAGAATAAATTTGAAACAAAAAAAGCTGTTTTTTTAAATTTTCCTTTTTTTTTCCTTCATGCTGTTCACCCTATTTGGAGTTCCCTCCCTATTTCTATCTGTTCATCAAAGATCCAAGTTCTTCTCAAACTTACCCTAAATATCTTAAGCCTAACTGAGCTCTTCTTCATCTGTAAACTGATACCTGAGTTGCCCGTATTTCTCATTTCACACCCATCACGTACTATGTGAAGGGGAGGGTCTGAGATTGTTTTGCACCGGCTATTACATGTACGTACACATACAGAGAACTTTTGTCTTTTTCCAATCCGTACTGTATGTTTCGGGGTGCCACTCTGCCTTATATGAAGAAGATTCTTGGCATTTATTGTTTTTGAGATGGGTGCTTATTACTTGATTTAGTCTGAGATTTGTTTTTAAAACCCCATATTTGTTGCCTGTGTGGGAAAGGATAAGGAAGGATTGGAAGCACACTCTGATTTGTTGCTTAATTAGCTTCTATAGCGTCCATAAAAAGGTCGATGTCCCCTGGCATCCTGGCATCTTTGGGGAGCCTGCCAAGTTACTTTTCACTTTATCTTTGGTCCCTCAATGACTTGTAGGCCCAAAGAACAAGTTTGTCTCTTCTTCCAATAAAGATTTTATATTTATCTTAAAACTTATAAAGGGATGTTAGAGAATCAGAAAGAATCATGAATGTCATGTTAATTAACTATTAACATAACATGAATATCATGTTAATTAACTATAAGCTTTCAATCAATATAACTAATCCATGAGCTGAGAGAGAGTGGTCCAGCTTAGTATATCTCAAAATAGTTCTTGCTAACAATATTTTCTTTGGATATATAGATAAGCCATAACAATTTGAGGAAGGAGATATGAGGAGAATATTGAGCACTTTAATTATGAAGTAGACAAGTATTTGGAGACAAGTGGCTGACCCAGCCCTCTACACTGGAATGAGAGGAGTCAGGAGGAGACCCAGGAACTGACAGTGCTCCATATGGGACTACCTCTCCCTTCAACACCAGGAGTGAACACTGTGTGGTCCCAGCAACCCTTCTCTCTATCATCACTTCTCCCACCAGAAGAAAACCCTCACAGCCTCAGCATCACCAACTATCTAGAGCCTACCTGTAATCTCAGGCTCTTAATTCCTGTTTAATGTCATTATTCAAGATGCATTGGCCTCCCAGAGCATCTCTTCCCCCAGAGCGATTCAGTGAGGCCACACAGTTTCCCATTAGTCTCCCTGCCCCTTCTCATCTTTATTTTCTTCATACCACTCATCACTAGATGTGATATACTATATGTTTTACTAATGATCTCTCTGCCCCAACTTGAAAATAAGCTCCATGAGGGCAGGTGTATGTATGCATGGATTTTGTGTGTGTGTGTGTGTGTGATTGTGTGTTTCTATATATCTGGTGTTTAGTTCCAGTACATAGTAGGCACTGCACAGATATTTGTTGAGTGAATGGGTAAATGCATGCGTGAAAGTTTATCCGGAGAGTTTGTCTACTAGCAAGGTAAGGGCTCTGCAAAGATAAGCCTTACTGGGGGATTCCTGAAGCCCATATCCTCAACTATTTGGCTATTCTTAAAATGTTTGCAAATATTTCAAAAGCCAGACCAATATTTAAACTCAAATCTCACCCGAAGGGCTTTATGGTAGGAAATAATAGAAGAGAAGGACAGACTTTAATGCTCATAAATGCTGATTGTGGCATTCATCTGTTTATCCATCCATTCCTCTATTTAACAAGTTTTTATCCATCACATATTATGGGCAGGAAAATGTGTTAGATGCTGGGCTATCATGGTGAACAAAGCTAGGGCTCTCCTTATCCTCATGGAGAGTTTACGGTCTAGTGAAAATGACCTAAATTTTCAACATTGATATAACCATAGATTGGATAAGATTACTTGTAACATATTTTGTATTCTGTTGACAGAAGAATTATGTATTGTCATATCATTCATTATCCCTGAGCACCTCTCTAACCACCCTCCCTTATCTCCACCCCAGACGTTTTCCTCTCTATGCTGGAACACCTTATATTTCCCCTTCATTTACTACTGAGAGAGGTTCTTTTTCTCCTTTCCACAATAAACCACTATTTGCATATCACTATCATAAATTTACCTCATAGTTCTGTGATTACTTGCTTGTCTTCTCCCATTTAGTACAATCTCTTCCAAATAAAATATATGCCTTATTAATTATTGAATCTCTACAACTGAAAACATTTTCTTGATACATAGGACAATATATGTATATCAACCAAGGCATGAATAAATGAATGCATATGGAATTTTAGCACTATTCAAAATGATGGGCAAACTTGAAATTAAATATGTTCAATTTTTAACAATTTTAATCATATGCAGTAAAGATACATTTAATCCGTAATGTGAATGTTTGTCTTCCCAATTTTCTTGTAATTTCTGTGCTTGCGTATTTAAGAGAAGCTTGAACTTCTCTGCCCCAGGTTGACGTCTCTAATTTATAAGTGATAGTGAGAGTAAGAATACATCAAACATCTGACATGTTGCAACAGAACCTCTTAACATACTTGCCAATCTTTATTTCTGATTTACTTCATTTCCATAGAGCCTGAATGTCCTCACTGGTAGTTATACAAACACAGTATTAGTATAATTATGACTGATCCCCCTTAGGTTTACCAAATTACTTTTGTTAGTATTTCTATTTTATTTGGTTTAGGATCCAGCCAATCACATAATTTAACAAATATTTATTAAGAGTTTAATATATGGCTGTCACTCTACTGGATCATTGTGAGCAAATATATCAGGCAGACAAATTTCACATGTGAGAAAAAATTTCTTTAAGAAACTTCCCACCTATTTAATATCCTCCAGTATGAATGTCACAATTTCTATTTTCATTTTCTTTTCCCTGCAAAACTGCAAGTGAATTGGTTGCCATCATTCACATTGTTGTCACATATTTTTATATAGTATAAGTAATGTAATTATCTCTGAAAATTAGAAAAATGTACTTTATTTCTTCCTTTAAATTTATTAGCTCATTGTATTTTTAATCTTTTTGATGGAAAAGATCAAATGTTTAAAAAGGGGATAAAATAGAATAGCATAGTGAACCCTGCTTCAATAATGATCAACTCTTGGCCAATCTTGTCTGATCTATACCACCACTACTCTTCTTCCCTCCACCCCACCCTACTTACTGTTTGAAGTAAATATGAATTAATTTTTAAACACCTGCATATATATCTCTAAAATAATAGTACTGAATTAATATGTTAACTAGATCACAAAACAAGTGTCGTACTAAAAATTTTAACAAAAATTCTTAATTACAACGTTCATATTTCCAATTGTTAGATAAACCCTTCGTTTTTATCTTTGTTTAAACCAAGACAAAAATAAGTTACACACTGAAATTGGTTAATGTGATATTTAATTTCCTTCTATATTACAGGTCTCTTCTGTAATGTTTTTCTTTGTAATCTATTGTTAAAGGAGCCTCGTCATTTGTTATGTGGATCTTTGCAAAATCTGGATTTTGCTAAACTACATTCCTGTGATTTCATATTGCCTGTTCTGTCCTCCATATGTCTTGTAAATTGCTGGTTGAATATAAGAAAGTAATAGGATTTAGGTTCCACTCTGTTGGCAAATTTTTTAGAAAATGGTGGCTTGACCTTGAAATAAATAATGTCTGATTACCTCTGTTTTTGGTATGTCAGCAACTCTTAGTATTTAGTTTCTAGATCAATTCATGCATTAATATAAAAGTGCCATTCTAAAACTAACTCTTTTGTTACCTAAAATATTTCTATTAAGAGAAATTTCACTTCCTTTGCTATTTGTTTACCACATGGAACAGTTGGTATAGGGAAGTCAGCACAAATGCCTAATTTGTTTCCTTTACTTACCAGTTTTCAAAATAGTAAATTCATTGATATCCATCAACAATAACCTCTTTTTTTCTTTTCTGAATCATAATGAACTAATGAGTTTAAACATCTTTGGCCTTTTTAATACATTTCCATTATTATTATTATTATTATTATTATTCACAGTGTCCCAACTTTGGTCAGTTGGAAACTTCAAATTGCCTTTGAGTCATTTAGATACAGTCTTTGTAGATTTTGATGTATTTCTTGTTGTTTGGTGCAAGAAGTGTTTCTAGCTATGTCTCAGCCTGGAATTAGTCATTATTCCAAAAGCCCTTGTTTCTTTTAGTTAGAAATGATGTTTGAAAAGCCTAATCTACACCTACACCTTAAGGGTGTCCGTTGCTATTAGCCCACTAGTATTTCCAGACTTCTTCAGTGGACAGAGGAAGGGAACTAAATACTTATTTTTTTAAGATGAAATACTAAAGAATAAATATTGAAAATTTCAATTAAAATGTACACTATTGAGTTTTAATTAATTTCTTCTATTTTGCATCTGTTTCTCCTTTCTTCCACCAGAATCCTGACAACCACTCTAGGAGTGATTAAATTTGAGTATCATATACTCATTTACTTTATGTTGTACCATACGTACTGTATTCCATTATTATTGGAATAACAATGCCGATGCTACCAGCAAAAATATGATAATTGAAACAGGTCTTTTTCTTTATACTTCCTTTTGTCTTTAGGGTATATCCCTCTAGAAATGACTTACCAAGTTACTCTGTCTTAACATCATATGAAAAAAAAAGTACTTTCCGTGTGGTCATGCTACCAATCAGAGAAATATTTAGGTTGATTTGTTTCATTTTATAGTTTTAAGGATGTTTTTTAAATTTAATTTTCTGTGTATACATAATGTTTTTAAAGTCAATCTAAAAAAACCCAATATATATATACTAATTTAAATATATATAGTTACATATATGTACTAGTTTTATATATATATATCCTTTCATTTTTAAACTAGTATATACACATATATATATATATATTATCCTTAGATACATAATATGCTCATTCCCTAAGTTTTCTATTTTTATTTGATTTCTCTAGTTGTTTTTCCTTTTTTTAAAAGATGGACTGTATTTTTGTTTCAATGGCTACCTTTATGGTTGTACCCTTATAATACTTCTGGTTCCCTCTTTTTGGGTTATTATCTATTGGTTCACTTTGATGTTCAATATTAAAATTAAGTTGGAGGATCTTTTTTCCTTTGCACCTAGTATCGTTTTAGATATGCTCCTTTGGTTTTTGCCTTTCCTCTTCTAGTTACTCTGTTTTCCTTGAGGATTCAGGTAGATTTAAGACCCATGTAGCTTTATCTCTGTCTTTCCAGTCAGTATAATAATATCTAATTTAATTTGCTATCTTTATTGAAGGACATATTGGGAAGTTCCTGTAGGAGGAAAAGAAATCAAACTTATGATGATTTGACTTTCTTGCAGCATTTCCAATTCAAAGGCAACTAATTTATACATGTGTTATAATCAGAATAACAAAGTGAAATAGCTTATAGATTCTTAATGGTCAGAAGGTAAATGCTCATCAGATTTGGTCCTTAACATTATAAATTTCTAGGTAATTATCTTCTCCTAAATGTTAAAATGCTCTAAATAGTTTTACATTTTTAGTATTTGTCAAATGTAGTCCAGGTTATTTTGCCTTTGTTCTTTTATTTTAAAAAGTTAATCTCACAATTAACAAAAAGCAATTATAAAGTACTTTATAACTCATGAGAGCTATAGACATAATGAATAATAACTGTGAACTCTGTATGCCTTTTATAATTTGTTGGATTAAAATTATTTATAATTATGTTGGATAAAAAACAATTACCCTAGAAACTAATGGATAGCTCTACTCTGATGAGTTCAAAAAATGTGTGTTAGGTTGAGGAGTCTTTGAGGAAGAAATTCTAAAAGGGAGATAAGCTGATTGCAACAGAGATAGAACCTATGTGTTTCCAACTGGGTCCCTTCAGTAATCATATCTTTTGCTTTCAGTAACCCCCACCTCAGCTGCTTGAATTGTAGACTTCCAACTTTTGTACTGGGGAAGACACATGCAAAAGCTCTCCCCCAGCTTCTGTTGAGTTCTGGCATTGTGTTTGTGCTCCGGCCTGTCACAATCATTTGATTCCAGCAGTTTGTTTGTTTGTTTGTTTGTTTGTTTCTTTCTTTCTTTCTTTCTTTCTTCTTTCTTTCTTCTTTCTTTCTTTCTTTCTCTTTTTTTTGAAAAACAGGGAAATTTATCTCACATTATAAGAAGTCCAACTGCTTTCTTTATTAAAAAAACTAAAAAGGCAATCAGACTTCTGATGCCATATATATAAAATGTGTCCTGTGATATTCCTTTTAAAATGAGAGACAGTTCCCTTCAAACTGTTTAGTTTATTATAAACAGCAGGTAGCAGAGAATAAAAGATACCTGTACAGGTAAAAAAAAAAAAAAACGTATTTTTCCTTGTGGAGTTTACTCTAACATGCATGCTGTTTGAAGAGTGTTTTGTGCCATCTACATGAGATATTGATTAGGGGAAACATCTATGCAGTAAATGTTTGCCTCTACTTCTGTCTGCCTTATAAGGTTGGGCAAAAGAAAAAAAAAAATCCATCTTGGAAGACATTTTCTATCACACTTCATTGTTTGCACTCACAATTTGATTCCTATCACCGTCCCAAAATGCTACCAAAGAAACATTGGTCTGATGCAACTCAAATGGAAGATCATTTGCATCTTGAATGGGAGTCCTGTGATGCTTCATTTCCAAACAGAAATCTGTCATCATTTTCCTGGTCTGCCACTGAGCAGGAGCCAGATTCTTCAGGATTCCAGCATTCCTGGGGCCACACCACAAGGGAAGGGGTTAGAACCCTGGGCTTTCAGTCTTCTCTGACCCTTAGCAGTAAGCAAAAAAACAGCCCAGTTTCCTTGCCTCCCTCCTCCTGGGCTGGTTACTGCAGGAATTTCTCAGACACTGCACTCTGTGCTTTTCATAATTTCTCTTTCATAAAGGCTGACATAATGACACTGCCACCTACTCACAGTACAGTGATAATGAAGGTGATGTTTCTAGAGAACAACATGCTCTGCAGCTAGAAGTTCAGCAGTCAGAGAAATGCAGCACCACCTCAGAACAGCCTGCTGCACACTGATAAAAAGCACCCAGACCCCAGGGACTTGCTCCTGAGTATGCACTTGAAAGACTTTGGTATTATTTTTCATCTCCTATCACACCACAGTTATTGTCCACCCTTCCCTCCTCTGACTTGATTTTGGCTGCCCCCCACAGCTTACTGCTCCAGCCACATTGACCTTATTTTGTTGACTTTAGTACATCAAGCTCCCTTCCTAGACTTTCTTCCCTGCCTGGAATGCTGTGCCTCAGATCTGCCACTAGCTCTTCCCATGGATACCGCCTCTGATCAATCAATTTTTACAGAGGCTTTCTCTTCATATCTAAAATAGCTTTATTCATTCCCTAGCACACCGTCGTATGGCTCTTCTTCATATCACCTTGAATGATATTGCTTGTTTACTGATTTAATTGTTTTGTAAGCTCAGCTCATCTCCCCAACAAACAATCTCCCCAAATATGGGCTTCATTAAAGAAAAGTCATTGTCTAACTTGTGTACTGCTATGTCTCCAGTGCCCAGATAAGTGTGCACTCAGTAACTATTTGTGGCAAAAATGACCATTCTGTATCTTCTGCCTTTTGGTGCAGGTGGAGCTCTAAGAAGGTATTTAAAAATAAATAACATTCAATTTTTAAAAATATAACTCTTATAGCAAGTACTAAATGGCTATGCAAAATGTGAATGCACTCCTATGAAAGCCAAAATTCCGATAAAGGCCCAAAGATGCATTAATGGTCCATGGAAGAATCCATACTGTTCGTGTGGTTCACCTTTAAATGACTGATCTCATTTTGCTCATATGATGTCAATGACATAGTCTCTATTGACTCCATTATGAGTTAGAAAAGAGTATAACTATTTTAGAGATGTTAGTAAATTTGTGTTCTTAAATTGGGTGATTTTAAGAGTTGATTTATTTTTTGGTATGTAACTTACATGTATATTGTATGTCCTTGGTATATTTTAAAGTAGAGGAGATAAGAGTAGCACAGTGATCGATGGAGTTTGGTAAATATAGGTTCAAAAGACTTATTACCTGCCTTATCCTGGGCTAATTCTCTTCTTGTTTCTTCATATTTAGTTCCCCCTAATCTGTGACCTCTCAGAAGGTGATTATCACGCTATTGGTCAAATGGGTAGAAGCACCTAGAGTTCCCTCCACCCTCTGTAAATGGTTTTATTATGTTCATGTTAATGTTGGTCTTAAGTTTGAATTAGCATAAGTGAGTGATTGGTTGGGGTCTTTTGGACTGTGAGCCAAAGGACTAGCTGGTTGTGCCAGAGTGACTGATAGGGATCCCAGTTGCACACAGCCACATAAAAATGTATAATTTGAGGCTCCTCTCTGTGGCTCTCTACAATAGTCTATTTTGCAGCCATACCAACTACTGTCATTGCTAGGACCCATAGTCAGAAATGGTGACTTAGCATCATATTGGAACCAGAGGCTGCTGGGATGAGCTTCTACATTCCCTCCCCTCCTTTTGTGCATGCAGACAATGCATGAAAATTTTGGAGATGCCTCACAACAGAGACCCACTTTCTTCTTCTTCTGCACTAAGTGTTTTGGTGAAATAGTAATAAAGTCAGGACATTTTGCTTAAAAGTGTGGATACTTGTCCTTTGTTCTTAGAAAC
The DNA here is from genome assembly GCA_028534135.1 of Potos flavus. Classification (NCBI taxonomy): domain Eukaryota; kingdom Metazoa; phylum Chordata; class Mammalia; order Carnivora; family Procyonidae; genus Potos; species Potos flavus. The sequence continues at coordinate 72,057,725 of CM052886.1, forward strand.
AGGTAAAACTTTGTTGTTGTTGTTGTTGTTATTGTTGTTGTTTTTTAAAGTCTGGATACCAATGTACAACCAGATCTATGACCTGGTCATAACTGATACACGTAAGTGTACTATAAATTCTCTTGCTTCCCATCTAAGATATCTATTTGGATAATCCAATTCAATTTATTGAGAATAAAACTGCCATATAACTCTAAAGGACTAATACACTGACATATAATTTTGGAAGAGGTGAAATTTCCCTCTTAAATATTAATTTTTCCCATTCCAAAAGCTTAGCAAATTTAATTAGGACAAACTTTTGGTCAAGAACTTTGGCCTGGGAAGTTCTTTATAGATCTTGGATATCAACCCTTTGTCTGTAGTGTCATTTGCAAATATCGCTCTCATTCCGTGAGTTGCATCTTTGTTTTGTTGACTGTTTCCTTTGCTGTGCAGAAGCTTTTTATCTTGATGAAATCCCAAAAGTTCATTTTCGCTTTTGTTTCCCTGGCCTTTGGAGATGTCTCTTGAAAGTTGCTGTGGCTGATGTTGAAGAGGTTACTGCTTATGTTCTCCTCTAGGATTTTGATGGATTCCTGTCTCACATTGAGGTCTTTCATCCATTTTGAGTTTATCTTCGTGTATGGTGTAAGAGAATGGTTGAGTTTCATTTTTTTTTTTTTTTAGCTATATCTCTACCCAATCTAGCTAAAAGATTAGGACTTTTGTATTTGCTCTAAATTTAGTCACTGAGAAATGTCATAAAACATTATGAGGAAAGTGAATTTAACCAGAAGCTAAACCATCAGTGGGAGAAATTCTTGGAGTTGAGATGACCTAAATAGACAAAAGGATGATACAGGATGACACAATTACTGTTTGTTTATTTTGAAATTTAGACTTGTGTTTTCCCAAAGAATAATTTCTCACCCTATTTTTAGATGTCAGTATAATCTGGTTTGAAGTTTTAGAAGATATCAAGTAAACAAAGATGAAATCAAAGATGAAATTAAATATCATTGGTTTTTATGAGTTGAGGTACTCCTTTATTTTGCATTATTTTCTAGTTCTCCAGATAAGATACAGATTTGTTCTTACTTCATAAAAGCTGAATTTCCAATGCCTAGAATAGTACTACACACCTGTAAGCACTGAGTAAATACTTGTCAAATAAATTAGTAAATGATTGCTGTCCTTAGGTTATGATTTTTTGTGTCCTACTGGAAAGCATGTTTAATTTGAAACTCTGCAAGATGTTGTTTTGGGGTATGGGGATGTCACTTTAGACCATGATGGATTCAGGTACAGAGGTGTATCTGGCTTAAATCAGCTAAACTATTTCAGGGTACCTAAGAATACTTCTGGGGAAAAAAAAAAGACCTCTGTAAAATGCATTATTTATAATCATAACAATTTAAAACTATTGCTACTTTGGAAATAAAAAAGAAGCTAATCAGATTTAAGAAAAATCTGCAATTAAGAATTACTTGTTTAAAATTGGTTGTCTATTCACCGAATTGGTGGTTTTTAGTATGGCTGCAAATCTGACACCTTACCTTACCTCTATCCTATGTCAGTGTGCACATCACACACAATAGTTGGGGGGGGGGTGGTTAAAAAAAAGGAACTTTTCAAACTGAGATACAATACCTCCCCCCCAAAAACAAGTCAAACCTATATGGTTCTAGTCTCCAAAATAAATTAAACTTTTAAAATTTCCAGAAAATTACCGACTGACTTCCTAAAAATATAACTTTATCCTTGACTTTCACAGTGGAGATGTTTAAATATAGGAAAACACTTGCAAATATAATATATATTTGAAGAAAATTGCTAACTTTTATCACAAATTGACTAACTATAAGGTAATATTTGTTATCTTTTAGGGTTTTGTGTTTTTAATTTCTTTTTATTTCTTTTTTAATTTGGAGATCAACTTCTTTGAAGCCTGGACTCTCTGGCAAAACTTTCCAAGCTAACTACTTGCTCTTATAAATAATTTTATCTTTCCAGTACTTACTTCACAAGTGAAAAGTAAAGATAATAGGCATAATAATTCAAGTATATTAAAATGTTTTATCAGAATTATGTACTCTAGGCTATTAATATGTCTTAGAGGAGACAGTAGGCTGGTTTATGCTAATGCAGAACTTTAATGAAGCTTGGTTGTAGTATTTCTGTCTAAAAGTGGTAAATTAGTAATCAATGAATAAAAGCAAAATAGGTTTTATAATAGTATGAAAAGCTTTATTAAAGTTTGGATAATATAAAATCAGAATAACTGGAGACATTATTATTGATGGGCTCACTCAATAGTACAGAGATGTTCACACTCACCCAAAACATGACTAGATTTCTAGTGATAGGTGAAAAAAGAAATAGAATGAGATGTGTAGAATAATAATCTTTCAAAATAAAAAAGTGCTACTTATTATATAAAGATATATGCATATGTAAGGAAATATCAAGCTACTATGTGGATTCTTGTAGGTATAGAGGGGAATAGGGATTGGTAATGAGGGTGGGAAAATGATATAAAAATAAAACAATAGGGGCAGAGTTTCATGGGCTGGTGATGAGAACATGCTGTGAAATGAGGAGTAAGATCATCACAACTCTCAATATCTGAATGCCGCACCCTCCTCTACCACAGATTCTTATTAAGCATCTACTCGGTGTCAGATCAACGAACTTATTGAGTTAATGAGAGAAGCACACAATCTCTCTCCCCCTCCCTTTCATTCCCACATTTCCTCTCTCTCTCCCTCTCTTTCTTTCTTCTGTCTCCCATCATGGAGAAAAAGTAATTTGACCTTAATCTTCTACAAATATTTTTTATTCTCCATTGTCTATTCCCAAGAAGCGACTAAGTGATGGAATTTCCATCCCAAGCCTGGGCTCTTGCACATCACCTGAAGTGATATGAGAGGTCCCAGCTGAAAGAACCTCTGGAGTTCAGCTAAAAGAGGCTTTAATTCTCTTCCTGGATGGAATAATTTTATTGCTCATTTCCATTCCTGTGATAAAGAAGGGATGAGCCATCATGCTGACCCCCTTCAGCCAAAATTTATCTTGTCAGTATTATTATCTTCGTATGACTTCATAATAACAAGGTCTGTGTGGTTGATGTTTTCATAGATCACAGACCAGGCTGTTTTTGGAATAAAACTCATGATTCTTGCTACTTTACATTAAAAATAGAAGCCCTCTACTCTTAACCACTCAAGATCCATGTGGGCTTTTTGAGGTTGGATGTGTCACAGTGCTCAATTACATATTCATCTATCCTTCACCGATGTGAAATTAAATGTAAGGGCATTTTTACACAGAAACAGTCCTGAAATAGGTAACTATTTCTAATCTCTATTAATGCTGTCTTAATTGTTCCTAATTGATGTAATTTGAGAACCAGATACAAAGTGTCCAATTAACTTCAACAAGAGATGGCTGTCCTTAATCCAAAGTGCCAGGCTCTGTTCTGAATTCCAATGAAGAAGAAAATGAAAACCCGTTTCTCTTCTCTTTTATATCTTAATGCAAATGCATGCCTAAACATTTTCTTGTCAACAAAAAAGTGAAAAACAGAGATTTGAAAATAAGAGATTATGAAATAGGTCCCAGGAAATTTAGTACAATATAATTCCTGGTTTTCTTTTCCTGGTTTTCTTTAATTCCTGGTTTTCTCCAATAAGTTAGAGGAATGGCTACTTGATCAAACTTGATCACGAAGCAAGTGAAGATTTGGGCCCAGGCTCTTTGACCATCTTCCTTGAGGAAGAAACAACCACCTTCGGAGCTCCCTTAATCAGAAACAAAAAGTATTTTTTTAGGTTTGTCTGAATGATTAAATGAGATAATGCATAAAATATTTATTTACTATATGTAGCACATAGCAAGTTATACACTAAATAGTATGGTATTTTAATTTGTGTTCTTTCTCTTAGTGTCTCGATGTGCATACTAGTTTTTCACTTTTAAGAGTTTACAGCATATGACAGAAGAGTGATGGAAATAACAAGAGTTAATTAATGATCATTTTTTAAAGATGACACTTTAGTAACAGTATTTCTGAATTTTGCTCTTTTTGGTAAATTATCATTTAGAAAATATAGCAATAGCATTCAGTCTCCATAGATGGAATCCTGACTCCCTTCAATCTTTTTGATACTTAGTTACTGATTTGTACCACTTGTTTAAGGTTAAACTACAATAAGAACATTACAGAACTTCCTTCAACCAACTTGTAAATAGTACCCTTTATCCCAGTGTCTCTTTTAAGAGCATGAGATTATTGCTGCCAAGCTTTGAATTTCTTTAAAGCAACCATTATCTGAAAATGAGGTATTTATTAATAAAGTAGAAAAATATTTATGTCATGCAAGAATTATTAGTAAATATAAAAATGAAACCTACATTACAAGTTAAGTAACATAGAGCCAACATTTGCACACTTAAAAATAAACATTCGCTGGGAAATGATTTTCAGTAAAAAATGTGCATTTGAATATTTACAACTTGAGGAAAGCTGCTATTGAATTATATACCAGTTAATTGACATAATAATCATTTATTTAAAATGAATAACATTAGAGAACATTTTGCTTCCTGGATATCAGTGGGATATTTTCATATAATGAGCTTCCTGGTAGAAGGCAAGATTTCTTAATACTTTTTGGCTGATGAGGTGAAATTTACATCTTCCAAACCAAAGTGTATTGAAAAAGGCCTCTTTCCCCTTAGCACTTTCGCTTAATTCCCAGCACCAGAGATTTATTTCATCATATTCTATTCCCTTAGAGGTCTAGAAATCCTTTGCTAAAATATAGATGCCCCAGGTACTAGCCAATAATTATCCATTGACATCATAACTTTGGACTTGGTATTAATTGCATTCTTCTCACTGGGCTTTTCAGGACATTTTGAGAAACAATGCCCCTGGGTCTCTTATGTTTCAGCATGTCTTGAAAATGACAGGGCTAACTGCCTTTTGTTCTGGATGATCTTTTCAAAGATGTTTGTATAGTAAACTGCCTTGGAAGATAAGAGTCTCATTCCAGAGCAGAGATTCACTTTCCGTTCACCATAATAAAGATAATGTGTTCCATCACAGCAAAGGTCCCGTAAGTTTGCTTTCAGTGCATTATAAAAGACTGGGGTTTCTTAAGCTGAGAGTTTCTCACCAAAACCCCACTGTGTAGACAGCATTCTCCTAGGCTGCTAGGTATCATCTCCATGGGACTTGAGGGTCAAAAGGAATTAATGTGACCATTAAGCTCATGCTCCTTGCTGTGCTGTAATAAAGCCTTTTGTCTCTGACCCAGTGGTCTCATATTTTCTGCCAGCACCCATGAAAATGAGGCAGGCTAACTTGTTAGCTTGCAAGTATGATAGTATCACAGACCCATCACAGATCCTTCACAGTGTCAACAAGCCGTAAAGGAGATACACTGTGATCAGAAAGTGAAACAAGGGCTAGAGTTAGAATATAGAGTAGCCTAATGAGAATAGGCTAACATGGGTTACATGGGATTCAGGAAAGGTATAGAAAGCGAGGGATATTGGAAATTCAAGGGCGAGTATTATAAGGAGAGAAGATTTTTCAGAAAGGAATGGAGGGAGGGTGCATGAGACAATGATCCACTTTACTCCTTTAAGTTAACAATCTAATGTCTTTAATTCCTTAGCATGAGGACATGGGAGAGCTTATTATGTTCAGTTGCATTGATTCTAGAGTATGAATGGTGAAGCTTCTATTGCCAGTGTATGCTTTGAAAAGGTAGGAAATAAATTACACTAGAATGGGCAAAGACTTTTTTATTTTTTTATTTATTTTATTTTATTTTTTAAGAGTTAGTTTTTTTTCCCCAAATACTTTTATTTTATTTTTTCACTGTTACAAGATTCATTGTTTATTTACCACACCCAGTGCTCCATGCAATACGTGCCCTCCTCAATACCCACCACCAGGCTC
>CM052886.1:72064177-72083418 GCA_028534135.1 Potos flavus
TTAGACTATTTAGATTAAATAGGATCTCACCGATAGCATTTTTAACATCTGCCACACTGGTTCTCAGTTCTGTCCTTAGAGATTCTATGTTGTCATTAATGTTTTTCTCCATCCTGGCCATTGCCTGGATATTTGTTACCCTGAATTCCCTTTCTGACATACTGTTTATGTCCATGTCCAATAGTTCTGAGGGAGAGGGTGCAGTCTCTGGGTTTTTCCTCTGTTGGGTGTTTCTCCTCCTAGTCATTTTGATGAGACGTGGATGAGAGGATGTATAGCTGGATATATCACCCATGATCCAGGCATGGTGCACCCTAGAAGGTTTTGGAGCAATTGGAACTCACCACCTTCTGGAAAGTGGTCAATTTTCTGTTCCTAGAGGTGCTGTTCTTCTTCTCTTCTATCTCCTGCTAAGTTTGTAGTTGTTTAGAGTGGTTTGATAACTATCTAGCTGAACTTCTGGGATCAGACACTATCTCTGCCTCCTACTCCTCTGCCATCTTGCTCCTCCTCCGGCAAACACTTTTTTAAATGAAGAGAATATTGAAATAAAGCAATAGCATTAAAGAAAATAATGAAGTATGACTCTAAGCTAAGTTCTTAGTTAATAAACATTAACCAAAATGCTTGGGCATGTTAAGCATTCTTGTCCCTATTCACTTCAGTCAGCTAGAATGGTTCCTCTAAAATCCAAGTCAGATTCTGCCATTCCACTGCTCAAAATTCTTCCAGTGGATTCCCACATGTCCCAAAACTAACCCAAATTTGCTCACAGGGACTTAAGGGGTTTTCCGTAACCTGACCCTTTGCAATCTCTCTGGCTTCATTTATAATCACTCTCCCCCTGACTTTCTCCTCTCTAGCCATGCCGGCTACCTTGCTATTCATCAAACATGCCAAGACTTCTCTCATCTTGGGGCTTTTGCACTTAATGTTTCCTCTGCCCTGGCCACTTCTCCCCTTGCTATCTCCAGCTTGCTTCCTCATGTCATCCAGGTTTCTTGTTAAACAGTAACTTTTGAGAAAGGTCTTCACTGACCACCATGTATAAAATAGCATTCATTCCCCCAGCTGTCACCCTGTTCTCTTTATGCTTTTTTAATTCTTTTCATCACACTTAACACCACAAGACAGGATATATGTACTTACTTAGCTACATACAAGATATAAATGCATACCCACACATAGCCACTTTTAGGTCACTTCCTCTGACATGTCTATGAGATTCTAAAAACGTGCTTTGTACATGCATTTGATCAAGTTACACATATCAGTAAGTAGTTGATCATTATGTCTTCATTTACAGTTCGGTGAAAAAGAGTTTATATTTCTCAACAAGGGTTCTGATACTTGACAGATAAGTTTACTGTTCAAATGAGGCACTTTGAGAATAAAGGACAAAATAAATAATCCTGTCGGGACAGAAGTAAACTTGGATTGTCCTAGGCAAACCAAGGTGCATAGTTATTTTATTGGTGTGTGATCCAGGATGGGGAATTCAGGGCAGAAGCTTCTCTTTATACCAGTATTTCCTCACTTCACCAGTGCTTGCCCTTCTTCCCAAAGAAAACCTATGCTTCAAGGCCCACCTCCTACTTCCTCTGTGAAACCATCCTGGGTACTGTTTGCTCTCAGGCTCTGGCAGAAACAGTCATCATTATGTCTTCTTAGACTTTTTGTGCAGACCTGTATTCAATTTGTGACCCCTCATGACACAACACAGTGCCTAACTCCCACTACACTTTCAATAAATTTCCATTGATTGGATGACTTTCTTACTTGAGGTTTCTAGGGTACTTCTCAGCAGAGGAAGGTACATATCCAACTGGATATGGGCCTTGATTTGGATACTAGACCACGGTCATCCGTAACAGCTTGATAGAGAGCTGGAGTCAATGGTGTTTTGATGGTCCCGACCTTCTTATTAAGAGATATAAATGTATCTCATATCTTTATGAGTGATGCTGTATTCGATACAATTCAAAGGGAAAGCTGAATGGCTTTTCTTCCTTTCTTTTTTTTTCCTTTCATAATTTCTTTATCTTTTATTTTTTTAATCAAACTTACTTTCTTCCTGAAGGCTAGAAGCCAAGTGCTCATCTTTCTAGCAGCACACTGAGCTGCCTGTTTAACTCCCCTCTGGAGTCTGGCAATTAACCACTACTTGAAGCCCTCTGGTCAGGCCACTAGGAACTCTTTTAACACCATTACTTCTTTCATTTTTCTCTGCTAAGGGAGTCTTCACTGTTCATTAACTGAATACCAATCTTATCATAATCTTTTTGCAGGTTTTTCTTAAACCTGCAACATTTTAACCTTTGGACATTGAAAATCCATCACATTTTTTTTTTCACTTTTATTTTGCCGGTGTTATTATTTTTTCTTTCATTTTTCTTAGTCGGGACTTCACTAACTGTACAGAAGTCATGTGTCTTTTGCCGGTAAAGGAAAATTCCTCACAAAAGAAATCAGCCCATGGCAGCTCATTAATTTTTTTTTTTTTTTTTTTTTTGGCTTAGGAAAGCGATATGGTTATTTTTTTCCAAGAAAATTAAAGGAACCATGAATATAGAAACCACATTCTTATTATCTGTCCACTGTAAAACCTAACCCTATATTGCATAGATACCAGGTATTCAATAATAGAGCTGAGCTGTCTACTATCACCACTTACCCATGTGGCTAGTTCAAACTAAGATGTGGTATAAGTATAAAATACAGACTAATTTTAAAGATTTAATATATAAAAAAGTAAAATATCTCATTAATACTTTTTGTATTGATTACATATTGAAATGATACTATTTCGGATATAGTGGATTAAATAAAATATATTTTTAAAACAATGCCTGCCAGTTGAGTGGACTGGAAGTATTTAATTCATAGTAAGTGCTACAAGTATTTTACTTGTCTCACCCTCTTTTACGGAAAGCTGTATTATTTCACTTGTCAATGATCTTTTACATGTTTAAATATTTGGTTAGAAATTTTGGCTGAAAAGAAACTACTAATATCTTTATGAGAAGAAATTTGTGATTAGGTTTATTGTTTGGTAGAAAAAAGATTCTGAAAAGTAGAGAATCTGTAGAGGAAAGGTAAAGAAGTGGAGTAAATATGAAATAAACATACTGAAGCACAGATGTCCAAGTAAATATTATATATATTGAGGTAGTCATACTGTTTATTTTCATATTTATTAACTACCTGTATATTTTATGGAAACTTTTTACAAGTAATGATTTTCAAATAATTTTGTGAAGTTGATGTTTCTGCTTTACAAACCCTTCCAGAAATACTGAATATGTTGGGGGGGGATCCACTCACCCTAGTTTCATGTAAATGTTTGATTAAGAAAGAATTCTCTCTATCATACTTGATAAAGATTTAATGGCTTGTATTTAGTGGAGACTAGCTCTTGGAAGCCCCACATTTAAAAGCTCTTTACCTTGCCTACAACCAGGGGTGTTCCATCCTGCCCTGGCCTGGCCTGGTCTGCAACTCTATGAGATATGCTTACCTTTCAATTCAGGGCATTCAGCTTATTTCTTCTGGAAACTTCTTGAAGGCTTTGACCTATATGAGAATTATCTAGTCTGGCCACATAACACACACAAAGTCTCGGAGGCAAGCAAGAAAACCCTCAAATGTATTTTAGCTTGAAGTATCATTTTTGGTCTCCAACTGTGTAGTATCCATAGGCCATGAGTAGACAGACACTCCACCTGAAGCTCAGATATGACTGGAAGCTTCCAAGCTTTAACCAGGAAGAAAGGAAGATCAATATTTATTTTTATCTTATTTCCTTTGGTTTTCTTTTCTCCCCAATGGTCTTGAGTGGTCCCCATTGCCATCTTATTTCTCTCTTTCATTTCTCCTTTGATGACCTCTCTTTGCCATTTGTACTCCAAACTGAATGTCTATGATACAGCTCTCTATTTGCACATTGCTCATGTCATTTTTAAAAACTTCTCTTTTGAGACTGTGTTTAAAGTCCATTTTTTGAGCCACATAAGCACTGTTATCTTTCATATGATAAAAAGTTATAAATTATCAACCTTGTTTGCTTTAGGCTTATAGTTCTCACATTGAAGCATGCATCAGAATCACTTGGAGGTTTGTTAAAACTCACAGTTTTTAATTTAGCAGAGCTAGGATGGGACATGAGAATTTGCATTTCTAAGAAGCTCCAGGTAATACTGATTCTTGCAGCCCAGGGATCACACTTTGAGAACCACTTACTTAAACCATGCTGTTTGGGGCCATATTTACAACTAGTTTGAAGAGCTACAACTGCCATCTTCAAATTTTACTTAGGTTTCTAGTATATTCTCCTGCAATCAAGATACCCAACTTGGGAGTTTGAAGGCTTAACTAGTCTGTGAGAGTGTTAGGTCAGTGTCCTATTTGGTCAATAAACCATGGCAGTGAGGATTAGTAGATTGATTGGGGAATATATTTTTTAATGCTTTGAAGTGAGAAATACTTGTCACTGCACTGAATTACTGTAATTTCAGCAGAAGTATGGAGGAGGCTTTTGAATTAGGCCTTCTAACTCTTACACTGTAGTATGCTCTGCTGTAAAATGCATCAGTGCCCATAAAACACTAACTGACCGATGCAAACTGAGCTATATGTTGTCTTTATAATACAAAAGGAAGTACAGTATTCAGAAAAATCATACAGGAATGTATTTTCCTAACATCCTCTGAAAGTGTGTGATAGGCATTTCTTTTCTTTTGTTATATTTTAAAATATGGTTCAGTCTGGAGTGGATTCTACCAGTGGATAGCTCAGTCAGTTTTACTGACTAGAGGCAATTGAGTAAAATGAACTCTAGTTCCTTATTTAAAAAAATTACTTGTAACACCAGGAATTCAATGTGCTACTGTAAAAAGGATCTGCCAACTGAGGCCCACGTCTGATTACTATTTAGTTCCCTTGTGGGTTGTTTTAGGTGCATCAAAGCCAGCGTTACCCTTTTGAATGGATAAATGCAGGACTTCTCGTCACAGCTTCCAGTTTAGAAAGCTAAAATGAGGGTGCCTGGGTGGCTCAGTCTATAAGTGTCTGCCTTTGGCTCAGGTCATGATCCCAGGGTTCTGGGATGGAGCCCCACATCAAGCCCTGCATCTGGCTCCCTGCTCAGTGGGAAGCCTGTTTCTTCCTCTCCCACTCCCCCTGCTTGTGTTCCCTCTGTCAAATAAATAAATAAAATCTTAAAAAAAAAAAAAAAGAAAGGTAAAATGATCTCAGTCAGTGATTTAAGTGGTATTCTTTACCTCTCTAGTCTGCTTACTTTCACCCATCTCCTGGCTGCCTAAATTTGTTCACGTACTCAAATTATCCTTTCATTTTTAAATGACTCATGTGTTCAAGTTTTTAAAAAATGACAGCACAACCATCATCATTTTTCCCAAAGTATGATTATTAAATATAGCAACTCTTGTGCTCAGATGGCTAGTGCAGGGAGAAAAAGAGAAAGGCAGTGAAAGGAAATTGGATGTGTTAAGAATCTTATCCATTAGTCGTACCTTTTTTTTTTTTTTTTTTTTGCCTTGTTCTTATCGCTCTATGAGGTCTTTGTGTGCTAGTTTTTTGAAGACAAAGAATAAATGAAGATTGCGCCCAGCATATTACTGTTAAGGAAAACTGAGTTCTAATAAGCTGAAGTATGCCAAACTTTTAATTTCTTTCGCATTTATCCTGTAAATTTGGCAAGGCCATGGCTACAGGTGAAAGATGAGAAGTTGTATAATTGTCTAGATTATCAACTTTAAAAATGTTTCCAGTTAAGTCTGTCATTGAAAAGTTTGACTTGAATTTCTTTTTTAATCTCAAACTACCACCATCCCACTGGTGAGTGATTAGGCTGTGGGGCCTATATAGAAGGTCCCTTAGTTCTTACTTCTGCTGGAGGACTGGCATAAACACTAGAGATCTTTCTTCTTGTAGTTGTAACTTACAAACTGCTAAGATGATGATGCATGTATAGGTGTAATAAGTGTAGCAATACACTTTCGCTTCAAAGAAATAAAAACATACCTGTGTTTTAAATAAAAAAAGGCAAAAATCTGTTTTTAGGCTAATGAAAAGGATAGGAGGCATTCCCTATCCTATTCCCATATACACGCTCACACAAGGTATGGCAATTTCCATAAAGTCATTCAAGCTTCATTTTATGGTCTTATTTAATATAAATAAATGAATAAATAAGAAAAAAAATTATTGGTGCCATTCAACATGTTCTCAATCATGTTGAGACCAAGTATCATGTATCAAAACTGAAAATAGAAAGTGTTTAAAGAAAACCACAGAATAATGATTTTGAAGCCTTTGCTTATTTAAGCAACAGAAAATGAAATGGGAATTAGATTTCTACAATTTTCTCCTAAGTTCTAACTGCTTTTTTAAAAAAAGAAATACCAAAAATACATAGATGCATACAATTAAATTGCTTTGGGAAAGAAATGTACACATAATATTGTTGCTCCTGAATTCTTCAATAAAAATTGAGTAGATGTTGGTAAAGAAAAACAAATATTAATTGTATTGCTATCCATTTTCAGTCTGAGATAACACATAGTAGGCACATAATGAATGTCTGCTAAACTGATGTCTAGCTATAGTTTCTTAACACTACAAATATTGGGGTCCAGGGAGTGGTAGTTAAGAGGTGATTGGAAGAGGACAATGGCATTCCACCCAGATATGAATTTATCACACAATGTCCCCCAGGAAATTGTCCCCTACCCTTCATGTTCCTTATCCTTCATCCATCAGTCACAGTAAATGACGTTTCTTTGTAAAGATAGATTCTTTGGAGGCTGTCCTGACCAAATGGCAAGGCTGAGCCATAATGATGATGGGTCCTCATTGTATTAATTCTTTGCTTATTATAGTCCCACAATCTACCCTTTAGAAGTTCAACCTTATGATTAAAGCAATTCTTCCCTTGTTCATGTTGAATAGTCACATTTCCATTGATACTTCAAGAGTTATTCTCCCCATAGTTTGTTCTGGGCGAGCCTGGTCAGGCTAGTGCCATGACCCAACTTCCCCTTTTCTGTGGCTATGTGTAGGAAGTCACATCTGGCTGGTACATAGGTGAGCCCTGCTGATGATTTGATCTCTAAATCCAGTAAATGGCTCAAAATTATCACAAATTAACTTGATATATACTCACATTCTTATGTTAGTGCAACTAAGCTAGATTTGATAATTTCCAGTTGAGCCACTTAATTTGCAATTGCATTTTTTTGCCACCACCAAACTGCAGAGTAATGTTAATGCCTCAATAAGAAGCTTGTTCTCTTAAAACATAAGATTTTCTTATGTTTTAAATTCATGTATCCACAAAAGATGTGAAATATGAAAACATATTTCACCTAAATTCAAGATTTTAGAGCTTTCCCACCCTGTAATTATGAGAGAAAAAAAATACAAGTGTGAGTTAGCATATCAGGCTTGCCATGATGAATGCAGTCCTCCAGGGGCCTACTATTACATTCTTACAACAAAGTGTTCTTAACATGGTTTTCTAAGAAGTTCGATTCTTCTTAACAAAACAGACACTGCTTGATTAATTATCCGTTTAATTAAATTTTAGTAGCCCTTTACTATTTATTTACTTTCAGTTTCTTACATTGATGATAATTATTTTTGTATTTTTGGATGCCAGAATTAAAGGGCCAATAGAGGTGGGTTTAAGCTGCTGAAATATGGGAAAATGGCTTTTCAGTGTTCCATTCTTCTATGGCAGCATATACATATGTGTATTCTGTGGGACCCTCCATTTAGAAGTCAATTCATAAAGTAAAATGTTTGTGAAGTGTTGTATCATTTATTTAGCTTACAACTTAAAACTTTATAGTTTTAAAACTTATAGTTAAACAGTGGGTATTCACATATGAACATCTGAGCATTCACTTGGATAGCCAAGCCTTTATAAAAAGACTGTGCCAACCGTATTACATTATGATTGTTTTATTGGAGCCATTGTATCATGATAAGTAGTTGATGCTGGGACAGGAAAATGTGCATTTGTGGATTGCACGAGGCTGATTTCCTTCTCTGGAAACTTAGGGGATCAGAGGCATTTCTTGTGATGGGCTATGCTGGTGTCATTGGAGCAAAAAGTTGTTCCTGTCCAGGAGAAGGCAGGTGTGGACCACATACTTCACCAAGCCTCCACTTTCCAAAATTTCACAAAGCAATGGTAAACACAGTATCCTATGAATTAGCCAATTTCTTGAGCATTTCAATCAGAGGTGGCAATGTGGGACTCCAGCCTCAGTGTGACCCACAAGGAAGCAGAAGTGGGACATCAGGAGTTGTCATCAATAGAGGCAGCTGTGCTCATTACAATAGAGATAGCAGCAGTATGGGCACTGTGATGGCAAGGCATGAAAGCAGAGAAGTGTTGATGGGATAATTGACAACACATGTAATGCAATGACAAGGGAAATTCCTAGACATTATTGGTAGGGGCAGGAGAGAGTGAGGATGGAGAGGACTGAATTCTTTAAAAAGAGCTTATTTTGGTCATCAAGACAATAAACGTACAAGTTATGGGGTGCCTGGGTGGCTCAGTCACTTAGGCATTGAGTATTGATTTTGGCTTAGGTCATGATCTCAGGGTCCTTGGATGGAGCCCGAGTCTGGCTCCAAGCTCAGCAGGGAGTCTGCTTGAGGATTCTCTCTCTCCCTCTGCCCCTCCCCCTACTTGTTCTCTCTCTCTCTCTCAAGTACATAAATAAATCTTTAAAAAAACATATAAAATATAATTTAAAGAATAGGAAACAATTTAAGGAAGCTCGTGAAACTGCATCTCAGATATCTTGAGAGAAGTTCTCCTATAATTTCCTATTAATGGGTTATAAGAACACCTTGGAGATATTGTGGGTTTGATTCCAGACCACCACAATAATGCAAATATCACAATAAAGTCAGTCAAGTGACATTTTTAACTCCCCAGTTCATATAAAATTTACATTTACATGATACTTAGTCTATTTAGTGTGTATTATGTCTAAAAATAAAATATACATACCTTAATTAAAAAATACTTTACTGCTAAAAAATGCTAACCATCATTTGAGCTTTCAGTGAGTCATAATCATTGATCACAGGTCACTATAACAAATATACTGGTAATGACAAAAGTTTGAAATACTATGAGAATTACCAAAATGTAACACAGAGACACGAAGTGAGCAAATGCTGAAAAACTTGCTTGACGCAGGGTTGCCACAAATCTTCATTTTGTAAATAAGGCAATGTCTGTGAAGTGAAGCTCAATAAAATGAGGTATGCTTGGATTAGCAAGCTTTAACTTTTTCTTTCCATATTTAATGAATGTGACCCCACTCTTGAGGGCCTTACTAACATATGTCAGTATAGTAAGGAGGCAAAAATATTTAGTTTTTCTATTTGTTCAAAAATTTACTTACTGTGTGCTGGGATAAAAAATAATTTTCT
The DNA here is from genome assembly GCA_028534135.1 of Potos flavus. Lineage (NCBI taxonomy): Eukaryota > Metazoa > Chordata > Mammalia > Carnivora > Procyonidae > Potos > Potos flavus. The sequence goes on from CM052886.1 coordinate 72,073,655, forward strand.
ATTAATAATAATTATATATACCTTTAGCTATGTTCAAGATGAGAGAAGTGTCTCTCTCTTGTGAATTTCTGTTATATAAAAGGTAATAATTGAAGGATATATATCCTGTGTATTTTAGTCTATTGATCCTTTTTCATTTCTTCCAAAGAATTCTACTTTAGTGCAATTAAATAAAATTAATTGAATTACGTAAATATCATTTGCAAGTTTCTTTGCCATTATGACAATGTAAGAATTGTTCTTATATGAAAGTTTCACTCCCAATCAGTTTCTCTTTGTTAACTCTTTGGGTTAGATTCCTTCTAAATGGATTCAAAGACAAGCTTTGTCAAAATGCCATAACACATTACATGTCCTATAAATAGAATTTTGCTCTGGAGCTCCTTCCAAAATTTTAGCTGGAATTTAAATGTCTTAAACCCTTCGTAAATGATTTGAGTGGATACTTCTTCCCCCTCCAACTTTCCCAATTCTCAACTCTCTGATCTTTTCCTCTCCACTCCTCAGGAAATAAAAATAGGTTGCTATTGCTTATACCAATTGTCAAGTATGGGAGCCAGCTTAATAGATAATTTGACCTCTTTTGTAACTTCAGAAAGAATAGCTCAAGACCTACCTTATCGAATCATTTAAATCATTACTTTTGGTAGATATCTCCCAAAATTACATTAGTTTAAAACATTGGCTATAATTTAGTAATATATTTCATGACAGATTTTTTTTCAGGAATGCTCACAGAAAAATTCTTAAGGTTGGCTGTTTTATGGGCAATTTTAAGTTATTTTACTGAACTACCATTATACATATTCTAAAATTAATACTTCCACATTTTATGTCTGTAGAACTTTAAAGGCCTTATTCATTCGTGCTCTATATTTGGAGCAGAAGATCATTGTTCAAAGGAAAGTATTAGTCCAATCTGTAGGAATATCTGCAGTCTTCTTTATGAAGATAGTTATCCATTCATTTGAGACTCTCATATGAGTGAACAAAATTTTAAGAGGATATCAAACTTAACTGTTCTCTGATGTGGGTTTTAAAGTATTTTGCTTTCCTTTAGAGTTAAACAAGAATAATGTGTTGCTAGAGAACATAAACCCAACCTGTTTCGTTAATTGAAGTAAGTTTCATCTGTAAATAAAAACAAACTATATATATATAATCCCACCTGGAAAACAAGAGATGGTCCAGAGATTTTTGTTTTACTGTGATTTTTACTGTTATTGTTTAAAGCACCCCATCCTCTATTTCTAGTGATATTTCAACTTTAGAGACAAATAGGTTACTGTAAAATAAGGTCTCATTCACTTAATTAAAATATTACAGTCTAACTTATTGTATTAATTTTAAAAAAATATGTGAGTAAAAAAAGATATTTATATTGTAAGAAAAGAAAACATGTTTCCAAGAGGCTATTTGGTTAGTCTGTATTATTATCCATGTGAAAGGGTATTCTCCCTCAAAAATATGACTGCCCGCCAAGGAAGGTGTATCACCAGAGCAGGAGAGAAAGCCTCTAATTACCTCTGCCAAGGACACTGCTAGATTGTCTGTTTCCTGGTGTTCTGATATTACACTCATCAAGCAATCTTCATATTTTAATTTGACTACCCATGTAGCTTTTCCACTGGGACAGAATATGCTAACCATTAAATGTAGACATTTAGTCTACTTGAAAGAGATTTTTTAAATTATAAATGAATAAATGGTAATTCCAATTTTATACATCAGTCCTTTGAGCTTGCTTAGCTTGAATCTATCCCAGAGAGACTGATTAGTTCTCAGAACTCGATAAAACAGAATTTCTGGTCATTCACAATTGAGAATGAGATCTCGAAAATAATGACCCAACTGAGGTGTTCCTTTGGAGGGGGCTTCCCAGATATTAAAAGACTGAATTATATTAATGATGGAGAGGATGGCAAATAATGTACATAGTGAAAAAATACCTGGGATATAAAATTCATTCACTCTATGTGGCATTTTATATACCCTACACTTTGATGGAATTGATAGGGAAAGGCATAAAATATGATGCTATGAAGCTATAATGCTACGAAGGAAAAATAACAGGCCAACAGAATAGCCAAATCTTCTAGCAGCGCAATACTGTTCAACCTTTCTTGCAGATGGGCAGGAGCGACCATGTATTATGTGCTGATACCACAGTGTGATCACTAGGGGCCAGTGCTTACTAGGCAAGAGTATCACCAAGGAAAGGCCAACAGGGACCTAACCAGATGCCAGTCCTAGGCCTGATAGGGGAAGAGAGAGGGAAAGTCCTGCAGCTGAGCTTTTGAGGAATTAAGTTGAGAATGACAATAGATGAGAAAGATTAAAATTTGAATAAATAAGCAGCAACATAAGGCTTCATGGAAGGCATTACTGCTATCCATGATTCCATGACTCCGTCCATTACTGCAAATTCAAGGATTCATGAGCCTCATGCACTGTATTTTCTCATCAGATTTCAGTAGAAGCCATGACTTTCTAATCAGTGCAGATGTGTCCAGTCACCAGTAACTTGTGGCATCAGCTATGTGATGGTTGATTTTGTGTGTCAGCTTGACCAGGCTATTGAGTGCTTAGAGTTGGTCAAACATTAGTCTAGGTGTTTAGGAATGAGATTAACATTTGAATTGATAGACCCATTAAAGTAGATTGCTTCCTCTAATGTGGGTGGGCCTCATTCAATCAATTGAGGACTTGAATAAAACAAAGTCTGAGTGAATGGAAACTCCCTCTACTTGATGTGCTAGCAGAGCTGGGGCGCTGGTCTTTCCTGGCCTTTGGACTTGTACTGGAACTACACATTGGCTCTCCTGGGCCTCTAGCTTGCCAATATTTGTGTGTGTTTGTGTGTGTGTGTGTGTGTGTGTGCGTGTGTGTGTGCGTATTACATATTACACACACACACAAACACACATTCTGTTGGATCTGTCAGGTGAACGCTGAGAAATATAGATTCTGGTACCAAAGATGAAGGATGTTGCTATAACAAATACTAAAACATGTGGAAGTGGCTTTGGAACTGGGTAATGAGTAGAGACTAGAAAAACTCAGGGAAATACTAGAAATATGGGCATTCTGGTGAGGTCTCAGATGAAAATGAAGAATATGTTATTAGAAACTGGAAGAAAGATGATCCTTGATATAAGGGTGGCAAAAACTTGGCTTAACTGTGTTCTAGTGTTTTAACTGAAAGTATACTTGTGAGGAATGAAATCTGATATTTGGTTTCTAAGCAAAGTGTTGAAGAAAGAGCTTGGTACCTTTTGACTACTTATAGTAAAATGCAAGATTGATGTGATTTGAGGTGGTGGGGTTCAGAGCCAATGACCAATAAAGAATTCTTGAGATGTTTTTGGTGCAAAAAAGTGGTTTTAAGGGTGCCTGGGTGGCTCAGTGAGTTAAAGCCTCTGCCTTCGGCTCAGGTCATGATCTCAGGGTCCTGGGATTGAGCCCCGCATCGGGCTCTCTGCTGGACAGGGAGCCTGCTTCCCCATCTCTCTCTGCCTGCCTCTCTCTGCCAACTTGTGATCTCTCTCTCTCTGTCAAAAAAAAAAAAAAAAAGTGGTTTTATTAAAGCACTGGGACAGGACCCACGGGTAGAAAAAGCAGCACTGCAGTCATGAAGAATGGCCAATTATATATTTCCAAGTTGGGAGGAGATTAAGGGTAGCGCAAGTCTCTAAGGAATTTTGGAAGCAAGATTTCCAGGAACCTGAGGAATCTAACTAATGTTAGAAAAAGGTCATTTATTACTTTAGTAAACCCTCAGTCATGAGACCTTCCAGATGTATAGCAATGGGCCATATGTTTCCAGGATGATTACTAACATATATCTTGGCGGGTAGAGATAAAGGAAGTTTTTATATATTAGGTAGATTTAATATATTAAAGTAGATTTACAGGATCCCGGGGTGGGGATGGGGGGGTCAGAATAATGTTTTACCCTTAACAAAGTATTAACATTGAGGCAGCTGAGTTCCTGGAGGAATGTCACTCTGCTGTCTCAAGGACTTGTCAATGGACTATACGTAGTAAGGAAATTCAGTTTTTCTTTTGCCTTTGCGTCGTACATCAAGATGAGAGAGATGAACTACAGAAGGAATTGCTAAGCAAAAAGGAACAGGAACTCAAAGACTTGGAAATTCTCAGCCTGTCTATACTGTAAAAAGTGAGAAAGCATGTTTTGAAAAGAACATCATGGGTGTGGTTAGACTAACACTCAACAAAGAGTTTATGGGATTATATGAACAGAAACACTGTCTATTTAAACTAAAGGAGATTGAGACTGGACAAAATTAAAACAGGTTGAAAGACTTGGATTCAACAGGACAGCACCATAGAGCTATTCACCTGTGAACATGTGCAATTCTTCAAGAAGAGAACATGATCTTGAAGATGAATCAGAAATCATCATGGTTACTGCCTAGTTTCAACAGGCTCAGTGGCCACCACCTGAAGTCTTAGAGGTGGCACTTCTCTACAGAGCTATGGGATTGGGACTGCCAGGAAGAGACGTGGGGGTATTACTTCCACCCCAGTGGACCTGGAAGGCAAGATATTGAGCCAAAGATGATAATTCTTAAGCCTTAATATCTAGTGCAATTTGCTTTGCTAGATTTTGGACTTACTTGAGACCTGTTACCCCTTTCTTCTTTCTAATTTCTTCCTTTTGAAATGGGAACATCTATCCTATGTCTGTCCCAGCACTGCATTTTGGAAGCACATTACCTATATGATTTCAGTTTCATAGCTGCAGAGGGATTTTACCTCAGGATAAAGTATACTTTGAATCTCACTCATATCTGATTTAGATGATATGTAGATGAGATTTTGGACTTTAAACTTTAGAGTTGATGCTAGAACAAATTAAAACTCTCAGGGCCGTTGAAATGGAATGAATATATTTTACATGTGACAAAGACATGAATTTGGGGTGCCAGGAGTGGAATTCTATGGGCTGAATTGTGTTCCCTCAAAATTCATGTGTTAAAGCCCTAATTCCCAACTTGGTATTAATGACTTTAAAGAAGAGACTCCAGAGAACTTGCACACACTCTCTCTCTGTCATGTGAGGACACACTGGAAAGGCTACCATCTATAAGACAGGAAAGGAGACCTCACTAGACTCAACCATGCTGAAACCCTGATTTTAGACTTGTAGCCTCCAGAACTGTGGGAAAATAAAATGCTGTTGTTAAGCTACCCAGTCTATGGTATTTTATTATGGCAGCCTGATGTAAGACAAAGTAACATCGTCCAATAGTGACTTGAGCAGACAATACTAAAACTCAGAAGAGAATACTGAGTAGAAGAAAGAGGACTGAGTGAAGTAATGAGAGAAGAAGAAGAATTATAATGATATTGCAGGGCTCATCTAGTCAGAAAAGAGAGATGAGAGAGATGAAGTAGAGAAATTGGCTCAAGCAAAAGATTAAAGTCAGGTAAAAAGTTATGAAATGTTAGAAAATCAGTAAGTCAAATAGCTAGCTAGAGGGGAAGGTATTGGAAGAGATAAGGACTCCAAGGTGATTTTGAGCCACAAGGTAATGGTTCATATATGAAGATGATGCATGCATTTCTGAAGCACTATGAATTATATAGTTTGCACTGTAGAGTTAAATCTACACTGATCTTCCATATGCTTTTCTGTACTACTTCTTGAAGGTAATATGGCTGATCATTAAAGTCATTTCAAATCCCAAGGTAACTCTGATTCAACTGCATGTTTTTAAATATGACTGATTTGGATGAAGGATATAGTCTCTTACTATACATAAAAAGGTATTAACTGGAAGAAAGAGATATCAAAGCTGTGCTCTTAACTTTATTAACAACACTGTTTAGGCAAGTGGTCACTAAAGTCAGTCCACAAACTACTCAGGAGTATACAATATGGTCTATGAGGTCAGTGTCAGAAAAATATTGGAACTTCTGTCCATGTTCATTTTAATCTCATATTTTGGTGAATATTTTGTAATATGCAAACATATTAGCAATTATGAGCATATAATTATAAATAAAATATATACTATGAAGTTGTGTTAAAAACATTTAGTAATTGGGCTATGTAACAGAAAAATTCAAAGATCATTGCTTTAATCAAATGCATTATTCTATAGGTGAAAGATTTGAAGATTTGGCAGGGATCCTAGATGATATTCCTTAGGAGCCGAAGGTCAGCTGAAGGGCTTTAAGTATTGGAACAATATAGTCAGATTGTTTTTCAGAGAGCTATTCAGAAGACTCACTGGAAGACAGGTTGAAGAGGGACAGCAAAAGTAGGGTGAGCAGTTAGCAAACTCTTCATCTAGGTAATAGATAATGAGGGTTTGATCTGGAAGGAATGTTAATAAAGACAGAGAGGAAAACACTGGATCAATAAATAATTAGGAGCTGAAATAAGCAGAATGTGTTGGTTGATTGAGAAGTATGAGGGAAAAAGAATGAAAGATGACTCTAAGATTTTTAACTTAGATGACCAGTTAAAGTTATCTATGATAGAAAATCCAACTGGGGAAGGTTTAGGGGTGATATATGATCCATACAGTTGTAAGCATGTTGAGTTTGAGATACTCAGGCATTTTGTAGGTGAAGATACACGAAAAAGAACTTGGGATCTGAGGCTCAGAGGAGAGGTCTGGATGGATGTATGGGTTTGAGAGTCAGAACAGGGACAAGGAGAGGGACTATGGAAGTATAAAGTACAAATGCAAGGAAATATTAAGAATATTCATATGCCAAGGAAGCAAATACAAGGCATTTTTAATTTATCTGATCTAAACTTCATGGTGTGAATTTTTTAAGAAAATGGATAAAGTGCAAAATGGTGATTCACAGGTGGTGATATTTTTCAATCTTTGAAAACATCTGCTATTCAAGATGGTATCACAAGGTGTGAAAGACAACTTTTATTGTGAAAAATTAGTGTAGTGGTAATTTGGTTTCTATATTACAATGAATATGACTTTAAAATTGAATGTTGGAATTAAATTAGCTAAATACATGTGAATTTGCATATTGTCTTTTGTAAAATAATTGGGCCAAAATTTGTAACAATAAGTGAAAAATAACTCCATCTAAATTAAAATTTCACTTTATCATGTTCTTAGAAAAAAATATTATGTATTCAAAAAGTAACAAAGGTGCTATTTATCATAGCTAATTAAAAATGTTTCCATTCTTTGTTATCAGGGTGGCCCAGTTGGTTAAGTGTCAGACTCTTGGCTTTGGCTCAGGTCATGATCTCAGGTCCTAGGACTGAACCCCACTTCGGACTGCAGGCTTAGAGTGGAGTCTGCTTGAGATTTTCTCTCTCCCTTTCCCTCTGCCCTTCCCTTGCTCCATCTCTCTCTAAAATAAATAAATGAATCATTAAAAAAATATACCATTCTTTCACATTTTTGATCCCTTAAATGAATTTTTTTCCTTCATCCTGAATGTTCTCTCCCTTCATTTTGTCTTGGTGAACTCCTACTCAACCCTGAACACCTAATTAAGTCATCCTTCAAAAAGTTTTATTTTGTCTCCCTCATATGTTTTCTCACCTATCTATGCTTTTGTAGGGTATTTAAAACCTATTACATAATTTATCATATTTTACTATAATTATTATTATCTTACATTGTAGATTGCATTTATTTGTTTACTTTTATAGAATGTTATTTATTTTTTTTTCTTATCGATTCTCAGATACAGGCTTGAGCTAACAATGGTCTTTAGTTTATGGTATGCCACCATCATTTTCATAGTCACATTCTCGAGTATCTGTGACATAGTCTTTCTTTATATTATATTGTCATTGAAAAATACAGATAGTATAAAATGCATATTTAAAATGTTTCTTTCTCTTTTCTCTAGGCACTGTATTTAAAAATATAAATTATTTTTAATATATATATATATATCTCCACTTTGTAAGGCATATATCAAATCTATTGCTTTTAAGAACTCCATGGTATTTATGATGTGCCTCCTCTACATTTTATTTATGGACTCCTATGTTACCCACAGCTTGGGGTTAACACAAAGATAACTATAAACTATAGTAGTCCCCCTTAACTGTGGTTTCACTTTCTGCTGTTTCAGTTAACCATGGTCAACAGCAGTCAACTACAGTCTGGAAGCAGATGATCCTCCTTCTGAAGTATCATCTGAAGATCAATAGTAGCCTAATGCTATATCACAATGCTTAAATCATTCATCTCACTTCATCTAATCATGTAGGATTTTGATCATCTCACATCATCACAAGAAGAGGCATGAGTACAGTACAATAAAATATTGTGAGACACAGAGAGAGAGAAAGCACAATCATATAACCTTTGTTACAATATATTGTTTAAATTGTTTTATTTTATTATTAGTTATTGTTGTTATTCTCTTATTGTGCCTAATTTATAAATTAAACTTAATGATAGGTATGTATATATAGGAAAAAATGTAGTTTATATAAGGTCCAGTACTATCTGCTGTCTTAGGTATTCACTAAGGATTTTTTTTTTTTCACTAAGGATCTTGAAAAATATCCCCTCAAGGTGCTCAATAAATATTTGGAGAATGAAAAGAAAAAACAAAAAAACAAACAAAAAAAGAAAAATATCCACTCAGGTAACGGGAAACTACTGTATATTCTTAAATATATCCTCTTATAGATATGATTGAAACACTTTTTTAACAGTTGGATTACTAGGTCTTAGAATATATGTAACTTTCATGTGAGTAACTATTAGAATATTCTCAAGAGTAACAACAGGAATGAAGGAGATCTTAAATAATCCTAACTCTGCCAAATATAGACCAAACACAAGTGTAAATGGATAGATAATTCATTATCTTAGTTTTATATTTCTAAGCAATGAATTTCAAGATCTTTTCACATATCAATTGGACCTTTGGATTACCTCTTACGTAAATTCATATTCTTTGCTGATTTATTCTGGAATTGTATTTCTCTTTCTGGTTGATTTGAAAGTATTCAGATATATTTTAGATATTATTTCTTTGTCAGTTTTAGACACTATAGATGTTTGTTCTCAGTATTTTCCCAGTCTGTTAACTTGCTCATAGTGTTCTTCATCAAGGAGGAAATTTTTAGCTTTATGTAATTAAATCATTAAATACTTTCCACCATAGATCCATATGAATTAAACAATATATTCATCAAAGAGATTCCAGCCAGATTTATGATTAGGACTTGTTGTAATAATTTTGTGACTCTTGAAATGTTCATATTATGAATATTTGAAATTTTCCTGTAGAAGAGCATAGATTTTCCCTTCATTAATTTGGGAGCTCTCTTACATTATTAAATAGAGTTTTAGATTATGTTCTATATTTTTGGTATATTTTTTTGTTAATTCTTGGGCACTTAATTTATTTTTACTGCTATTACAAATTATATCTTGGATTTGAGTATGTTGCCTGTTATTGCCTCTGTACAGAAACAGTATTTATTTTTATATGTTGATCTTGATCCAGGAAATATATGGAGTTTAATTCCAATATGTTATTAATGCTGTTGACTTTTCAAAGTAGATTATTTTATCACCTTTAAATAATAGTTTGTGTCTTCATTTTTTAAAATTTTATTTTATTTTTTCAGTGTTCCAAGATTTATTGTTTATGCACCACACCCAGTGTTCCATGCCATACGTGCCCCCCTTATTACCCACCACCAGGCTCACCCAACCCCCAACCCCCCTCCCTTCCAAAACCCTCAGTTTGTTTCTCAGAGTCCACAGTCTCTCTTGGTT
>CM052886.1:72083918-72148396 GCA_028534135.1 Potos flavus
CAGTCTCTCTTGGTTCGCCTCCTCCTCCAATTTCCCCCAATTCACTTTTCCTTTCCTTCCCCTAATGTCTTCCATGTTATTCCTTATGCTCCACAAGTAAGTGAAACCATATGATAATTGACTTTCTCTGCTTGACTTATTTCACTCAGCATAATCTCCTCCAGTCCCGTCCATGTTGATACAAAAGTTGAGTATTCATCCTTTCTGATGGAGGCATAATATTCCATTATATATATGGACCATATCTTCTTTACCCATTCGTCTGTTGAAGGGCATCTTGGCTTTTTCCACAGTTTGGCGATTGTGGACATTGCTGCTATGAACATTGGGGTACATATGGCCCTTCTTTTCACTGCATCTGTATCTTTGGGGTAAATACCCAGTAGTGAAATTGCAGGGCCATAGAGTATCTCTGTTTTTAATTTCTTCAGGAATCTCCACACTGTTTTCCAAAGTGGCTGCACTAACAGCCTCTTACACCAACAGGGGAAGAGGGTTCCCCTTTCTCCACATCCTCTCCAACATTTGTTGTTTACCATCTTGTTGATTTTGGCCATTCCTACTGGTGTAAGGTGGTATCTCAATGTGGTTTTGATTTGAATCTCTCTGATGGCTAATGATGATGAGCATTTTTTCATATGTCTGTTAGCCATTTGTATGTCTTTGGAGAAGTGTCTGTTCATGTCTTCTGCCCATTTTTTAATGTGATTATCTGTTTTTTGTTTTTTGAGCATTGAGTTTGAGGAGTTCTTTATAGATCTTAGATATCAGACCTTTGTCTGTAGTGTCATTTGCGAATATCTTCTCCCAATTCGTGGGTTGCCTGTTTGTTTTGTTGACTGTTTCTTTTGCTGTGCAGAAGCTTTTTGTCTTGATGAAGTCCCAAAAGTTTATTTTTGCTTTTGTTTCCCTTGCCTTTGGAGACATGTCTTGAAAGAAGTTGCTGTGGCCGATGTTGAAGAGGTTACTGCCTATGTTCTCCTCTAGGATTTTGATAGATTGCTGCCTCACGTTGAGGTCTTTTATCCATTTCGAGTTTATCTTTGTGTATGGTGTAAGAGAATGGTTAAGTTTCATTCTTCTATATTTTATCCAATTTTCCCAGCTTTACTACAAAGCTGTGATCACCAAGATAGCATGGTACTAACACAATATTTTGTCCAATTTTCCCAGCTTTACTACAAAGCTGTGATCACCAAGACAGTATGGTACTGGCACAAAAACAGACACATAGACCAGTGGAATAGAATAGAGAGCCCAGATATGGACCCGCAACTCTATGGTCAATAATCTTTGACAAAGCAGGAAAAAATATCCGGTGGAATCAAGACAGTCTCTTCAATAAATGGTGCTGGAAAATTGGACAGTTTATGTCTTCATTTTAAAAACATATACATCTTATTTGTCTTTTCCAATTTTTCCAGGACCTCAGTACTCTGTTAAACAAGAAAAGTTATAATAGGTATCCTTGTCTTTCTCTTTATTTTAACAAGGCACTGTATCTAAATGTCTTTTTTAAGTAAAAAATTTGCTGTCAGTTTTTGATTAGAAATTTTCCAGGTTAAGGAAATTCCCTTATGTTTATAGCCTGCTTTTTTCCCCCGTCTTTTATCCTATGTGCTCATTTATATCAGATCATTTTCTGCATCTGTAATCACGAGTTTGCTACTTTTGTCTGTGGCCAATTACACTAATACATTTTCTGATATTCAGTCATCTTTACATTCTTCGGATAAACAATGCTTGATTATGATGTATTGTAACCATATATTACAATCAGATGGCTTTAGATATCCAGTATTTCTTCAAACCATGTGCCTCTATAATCATACATGGAAAAGTATTATAATTTTTTTCTTTTTTGGATGGTCTATATCAAGGATTTGAATAAAAGTTCCAGTAGCTTCACAAAATGGAAGTATTTTAGTGGGTCACTCTCCCTCTCTCCCTCTTCCTCTCTTTCTCCCCCTCTCTCAATTGGCACATAAATAGATAGAAAATATAGTTCTTCATAATGGTATTACCCTGTGTATCTGTGTATATATATATATATATATATATATATACACACATATATATACACAGTTTTTATATTACTTATGAATGAAGAAATGGTAATTTTCCCCAAGTGCCTGTTGATTTGACTAATAAGGTTTATGTTTACTGATATAAAAAAATAGGCACTAACCAGTGGATAGACCTAAAAGGCACAGAAATATGGAAACTCTAGGAGAAAAATTCTAATAACTTCCTTTCTGTTTAGCACCACTTCTGAAAGAGTTAATATATCAACATGTGTCTGTAACTAAAGACTGACCAGTTCCTGAAGAATGATGTTTATAATATAAATAATATCTGTTTATCAAAGAAAGTTTACTATAAACAAATAGTAATAGCCATAATTTCTTTGATATTTACTGTGTACAAGGCTCTCTCTGAAATTAAACGATCAAATCCTGACAACAGTTTATGAAATAGATATTATTACCCCCATATTTGAGGTAACAAATTGAGGTTAAGTGACTTGCCCAAGACCATGGAGCTAGTACAGTGTGAAGACTCAATTCTTTTTTTTTTTTTTTAAAGATTTTATTTATTTATTTGACAGAGAGAGAGAGAGATCACAAGTAGGCAGAGAGGCAGGCAGAGAGAGAGGGGGAAGCAGGCTCCCTGCTGAGCAGAGAGCCCGATGCGGGGCTTGATCCCAGGACCCTGAGATCATGACCTGAGCGGAAGGCAGAGGCTTCAACCCACTGAGCCACCCAGGCACCCCTGAAGACTCAATTCTAACTTAGGTCTGTCTGATACCAAAACTAGGTTTCCTGACTCCTACACCTGTGTAATGTCAAATAAGTTTCCCATTGCAAATCAATCTGAATGACTGGCATTAACTGCATGGATCAGCAAGTTAAGCAGAATATCAAAAAAACACACTTAGGGCTTGACAGGTGGAAAATACAGAATTAAGTTGCAGCATCAGCCACATGGACTGGGAAGGTATTGGTGGCAAGATTTGGTGACTTCTTTGACACCTCTCTCTCTACTATCTCTTAATAAAGAGTACATTCATTAAATTGGTGACTCCTCTATTAAGTGAATTATTCACTCTGCTTATATTTCTGAATAATCCTTATCATGATCTTCAGCCTCCTTCCCCTCTAGAGGGCCTCTCCCCTCAATACTTCCGACAGTCAGCATAACAAATGACTTTCTTGTCTGGCTCCTTGTGTTACAGGGAGGGAGAGAGCCCCTGTTTCATCCTACTCTCAGTGGTGAGAGAGGATTCCATCTTTTTTCTGCTTTTTTCTCCTCGACCATCCCAGTAAGGAGTTTAGGAAGCAAGAAGAAACTGTAGATATCTGTAGCAAAGAAATCAAACACTGTCATTCTTTGGAAAGCAAATGATTCTGTTTTGAAAACTGTGCTCTAAAATACAAGTTCATCAAAGTTTTACATTTTATTATGTGTAAGTGAAGGAAATGGGAATATGTTCCATTTAAGTCTTTCATTGACATGGAGTCTTTCACTGACATACTAAGTTATTTCTTCTCTGTTGTTTTTTTCATGATCTTAATAAACTTTGATCTGTTGGTTGGTTAATATCGAAAGTTATGTTTGCATAAGTTTTCATGTTTTTGTTTTGTTTTGTTTTTGTCTTGTGAACACTACTGATAAAGGGTCCCTTTTGAGCTCAGAGGAGTTGCCATTTCTTCAGGCTGGCGTTTCCATTTTGTAATGTGGCTCTCATGAGGGGCTCTGCTAGTTTTAGTCACCAGTGGAGGTGCTTCAATAGATAATGTTAGAGAAAACGTAATACATTTTGCTAGCTGCAGGGGAGCAATCATACTCCAGAGCTCTGAATCTGATTCATTAGTGAATCAAGAGCAGGCTTCCTATGGAAGGATAGGTTTTTAGCTGAGCTTCACTGGAGATTTAAAGAAAGTTAAAGATTAAAGACAAATGAGTTTTTATGTCTGCAAAACCTTTTGGAGTTGTACTGACATGTTTTTATGGATGAATTCACAGAAACATATGGAAAAAGTGTTTCAGGAGCTATTAGTAAGTATAGATATAAATAATGACAATAAAAGAGCTGTGTGGGATGCTTACATCTACCATTATAGAGAGAATAATTGAATCCTTTTATGAATTTTGGTGTAAAAGAAAAGAAAAGATGTAAGAACTGGATATAGACAAGTCTTCAATTGTAAAAAAAACAACAACAAAAAAAACCTTTAATTTTAGCTTGCAAATCCACTGGTTTTTTTCCCAACTTCATTGGGATATAGTTGACATATAACATTGTATAAGTTTAAGGTGTACAACATGATAATTTGGTAAATCCATTCTTAAGGGACCTGGAACTATTCATACTATGTATGTGAATCCCCCTGCTTCCCTTTTTTTCTCTCTCTTCCTGCTTTGTGCCCATGTCATTCTATGATCTTGATGGAGAATAAATAAATTCACAATTTCCATTCAGAGTAAGCTCATGTGTTCCCCTCTGATGAAAGCATTGTGTGGAAATATAATAGGCATACATTTGGAATAGACCTTGTAAGATGCAGATCCTATTATTAATAGGAAAACTTTCTTTGCATTTTGTATTTTATGCCTTATTTTCTAAAATTCAAGCCAGAACTTGTAAGTTCTTTGATTATAGAGATTATATTTGCCCTTGCTTACACCAAAGTTGCATACTTAATGTTTGTTTTTTATAAATTCTTAAAATTTGTTTAATCAGCCAATTAAAATTACCTGGAATATAGACAGTCCTAGATAGTTTTCAGCATCAAAGTGCTTTAATATAGGAGCCAAAGATTAGGAATGGTGTTCTACTGAAGTATTCAAAATTCAAAATTCAAATATTCAGAGCCATAGTCTCCACCTTCTAGACACTTTCAATCCCAGATACAAACAAATGTGAATGATTTTTCCTTTTATTGTAGGGGTTCTGATCAATAGCTCTATTAAATTGTGTAGGGTAGGTCACACAATGTCTAAAAAGAACACTTAAATTGTAGTTATTAGACTATGTCTGATGTGATGAGGCTGTGCATCAGCTGGGGTTGAAGTTTATTTTTTGGAGCTTCAAAGCAAGGAATCTATAGTGATAAACAGTAACTCTATTAAAAATTTTACTGTATGGTCTAGATACAAATCTACTTTCAAGCCCTATATCATTTATTGTGATCTGACTTTATTAAACCATGCACAGAAGTTGTTGAGGAGGAAAGGTAAAAATACATAAAAAAAAGAAAAATATAAGAGAAAAAATAATGAAAATAACAAGTGACTTTTGAGGATTGAGAGATAAATGATTCAAGATACAACTTGATAAAATTTCTTCTAAACTTTATAAAAGTTATTTACTATGCATGGATGTACATTTCTTTTTTAAGCATTTTCTTTTAATTACAACAATTTTTCTTTCTTCACATAAAATTTGGAAAATTTAGCAGCATGTGAAAAAAAAGCACCCATTTTCTCTTCACCATTCAAAACCCCTGATACCTTTTAGCATATTTACTTCATGGCTCTTTTTTGTATACATACACATAATTGAAATAATTTTCTTTGTATATATTTTGATTATTTTTTACATTTGGTTTTATATCTTCAAGGTTTTTCCTTAGTATTGCATTACTCCTATGACTGAAAATTATTTACCAGTGGATTTTATTCTACTTGCCATGGGCTAAACAATCTTGGCTGACCTAGGAAATTCATCCCCCCCTCCACACTGCTCCCTCACTCATTCCAATCTAGCCACACAGGCCTCTTTGCTCTTCCTCGGACATGCCAAGCATCCCTCTTTGTGGGGTCTTGTCTTTGCTATCCTTCTGCCCACAGCACCTTCCTTTTAGTGTGTATGGTTTCCTTCCTCAATCATTCAAGAGTCTGTTTTAATATACTTTATAGGAAAGGTCATCTCTGACCAGCATATTGAAATAAAGCTTCCCTCCATCACTCTCTAGCTTCCCATGTTTCTTGTCATATATATTTATTTTCTTATTGTCTATTTTTCCCTCACCACTCCCCCCACACATAAACACACACACACACACACACACACACACACACACACACACACCACAAAACTCCAGGAGAACAGAGTCTTTGTTTTGCTCACTGATCAATTAACAGAGTTAAGAACAGTACCTGGTGCACAGTAGATAATAAAAATTTTTTGAAGGAACAATTAAATTAATTGGCTGCATAATATTCCATTTCATAAATATACCTCATTTTGCTTAACTCTCTGGTTAGACAATGATCTATTATAATAAATAAGTCAATAATTAGCACGTTCATAAAGAACTCATTTATCTATCAAGTTTATATCCATGTAATTAATTCTTAACAAAAAATTCTTGGGTTAGCAATATGAAAAACAAAAACAAACAAAAAATATGAAAAGCTGGGAACATTCCTTTTTAAAGTATAAATAGTTATTGGTACCTTCATTAGCAAATTTTGTAAGCAATTTATAAGATTTTCAAATTGGCATTTGAATATTCTGTACTAATTTATACTTTTACCAATTTTGTACTAATTATAATTATACTAACTTATACTTTTATTTTCCTTATAAATGGTTATTTTTCTACAATCTAGCTAAGAAAGATACTTAAAAAAAATAGCTGGGGTACCTTAGTCAGTTAAGTGTCTGACTCATGGTTTCAGGTCAGGTCATGATCTCAGGGTCATGAATGAGCCCTGAATCAGGCTCCATACTCAGCACAGAGTCTGCTTGAGTTTCTCTCCCTCCTTCTGCCCCTCTCACTCATTCTCTCTCTCTCTCTCTCTCAAATAAGTAAATAAATCTTTGGGGCACTTGGGTGCCTCAGTCTGTTAAGCATCTGCCTTCGGCTCAGATATTGATCCCAGGGTCCTGGGACTGAGCCCTGCTTGGGGCTCCCTGCTCAGCAGAAAGCCTGCTTCTCCCTCTCCCTCCGCCTGTCACACCCCCTGCTTGTGCTTGCTCAATCACTCTCTCTCTCTCTCCGTCACATAAATAAATTTAAAAAAATCTTTAAAAAAATTTTTAAAAATAAATCTTAAAAAATTTTAAAAAAATTTTAAAAAGCTGTAACAATTTGAGAGGCACCTGGGTGGCTCAGATGATTAAACATCTGATTCTTGATTTCTGCTCAGATCATGATCTCAGGGTTGTGGGATGGAGCCCCGTGTGGGGCTCTGCACTCAGTGGAGAGTCTGCTTGAAATTCTCTCTCTCCCTCCCATACTCACACTCTCTCTCTCTCTCTTAAATAAATAAATAAATAAATAAAATATTTAAAAAAAAACTATAATAATTTGAAAATGTGTCATTTTTTAATAATGGGGAAACAAATATATTTTCATATGTGTTAGTGATTTGTTTTCCTCTTATGCCAAATATCTGTTCCTATTTTCTGTATTTATTTTTGATCTATTGAAGTTTATAGTTTTAATTATTGCTCTATTTACAAGCTATATATGTATATATAAATGATACATTAATATACATGTGTATATGTTTTCATAGTTATTCACCTATATTAATAATAAAACAGTGTATGTCTCATATTTTAAAAATATTTCATATTTAGTTTGTGTCATTTTCCTTATATCTAATTGCTAAAACAACATGGCAAGTTTTATTTTATGATCACCATCTTAACAAAAAAAACCCTGAAATTTATATAGTAAGTAACTTTTATAGTCTTAGTGAAGCAGGAATTTGGGGTCTGACTCCCAATTCATTCTCTCCAGTATGACATGTTGTCAGCACATTTCCAGTGTGTTATTGGACTTTATTTTGTTTATTTTGTTTATTTATGTTTATAATAACATAAGTTATTAGACTTTATGTTTGTTTTCAACAAACAAGAATTTTACTTTTTAATGCGATCAAGTATTTTCAATTGAAATATAGGCAGTAACCAACATTTGACCATTTTGACCCACAAAATGGCAACTTCATATGCTTTAACCTAACATTTTCATTATGATTTTTCCCTTTGATTGAAAGCTTTAAGAATGTTCTCCAATTCATGTATTTTTATTTCACATTAGAATTTTATACTTTCAGAAATAATAATCAGAGTTAATATTGTGGATTTTTTTCTTAGGCATTTTACTAGGAATGTCTATAACATTACACCATTTTAACTATAATTTTGAATACCTGATATACAGAAATATTAATTTTCCTATTAGCAAATATTCTTCTTTTTTAAGTTGTCTTAAAATCAAGAATGAATATTTTAATTTAACAAAGAGTCTTTCATTTTACATGTATAATCTATTGTATCACATAATAAACATTTTGAGAGGATACATGGAACTTTACCATAGGAGTCAATTTAATGTGGAATTTTTTTATCCTAATCTAATGCCATTGATTGTGAAATCCTGCTCTTTAATCAGAATACCTAAGTTATGATGAATTTCTGCTAAGAAGTTTAAAAATATATTTTTAAAAAAATTTCAGCTCAATATTATTCTTAAAATACAGAAAATCAGCACTTTGTCATGGCTCTGGGAGGGTACATTTAATTAATTAAATTAACATTAATTCTGTTTATTTATTATATATTTCAATAAAGAGATCTACTTTAATGTACGCATTATTCTAATACCATAGAGATGCAAAATTTAGGAAAATAGGTAGATAGAAAACTCTTATGATCATACTACCCAAAGATAGATATTACTAATGTTTCCACTTTTATGTATATATTAAATTATATATTTGATATTATACTTTAAAAACTAACAATGTAATAAGAGTGTTTAGCATTACTAAAACAATGAAATCTTTTCTAAAGATTTCTAAACAAAAATGAAATCATTTATTTTATCATACATATTATATGTGAACATATGTTCTTATAAAAATACAAAAAACAGGGTGCCTGGCTGGCTCAGTCAGAAGAGAATGCAGCTCTTGATTTTGGAATCATGAGTTCAAGGCCCACCTTGGGTGTAGAGATTACTAAAAATAAAAAAAAACTTAAAAAAAATACCAAAAAGAATATTGATTAAAAAGCTATACTTCATTTTCATTCCTCTACTTACCATCTCTCACCATCCCTCTCTCCTACCTTTAGCTAATTTTACTTTATTATTTGGCGAGTAATCTTTAGACATTTTTTTCTATATATACACATTAGAAGATACGTTAATATAAACTGGTCTCTGATATAAATCTGTTCCACAACTTTTTTAAACCTGACATTCCTTGGTGATCCTTGAATGTAAACACATTTATATCTAAATCATCTTTTTAATTACTACATAGTATTCTAAATTTCTCAGTTTTTATAAGAGATGATATTTTAAAGATTTTAATCTGATTGCTAAATAATTTTCAAAAACATTCTCAGAAACTTGTGTACATTGTATCATAATTATGAATTACTTTCACTCCCTATTTAACCAAGTTTCATTAATCCTAGATATTTTCTTGATATGTATGCCCATATAATATCCTATGGAATTATGTTTTCAAGCACTACTCTGAACATGTCTATGTATCTAGATACACTTATTATTTTCTAAACAATTACGGAGTCCTCTATTTATAATAATGTTAAAATATGTTAATGTGAATAAAAA
Organism: Potos flavus; assembly: GCA_028534135.1. Lineage (NCBI taxonomy): Eukaryota > Metazoa > Chordata > Mammalia > Carnivora > Procyonidae > Potos > Potos flavus. The sequence continues at coordinate 72,093,524 of CM052886.1, forward strand.
ATTTTTCCACATCTTTTTCCATGTTGTGATTACATGTAGAATTACTGTTTTCTAGTCTAAAGCTGAAAAACTATTTGCGGGTCTTGAAGGTTTATGTATCTCTCACTTTTTCATTTTTAAATTCATTTTAGGCTTACCATTCAAACTTCTGACTCCCAAATTTATATGTCCACCCTGAATTTGTCTACCTGTCCACTTGAATATCCAACTGCCTCCTTCACATCTTAACTTGAGTGTCTAGCAGGCATTTCACACATAATGTTTCCAAAAGCAAATTCCTGGTCTTTCCCCTCCACCAAACCTGCCTCTCACAGTCTTCCCCAACTCAGTTAAGGGTCTCTTCATGCTCAGTCTAGAAATTCTAAAGTTACCCCTGAATTCTCTAACAATACACAGCAAATCTTCCAGAAAATCCTTTCAAAATATATCCAAGAATTTTTCTCCTACTCACCGCCTCCTGCCACCATCATCTTTCATGGGGATCACTGCAACAGCCCCCTTACTGGACTCTCATCTCCTGTTCTGGCTCCCCAGTTCAACCGTGGAGCATCCAGAATCATTAGTTTAAATTCAAGTCAGTTGATGTCTTTCCTCTCCTCAAAACCTCCTCAAAAATTCCCATCTGACTTGATTAAGAAGCCAAAGTTCCTAGAATAGTCTGAAATACTATGGTCTGATTTTAGACTCTTGAAACCTTTCTGACCTTGTCTTCCACTGCTCACTTCACTCCCTCTGCCTCAGCCACAGTGGTCTCACTGCTGGTTCTAGAACATTAGAAATGAAGCCACAGATGGCAGACCTGCCTCCTGCTTTTGGCCATTCTCATCCCCTCTGCCTGCAACACTCTTCCCCTTCTTACATATAAAGTCACATTTCTCACCTCCTTTGTGTCTTTATGTAAATAACGTCACCTTGGTGAGGTCATCTCTGAATACATAAGTTAAAACTGGCCTCTCGAATTGTCTATGCCTCCTTTTCTGGTTTACTTTTCTCCTTAAGATTGTTGACTTTTAAACGTAATTATTATTTTTTTTTACTTTATTTTCATCCACTACAATATAAGTTTCCTGACAGCAAGGACTTTGGTCAGTTTTGTTTATCTATCTCTATAGCTAAAACAGAACTTGGAGAATAGGAGAAATTTAGTAAATAATTAATGAATACATGATTCAATGAATATATTTACTCTTCTCCACCCAACGAATCCTAAATGCATGTATATTGTCATTCTAATGCTGTGTAATATTAACTCATCATTGGTTATATAAATGAAAATTGAAACCACACAATGACAATTTTTGCCTATAACATAAAAAAAAGAAGAAAAAGAATGATAAAACCCATGTTGATGAAAATGTAGGGATACAAGTATTCTTTTTCACTGCTTGAAGAAGTTAAGTCAAACACTTTAAAAATATGTTTCCTTATTGACCCAACCACTGAACTTAAAAAAAAAAAAATCTAAGAATATGGGTAGCTGGGTGGCTCAGTCAGTTAAGCATCTGACTTCTGATTTGGCTCAGGTCATGACTTGACATGGCTCCAGGTTCCATGCTGGAAGATTCTCTCACTCGCTCTCCCTCTGCCCCCACTCCTAACCTTTCCCACTCTTTCTCTAAAAAAAAAAAAAAAAAACTAAGAATATAATTATGATATTTATAAATCTTTATTATATTAGACTCAGAAAGGCTTATAATTGCAATTCATTCAAAGCATCTGTTTAACAAAAATGAATAATATTATTTATTTCATGTTTAAGATGCAGTGTGATGCAGTTATGGAAAATGATGTGAAAAATTAGGTGATAACATAAAAAACATACCCATATATTGTTAAATGAACCAAAACAAGTTATAAATCAGTTTATCTTATCTTGTTTATCTAGTTCTATGTGGTTTTTCGGAGTTTAACCTTACAAAAGTAAAAATTTCTCTCTCACAAGCAGACAAAATAGTTAAGAAAGCACATGCTGTTATCATAATGATAATGCCTTTGATGTCAGTGGGTTTTAGTATCCTGACAAAATACATTACTTATGCTATGATTTGTTTTCCATTTTAATTAAAACCATTGTTTACTAATAACCTTATTTCTAAGATAATTTATTTTGAGCATCAAACCCCTGGTCTTTTGCTAACCTGAACTGATACCATTTTTATAAGAATTAGTGAGAAATGCTAATGTCAGTCTATTTGTGTTATAACACAGTTGAGTGATCCTCATTTAAATCTCTCCATGTCTTGTTTTCCAAGACATTTCATGGTCTTGCTTTTTCCCTTCCTGACCTTTCTTTTCTCTGGCCTTTTTTCTTTTTCTTTTTCTCTTATCATAAGTGTTCCTCAGCATTCCATCCTTGAGCCTTTCCCTTTTTCTCTTTCTCTCCAATGGCAGTAGCAATTCGTTAATTTACTCATTCATTTGTACATATGTTCTATCAACACATATTTATTGCTAAAATGTTCCAGCCACTGTGCTAGATGCTGAAATATCATCTTGAATAAGTCAGACTTACTGCTCTGGACTGAATTGTGTTTCCCTAAAATTCATATATTGGGACCCTGACCTACAATGTGATGATATTTGGAGATCAGGCCTATGGATGGTAACTAGGTTAAATGAGGTCCTGAGGGTGGCACCTTCATGAAGGGATTAGTACCCTTATAAGAAGAGACACCAAAGAACTCGCTTTCTTTTTTTCCCCCCACCCAGCAAAGAAAATCCATGTGAGGGCAGTGAGAAGGTGGGCTTTTGCAACCCAAGGAGAGAGTGATCACCAGACACCAACCCTGTTGGGATCTTGGTCTTGGACTTCCAGGCTACAGAACTGTAAGAGATAAATTTCTATTATATAAGTCACCCCATCTATGATATTTTGTTATCACAGCTCGAGCTAAGATGAATTTTGGTACTGAAAAGTGGAGGGCAATGCTTGACAAGTACCTAAGCATGTGGAAATGGCTTTGAAATTGGGTAATGGGTGAAGAGTAGAAGAGTTTTGAAGCACATGCTAGAAATATGGCCCTTCTGGTGAGGTCTCAGATAAATATGAGGAACATGTTATTGAAAGCTGGAGAAAAGGCAAAGGATTTGGTTGGGCTGTGTTCTAGTATTTTGTGGAAGGTATAACTTTTGAGTGATGAAATTGAGTATTTAGCCAAGCCGATTTTTAGTAGTATTGAAAGAACAGCCTGGTCCCTCCTGATTGCTTGTAGTAAAATGCTAGAAGAGGGGTGGATTGAAGAAGTAATTGTTAAGCAAAAAACCAGAATTTAAAGATATGGAAAATTCTCAGCCTGTTCAAATTGCAAAAAATGAGAAAGCAGGTTCAGCAGAGAACACTGAGAGGGCGAGTGCAAAACATTTGATCCAGAGATTAGGGTGGGCATAAATCATGGACCTTATCAGCCATATCCACAGAATCCAGGAATAGAGATGGGATTATACTAGCAGTAACATTCCCAGTGGGGGCTAAAGGAAACAGAGAAAACAGAATGAAATGAAGACTGTGAACATGTACTATTCTTCAAGAAAAGGAAAGGAGTACCCCAAAGGTCATTCAGAGGTTATTAGGGTTGCATCTTCCACCATAGGTCCCAAGCTCATAGGATGTGAGTGTGGGGTGGCACGTGTGTGTGTTGGAAGGTAAGATGCTACCACTTGGGTTTCAAAGGGCAAGATCTCCACACAGAGGAGCTGCATAGACAGGACCCTTGCAGAGAGAAGTGTGGGTATTTCTTCCATGAACCATACCTGATTTAGGTGATATTTAAATGAGAAATTGGACTTTAAACTTTAGAGTTGATGCTGGAATGAGTTAAAACTCTTAGGGCTCTTGAGATGGGATAATTGAGTACATTTTGCATGTAAGAAGGACATGAATTTTAGGGGTCAGTGCCATGGGTGCCATGGACTAAATTTGTCTCCCCTCTCAAATTCATAAGTTCCTTAAGTTCCGTAAATCCCTCAAGAATTTAAAGCCTAATAATAATGATAGTCAACATTATTGAGTGTTTACAATGAATGAGGCATGATTTTAAGTGATTTACATGTATTATATTAAATTCTCACCAAAACTTAATTAGTGGGCACTAATTTTATCCTGATGCTAGAAAGGAGGGTGAAAAGGCATAGTATGACAATAGGCACATAATTACAAAACTAATGAATTTAAATTGAAGTAGATGCTCTGAAGAAGAATTATAATGATGTAAGAGAATTTAATAGTAGTGCTTGACCAGAGAATGAAATAATCTAAAGAGAAAGTGACTTTTAACCTAAGAGATGAAGCACACAGTAAGTGTTAGGGACACAGAGTGATATGAGAACAGAAGAGGGAGAACAGCTTATGAAAATATCCTGAGATGGGAAGGGGAACAGTGTTCCAAGAAGTAAGAAAGGCATGTGTTTGGAGACATTGAAGAGAGGTGACAAGATGCAAAACCACAGTGAAAAATCAACTGTCAGAATGGAGGCCAGGATGCAAGCAAAGAGACCACTAAGGCATTAGTTTATGTCATCCCAAACTAGAGTCAATAGTGCAGTGGCAATGGAGATAAGTTGACTGATTTGATATTTATCTGCGAGCTGAATCTACAAAATCTGCAAATGGACTGGCTGTGAGATGTGAGGGAAAGTAAAGAATTAAAACTGACTCTCAGGTTTCTGCCTTGAGCAATTGCTTATATGGTGGGATCATTTGGTGAGACTAGAAAAGCAAAGAAAAGAATTTATGATTTTAATAGCTCTTTCTATCATTTCTAGAATGCTTGGTATTTGGCTAAGTAAGATACATGATATTTAATGCAGATTTCACATCCATTCCTCATTCATTAATTGACTTATTTCATGCCCTGTACCAGGCAGTCTGCTAGGTGTACAGACTGTATTTAGAATTTATATTTGTATTTAGAATACAGAAGTGGAAGGATAGACCTCAATAGGCCTGAGGCTTAGACCTGTGGTGCTGGGACTTAGGCCTCTGGCAGGAGGAGGCCACTGCTTTATTTTTGGTGTTTTAGCCTCTAAAGAGGTGCAATGAAGATATTTCTGTAAGTGAAGAAGGAAAGTGGAGTCTGGAACTAATTGCTACTGAAATAAACCAATGTGTTTGGGGTGAAGAACAATTGCTGGTTTTGGAGGGAGGGTTACTGACAGAAACATCAGACAAATTAGAAAAGTGCAAATCCATTTCCTATTTTGTTAGCTTCCAGTGACCCACTAGCACCTTTTCTTTCTGTCGGTCTTTCTTTCTTTCTTTCTTTCTTTTTCTTTCTTTCTTTTTCTTTCTTTCTTTCTTTCCTTCTTTCCTTTCTTTCTTTCTTTCTTTCTTTCTTTCTTTCTTTCTTTCTTTCTTTCTTTCTTTCTTTTCTTTCTTTCTCTCTTTCTCTCTTTCTTTCTGCCTTTTTTTTCTTTCTTTCCCCCTTTCTTTTTAAATGGTGGCTTAAACAAAAAGGCCTTTATTATTGCACAAATCAGTGCACTGTGAGGCAGGCAGTGTTTGTTGAATTGGAAACCAGAAAAATTCATCAACAGCATCATATGGAACCGACTCCATCCCTAAAAAAGCAAGTCCTTCCTTAAAGCCACTGGCAGAACTCAGATGGAGTTCTCTGGACCGAAACAGAGTCAAGTCCACGTCCTGACTAGTCTCTGGGAGGGAATGAGGACCGCCAAAAGGCTCAGGATACTCATAATTTCCTTAAGCAAATGGGAAAGCACAGATGTCTGATTCCCTGAGCACAGGCACCAGGTGGTAGAGGTGAAAATGTGTTGGACCAGAAACTGGCAGTGATATAAATGTGGAAAGAATACTAGGCAGCATAATTCAGCTCTTTAAAGTTTCCCACACACCTGGAATTTATGGGGAATATCATACTCAGACGTACAAGGATGAACTCAGTTATTTATAGAAATTATCGGAGATTCAGCTGTCAAAGGTGGAATGAAGTTTATGGAGTCCCAGCTACAGAATAACAGAGGTTAGAAGCTTGAATGTGAAGTGAGAGACAAGAACTTAACAGCCCTCATACTGTCATGAGGCTCATACATTTATATTTTCAGGAAGAACTCTACCCTGAACTCCAGACTTGTTTATCTAACTGCCTACTCAGGATTCATGCTTGAATGTCTAATAAAGATCATGCATATAACATGCTCAAAACTGAATTGCTTATTTTCCCATACAGCTTGCTTCTCCCACATTCTTCTCCATCTCAGTGAAAGATCTCTTCATTCTTGTTTCTCAAGACACAAACTTTGAATCTATTTTTGACTTTTCTTTTACTCCTCATTATAATCCATGAGAAGATCAGGTTAGTTTTGTTTGAAAATATATTCAAAATGTAACCCCATCTTACTAACTCCAAGCCATCATTATATTTTGCTTGAAAAACTGAGACAGCCTCTTAATTAATCTCTCCTGCTTCTGACCTCATTCTCATCTTTCCAGAGCCAAGTAATTCTCCGCTTTTAAACGTAAGTCAGAAAACTTTTATCCTCTACTTAAAATCCTTCAGAGACTTCTCACCTCACCATCAGCAAAATCTAAAACACTCTTACTGACCTATAAGACCATAAACAAGCTTCCTTGCTCCATCATCCCTTTGATATCATTCCCTACCTTACTCCCTCTTCCTTAGTCCTTGTTATTTCTCCAGCATGCCAAGCACTCTCCTCCATCAAAGCTTTTGCAATTGCTGTTATCTCTGTCTCAAATGCTCTTCTCTAAGTCTTTCTAGAACAGTGTCCGGCATAGATGTCACTCAATAAATATTTATTGACTGAATTAAGGAGTCAGAGATGACTTTCTCAAGAAAGTTACATTTTATCCAAGATCATAGAAATAATCAGAATTGGGGCACCTGGGTGACTTAGGCGGTTAAACATCTGCCTTTGGGTCAGATCATGATCCCGGGGTCCTGGGATTGAGCCCCGCATGGGGCTCCCTACTCAGTGGGAAACTGCTTCTTCCTCTCCCTCTATCTGCCACTCTTTCTCTCTCTCTCTCTCTGTCAAATAAATATGTAAAATCTTTAAAAAAATAATCAGAGTGATATAGATAAAATGGGGCTGTGGGTTGATTAGGAAAAAGAGATCTTGGCAGAGGAAACAGCATGTGCAAAGGTCATGAGGCAAAAGTGAACACTAGTGTCATCCTTATTGTTCTAGTGAATAAACTGTGCTTCCGGCTCTGTCTTAGTACATAGCTTCCAGGTAGTTTTTCTGATCTTAAATATATCACTGCCCATTTCTTGAAGCTGTTTCATACCTTCCTCCTCTGTCACACAATTCTGGCATTCCACTTCACTTGTGTAGGCCATCACTTTTTCAAACTTTCCAATTGTCATCCTAGCATGTATTAGCACTGTCTCTTTGGGTCCTTGACATTGTGTTAAATCATGTATTATGGGAGAATGCTCCACATTGATAAAGGCTGTTATCCAGCTTTATGTTCTGCACCCCTTGTTCCATCACCTTCGGGATCCAGTTTCATTCATGCTCTCTTGCCTCCTGTTGTACCCACTAAACAGCTCCTGGAGCTCCTTTGGCATAGAGTCTCTACTGTCCCTTAGCTACCTTAGCACTTCCACATTGGGTTGTGCTGGTATTTGATCCTTAGTATTGGTCTATTTACCTGAAGAGAGATGAGGGTAGATCCTTGAGCATAGATGGGAACAATGATTTTGAAAGTATCTAACTCTGGAATCTTCTGCATGATCTCCAAGCAAAGCCTCCTTTAAAACAGAACCATATCTCCTAACAAAGAGGTATGAGTTACTTCCACTAACTAAAAAAGTTAAGAGGAAAGTGGAACTTCAAGGTTCCCAACAATATCTAATCAATTATTTTTATTCCAAATCTAAGGGGAATATGCCTTCATCATTAAAACCCTGACCTTGGCTTAGGAGACCCACTGGGACTGAAAAGTCAATCTTCTCTGAAGCTCCACTAGTCTAAATGAGTAAGATTTGAACCTAGTATTCTATCTGCCTTGCAGTGTAAGGAATGAAAGTCTCTTTAAATGTTTCCAAGCATTGCTCTGATATTCAGATTTTGCCTTGGGTGATAAATAATCACCTAAACTAATTCTCTCTCTTCAATTAAAAAAATGGCTCTGAATAAAGTCCACCCAATTTATAACTCTTAAACTTACTATTTCCATTATGTCATTAAGCTCCAGAAATAATTACGTAGTCTGTGTGTCCCTTCTACCAGTACTGCATCCTAGTTCACTACTGATGACAATTTAAACAGTTGTCAAACAGCAAAGTCTATTTGTTTTCCACTTACCACCAGCAACAGACTCATTGCAAGATAGCCTGAGAGAAGCCAACATTTAGCACAGTTAAAATGCAGCTGTAGACCTAAGATGGCCCTTAAGAGTTGTCCCAACTTGAGATAAGGGGACTGAGCCTTTGTAACTTTGCATCGTCTTGTCATTGGATGTGGTCTTTGCCCTGAGAAGGGGTGTAATTTTTAAAAAGAGAGTTATCTGTAACTAAGGACAATGTCAAGGGAAGGACTCAACTGTGAGCTGTCAGCAGCAGACTTTCCCAATGGCCGGATGATGTGTGATTTACCAGAGCATTAATTTATCTATTATAGTATACACAGAAAAACTTACAAATATATATGTACACCAATAATTGGTAATTATCATATAGAAAATAAGCCCATATAATGCCACCACACCTTTCAAGATATATAACACTTAGAACTAGGGTAATGTCCACAAGTCCCACTCAGTTATGACCCCCAATTCCACAATACCAATCATTATGCAACTTCCAACATCGTACTTTAGTTTTGCTTGCTTTTAACTTTTATGTAAATTGAATCAAAATAGTAATTTTTATGTGTCTAACTACTTTCATTGAATGGTAGATTGTGGAATCCATCCATTGAATTGAATAATCAATAGCTTATTACATGAGTATATATTGTGATATTCCTTTGTATGAATACATCACAATTTATGATTATACTATTGATTGATATTGCTGCTGTTTCCTGTTTCTTACTATTATCAATAATGCCACTATGAGCATATCCACACATATATTTGGCAAAAATATGCATGTATGCAATTCTGTTGTGGTTAGTGTGGAAGAGTATTCTTGTGGAAGAGTAACACTGATGGGCTGTCACAGCTTCCATAGATCCTACCACACAGGTTTTCTCCCAAAGGAATTGTATCAGTGTACACCTGCCACTGGAGTATTAGCGCTCCAGCTGGCTCACCTCTCTCCCACATTTATACTTAGTATAGGCAGGGTCGTTTTTTTTGTTTTGTTTTGTTATGTTTTGTTTTGCTTTGTTTTATGGTTGTTTTGTTAAATATTTTATATATTTATTTATTCATTTATTTGAGAGAGAGAGAGAGAGAGAGAAAGAGAGCAGGGGGAGGGAGCAGAGGGAGAGCAAGAGAGAACATTTCAAGCAGACCCTGTGCTGAGTGCAGAGCCCAACCCATCGCTCCATCTCACCACCGAGATCATGACCTGGACGAAAACCAAGAGTCAGACTCCTAACCGACTGAGCCATCCTGGTGCCTCTAAGCAGGGTTATTTTTAATATAAATTTTATTATAACCATTTTTAGTGGGTATGAAATAATATTGATTATAGCTTAATTGGCCCAAGATAAAATACCTTAGAAACTTATATTGATCTTTTCACTTGAAGTTCAAGATGACAGAACTTTTATTTGGTGTCTTCTCTATATAATAAAATGTTACGTCATTATCCCCTGCTTCTAAAAGACACAAAAATGATAGAATTTGAATATACCATTACTAATTTGTTGTATCCCATGTTACATGCAAAATAGTTTCAGAATAACAGTACTAATATCGCCATTTACGTGGCTACTCGAACACATTAATTTTTTTTCCTCTCTTCTCATTGTAACCCCTCCATGAACAAATTCTTGTGAATCTTGTGAATTCTTGTGAATTCATGAACAAATACAGTTTCTTCCTTGTAGCCTTCATTTCATCTTAATTCTGTGGGCACCTAACTATATGCTCAGTGCTCACCACCAGTCCTGATGTCCATGTCTCTTTAGTCATTTTGGTTGTCTGTAGATAATTTCCTCATAGATGTATCAGGTAATCCTCATGGGAATAATATTCTCTGAGTTGTTAGATATTGATAACAGCTTGTCTGTGCCCTTTGTAGTTGAAAGTCAGTTTTGTTGGATATAAAATGATTAGCTTATAAATTCTTTTCTTGACTATATTGTTTTCTAAATTTTCTTCTTGCCTAACTACATGTCTTAAAATTCTTGTGATAATCTAATATGCTTTCTCTAATAAGATGCATGCCAATTTTTCTGGATGCAAGAGGGTTTTTCTTTCTCTTTCTAAATCAGTAATTTCATTCAAATGTGCAGTATGGTGCTGGTGGTTCTGGGATAACATTCTTAGTTTCAGGATATGTTATCTGAAGATGTAATTTCATACTGAACTCTGTTGTAAAAAAGTAGTTTTAGATCATGCATTTGTTTAAAGATTTTACTTATTTATTTGAGAGAGAGAGAAAGCACGAGCAATGGGGAGATGCAGAGGGAGAGGAAGAAGCAGACTCTCCACTGAGCAGGGAGCCCAATGAAGGACTCAATCCCAGAAATATGGGATCATGACCTGAGCTGAAGGCAGAGGCTTCACTGACTGAGCCACCCAGGGACCCTATATCAGGCATTTTTATGAAAAATTAGACTCCATAAACTTTTAGGATGAAACACTTTTACAGAAAACTTCTATAACTTCACATGACTCCCCCTTCTACTGTTTTTCTCTGATGCTCAAATATGTGGCAGCTTATTTTCTGAGATATTCTGGCCCTCCACTTCTCCCTCACCTTGGTTTAGATCTTTTTTCCCTTTGTCTCTATTTTGATCTACTCCCAGAAGTTTTTCTTCACTCCGAGGCCCTGCCCAAAATGGAGGTCTAGTGAGTCATTTTCTAGTTCATAGGGGCTAGACTGCTCCACAGTTAAATATCCCTTTTTCATAAAATTTTGATGCATCTGTCTATTCCCTTAGGAGACATTGGTAAAGTGAGGTTAATGGATTGAACTGTAGAAATATTAATATTTTAAAATGTATTGATATATAATGTCAAATTTATTTCTGGGTATTTTGTGCCAATCTATACCCTCCATCACCATGGAATGGCAAGTTCCAGCTCACCAAACCCAGGCAGGGACCAGAACATTTTTCTGTTTGCCAATTTAATGAAAGATGGTTTCTCATTGTTGTTTTAATTTGCATCTCAACCTCAGTCTCTCTCCACAAATCACAAATATGCTTATGTGGCTAAGTAGTATGTTGTGCATTAGTTGTTTACTTTTAATATTTAGAAATAAAGTAGTATATTTGGTTTGAAACTCTAAAGTAATAGTAGAAGCTCTCAGACATTACGTGAGATGTCAAAACCCAGATTGGCTGTGACTGGTTTTTCATCATTATTCATGTCAGTCTTAAGGGATTCCTTCAGACTCTTGTCATTAGGCTGTTCTTGCTGCTCTCCTCCTTGTCCCTTCTCTTCCTGATGATGCTCATTAATTCTTCCGTGTAGTTTCAATAGAAACTTCCTCTTTTATGCCATATAATACTTTTTTAAACTAACTTCTGTTTCTCCTCCACCTCACTTAAACCCCAACACACACACACACACACACACACACACACACACACACACACACACTTGCACACACTCTTACAGATATGTTACTTTCTCGTAGGAAGTGTTTTTTGCATTCCACTCTGGACACTCCACAATCCTCAGATGGGAGCTGAAGTTTCATTTTTCAGGCTGGGAGAAGTAAGAAAATGCAATGATTTATCTGAAGTATTAGAGTATGAGTTTCGAGTGTCATAACTGTGCTACCAGGAAACCAGCAGAAAGGAAACTAGAATTTACTCAGAAAATTATTTTTCAGACGCTGTGCTTAGTACTTTTCATACTATGTTGTTATCAGTCTTAAACATCCAGTGAAGTAGAAATCATTACCCCCATTTTACATAAGAGGAAACTGAGGACTTAGAAACATTACCTGAACTGCCCAAGGACAGAGAGGTATCAGATCACTCTTAACACATTAAATGTGTGAGAGCTGGTATATAAGCTTAGACCTACCTGTTGGATGCCACAGTCTTTTTCTCATACTATCAAACCACAGAGAATATTTTTCTTTAAGGTCTTTATTAATGATGCTGTTTGGGCTGTGATAAAACAATGTCTCTGTTTTAGCTTACTGTGCTTTATAGAAGTAAACACTCTTTTTAAATGTGTTTTTAAACACATTTTTTATAGGCAAAAATAACCAGATCTTATGAATAAGGAGTTTTCAAATACCCTTCATGGAGGTCACTGAGACAGTTCCTAAGTGAGCAGATTTAGAAACCTAAGGGGTGTGTGTGTGCATGCGTGTGTGTGTGTGTGTGTTTTAAACTCATAAAAATATACACGTATTTAGGGTCTGTGGACTTCAAATATTATTAAAATTACTTACTTAATTAGTATGCATTTTTAAACTGCATATTAAAATTAGAGTGATTCATAAGTATAATAATAACTTGATATTTCCAAAATCTGATTAAAACAGGTCATACTATGATGTAATTTAAATCTGTTCTGTTCTCAATTCTATGAGTGTTGCCTATGAGGGGCAAAGAAGAGGAAATATGTAGGTGTGTGTTGGGGTGCATGATTTTTCTGCAAACTTTGTCTCTTTTCTAGAAGTTTGCTTAACTTTTATGCCCTGTGTGTTTCTAAACTAGGTCTAGACAGAATAACATGACATTTTGATGAAAAATTGCATAAAATTTGCTAAATTTACCATTAATTAGTCTTTCTCCCTTTTTTTTTTTTTTTTGGTCTTTCTCCCTTCTTAACACACTCCTCCATGCTGCAACACAAAAGTCTCAATTTAATAATTTAATTAATTTCAGTGTACGGTCTTTAGAGAAAGGAAGAAGATATTTACATGAAAGATTTTTCTGTGTTACCAAGATGAATACTTCCAGATATGTTATTTTAATTTTTGAAGTTTAAGTTTAGCTAAGTTTTATTGATTCTACTCAATAAAGAGCACTTTAATAATAATAAAAGAAATCACCCATGTTTTAAAACCATGACAGTAAGAAAAATCAACAAGCCTCCTAGTTTTAATTTTATTGTTTCTCTACATTTTTCGTACATGGGTTAGATTACAGGATTCTTGTTTCTTTCTGAAATTAATTGTAAAAGAATCTAAAATGATCACTTTTATGAATATATGATTATATTTAATAATGCATTAACACTTTTTCTCCAGCATTGTGACTAGTATGTCATAACCTTGTTCATTCAATATTCTGATGAAAAAAGCGATAAGCCATCCCTAGAAGGCATTAGTCATTTAACCATAAAATAATAGAAAAAAAGATAAACTCTCAATTAGATATGTTAGCATAATCTGGCTTTGCCCCTTCAAGTAATTTATTAATCTTCTTAAATCTATATGCATGGGGGAAACCAGATGGCTTAGAAATAGTCCTTCTTTCTAATGTCTAAATGCCATCTGAAATTAGCCAAGTATTCCTGTCTTGGATCTTGAGAATTTTAATACCCAGCCAAAGTTATTCGAATCTGTACAAACTTCCAGTTATTTGAAACTGAAAATTTTGCTTTGACTTCTTCAAACCCATGCCTTATAGAACAACTCTGGTTTGACCTTCATTATAAGACATGTGTTTGTTTCCAATGGAAATTTTAATTGCTAAATTATACATACATATATTATATATGTGATATAATATTAATAACATTACTATTATAATATTATGGAGTTTGAATCACTTGGTTCAAATTTAGGTATCACCATTATATAGTTATGTGGCTTTGGGCAAATAAGTTAATTTCCCTAAACTCTAATTTCTTTACCTGTAGAACAGTAATAATACCTACTTTAAAGGATTTGAGGAGTTGTAGTTAGGACTAAATGTAATGTGCATATTAAATACTTACCTAGTGGGAAACAGTTACTGTTAAAAATCACATAGTATTGTTCTTAATGTTAAAAAAAAGTGTTGAAACTGACCATTGACCAAACAAAAGCTCTACTTCAGGCCAGATTTCTAGTCAAATGGACAAAACATTTTAATATTATACTATTATTAACATTATGGCGCCTGGGTGGCTCAGTGGGTTAAAGCCTCTGCCTTGGCTCAGGTCATGATCTCAGAGTCCTGGGATCGAGTACCGCATCGGGCTCTCTGCTCAGCGGGGAGCCTGCTTCCCCCTCTCTCTCTGCCTGCTTCTCTGCCTGCTTGTGATCTCTCTCCTCTCTGTCAAATAAATAAATAAAATCTTTAAAAACAAACAAACAAAAACATTATGTATATAATTTGAGCAAATATATATATTTAATAGAATAATTACATAATGACTAAGTTTTATATATATACATATGTGTAAATGTAATATAGTAATTGTATATATGTGTGTGTTTATGTATTCTTCAAATGAAAGAGGAAGGTTAATATTTATTGGTCATTAGATATGAAGGCACTTAATAAATATTTTTAAATAAATGAATGAGAGACTTTGAAGACATATTTTACAATCTCTATATTTCCGATGAAGAAACTAAAGCTCAGAGAGACTAGAAAATGTGTACAAGGTCATCTGGCCAGTTGGAATAAAAGCCTAACTTTTAGATGTAAATAAATCAGTTTGATTTCAAAACCTATGTCTTAACCAAACCAAGATGTATAACAGTATAACAGGCTGGATTATATGCATTTAAATATCTGGACAGAAGTAATATATTTACAAAAGCAAAAAACTACAGGAAAATTTTGCTATGTATGATACATAGCTAGCTCATTCTGCATTAGAACTTTATTTAGAATAATGCAATCATTAATCCTATTTTCATCTAATCACAAAATCCTTTATAATCAGATTGAGGGGGTGAATTAGAGAGCACTAACTAAAAGTAAATGTATTTGAATTTTTTACTTTTTGAAATTTTTTGATAAATCTGGAAAAATTAATATTGCCAGTTATTTAAATTCAGCACTGTTAATATATGACTCATGTGAGAGGAAGATAACACCGTTTGATAAAAGAGCTACTAAAATGAAAAGCATGAAATGGTCTTTAAATGATTTTTATTATCTATATGGAGAAAATATACTATGTAATATATATTCACATGTATTTTAATTCTGAAAGAAAAAATATATCACTCTATGAGGAATACAAGCACAGTATTAACGACCAACGTTCTAAGGCAGAAAACAAAATGCAAACTTACGTTCATGTAAGATGAGGTTACCAGACTTATCCAAGCATTGCTGCACCTGTTCCAGTTTTATTCCAAGACAGGATATCTTGATTAGATTATCTTATCCATCCTGACTGTACCTCGAGATGCTCACAGGATAGTAGTAAGGCCTTGTTTAGATACCATTCTTTAATATCTGAAGGAGCTTTTAAAAAAAATTTAGTGTTAGGCTGCCTAATTCTACTCACATTACGAAATAAACAATGTACAGTTTCCTAACATGCATTCATTAATTTAAAAAATATTTATTGAGTATCTGCTACAAGGTAGGTAATATGCTAGACTTCACTGATATGACATTGAGCCAAACCATTCGTGTTCTTTGCATCTCGTTAGACATTGAATAAATTTCATCCAAATTGTCTAATAAAAAACAATTGCTAAATAAACTTTTAAAATCCATGCATACTATCCTTGAAAATTGACTCTCTTAGTAAATCCTATTGTCTTTACCTCCAGAATATATCCAGATCCCAACCACTCATAATCTCCATTCCTACTTGGTCCTCGCTCCTATCTTCTAGCTACAGAATTATTATAACGGCTTCCTCACTTGCCTCCCTCTTTCTGCCCTCGCCTCCACCTCCTCTCTCATGTTTATTTTCAACACAGTAGCTACAGTAAAACTTCAAAAATATGTTAGATGATGTCACTTCTCTGTTAAATCTTCCAATGGCATAATATCTCACTCAGAATTCAAATTCTAAGTTCTTGCCATTGCCTTCAATCTGGAATATTCTTGCCTCAGTATCCTTTCTGACCTCGTCCCCTACCAATCCCCTCCTCCCTACTCCCACACTCAGAAGCCACCTTGACTTCTTTGCTGTCTCTCAAACGTGCCAAACACAATCCTGTCTTAAATTGATTTAATACTGCTTTGTCTTCATTTCAGTCTGCAACATGTTTTCCAAATGTTTTAATACCCAGCCAAAGTTATTTGAATCTGTAAAAACTTTCAGTTATTTGAAACAGAAAACTTTGCTTTGACTTCCTCAAAGCCGTGCCTTATAGAACAACTCTTTCTGGTTTGACCTTCATTATAAGACATGTGTTTGTTTCCAATGGAAATTTTAATTGCTAAATTATACATAATACATGTATTCACTTCAGAGACCAACTCAAATGTCACTTAAGTGAGTTCTTCTCTTATCCCTTATATGGAAAGCCCTTTATTTCAGCCCTTTATTTCTTGCCTGCTTTATTATTCTCCATATTGTGTATCATTATTGAACATCATTTGTTCCCTGTACATTTTCCACTAGGAGAACCAGCATCACTATTCAGGGAAGATTTCTTCTATCATTACTTTAATTATCATATTTCACCATCTTTTACTGTTTCACCTCCAGGAAAAAAAATACATAACTTTCATGTTAGTGCTTTTGAAACTATTCTTAAAGGTTTTAGTATTTTTACTTGTTATTTATATATTTTTGTTGTGAGTTATGGGAATTTTTAGAAGCTTGATTAGTTTTAGGACTTGCCTATCAGGATTTTTTCCCCCAGTTTATCTATTGAAATTTTAAGTTCAGAAATTATCTTATATCTTTACATTGTTTTTGTGTTCTATGTTTCTCTCTTTGAGAGTTTTTAAGATTATTCATGAATGTTTTATTTCTTTTTTTTTCCATGAATGTTTTCTAGTGCCTTAATAGAAGCTAACAGTTTTAATAATTAGGTTTATTTGCTTCCCTGTATCCACAAACCCTTATAAATAGGCATACTTACCTTTTTCTTTTTTTTTTTTTAGTTTCGGAGGTAGAATTTAGTGATTCATCAGTTGCATGTAACACCCACTGCTCATTACATCAAGTGCCCTCCTTAATCCCAATCACCCAATTATCCCTTCCTCCACCCACCTCCCCTTCAGCAACCCTCAGTTTGTTTCCTAAGTTCAGCATCTCTTATGGTTTGTCTCCTTCTCAGTTAGCATACTTACTTTTATCTTCATGGACATTATTCCCAGGTAAGTAAGTTGTCCTGGTATGTCATGTAGTGGCCACTGGCAGAAAGTGATAAATCAGTTGCAGGTCATGAACTTCTCCAGTGGACCACTGGCTGACCTGGGGAGAATAGGTGGCTTCTCTGCCTCCAGGTTTCTTCATGTATAAGGCTGGTGTGGTCCTGTAAAACACAGTGAGGCATTTAAGTTCACCTGGATAGGTCTTCTCCAGTGTTTCCATCATCAATTCAATCAGGTGCAGAGAGTCCTACAGCAGAGTACCTACTGGATTTTTAGGTTCCAGCACTCCCTTCACACCATCAAAGCAATGATCTGACACCTACAATAGCTGAGTATCTCTGTGGGCTTCCCCCAGATTCTACTGGAAAGTTGGGAGCCCTTGAATTATCCAGGCATCCCAGACAATTTTCCTCTTGGACATTATGGCCTGTAATGCACTAAGATTTCCCCCATCCACCCATCTTGTTTATTTTATTTTTTGAGTACTTTTGATAAGACTTAGAAGATAGGCGAGATAAGCATGTATGTTTTCAACATCTTCACGAAATCATGCTTTTGGGTATCTATTTCCTTTACATACTACAAAACCACCTAACAGCCAGTATATGGGAAATTGGAAAAGAATGGGTTATTGCATTTAAGGAGGCATACATGAAACAATGTTGATGATGATGATGATGAAAATACCTATTGACAAAAGGTCAAGAAAAGATACAGACATAAAAATACAAACGGATCCTGTAATCACATTCACTCATTCATTCATTTCCTTATTCAATAAATGTTTATTTGCATACATAAAATGTGAGGCACTTTTCTACCAGAGATACAAAGATGAATAAGACAAAATTCTTCTTAAAGGACTCTCAGTCTCAGAGTTTTGATAGCATTTGTTGTAGCAATAGTGTAGTAATAGCAATCAACATTTGCCAAAAATATTCAATGTTTCTTCTAAGTGTTATGTGTGTGTCTTCTTATTTGCATGCATTATCTCATTCAATGTTAAAATTTTTCTATAAGACAGGACTATTATTACTATTATTACCTTTGTTTTACAACTTGGAAAACAAAGGCATTGCCACACTAAGCAGCAAGATCACACAACTAGTATAGGTAGGTGTTAGAATTCAAATTCAAGTAGTCTACCTCCAGAATCCCCTTATTAGTTACCATAATGTATAGTGTACATAGTTTATAAATGCATTCAGTAAAAAATTATAATCAAAAAGACTTGGAAAATCATCTAGGCAACACAGACAGAGTAGGTAGGGAAGATCTCTGTTGTGAGATAGACACCTGTGAGAGCCCTCAGTAATTCCCGTCACGAGCAACACAATGTTAATCCCATCGAGTTAGCTGAGAAGGTTTGTATTGGAAGGGGTACACTCTGAGAAAAAACTGACAGAAAAAATATCTTATTGGAGGGGAACACAATAAAATAGGGACGATGTAATATTGAAAATCCTACAGTTTTAGATAAATGGTTGACTTTGAATCTTCAAAAATATGGGCAATTAATTTTTTAGAATTCCTTTACATTATGAGGATTAATATACCAACACTTATAAAATATTTTTTGGAACTGAAGAAAATACAAAGTAGCTTTAGTGAAAAGGAGAAAAAAATTGTATCAGATTAAATAAGAAAAATCATTAAGAATCCTCGACAAGGAGATTAATACAACTTATTTCCATTTTAGTGAGAAAAAAAGAAAGGAGAATTATTATTTTAGCTAATCATTTGGACACTTAAGCAAACATAGATGTAATGATCTAACAAGTCTTAGCTATGAATAATAGTTTAGTGTTCTATTATTGCAAAAAAATATATAGTTTGCTAACTTTCCTAATATGAACTGTGTTTTACATCTATTCAAAATAACATGTGGCAAAATAAATTGTCAAACCAAATGAACCCAACAAACCATCTCTATCATAAATTAAGTTTGTAGAAAATCTTAAGATTAATCTTCATGCATTGCTTCTTATATGGAAAATATATTAATTGACAGAAATTGTAAGAAAATCAAGCTTCATTTTGGGTGGGGTTGTGAAAGGACAATATAAGACTCTCAGACCCTTCCATTTTAAATTTTTCTTAGTTTTGTTCTGAACTGTTTTAATACCTCAGTTTTCTTGGATGGTGAACCTGAAACTACTCTAACTTGAATGCCCATAGTCACTCACTCTTATTCTACATCTATGTAGATTTCTTTATAATTGTTACATATATATTCACATTATTCACAGACAAAATGGTTTTTTTTCCTTCTAAACTTTTGTGAAATTTGCCTTGCTTTAGTGCACAGACTAAGATTTTCAGTATAATGGTGAATAAAAGTAGCAAGACTAGACAACTTATATTTTTCTCAATCTTACTATTTCACAAGTATGATATTAGGTGTATTTTTTAGTGGATGCTCTTTATTGGATGAAGAAAACTTTCACCTAGTGCAAGTTTGCTGAGATTTTTAAATTGTGAATGAATAGCCAATGCTTTTCTATACCTACTGAAATTTATACACACACATTTAATCTATTAATATAGCGAGTTACATGGATTGATTATTTAACATTGAGCCAGTCTTGTATTATTGTACTTTTTTAACACATTGCTGGATTTGTTTTGCTAATTTTTGGCAATGATTTTGTCAAGAATAATATTGGTGTGTAATATCTTTTTCATTTTGTTTTTTGTTACTTTATTTTTCTTTCCCTTACTTCTTTGTTCTCGTTGAATACATATTTAAATTTTTTCCATTATTCCTCCTTTGTTAACTTTTTTTTTCTTTTGGTCATGATTTTAGTATCATTGATTTACAGGTTAGCATAGAAATTGCAAAATGCAACCTAAGCTTGAAGAGTCTACTTTAGGGGTGCCTGGGTGGCTCAGTCAGTTAAGCGTCTGCCTTCAGCTCAGGTCATGATCCCAGGGTCCTGGGATTGGATCCTGGGATCGAGGCTGGTGTCATGAGTCTGCTTCCCCCTCTCCCTCTGCCCCTACCCCCGCTCATGCTCGCTCTCTCAAATAAATAAGTAAAATCTTTAAAAAAAAAAAAAAGAAGAGTCTACTTTATGTTAACATTTTTATTACCTCCCATAATATGTCTGTCTCTTGCATTGACTTTTGTGAGAGAAATTGCTTCTATGACACATCTTCAATTATGTCTGACAACTGTTATATCCTTGATTTTTTCATTCTTTTTTCTCTCAGTTTCATTCTGGATATTTTCTGAATGTTAGATTGCTGAACATTTCTTCAACTATATCCACACTACTGTTAAAACAATACAATACATTCTTTATTTCATATGTTTATTTCTGTAGCTTAAAAATGGTCACGGATTGTTTTTCTAGATTCTAATTTTCAGTCTAAATACTCTACTGATTCATCTAACTTATTCACATATGGTTCTATTTCCTTTCACATATTAAATCTAGTTAAGTTCTTGTTGCTAATCATAATATCAGGATCGCCTCTGGTTTTACTCCTATTGGCTGCTTCAACTCTTCTTTATAAGTGAAATTTTTCTGCTTCTCACCATAATCTAGCAATTTTTCATTTATGAAGTACACTGAGGTTGATATAATGTAGAATTTTTGGGCAGTATTTTCCTCTAAAAGGTGGTGAGTTATATTCTGTCTGCAATTATATTACCTGCTGATCCTGCTGATCCTATCTATTGAAGCATGGTTTTTGATTGATTAGGGTAGGGCTATTTGTTTTTCTCTTTCTGGTCCTTTCTCCTGTGCTTTATGTTAGGGTGTGTAGGGCACATATTTTCTGGGATCCCAGTTCAATGGTAAATGTATGCATCAAGATCCCTGCACGATGGCTGGACCTGAACATCAACATTTCTCCAACACTTATGACCTATAAACTACCTGAACAGCACTCAGGTTCCCTTTAACTACATTCCCTGTCTGTCTCTGTCTCAGTTTCTTTCCTTTCTTTCACCTCCAATAGTCTCAATCTTTGCATAAATATTTTAGGAGTTGGCCAAAGATGTAATGGAAATATTTCACAGGTTTTTAGAACTTCTATTCTGTAAATACTTTCAGCTTGTATGCTGCAAATACTTTCTTCTGGTGCCCTGTTCCCTCCCCCTTTTTCCTGCCTTAGTAGTATTGAACTGAAAAGTATTGAAGCACTACAGGTCAGAAAATACCCTCAGGCGAGCACTAGTGTAAATATGGCCTTCTGTCCCTCAAGAATTATAGCTTAGTGTTAGTTACTGCATAGTGCCTGCAGAGAGTTATTTATTTATAACTTTTTACATATTTTTATTTCGTTCAGCTTATTTTTAGGTACTTAGGGGTGGAGGGTAAGTTTGTCATGGCTGGAACCAGAAGAACCATAGTCATTTCATTACCCTAAAATATTTATTACAAGAATGAATTAGTTTCTAGGAATCCAGTTATGGGCAAAATAACAGTTTCTGCTTTCGAAGACTATGTTTTCATAGAAGTTGCAGACAACTGGAGAGATATACCTTTCTGTGTCTGGTAAGGATTTTGAAAGTTCATAAAGCACTCCAGAAATTGACTAAAAAAAAATTGTCAAAACTCTTCATGTATCTTAGATTTCCTTTTCCACAATTCTCCACAGAATTGCTCTGGCAACAAGATATAGTTAAGATATATAGCTCTAAATTTCTGGCATACATTATCAGTCTCTGAAGTTGGTCACTAAAATATTGATGAAAACTTCAAATACAACATTCTTTCTTTATTAAAAATATGACATATATTTCATTGTGTTTTATGCCTTTATTTAGATATACATTTTGAGATTTATGACCATAGAATGACATAGTTCTTTTGGAAGAGAAAGGTAGAGGGAAGGAAATTGTCAAGGTATCTCAGTCTGCATAAATATTTAATATGAAACAAACATATTACACATTTATATGTGGATAAATACTAAATAATAGAAATTTTTTCTATAAGCAACTGAAGTTAGTATTTCTTTCCATATCAAGGAGTCAGTATTTTCTAAAACCTTCCATTATATCTACGCTCATTTTAGTCAGTTAACACAGGTTGAATCAGACAGTATGGAGTATTTTAGTTACAAGCAAGCAGCTTTTAAATACCTTTTAAGGCAGTTGTATTTAAAATCCTAGAATTTGGGCGCCTGGGTGGGTCGGTTGGTTAAGCGACTGCCTTCAGCTCAGGTCATGATTCCGGAGTCCTGGGATCGAGTCCCACATTGGGCTCCCAGCTCTGAGGGGAATCTGCTTCTCCCTCTGACCTTCTCTCCTCTCATGCCCTCTCTCACTTTCTCTCTCTCTCAAATAAATAAATAAAATCTTTAAAAAAAAAATCCTAGAATTTGGTGAGTAACATAAGAACCTTTTCTTTACCAATAATATTTCCCATTTAAAGTTTGAATAAATTGCTCACAAATTAATGGAATTATAGTTATGTCCATGTTCTTCATTATGTGGTTTTAATATCCCAAATTATTTTGAATAAATTTTATTAATGCTTCTGGTGTTTTTCTGTGGGAAAAGGCATACTGCAGATCAACAATTTCTGGTTCAGAAAGTATGCAAAAACTTAAAAAAAAAAAACAAGAGCACTGTAGTTAATTTAACATGTATATGGTTCAACTGTGGATGTGCTCATTTGGTTATTGCTTGTGAGGCTTTTACCATGTATCTTAGAGTACTTAGAAGGTCTTCGTTCTCCTGAATTTTAGAAAACATATGACCTGTGGGGCACCTGGGTGGCTCAGTCAGTTAAGTGTGCTACTTTTGATTTCAGATCAGGTCATGATCTCAGGTTTATGGGATGAGTCCTGCCTTGAGCCCCATGCTTAGCAGGGAGTCTGCTCGAGATTCTCTCCTTCTGCTTCTGCCCATCCCCCCACATACTTGCACACACTCACACTCTTGCTCTCTCTCTCTAAAATAAATAAATAAATCTTAAAAAAATAAAGAAAACATGTGACCTGTGATATAAGACTGAGGCTGTCATTAAAGCATATAAATAAGGGTCTTTCCATTTTCTGACCTACTTGAAAGATTAGTATGGGAAGCAAGATACCAGTGAGGGTTTCTCAGCCTCTGCACTGCTGACAATTTGGGTGTGACAATCACTTGTCATAATGGGCTATCCTAAGTATTGCTGAATGTTTAGCAGCACCCCTGACTTCTGCATGCCATCAGTTTATTTCCACCCAGGCATGACAGCCTAAATTGTGTCCAGTCATTGCTAAATATGAGGTGACTACAAAATGGCCTTTAGTTAAGAACCACTGTGCTAAAGAAAACACTGAGGAATATACCTCCACAGCAGCAGAATGTAGAGCAGAAACGGCACAGAGTAATGATAGAAGCAGAAAAAAACAATAACCAATGAATGTATTGTTTGCTGTGTGCTAGGCATTGCTGTAAGACTTTTGCCTATATGAAGTTATGTAGCATTCTCTACAAAGTTATTAGTTTAGATATTAGTCTCTGCATTTTACAGATGAGGAAACAGGAATAAAAATTTAATTGCCCAAGGCCAAATGACTAGTAAGTGGCTTTACTCCTAAGAAACATATTTCAAAAAAAAAAAAAAAAGCGTATTTACAGCATAAGCACTTCTTTGTTTTAAATACACTTTTACTTAGAATAGTTTATTTTTTTATTTTTTTTAAAGATTTTACTTATTTATTTGTTAGAGAGAGAGAGCACATGCAAGGAGAGCAGCAGGCAGAGCAGGCAGAGCAAGAGAAGCAGGCTCCCCACTGAGCAAGGAGGCCCATGCGGGACTCAATCCCAGGACCCTGGGATCCTGACCTGAGCAGAAGGCAGATGCTTAATGGACTCAGCCACCCAGGCATCCCTAGAATAGTTTTAGATTTACAGGAAAGTTGCAGTGATAGAGCGAAGAGTTCCCACATATCTTATACCCAGTTTTTCCTATTGTTTCCCCTATTTTGTATTGTACAGTACATTTGTCCAAGTAATGAATAAATATGGGTACATTGTGATGAACAATATTGCATATATTATTCAAATTTCCTTAGTTTTTACCTAATGTCCTCTTTCTTTTCCAGAATCTCAACCAGGATGCCACATTGCATTTAGTCATCATATCTTCTTATTTTAGGCTTGTATAGAGTGTGACAGTTTCTCAGTTTTGAGGCATACTGGATAGGTATTTTGGAGAATATCCATTAACTGGCATTTGTTTGATTTTTTTTCATGAATATATTGGGCTCATGGACTTTGGAGATGAAGAGCATAGAAGTAAACTGATCTTCTCATCACATTATATCAAGAGTACATATTATCTATGTGAATGACCACTGCTGATGCTAACCTTGCTCACTTGGTTGAAATAGTTTGTCAGGTTTCTGTAAAGTTTCTCTTTGTTTGATTAATTAAGTTACTCTTTCTTAAGTGTAAAATTACTTTTTATCCCCCTCCTTCTTTGGAAGGAGGTCACTATGTGCAATCTAAAATAAAAGAGTAAGTAGCTATGCTCCATCATAAATTTATGTAATATATATACATAAATTACTTGAAATTTTACTGCATGTGAAATTTGTTTAATTTTTTTTTTCAATCATCTAGTTATGTTAGCATGGACTCATAGTTATTTATTCTATACTTTGGGTTACAACCCAGGACTACTTTATTTTTTACTCGAATTTTTCCAGCTTTGGTCATTGAGAATTCTTTCAGTTGGCTCCTTTATCCCTTTTCCTTTTGACATACTCTCAATAGTATGTGTGTTTGTGTGTGTGTGTGTGTGTGTGTGTGTGTTAAGCATCTCCTTAATTTCTGGCATAATAGGATGTTCGATGTTCTAGTATATTCCCTGCCTCAGCCCTAGAATCAACCATTTCTTAGTCAGTTTCACTTGAGAATGGTATCAGAAAGCGAGGTCTAGGTGTGGGGTATACCTTTGCTTCTGGGCTTTCTCAGCTAACAGAGCAAGGGAATATATGTGTGTACACTAACATAGCCATATACACTATATACACGTATCTACAAATATTTCTATATGTATCCATCTGTATTTGTATTAAGCTTAACAATAGTTCATATTAATATCTTCAAATCTCATTCATTACCTCATGAAGAATTCAAGCTTTCTCCCCTTTATTATCTGTAACCTCCCACTCCAACAGTGAGAAACCCAATTCGCACTATCCTCCATCCATTTACTCCATTGCTCAATACCATTATAGATGTATAGCAGTATCAAAATTTTAGTGTGTATTCCTGAGGGAAACCGTTTATCAACCAGAGTACAATTCTTATGTGAGGTTCCTTTTGTCTTTGTCCATGTAGTTTCTACTCATTTCCAAAATTACTTAAATCAGCAACTTTTCCTTCACTATCTACAGTAAGTTTATTTTGTATATTTGAGGTACAGTTAGACTCTTTTTTTTAAAGATTTTATTTATTTATTTGACAAAGCGATAGAGAAAGCCAGAGAGTACAAGCAGGGGGAGTGGCAGAAAGAGAAGGAGAAGCAGGGAGCCTGATGTGGGGCTCGATCCCAGGACCCTGGGATCATGACCTGAGATGAAAGCAGAGGCTCAACCGACTGAGCCACCCAGGCACCCCAGTTAAATTCTTTTGCTACAGACTGCATTTTGTCCTGGGATCCTGTTTGCTTCAATGATTTTTTTAAAGTTTGCATACATTAAAATTCATTCTGTGTGTTGTAACATTCTATGTATTTTAATAAATTGTCATGCATTTATCAAAATACATAGTGACATATCCATCATCACAGTGTCATATTCAATATTTTTATCACCCTAAAATATATCCTGTCTGTTACCAATTCAAACCTTCTCTCTCCCCAGATCTCTGGCAACCACTGGTCTACTTACCATGTCTATAGTTTTACTTTTCCTGGAATCTTATATAAATGGAATACAATATATAACATTTTCAACATGGCTTCTTTCACTAAGAATTATTTATTTAAGGTCAATCCAGATATTTACATGATTTCTTAGTTCATTCCTTTTCATAGCTGAATAGTACCTCATTTTATGGATGTGTTTATCAATTTATCCAAATTCACATAGACTCTGAGACTTCCACCAGAAAGATTTATAGTTTGCATTTTACAATTAAGTCTATGATCCACTTGAGTTAATTCTGTATAAAATAAAAGTTCTATGTCTAAGTTCATTTTTCTGCATATAGACATCTAATAATTTCAATACCATTTATTGAAAAGACTATTCTTTCTCTATTGAATTGTCTTTGTAGCTTTGTTGAAATAAGTTGACTATATTTGTGTGAGTCTATTTCTGGGCCATCTATATTTTCCATTTATCTATGTGTTTATTCTTCACCAATACCACTCTCTTTTAAATAAGCAAGCTTTATAGAAAGAAGTGATATTGGATAATGCTCAGTTTTCTGGCTTTGTTATTTTCCAATATAGTGTGGGCTATTCTATATTCTTTGTGTTTCCATATAAAGTTTAGAATCAGTGTTTAGATATCTACAAAAAAAAAAACCCAGGAGTTTTATTTGGAATTGTGTTGTATCTTTGTATCTATTAATCAAGTAGGGAAGAACTGACATTTTAAAAATACTGAATCTATGAACACAATCTCTCCAATTATTTACATCTTTGCTTTTTTCCTCAGTGTTTCGTAGCATTCATATAAAGGTACTGTATATTTGTAAGATTTATCCCTAAATACTTCATTTTATTGGAGGCAATAGTAAATGATATGTTTTAATTTTTTTAATTCCAATCGATCATGGCTGCTATATATGAAGTAATGGACTTTGCACATTAACCTTATATCCTGTGACCTTGGTATTTGTTTATTAGTTCAAGTGGGTGATTTTTATTTTTGTAAATTCTTCAGAGTGTTTTACATAGATCATCATGGCATTTGAATAAGGATAATTTTCCTATGAGGAATAGTCTGTCAGCTATATACCAGATTTCTAAATCTCTGGTTGGCTAAAGTCAAAGACCATGGGAGGCTAATAGTTCTAGCCATTGTTCTTTAGTCTCATTAGGTGAGGTTTAAAGTGTTAAAGCTTCTTATTTTGAGATTTAAGCTTTTGAGAGGAAATCAATTTGTCTTAAAGCTCTAGTGTGCACTTGAATCAACATAAAGTAAAGAATTACAGGTAAAATACAACATGAGCGAACAAAAAATCATGGCTTCCTTTTTCAGTTCTGCTATCCAAAGTACAGGTCATCCTGTCTCTCAATTTTTAGTCTTTCTAGGAAAAGTGGTGCACAATCCAAACTTACTTTCTATAAATAATTGCATTAGATATTGAGTGAAGTCAAAATACAGCAAAAAAATCTGAGAATTACTAAGAACTAATATAAAGTGTCACATAAATCGTAAGTGTCATCTTTATTGTTACTTGGAAAGAAAAGGTTATTATTAGGAGATGTTCTTCAAAATTTGACCAAATAAAGACCAGAGCTGAGCTAATAGACAGAAATGAAATTAAATCTGATGTGTAGACTAATTACTCTTTTCTAGTATAAGTAACTTATCCAATTGGCAGATCATAAATAGGATTAGTCTAACAAAGAAACAAGATAACCAGAGGAGAGCAAGGGCCAGTATCAGCCTTTGGGAATAAACGTATTTAGGAACCAGAGAATAATTAACATATTATAAACTATTCTTCAAATCAAGTGTTTAAATAAAAATACTTTTTAAAAAATTATATTTTTATTCTTTTTATTTTTAAAATTAGAGTTATTGGTAAAGTCAAATGACAAAAAGCATTGTTTCTCTTCTATTTGCACTTCAGTAGCAATACAATTGATAACAGAGATCAAAATGACTTCAACACAACTTTTATATGCAAAATCATTTTCATGGCTCTTGGGTCCTGTAGCCAAATAAAGGATGTGAATATGTTAGTTATGTTGGATAGAGAAACTATAGAGACTGAAGAGAGTGATTAAAAGATTTCTCTGAAAAGGTTTTGCTGAGCTGTGTCTTTACTCCTCGGGCAGGTAAAGGTGAGTGTGAGTGGGTATACTGTATAAGCCTTGTGATGGGGATGCCTATGTGACACATTAGAAAAATATGAAATATGATTTCCATAGTTGGGATATTGAGAAGACTGGCAAGAAAGAAAACCAATGTTGTCTGTGGCCACAGTATAGAGGTAACTGCACTATTATTAGCCTTTGAAACAAGATTGAAGATTGATGAATAGATTGGATCAAACATTTTAATTTCTGGAGTGGGGTTGTATTTGCAACCAATTGACAATAAATATGCATGTTCGTTACCTAAAAGACAGTAAAGAAGTCATAAGCCTCTTGGAGTTTTTATCTAATTACAGGTGAAGATTACTTCAAAAGAATAACTTTTTTAAATGTCTCGTTCACTTTTCTTTTTTAAGATTTTATTTATTTGACCAAGAAAGAGAGAGAGAGCACAAGCAGGTGGAGCAGCAGACAGAGGGAGAGGGAGAAGCAGGCTCCCCATTGGGCAGAGAGCCTGACATGGGGCTCGATCCAGTACGCTGGGATCATGACCTGGGCCGAAGGCAGACACTTAACTGACAGAGCCACCCAGGCCCCCCTGTTTTCTTATTTATTTATTTTTGTTTTATTTTAATCCAGTGTAGTTAACATACAGTGTTATATTAGTTTTGGGTGTATAATATAGAGATTCGACAATTGCATATATTACTAAGTGCTCATGAAGATGAGTGTATTCTTAATTATCTTCACCTATTTCACCCATCCCCCCAACTACCTCCCCACTGGTAACCATCTGTTTGTTCTGTATTTGCAAATGACATGTCCAATAAAGGGTTAGTATCCAAAATATATAAAGAACTAATACGACTCAAACCCAAAACAAACAAATGATCCAATTAAAAAATGGGCAGAAGAAATGAATAGACATTTCTCCAAAGACGACATATAGATGGTCCAGAAGAATAACTTGTAAAGGGCAGTGGGTGACAAAATAATTTTAAAAAATAAATGTATGAGATCTTTCTTTCCCTTTTACTTTCTTTCTTTCTTTCTTTCTTTCTTTCTTTCTTTCTTTCTTTCTTTCTTTTCTTTCTTTCTTTCTTTCTTTCTTTCTTTCTTTCTTTCTTTCTTTCTTTCTTTCTTTCTTTCTTTCTTTCTTTCTTTCTTCTTTCTATCCTTCCTTCCTTCCCTTGTTTTACATCCCTGTTCAACATGAAGTTATAAACATTTGTTGGAAACATGTATACAAATTTTATAACTTAAGTCAGTTAAATAAAAATCATTATATTTTTCAATTGACATCATAATTTTGAATATGTCTTGCTACTTTGTATGATTTAGCTCTAAGGTGATGATCCCCTTTACCCAAATATGTGTTATTAAAATATGATACAGGAATTCATTTATTCACCCATTAGAAGCAATAAGAAGCAGTGAGGGAAATAGATTCTCCTCATACACATGAAAAAAATTCATTAACACTGGAGCTATATCTTCATCTTAGAGTTTATAGTAGCCTAGGAATGATAAACACAATCACTCATATTGTAGACACTAAGAATATCACAAATGCTCCAAAGACTGAGAGTCACTTTATAATTAGAGAAAGATAAAATAGTAATGATTCATGAGGACTGACATAATTAAAGAGAGAACAAAAAGAATGAAACTGACCATTCAATAACAAGTAATTCTAAAGAAGGATAAAATAACAGCAGGACAATGCTAGCATAAAAGCCCTTCTGTTGAGATCAATTTTTAAAAATTATTTATTTATTTATTTATTTTTGAGAGAGAGAGGGAGAGAGAGCGAGCATGGAGGGCAGGGGCAGTGGAAGAGGGAGAGAGAATTTCAAGCAGACTCCCCACTGAGCAAGGAGCTTGATCCCATGACCTGAGACAAAATCAAGAGTTGGATACTTAACCGACTGAGTTATCCAGATGCCCTTAATTTTTAAAAATATAAGTATAAGAACTGGAAAGAAGAAAATAATGAAAGATAAATGGAAAACAGTGGTATGGTACTTGTAATATATTTTCAGGAACACAAATAAAACCAAACAAGACAGGAAAATCCCTATTTTGTTTACATCTGTTTTGATTGCAGTAACTGAAGTCAGCTGGACTTAGCTCTAGACGAAAAGGGAAAAGGTTAATTATAAGGCTACATAATTGTTTCATCCCAGGCCAGGAATGTGGCCAAATTCACATAGAGGACTGCACCAAGAACTTAAATGACATGAGGATTTTTTTCTCTGCCCCTAATCCTTATTTTTTCATTGCATCTTCTTCAGTCTCTATTCTTATATCCACCAGTTTTCTCTGTTTCTCAGTCTTCATGATAAAGTAAAAACTATGGCCACCATCAGCTTTCAGTTTTACATATTATAGGTTCATCTGCATAGTGGGGGATGAAATTTTTCTCTTCAAACCAATTCTAGATTCTCAGAGAAGGGATTCTGATTAGGCCACTGGTGTTGGGTATACAAAGTTTGGCCAAGCAACTGTGGATGAATGAATATAGCTATGATGACTGAAGGCATGGTGGTTGTGAATCCCATTGTGAATTTGGTGTCCATAAGAAGTGGAGCAGTCATCAGGGAAAGAGAGGTGTGACCTGGGAGACTACCCAAGAGTGCCACAACCAGGGACGCCTGGGTGGCTCAGTTGGTTGGGCGGCTGCCTTCGGCTTGGGTCATGGTCCCGGGGTCCCGGGATCGAGTCCCACATCGGGCTCCTTGCTCGGCGGGGAGCCTGCTTCTCCCTCTGCCTCTGCCTGCCACTCTGCCTGCTTGTGCTCTCTCTCTCTCTTTGTCAAATAAATAGATAAAACCTTTAAAAAAAAAAAAAAAAAAGAGTGCCACAACCAGTTGAGAAAACTTGTTTGTCATACGTATAGTTGCCTTATAAGGAAAAGTTAACCCTCTCTGACTCCTCTGACTCCTTTCACCATATGATTTCTGAGAGGGCTGCCTTATCTTCCTAACCACTTTTCATTGGATTATATTTGAGACCCTGACTCAAGGGCTACAGTCCACCTAATAAGGAATGATGTTAATTAGCTATGCCAAACCAATTCTTCTGTTCAAGATGTTTTTTTTTCCCCCCAAAAGAGATGATAGCAATAAAAATAAGCAGTGACAATAACTTTATAAAAAACTCACAAGACGGGGCGCCTGGGTGGCTCAGTGGGTTAAAGCCTCTGCCTTTGGCTCAGGTCATGATCTCAGGGTCCTGGGATTGAGCCCCACATAGGGCTCTCTACTCAGCAGGGAGCCTGCTTCCTTCTCTCTCTACTTGCCTCGCTGCCTACTTGTGATCTCTCTCTGTCAAATAAATAAATAAAATCTTTAAAAAAAAACTCACAAGGCAACTTCATAAGAATGGAGTGGAGGAGATCTGCAGTAATAACATTTCTTGTGAGCTGACAGTGGGACATGGCTACCCAGAAAATGTATGCAAATCTAGAGTACATCATTTGATACAAACGCAGCATAGTTTTGAGAAGATAAAACATGATGCCATTGAATGTGCCACACATCAGAAGACATTGGAGCATGGTGCTAAGTTCTGAGCACAATGTTATAAAAGGGATCTTAATAAATGGGAGCATGATTAGAATGATGTGATTTGAATAATAAAAGCTTCTAAAAATGTGCCATTTGAGGCATTTTGAAAGGAATTTAGGAAGGTTAGCCTGGAATAAAACATTTGACAGGGGATAGAAAATATACTCACTGTCTTTATAAACTTAAGGACTTATCAGATGGAAGAGAAATAAACATTATTTCGAGTAACTATGTAGGGCAGAACCAAGAACAATATATATAAAAGGAAACAATTCTACTTTTCAACATTTTATGATAATGTGTAATAGGGGCTGTTTAACAAAGTAGTGGGCCACTTTAATCGTGATCTCTCTCTGTGGATGAGATGGCAAAATGGCCATCTTTATTAATGTTGTAAAAGACTGATACGTCTTAAAGTACCTTTTGATTGTAGTTAGGATCTAGTAGTAAAGAGAAAGAGAGCTGCTGAGAGCCTAGAGAGAGCCACCGGTAGTGGTGTGGACTGCACTGTTACCAGAGGGAGAAAGATTGTCTGTGACCTCTCTTCAGGACATGAAAGAAGAATCTTGTCCTCAGGCCGCACACTGGGAAAGTAGCTAGTATAACCTTAGAAAAATTCTTTAATTTCCCAATTCCTCAAGTCTTTATTTTATATTAAGAGAACTGGACTGGGTACTATTTAAAATCCATTTTGCTTTTAAAATTCTTTAAATACAGTCTATTTATGTTGCAGCTACTGCAAAACAATAAAAACTTATTGACTTATTATCTTATTATCTTATTATCTTATTATTTATTATTAACTTATTATCCTCATGTTAGCAGGCTGTGCATTCATTAATACATTTACAAAGCCCTTATTATGGCTAGGCACTCCATCAGTACATTCTCCTTATATTTTGAAACTCTGCTTGGGAAACTGAGCTGTTATAAAAATAAATGTAGAGCTTTATCATATCTATGGAACTGTTTTTCACACTTCAATATAGTGTATCTATAAGGGAATTTTGTAAGCATGTATTTTAAATCTTTCATATAATAAATTAAAAAAAACAAGGTGTGGAGCATAGTCTGACATCAAAAGATTAAGGATTTCATTTTAGAGGCATTTAAGACTAACCTGAAAACAGAGCTTTTCTAGAAATAAGCAGAAAACATCCTACTCTCACCCAGGATACTGCTTCTTATCAGCAACGTCCATCCATGCTAAGCCCATAATGTTTGTGTGTAATAGAATCATGTTCACTGATATTCAATCCTTCACTTCTTCTGAGGCTCAGGGAAGGCCTCACATCCCAGCGCCTTTGCAGTGACAGTGACACTTCACTTTTGGTTTGAGGCCATGAAATTCTGAGTGACTTTGCAGTTCTTCCTTCCCTTAAGGGAAGACAAGCATGAAATTATCATTTTGCTTTCGTTTATTTAATAAGCCCAATAAATAAATGACAATTTCTGTTAGGTTTCAGTCACTCTGAAGTGCAGTATTTCCATTTTAGCTTATTGGCACATTTCCGGAAAATTATCACTATCCAAAAGTTCCTATGCTTTTCATTTCAGTAGTAATGTGCTCGCATTATTTAAAGTGTCTTTGATAGCAAGAAATTAACTGAGGGAGAGGAACTAAGCAATTAATGCTGCCTTAATAAAAAGGCAGTTTAGATTATATAAACTAACTGAAAAGTCGAATGCCTGAACAGGTTTATATAAATCCTTACTCTTCTAAAGTCCATGGCGATGTCTAATATCCCTATGGCTTTTGCATCTGAGCAAATATACTTGTTTACATGATATGGATTTTCCCTTTTTCATGTGCTGCTTCAACCAATGTTTTTCTCTCACATTGCCACCATTTTCACTTGTGATAATTTGGACAAAGAAAGTGAGAGAAAATATCATATATCATTTCTGGATTTTCAGATCTACTGTGTGATTTACTTCCCCATCTTTTCTATTGCTTTGACAATTTTGGAACCGTATGTCAAGGTGGAGTCTCCATCAGCGTGGGTTCCTGTAAGACTAAGAATAGCACAGCCTGTCTGCAATGGATTAGACGTGTTACGTGAGCAAAAAATACACATTAATTGATATAAACCACTAAGATTTTGGAGTCATTGGTTACTACAGCATAACCTAGACCATCCTAAACAATTTTTCCAGGTATATTCAGATACAGTAGACCATTCTTTAGATAAAGGTACCTTACTTAACTCTTCCATTTTTTTTTCCCTTCCCAAGAAGATTGTAGCCTCTGGGAAAATAGGAACTGTATCTTTTCCTTCTTAATACCTCAGGGTTGCTCAGTGAAAAGCTTACCACTTTGTACATGACCTTTTGTATTATGATTATTAAACTGAATGGCATTTATAGCTGAGTGGCTGTAGTTCTGGGTATACTAAGTGATTCTAAAGATAAATGACAAACTTGATAATGAAAAGTAAGAAGCATTAAAAAAGAAAATACCTGTTAGTAGAAGAAAGGAATCATCAGTTAAGAGAATTTTTTGTTTTTGTTGTGTGAGTCTAGAGTTCACATGCTGGGAGAGTAGAGACTATATATAATTCCAGGGAGTTGGTCAATCCCAGTGGAAGAGTTTCAGATGCTCATGAAAACAGGAATGGCTAAACTAGAGCACATGAAACAGTGACAAGGATTTTGAAATGGATACCTTTAGGCAGAGTAAGAATAGAGATCCTACACATATATACACATACCATCATCATAAAAATAACTGGAAAATATCATATCTAAATTACATCACAGCAATAGTAGCTTTGAAAAGTTCACCTATTGAAAGCTCTGAGGAGAGTGCAATTACTTTAAATTGTGTTTGATAAAAGTCTCAATGACAACTTAAATGTTTTGCTCAAGTTATGTTTCATATTAAACATAGTTTCACAGTTTTGCTCGGGATACATTTGACATTGAAAACCTGAAATAAGGGCACCTGGGTGGCTCTGCCTTTGGCGGAGGTCATGATCTTGGAGTCCCGGAATCGAGTCCTGTGGTGGGCTTTCTGGTCAGCGGGGAGTCTGTTTCTCCTTTTCACCCTCCCTCCTCTCGTGCTTTTTTTCTCTCATTCACTCTCAAATAAATAAATAAAATCTAAAAAAAAGAAAAAAGAAAAGAAAGAAAACCTGAAATAATACATATACCTATTTCCACTCCGTGGCTGGAATATGCAAGCTCCAGACGTAGGTGACAAGAACTGACCATGGAACCAGGAAAGGTGTTTGTTCTAATGCAGTCCACACAGACTATATCAGAATCTTCCAAAACATATAGTCATCTGTGGAGTGCTTCTACAGATCAGAAGAAGTGACAGGATACTTTCAGTTTAAGTCATGAAGATACTAAATGAAACAGTAAAACTAATTCAGTTCAAAAACAAACATTGGATACTGAGTATTCAAAAATGGACAACACGTGGATATTATCTTTGAGGAGCTCAAAATCAGGTCAGGAATGGAAAGACCATAGTGTAATACATGCTCTACTGGGGATGGATGTTTAATACTATGAATCCAGAGATGTGGGAACAAACAGGTATGGTTACAAGGTGGGATGAGGAGAAGAGATTGGAACAGACAAAACAACAAGACTGTGCTATCAGTTCATTGCTCAACAATTGAATGCACAACTCTTAGATTCCCGTTGTACTCATAATTCAAATCAGTGATCTGAACATTGTGACATGAGAATAAAAAAAATACTGTTGCCACAGTGCAGTTTTCTGTCAAGAATAATATGATCTTAGACATGCCTAATACCAAAATGGGATTATAAAATTTCAAGGCTTTTAAGACTCTACATTTTAGAATAAAATATACCTTCTGGAGAAAATGATATCACACTGCATATCTGGCTATAAGAAAAAACAAAACTAGAGACTACTGGGGGAAAAAAAACAATGGGCTTGGATTTGTTTTACTCAAGGAAACACAAAATATCTTCACAGTGCATCGGGATTGAAGAGATAAGCTGTGCACCCATCACAACCATTTACTTGTGTATTTCAAATATTAGATATAAAAATTAGTAAAATATGAGCAGGAGACAAGAACAGCTTATGAATTTGGAAATGAGGAAAAGCAATTTTTTTCCTGAAAAAGAGAAAAGGATAAGATAAAATAACAAGCACTATGGGTGAAAGGTGCATGAACATATCCAAGTAGAAGGATAGGACAGGGAGACAGTAGCCAAGCAAGAAGTAGTAAGTGGATTGTGCAGGTCTGGTGTCATTATGGAGTGTGAGGCAGGAAGACACTGCTGTTAAGCATTCAGAACAGGCAAGAATTCAAATGTACAAGTGGCCCTCTTTATTCTTGTTTCAAACACACCAAGAAAGCTTTTAATTTGACTTCACAATAGCTGCCTATAAAAAGAGAGTCTCAATCAAGTCAGTATGAGGCAGTTAGAGTTCTTGACAGTTATATTTCTCTTTGTAAAGTCATATGTCATCTTTTTAAAAATTCTTCAAGAATATTTCCTATTACATGCATGCTAACTTCAAGGCAGTTACAGTTCAATGATAAACATAGAGGACAACTTGTAACTTATGCTTCTTAAAAAATAGTAACATTTCTTTACCATTTGTGCGGAAAAGTTACAAAAGTGGCAAATTGACAGCCACCTAAAAGAAACTGCAACCCATTCTGATATCCCTTGTGTTAACTAGAGGGACAGGGAGAAAATGGTCTAGCAGCAAAGAGGCACTTTACCTAGGAAAGAGTAAACAAGACATTAAAGCTATTGATTCTTACTTTGATGCCTCACCCAGAAGTAGGTGTTTGAAAAGTAAACATGTGAGAGTTCTGGAACTCCTCTCAGTCTCCCATTAGACCTGTATTCAAGGTTTATTTCAAGCTCTGATGTACAAATAAAACCTTGGGTTCTCTGTGATCGCACAGAGAACAGGAGTGGGGGTTGTGGCAAGAAATTCTCTACCGCTGAGCAGGTGGGAGCGAGGAGATTTCTTCCTTCTCCCCAGCTCAGCCCTGCCCTTAGACAGCCCCAGAACCCGGGCCCCTACTCCCCTTGAGACCTCTGTGATTTTCTTCTGAACCAAGGGCTCTGGAAACAGTTTTCATCAGAGAAACCATTCTGTCTAGTGAAATCAGAAATGTTCTAGGAAGCATACAGTGGAGTAGAAAGTTTAGAAAGGATGGTTCATTTCTGCTGCCTGGGTGTGTGGGCAGCTGTTGCTGTTCTGAGTGGACTCAGGCAGGGTAGCAGTGCCCAGAGGTCTGAATGTGGCCTGGAGTGGGAACCCTTCCCTGGAGCTTGCCTCACCTCTCCTCATTCTCTGATCTTACAGTGATTTACAACAATGCTCAATTTGCTTTATTTGGTTAGAGAAAAAAAAATGTGAACAATATATAATTAATGCAGTAAAAATAGAATGATTTTAAATAATTTGAAAACATTAAGTTTCAAAGAATTAAGTTCTAGAGAACTCTGCAGGTATTAACATGGACTGAGAATTGCCCGGCTGATTATAGCGTCAGAGCTGGAAGGGCCCTTCACTCAAACCTCTCATTTTGCAGATGAGGAAATAGATCTCCAGTAGCTGAGGCTTGAAAGTGTAGATATGGGAAAAGAAAGTTAATTCATTATTGGGTATATTAAATTTCAGCGATTAGTAAGATGCCTAGTGGGAAGTATTAACTGGGCATTAGGC
This sequence comes from Potos flavus, assembly GCA_028534135.1. Lineage (NCBI taxonomy): Eukaryota > Metazoa > Chordata > Mammalia > Carnivora > Procyonidae > Potos > Potos flavus. The sequence continues at coordinate 72,131,017 of CM052886.1, forward strand.
AATGTGATCCCAGAGTCAGACTTCCTTCTCATTCTGTATGGTGTTTATTCTTAAATAAATTTTTCCTAAGATTTTATGGCTTTGATAAGTATCACACATTTGTGCCTCCAAGGAAGGTCATATTTCTTTGTTATATATTGGGAACAAGGAGGTTAAAGCAATGCCACTTCTCAATTTTCCAGTGAGAACTTTCTTCTCAGGATTGTATATACAGCAAACCCACCTTCTCTCAGGCAAAGCTTTACCCTGTAAGAGGTTACTCTCTAGAACTTCTGGTCATTGCTTTGTTGGTAGAGGCCTGCATCCTCCATGGAGGTATCAGGAGGCTGTGAGGGCAGAGCAAACTGGAGGTCTCCAATTCCAATGCACAAATCTGAAAGGGCCCATCAGCATTGGGGGCTGATGTGACTCAAGGGAATTACAGTGTGGGGGGAATTATAACCACATATTTGTGACTTTCCCCTTTGTTCAAGGAAAAATCTTCCTAAAATAAAATGCTCTTGAAGCATCTTTTTAGGGAATGTCCTGGTCTCAAGTGCTACTTGGTTGCATTTTCAAACCCAGTGATTTCTAACTCCAATTGAACACTAGAATTATTTGGGGAGGTTTTTGTTTCGTTTTTGTTTTAATACAAATGCCTGAATTGCACCCAGACCAATAAAATCCATGTCTTTGAGGAGGCCTTTGAGGGCACCAAGCAACTGTAGGTTTTTAAAAACCTCCCAGGCGATTCTAAGGTACAGACAGGTTGAGAAACAGCGTTAACAATCTGTGTAGGAATCTCCATGCACATTTTTTAAAACCTGCCCCCACTCACTGTGACTGCTTCGACCTCAGGCTTCAAATTTCCCAAGTGACAAATCATGACTTGGGAATGATACAAAGCTGGATGGTAGTTTAGCAGAAAAATAGATGGTAGTTGTCTTTGGCAATCAAATTCCTGAAAGAGGGAGCGATTTTGGTGCTCCGGGTCCCACAATATAGTTCATCTTAAACATGGGGACAAAAAGCAAATATCCTCTGGGATTTCTCAACTAGCCCCATGCACCAATCAGCATGGATTGCAAAAATATTTCTCTGTTTCTCAGGTTTTCCGATGGATAAACATTCTATAAATCAAATGGGTGAATAACACGTGCACATGCATGCACACACCCACACCCCCCTCCACACACACACAACCCTTCTTAGAACAACATTAAATCTCAGAGATTTGTGTCTACATGTGTTTACAATAACTTGAGGACCAGGCAAGTAATACACACTTCAGAATCAAATCTGTGTAAAACAATAAGAAGTGGTGAAGCCCATAGTGACCAGAGAGAATATGTCATAATCATAAAAAAAAACAATCACTGGTCTGGTCAAACAAACCAGAACCTTGGGCAATATTTATGACCTTTAGCTCTAGATTAATTTCCTGATTCATACTGATCACACCACTTTCCTCCCATAATGAAATTTATCTATCACATTATTAGGCATAGAAGTGTTAGTTCTTTCACTTTTTTTTTTTTTAGTTCTTTCACTTTTTAAATCCACACCTCCTTTTATTTGTCAACTGTGCTTCTTTAGTCCTGTAGGGAATAATACGCAGGCCCATTGGTGAGCCAGATATTTCTTAATGGCTGCTACATAAAGACTCATCCAAAAAGTTGCAATTGCCTTTCTTAAGAATGCCACTTATTGCCTGGCAAGGGGCCATTTTTATTTCTAGTTGCTATCTCAGTAGAGATCTGGTTAGGGTGGGAGGAAATTTGTTTATTTTTTGGCTCTTCTATGCCCATAGAAGGCAAATCACTCACTAATGCAGGATCAGTCAGCTACTATAAAAGCTCACACGATAAGTGTGGACACAAATTACTATTTATTAGCTGGATTTATGCAATTTTATGTCTTTAAATATAATGTGAGGTGTTAATAATTAGATACCTATGTAGGATGACATCCTTTAAAGGTTTCTCTATGTGGTCCCCCTAAGAAGATGAAGCAATTGCAGGAGAATAGTTTCCTTATCTTCTCAAATAGAATGTAAGACTGAAGACAGAAGATCTGCTTTAATCTATTTCGGTGTAGTACATAGTGCTTATACAATGTTGGACACATCACAGGTACCTAGGATAACATTTAATTCTGCATTTTGTATTATGCAAAATAATTTTAAGGCACAGTCTCTCCCTGGGCAGGTATAAGTATACAGAAGTATGTGGTTGGTTTCTTCTGCATTCGAGACATGATCCTTTCAGAACTGATGAACACTGTTGTAATAGTCTCACATTGCCTGCTAAAACCCAGGAAATGTACCTCAACTCTAAGTACACTAATATTAGAGGTGGCTTTATCATACGCACATTTTATTTCCCAAGAAATTTTTTTTACCTAATATTGCTTGCAGGCTTATTTTATTTTTTTAATATTAATTCCAGGATAGTTAAAATACAGCGTTATATTAGTTTAAGGTATAAAATATAGTGATTCAACAATTCTATACATTACTCAGTGTTCATCATTGTAAGTGTACTTTTAATCCCCTTCAATTATTTAACCCATCCCCTCATCCACCTCCTCTCTGGTAACCACCAGTTTGTTCCCTATAGTTAAGAGTCTATTTTTTGGTTTGTCCCTTTTTTTTCTTTGTTTTGTTTCTTAAATTCTGCATGTGAGTGGAAACGTGATATTTGTCTTACTCCGACTTATTTCACCTAGCATTATATCCTTTACATCCATCCATGTTGTTCCAAGTGGCAAGATTTCATTCTTTTTTTTTTAAAGACTTTATTTATTTATTTGAGAAAGAGAGCGACCACAAGGAGGAGGGACAGAGACAGAGGGAGAAGCAGGCTCCCCACTGAGCAGGGAACAGGACCTGGGGCACCATCCCAGAACTCTGAGATTGTGACCCAAGGTGAAGGCAGATGTTTAACTGACTGAGCCACCCAGGTGCCCCAATTTCATTCTTTATTATGGATGAGTAATATTCCATTGTGTATATATACGGCATCTTTATACGGTCATCAATCAGTGGACCCTTGGGTTGTTTCCATAATTTGGCCATTATAAACAATGCTGCTATAAACACATAGAGATGCACACATCTTTTTAAATTAGTGTTTTCATAGTCTTTCATACCCAGTAGTGGAATTACTGGATCATATGGTATTTCTACTTTTAATTTTTTGAGAAACCTCCATACTATTTTCCAGAGTATCTGCACCAGTTTGCATTCCCACTAACATTAGATGCAAGAGGGTTCCGTTTTTTCCACATCCTTGCCAAGACTTGTTGTTTCTTGTGTTTTTTATTTTAGCTATTCTGACAGGTGTGAGGTGATATCTCATTGTGGTTTTGATTTCCACTTCCCTGCTGTTGAGTAATGTTGAGCATCTTTTCATGTGTCTGTTGGCCATCTATATGTCTGTATGATTTTTTGGTTGATTCATTCTTTATTTAGTAGCATGATATTTAACTTCCATGAATGTGTATTCTTTTCAGATTTTTTCTTGTGGTTGATTTCTAGTTTCACAGCTTTGTGGTCAGAAAAGACGCATTGTATGACTTGCATGTTTCTGAATTTGTTGAGACTTGTTTTGTGGCCTAACATTGATCTGTTCTGGAGAACTTTCCATGTGCACTTGAAAATAATATGTATTCCACTGTTTCAGGTGGAATTTTCTGAATGTATCTGTTAGATCCATCTGGTTCAATGTGTCACTCAAAGCCAGTGTTTCCTTATTGATTTTCTTTTTAGATGATATATCCATTGATGCAAGTGAGGTGTTAAAGTCCCCTACTACTATTGTATTACTATGAATTACTTCCTTTATGTGTGTTATTGGCAGCTTTATGTATTTGGATGCTTTCATGTTGGGTGCATTTATAATTATTATATCTTCTTGTTGGATTGTTCTCTTTATGATTATGTAGTGTCTTTCTTTCATCTTTGTTTTAATGTCTATTTTGCCCAAGATAAGTATTACTACTCCAGCTTTCTTTTCACTTCATTTGCACCATAAATGCTTTTGCATCCCTTCACTTTCAATCTGCAAGTCTTTAGGTCTGAAATGAGTCTCATATAAGCAGCATATAGTTGGGTCTTGCTTTTTTATCCATTCTGTCTTCATTTTATGTGTTTTGATTGGAGTGTTTATATTCAAAGTAACTAATGATAGTTGTGCACTTATCGCCATTTTATTACTTGTTTTATGGTCGTTTTTATAGTTCTTCTCTGTTCCTTTCTTCTCTTGCTTTCCTTTCTCATTGTTTGCTGGCTTTCTTTAGTGATGTACTTGGATTCCTTTCATTTTATTTTTTTTGCATATGTATTACTGGTTTTTGATTTGTGGTTACCATTAGGTTTATATGTAATATCTTATGCATACAGCAGTCCATATTAAGGTGATAGTCTTTTCAGTTTGAACCCATTCTTTACTCCCCTCCTCGCCATGTTTTAGGTATATGGTATTACACTTTACATCCTTTTGTTTTATGAATCCTTTGAATGACCTTTACAGATATATAATAGATTGACTTTATTTTACTTCTGTGCTTTCTACTTTTCTTTTTTTCTTTAATTTTTTTTAAAGATTTTATTTATTTATTTGACAGACAGAAAGAGATCAAAAGTAGGCAAAGAGGCAGGCAGAGAGAGGGCAGGGAAGCATGCTCCCTGCTGAGCTGAGAGCCTGATGCGGGGCTCAATCATAGGACCCTGAGATCATGACCTGAGCCGAAGGCAGAGGCTTTAGCCCACTGAGCCACCCAGGCACCCCTTGTGCTTTCTAGTTTTCTTATTTCTGCTTAAGGTCTTTCCTTTCCATTCAAAGAGTCCACTTGAATATTTCTTGCAGGACTGGTTTAGTGGTGATGAATTCCTTCAACTTTTGTTTATCTGGGAAACTCTTTATCTCTTCTACTCTGAATGATAGCCTTGCTGGATAGAGGATTCTTCCTTATGAGTTTTGTTTTTGTTCCTGTTTTTTCCAGTACTTTGAATGTATCATGCCACTCCTTTCTGGCCTGCAAAGTTTCTGCTAAAAAAATCAGCTAATAGTCTTGTGTCATTTCTTTTGTATGTAATGATTTCCCTTTATCTTGCTGTTTTTAAATTCTCTTTATTATTACTTTTTACATTTTAATAGCTATGTGTCTCGGTGGACACACCGACCTCCCCCAGTTGATTTTGTTGGGGGCTCTTCGTGCTCTTCGTGCCTCCTGGATTGGATTTCTGTTTTCTTCCCCAGATTCAGATGAAGTGTTCATCTCTTATTTCTTCAAATACATTTTCTGCCCCCTTTTCTCTTTTTTCTTGGATCCCTATAATGCAAATATTATTACGCTTGATGGTGTCACTGAATTCCCTTGGTCTGTTTTCATTTATTATTATTTTTATTATTTTCTCTCTCCTGTTCAGCTTGATTGCTTTCCTTTACTCTGTCCTCCAGGTCACTGATCCATTTTTCTGCTTCGTCTAGTCTACAGTGTATTCCCTCTGGTGCATTTTTCATTGCAGTTATTGAATTCGTCGTTTCTGATTAGTTCATTTTTATGTTTTCTATCCCTTTGTTGAGGGTCTTACTGAGATCTTCCACTCTTTTCTCAAGTCCAATTATGACCATTAAAGTCTCTATTAGGCATGCTACTTATCTCCATTTCATTTAGATCTCTTGCTGTGATTTTTGTCCTGGTCTTTCATTTGAAACGTATTCCTCTGTGTCTTCATTTTGTCTAACTTTCTGTGTCTGTTTTTATGTGTTAGGAAAGTCAGCCACGTCTGACTGGCTGAAGGGGGCAGTCAGCATAAGAACACATGGGCAGGTGTGTTTCTAGCAAGCTAAGTAGCAAGTATTCGAGCTGTGTTGGTTTCTGCAGGTGTTTGTGTGTATAGGCTGGGGTGTGGGGTAGGGAAATGGCACCTGCTAGCTCTTTTGTACCCGGACAAGTCTCCCAATAAAAAATATCCTTGTACATTTTTTCTCTACTACTCCAGCACATGCTCTGAGATTAGTAAACAAATCTCCCTCCCTTATATCTCAAGTGTTTTTTAAACTGCTGCTTGTGGGGCACCTGGGTGGCTCAGTTGTTAAGCGTCTGCCTTTGGCTCTGGTCATGATCCCAGGGTCCTGCTCAGCTGGAAACCTGCTTCTCCCTCTCCCACTCCTCCTGCTTGTGTTCCCTCTCTCTCTGTGTGTTTTCCTCTGTCAAATAAATAAATACAATTTTAAAAAATAAAATGAAATAAACTGCTACTTCTATATTTCAGTGGGACACCTTGTTTTGCTATCTCTTTAAGGGTGGGCATTCAGTTTCCTCTCACCTTCCCAGTTTTCCCAGAGCTGAGCCTGCTTATTTTTAATATTCCAGGTGGTAGGCACCACTGACTATAAGAATCCATGAGATTTTGCCCCTCTGGTTTTCAAAGCCAAATGTTATTGGGTGTTGTCTTCCCCATGCCTGGGATGCTTGGTGTGGAGGCTGTTTTCTTTCCCCTCTCTGTGCCTGTGGCATCCCTTCCTCCTACAGACATTCCCAGGGGTCTGACCTGTCTCTGCCTTTTTACCCACTTCCATGTGGCCTCTTCTTTGCATTTAGCCATGGAGAATTTGTTCTGCCAGGCTTTGGGTCATTTCCTGGGTTATTTACACTGATGTGATTGTATTCATGGAATGAGTTGAGGTTAGGGTCTTCCTACTCCACTGTCTTCCCCAGAAGTCTTGAGAAATGTTTTGAGACCATTTTTTATATGTTGCTTTAGAAATTGTTAGCCCAAGTTCCCCCTTTAATGTATCATAGCCTGTGATTTCTCAAGAATCACTGTGAATAGACAGGGATACATGTAAATAAGAAAAGTTATTACTTCAAATTCGTTTATCAATTTCAAAATTTTATTGATATCCTACTCTGTGCCACATATGGTTCAGGAAGGTTGGTTTACATCAGACAATAGAACAAACAGAAATCTCTGCAATCACTGAGTTTTTATTCTAGTGAATAGAATTCTTTTCAAGTGTAATTAAATTTTGATGAATACTAACCAATTATTTTAGTTGACAAAATGTTAACTAATCATTTTGCAGATGTTTAAACATTTATTCATTTCAGTTTTGCCATTTTCTTTTAGCATTTTAAAGCATATATAGATACATGTATATATACATATGCATATGCTATACATTTATGTATAAAATTATATAATTTATATTAGGTAAATATAAATTACATATGATTTTATTTTATATATAAACTTCATATTAACATTTGTATATATTTACTTAATTTGGGTATAATTTTTTTCTTTTTATCTTTTTTGGGCCCTTGAAAATTTCAGAGGTTCTAGGCATACTTACTAGTTCATAAAAATGGTAACATAGTTCTGATTTAATTCAATTAAGGAAATGTTTAATTGAATTAGAGAAATGTTGGTTGGCTCAGTGCTCAAATTAGTTCATAAAATATAATGAAGAAAAAATTCTAAAGTGGGACAATGGTTATTATAGTAAGAAAAATATCCTTGTATATGTCTTCTCTACTACTCAGATAGAACACTTCTGACACTCTCCATCACCAACTGTGTTTTTCCCCCAAAACCAAACAATTGTCTGTGACACCAGCAGGGTGTCCTGCAATTCAATTCAATTCTCACACAAACCAGAGTTAGTGCAGACCCCACGTGTTAAGGACTAGTTCCATAAGGCTTTCCCCCACTTCAGACACCAATAGCAAGTAGCAAGTTTCCTGGTTACCTACAACTTCTGTCTGAATTGGCTTAAATTGGAAGTTCTCGTGATCCCCCTGCTTGGATTCAATCATTTACTAGAACAGCTCATGGAACTCAGAGAAGCACTTTATGTTTACCAGTTAATTATATAATAAAGATATGATAAAGGATGCATTTAAATAACTAGATGAAGAAGTAAATAGGGCCAGGTCTGGAAGGGTCTTGAACACGGGAACTTCTATGGGCATACCACCCTCCCAGTATGTGGATATATTCACCAACCTGAAAGCTCTCCAAACCCTGTACTATTGAAATTTTTTTGAAGGCCCCCTCACGTAGGCATATATAATCACTAAGTTCATCTTCAGCCCCTCTCCTCTTCCTGGAGGATAGGGGGTGAGGCAGAAAGTTCCAAGTTTCTAAACATGGCTTGGTCTTTCTAGTGACCAGTCCCCATCCAGAAGCCCACCAAAAGCCACCTCATTTGAAGAAAAGACATTCTTATCACCCAGGAAATTCCAAGGGATTTAAGAGTTTGGTGTCAGATGCTCCTGTCACTCAGGAAATTACAAAGGTCTTAGAAGCTCTGGGTCAGAAACTGGGGTCAAAGAATAAATGTTAGAAAAAAGATCATCCTAAATAAAATCTTATAAAAAACAGAAAAAAAATTATCCTAGCCCCCCTAATTACAAAGGTTTTAAGAGCTTTGTGTCTATCTGGAACTGGAGGTGGGGAGGGGAAAAGAAGCCAATATATATATTTCTTATTACTTCACCTTGTGATGTTATAAATCTTCAGTACCAAAATGGTACAGAATACACCAAGATAATTCACGTGATTATTTCCATTAAGGACAAAATTTTTTAAATTTTAAAGACATTTTGATGTCAATGAACTTGTGACATCAGCATTTAAGAGAGTATCTTTCACTATTTTCAAAAACAGGGAAAACCCACACTAGGACTTAATTTCTTTCACCACTTACTAAATTGAGATAATGAATACAATAGCAGTTATATTTGCTATTGTAACAAATCATATCTTCTTTGAATTTAAAAAATTGCTGAATAATTGTCCACGTGGAATTTCTTTATTCTTCACTTCTGATTTTTTCCAAGACCTACCAAAATGATAACAATATTTTTTTGTCATGATACTTGTTTCCTGCAATAACTCTGGGGTTAGAACTTTATAACCATACCTTCATTTCTGTTGCTTAAGGCCAGAATAAATTCTATAGATATGTTCCAGGGTTAAAAGACTTCTATAAAATGACTGACAGTGTGCCTGTAATCAACATTTTGATTATCAGATGTAACACCCCCACTTTAGAGAAATAATTGTAGTATTCTGTGTGTTTCTGTAGAGAATTTAGACAACTTCCCCAGAATCAAAACCCTCTTAATATTTTCCACATTTATGTTAACATGATGTATTTGAATAACTTTATGTTTTTAATGTAACTCTCAGAGTTATGAGGTGGTTCATTGGGCCCAAGTGATGTGTTGAATTTCTTTTTGCCTGAAGTTTGGGAAAATTGTATACATCTTCAGAAAGCCAGTGACCCTCAAATAATAGTCCTCAAGAGTACAGCCTTATGTTTGAGACTAATATCCATCATAAATGCATTGGAAATTCTGGTACTTTATAAGAAGTGTTGTGCATGATCACATCAAAAGAAAGGTCTAACTTAAGAAAGACACTCAGGTTTATCCCTACCTTATTCTCATCAGACTAATATTAATAGTCAGCATAGAATATGGAAAACTTTTTATTTGTAAATATCTCATCTTTTCTTTTCCTGTCATAAAAATTATAGATACATACAGTAGAAAATATGAAAAAAATAACACCAATAACAGTAAAAATCACCCATGGCCCTACATTACAGAAATACTTGCTAAAATATGTTTATATTCTTCTAATCTTTTCCTATGACAAGCTATTTAGATTTATTTTAGCACTGTGTTTGAGACACAGTTAACACCATCTTAGGTATCTATTATTTTGTAACAACATTTCTACAAATTTAGAAGCTTAAAACAACACATTTATAATCTCACAGTTTCTTTATAAGATTTTGCATTCTGAATTTAGTAAATTATTATTTTATCTTAAAATATTCTACATGACTGGCCCTTGAACATTATCTTCCTTTATTATTACCTTCCCTTATACCTGGGAAGGAGAATAAGGCAGAGCACTAGATAGTCAGGACAACAAAAATGATCTCATTAAAAAGGAATCAAAAGAAAAGCGTAACAAAGACAGTAAAACTGAAGTTTACAGCTCCTGAAGATCCTTTCTCTATTCTTTTCAGCATCCAGCTGCATCACTCCTCCACATTCCATCAAAATATAAAATAAATAAAACTAGTATTTTTGTGTTGTGGTGAACAGACTCTAAAACATCTTCAAGTATCCCCACTTCTTTATATGTATGCCCTGTGTATTCCCCTTTGTTTGAGTGTGGATGAGACCTGTAACTTGTTTCTAATCAATGGAATATGACCAAAGTTACAAAATGTCCCTGTTGTGATTACATTGTCTAAGATCCAAACAACTACCTTGCTAAAAAGCCCTTTCCCTTGTTAGCTTTGAGGAACACGTGGCCATGCTGGGGAAGTCCACTTGGCAAGAAATTAAGAGCAGCTTCTGGTTGATAGCCAGAAACTGAAGGCTTCAAACCAATAATCTTCAAGGAACTGAATACCACCACCAACCACATGAGCATGGAGGTGGGTCCTTCCACAGTCACACTTTCAGGTGAGAACTCAGTGCTTGCTGACACCATGATTGCAACCTTGTGGAGGACCCAGTTAAGCTGTGTCTTCTCCCTTTACCCAAAGAAACTGCGAGATTATAAATGTGGTGTTGTAAACTGTTACATGTGTAGTGATGTTAGATAGTAATAGATATCTCTCATGGTGTTATTAACTATGTTCAGACACTGTGCTAAAGGAATAGAAGGAAATAAATATGATTTGTAATTTAAGGATCTTCATCTTGCTTGTTATGCAAATAATTTAAAATTTCACACTTTGCTGGCATGCAAATAATTAAAACAGTGTAAGTTCTAAAATTTAGCTAGTGCAAATTTCTAGTGAAAAGAGAACAGAGAAAAGATGGATTGTTTTAGTTGAAGATTGGGTATGCCTTCAAAGTGAAGGTAGATCTTGAAGAGTAAGTAAATTAAATGGGCAGAGAAGAGTGAGAAACAACTTTGGAGTGCATGTCAAATAAAAATGGATTGAAATGAAACTAATGTCTCCTATACATTGAAGAGAAACACCAATTGATAAGTAATTTGGTCTTTATAGAAGGACATTTGTGGCAGCAGGGAATAGGGAATTATATCTTGTAATGAAAAGTAACATTTCATAAAATCAGCATTATTCACATATCTCATCATTTTTCTTTTCTTTTCTTTTCTTTTTTTTTAGCCTTCCCCCAGATCTCCCAACTACCAAACTTTCATGTGTGTGAGTGCACACACACATACACACACACACAGAGGTTTTTCTCTTAACTCTACTTTCTAAATGTACATAAGAGTACAAAGCATCAGTTTTCCAGAGGATTATTTTGGTACGTGGGACAGATGGAGTATGTAATGATTGGGAGTTGGGGTAGGAGATAAGGGTAGCATAGAAACATCTCTTTCTTCCTTTCAAAGATTTTGAACCCAATTGACAGAAATTGGAGGTCTAAGCCTTGTTAATTAATTAGAAATATTTCTTAATCTTACTATTATGTTTGTAGATTTATATATTTCTGACACTACAACAACTTTACAAAGGAAAATAGGAGGGCAAGCCCATATCAGATTGAGAATCAGATACTAATTCTCTTAGCTTCTGTTTAAAGCTCATCAGTTGAACCCCTCTAATATATACGAGGTAGTGGAATTTATTTACATTTCTTTTTCTGTTTGAACTTTTGTTTCAATACACAAACCTTGTCTAGTAAAAATTTTCATTTAGAGAGGGGTTACTTTCCTGTAAGTGCTCTCTTCTGATATTATACCGTATGCAACCTTGACTTCATAAAGACAAGAATATAAATCAGGGCAAAAAATTGATCCCTTTGTCTTATGTTTATTTTCTGAGAAAAGTAAAGAGTGATGGAATATTTAATCTGTGGGACTATCTCAGTCTTGAAGGTCAAAAAAATATTTGAATGTAAAAAATAGAGCAAATGAAAATTTTATTTATGTTTTTCTTATTAAATGTGTTATTGATCTTTTAATTGATATACATAGTTCATTTATAATTTAACTCTAAGGAATTACATTTGCAATCAATTCATTCACCAAATTCATTGGGAGACTTGAATTATTGTTTATACATTTTTACCCTGGTGGATAAATAAAACAATTTAAAACCATAAATTTCTGTGGAAATTTAAAGGAAATTATTGAGGAAAAATTCTTAATTTGAAGTTGATGTGATTTCTTATTTTGTCGACCCCTCTTAAAATAAGTCAGGATTCTAGGTGTGGTTTTATCAGTTGGGAAAGCAAACAATCTCTGCTTTTATCCGGGTAACATTTCATTGAATTCCCTTTGTCTCATGCTGACCGTGTAATCAACTGGCTTCCTGATTATAAAACAGTGACATATTTGTTCAGTTTTCATGATGCTTTTTTCTGAAATAGCTTCACACTCCAACCATCACAACTCTATCACCTTCCTCACTGCCTTACCTGCAAGCTGATTGGACCAGTGTGGACATCTGCTCCCGGCTGGTACAATTCTTATTATTTTTCTATCTGGAATTTGGAATAGAGACTAAGAGATTTGCAGACAATCTGCTTAGATCAAGAAAAGGAATTAAATGTAAACTCAGAAAGCTGGTATTTCCGATAGGTACATGAAGAATCAGAGTGAACAAGCATGTAAGAAAAAAAGAATAAATTAGACAGTAGAGAGAGAAAAGATGAGAGATGGAGAAGGATGACTATTTTGGTTTCTGATGACTTTCTAGTTAACGAGTTCAGTCATGGCTGTGGTTACAAGGATCAGCTGCCTTTAGTTTCCATGAAACAGCTAAGGGTTCATCAAATACATTTAATTATTTTGCTTAGGTAACTTCAGTGGCTTTCTGTTACAATCCAGTCATGACTAAGACATTTCCTAGGTCTCTTTCACATGAAAAGAATGTCCCCATATTGAACTAATAGGATAATTTTTTGGAAACTAATTGGAAAAATTCACTGTGTATTACTAATAATATAGATAGATATAGATAGACAAAGATAGATATTTAAGCTTATCTGCTAGCTTAATGAGTTAATTTTAGCCTTCAACCAAATATATTATCTCTCTTATGCTTGTTTGTACCTCCACAAAAATTGTAAGGCTTCTTTGGGTTTTAATAATTGCATATAGAAATATTAAGCAGCATATGTCCTAAGAGAAAAGTCTGTACTACACTAGTGGAAATATCCCTGAATTATCAAAATTCTGTTAATTAACAGTTGTCTGGTATATTTGCTTAAATAGCTATACCTTCATCTTCTGTCATCCACCAGGTTCATATCAATATAGGTATATATGTACATCTATACCTATATTTATGTCTATATCTATTGTGTACTATATCTATATACATATACCTATATCTATCCTGATACTATATATATCAGAAATTTCATAGACATTGATAAAATTCTTGTTAAAACAGATGCATTTAGGCCAATAGCATTTCTCAGATATAATGATTTTAAGAAAGGGGAGCAATGCTGGTTTATCATAACCTGTACTTAGATGAGGTTTGTCTTCACATTTTCCATTTCTGGATCTCTCTTCTTGTTGACCTTCATTCTGCCGCGAATATCTTCATGCACTTAATGATTTTTCATAGATTTCCTACACACTCTGCAAAAGATGTTATGCTCTGTTCTTTCTCCAGCAAGTTCAGTCCTATTAAGAGAATGGCTGAGGGGTTGATCAAATTTCCACGGTCAGCTATGGACCTCATGGGTCCATGTACAGGGACATTCCATAGAGGAAATTGCATTTTCCTTGAGCAGTCTCTCGATTTCTGAAGACATTGTGGAGCTGCAGTCATGGCTAGTGGATGTCAGCACCATCTATGACAACTGCATTCAGAAAGAGAGATCTGTGGTTTTGAGCAGAGACCCGCTTTGTCAAAGTTTATTCAACCATCCTGGATCTTTCTTAGCAATTTTCTTTTTTAATACAAGCCTATTTTCCCATTTTGCAGCCTCCAAACTTTGTGAGACTTTCATCATTCACCCGAGGCTCACGGCAGGGACTTTCTGGCACAGCCTACTGCCTTTAATCACTCTCATAATTAAGTGTATCAGGTAAATTACCTGATATTTATTAAGTGTATCGGGTAAATTATTAAGTATCATTATTTATAAGTGTATCATTATTTATATATTTATATATATTTATTTATATATATAATAATCATAACATCATTAAGTATATCAGGTAAATTACCTGATATATAAATTACCATCAAATATGGTAACTAGCATTGTATAATTGATCATCTCCAAATCTTATATCTTTTTTTAAGATTTTATTTATTTATTTGGCAGAGAGAGACACAGAGAGAGAGGGAACACAAGCAGGGGTAGTGGGTGAGGGAGAAGCAGGCTTCCCACTGAGCAGGGAGCCTGACATGGGCTTTTTACAATGGCAGCTCAGTTTCTCCCATGATATTTTACCATTTTAGAAATTCTGTATCACACCTACCTGCCCACCCTGTTTTCACTACTATTTGTCATAGCTATGTATGGGTTTTTAATATATTATCTCAATTAATCCTTAAAACCTTATGCAGCATGAACTACTGCTCACATTTTCAAGTGAGAGCATAGATATTTTACCCAATGTCACACAGTTAATTTACGATAGGTTAAGATATGCAGAAAATCTGTCTACTCCGGAAACTACATTCTTAATGTTTATTCCCAAAGACTTGCCTTCATTTCTCTGTGATCTTTTTTTAACAACTTAAATTACACTAGTTTCTGTTTAAGCAATGTTTGTCATATGATTATCAGCTTTTCTGTATTGATTTAGAATAGCCATGATCATACAAAATAGATGTGAGATACTACTGTGGTATCATACATTCATTTTTGGTTGAGTTCCACAATATTTTATTGAATATGTATTTTAGGTCAACAGGGAGACTTAGTAATGAAGAAAAGATTTTGCCTTCTAGAAGCTTAGTGTAAGAGAGAATATATATATATATATATATATATATATATATATATATATATCTGAAGAGAAATATTTAAACATTTGCTTTCAATTTTTGGAATTTGGGATAAAATATGGGATCAGTTAATAATGGAGAAGTGAGCTGCATTAGGGAGTGTCTTAAAGGAGATCTCTTACCCTCCCTCCTGTCCTGGCTCTAAGTAGTGCAGTAAGATGAACACTTAGTATATTTTGATGCCTCAGAAATATTCTGAGAGTAAGTTAAATAATGTATAGAAAGATCCTACTTTAGAAAAAAGGAAGTTAAGTGTATTTATAAATAGGGGAGAAACCTGGAATCAGTTTTGGGGATTGCTTTTCACCAGTTTATTCATGATTGTTATACAACAGTAGATATAACTTTGTATCCTACTACTGGGCTATGGTAACTAGCAAATAAGCATAGTTCATGTCACAAGTGGTAATGATTCATACTTGTGACTGACACATATCTTTGCTGACCTGAAATTTGGACAGGGACAACAGTCAGTTTGTTCATAAACATGTGCACAGTACAATTTTATAATAGGCTGGATGCTTTAAAATAAAAAGGGAAATATTTTGTCCCTATTTAAAGGCTTCATAATACTTGTTAACAATAGTATTTACTATGAAACACCCATTCTGTCCTCGGTGTAATATTGAATGTGATATATCAAAAGAATAATCTGCTTTTGTCCTTAGGGGGTTTTCACTTCAATAAGGCAAAACCATTACACAAATCCTTTCCCCTTTTACAAAATGTGTTGGATGAAATTGACAAACATATTTGCACTTTCCACACATTAACTCATTTGCTTGTTGGCATAAGATAATTTCCAGTTATATCCATCTCACATGAGTTTGGCACCTAAGTGTAGAGAGAGGGTAGGATTGATTTCACAAATAGGAGGGAAACAGTTATGAACAGAAATGAAGAGTGAGTCATCTGGAAAGCCCAGGAATGAGAGCAGGATAGAGGAAAAGCAGCCACAGGCAAAATTTTAATTAGCGAAGCAAAGAGAAGCATGGAATATCTGAATATCCTGAAGATGAGGGGAGTTGATGAAGGCTCTGGAATCTGAGAATAATTAATTTATATTTACCAGGGCGTTTGAGAGTTTTATAAAGAGACATTTCTTGTCCAAAGGAAGAAATGAGGAAAAAGTATTTTGAAAGTACCATGAGAGCTTTCTTACTGTTTTGAAAGGTTGAACTCTAACCTATTTCACTGGATGGGATTTGAGAAAAAAAGGAAAAAGCAGGAAATTCAAGGAAGAAAACAAAATGGTCTAGAACAACTGAATAAAGGAAAGGAGTAGGTGGCAACTTCTATAAATACAAAAAAGAAACAAGGCAGATGAGTAAGAATTGGGGATAGAGTGTGGGTGATGGAAAAGACAATATTCATTTCATCTCAGTGGCGTACATTCATCCCAAGGCTTCTAGGGAAAAATGGAGAAGGGCCGTGGAAGGATGTTCTTTGTCAAACTGGGTGAGGAGAGCATTGGAGATAGCTTCTGGAGTAAGGAGTGTGGCTCAGGAGCCAAGGCCCTGCCACTGAAATTCCACATCCTGCCCTGAAAGAGGCCCATACCCTCTGCAACTGGATTGGAACTGGATTTTGTTGTTGTTGTTGTTGTTGTTTTCTTTTCTTTTAGTTTGGGGCTATATCCTACAAGTGGCAATATAGAAAAGTAAAATATCTCAACTGTTGGGTATAAATAAAAACACACTGATGCTAATTATCACAAGATACTCTAGGAAAGAGTATTTTGCCTCGAGGTAGGTAAATAAATAAACAGAAGCCCAAGAAGTCAGGCAAGGAACAAGACAAAAGATGAAACTTTATGGCACATTGGAAAAAGAGGAGGGAGGAACTTGTAGGAAGAAAATACAAATTTCTCATCTCTTTTCTGTGTTCCAGGGCATATGCTCTATATAATCACAGACCACTTCTGTGGGTAGATTCATTACACACATTTAGATGAGGAAATAAGCAAATAAAACCCAACTTTCCTTCATCCACACCAGTGTCTTGATGCCTCTGACTTTTCATGCATTATTTCCTCTACTTGTAAATACGTTTGCCTTGCGGGTCAAATTTCATTCATAAAGTCCTGCTCAGGCCTAATTTTCTCTCTGATGCCTTTTACAAATGTTTATCTAAAAACAACATTGCTTTCAATTAACAAAAGTCCAATTTCAGAAAAAAAATCTCTGAATATGCAACCTTGGAATCATTGACCGAGAAGGCCTTAATGTTCTCCTTAGCTTGATTAAATTTAAGATAGTCTTCTTTCAGACTCTGGGCCCCTGACCTCCCTTTTCTTAGAGCAATTAACTTAGAAAACTTGTAATTGCAAATTCTTTCTTGGCCCCTTTGAAATCCAGATGTCTTCTCAGGTCCTCTAGCCAGTTTTACAATCCAGGAGTGTCTTT
>CM052886.1:72148896-72172976 GCA_028534135.1 Potos flavus
GCACCAATTTCCATTCTCACCACTAGCACACAGTATTCCCTTTCTCCACATTCTCATCAACACTTGTTTTTTCTTGTCTTTTTGATAATAATCATTCTAATAGATGCGAGGTGATTTCTCATTGTGTTTTTGTTTTTGTTTTTAAGATTTATTTGTTTGTTTGAGAGAGGAAGGAGGAGAGGGGCACAGGGAGAGGGAGGGAGAGAATCCTCAAGCAGACCCCCCGCTGAGTGCAGAGCCAGATGTGGGGCTCGATCCCAGGACCCCAAGACCATGACCTGAGCTGAAATCAAGAGTTGGACACTTAACCTACTAAGCCACCTAGGTGGCCCTCTCATTGTGTTTTTGATTTGCGCTTCTCTGATGAGTAGTGATGTTGAGCATCTTTTTATGTAACTGTTGTCCATCTGTATGTCTTCTTTGGCAAAATGCCTATTCAGATCCTCTGCTCATTTTTTAACTAGATTTTTGTTTGTTTTGCTATTGAGTTGTGTGAGTTCTTTATATATTTTGGATATCAACTCCTTATCAGATATATGACTTGCAAATATTTTCTCCCATTTAGTAAGTTGTTTTTTTATTTTGTTGAGATTTCCCTTGCCGTGCAGAAGTTTTGTGGGTTTTTTGTTTTGTATTGTTTTGTTTTGTTTTAGTTTGATGTGGTCCCATTTATTTATTTTTGCTTTTGTTGCTTTTGCTTTTGGTGTCAAATCCAAAAAAAAAAAAATCACCAAGACCAGTGTCAAGGAGCTTACCACCTATGTTTTCTTCTAGGAGAAGGAATTGTTTTATTTTGTTTTTGTTTTTGTTTTTGGATTTTTTGTTTGTTTTTTTATGGTTTCAGCTCTTACATTCAAGTCTTTAATCCACTTTGAGTTTATTTTTTGTTATGGCGAAAGAGAGTGGTTCAGTTTCATTCTTTCACATGTGGCTACCCTGTTCCCAATACCATTTGTTGAAGAGACTGTCCTTACCCCTTGTATATTCCTGGTTCTTTTGTTGTAAATTAGTTGACTGTATATGCCGGTCATGGGTTTATTTCTGGGATCTCTATTTTATTCCATCAATGTCTGTTTTCATGCCAATATTATACTATTTTGATTACTGTAGCTTTGTATTATAGTTTGAAATCAGAACGTGATGCCTCTAGCTCTGTTTCTTTCTCAAGATTGCTTTGGCTATTTAGGGTCTTTTGTGGGTTACATATGAATTTTAGGATTGTTTGTTCTATTTCTGTGAAAAATGCCATAGGAATTTTGTTAGGAATTGCTTTGAATCTATAGATTTCTTTGGAGATATATAGATATATAGATACATACACACACACACACACACACATATAATATATATATATATATATATATATATATATATGTATATATATATATTTATCTATAGATTGCTTTGGGTATTTATACATATGAAATATATATATATACACACAAAAGAATTATATATAAAATAAATATTCCTTTCCTAATTCTTGTGAGATAGATTTTATTATTCTTATTATATAAAGAAACACACTAAAGCCAAACTGGTAAATAATTTGCCAATGTTTACATAGTGATGGTTGAAACAGAAAGCTATAAACCCCATATTCTTTTATTTGTGTCTTGGGAATAAAATGAAACGAAATTACAGAATTTATAAGCCTCAGACTTTAATGAGAAATGAAGGAAATAATGAGAGTGTGTAGGTTTAAGAGCTTAAAAGCACCTGGCTAGCCATTTCGTCTTGCAGGAAAGAAGAGGTTTGCAAACATTGACATACCTTTTAGGATAAAATTTAAATTAAATATGGACTTACTGTTTACTTTATTATCATAAAGTTAGCTATTTAAACCTGTTTGAAAAACAAAATAAAGAGCTATTCTTTACTATAAAATTATTCATTTTACTAGTTTCAAGGCTTACTGACTTGAAACCCTAAACTGGAAAATGCTTGTTATAGAAAACCACATTTGTGTGAATGTTTGCTGAAGGAAACTGTTCACTTAAAGTTGTAAACTATCTCTGTCAAAGGATGTTAATTTTACCTCCCCACCTGATAATTAGCTCACTGTGACCTAAATGAAATTGTTCTAATTAACTACATTGCTATAAAAGAACGGTGCAAAAATTTAAACAGTAGAAATATTAGCTAAAGGCAATTCCTTTTTCACAAAAATGTATTTTATAAGTAAAAAGAAAATGATTAACTGTTCCAATAAGAAACATGCTACATTCAAATGAGGATAGTTGAGTAAAGGAACAATTTGTAAGAGAAGCTGACAGTGTTCAGGAAAATCAACAAAGGATGGTAAGGTACCCTGGAATTGGCAGGGAGCTACCACCCAACTCTGAGTGATTAAGAAAAGGGAGAAGTTACAAGCACTCAAAGAGAGACGCTGTAGCTGTGGGTGGGATTGTTGGACAGGAGTTGTGAGCTTTGGTAGATAAGTGCTTCAATGACCAGCTGCAGGCTTATCATGAAAAATGATGGGAAAATAAATGCCCTTCACTCTGTCAACTCTCTGATCCTCTGTGGGTGACTCTCATAAGCCCAACCCAACCAGAAGACAGAGGCCAAAATAACCTATTGGTCTCTCTGAAAAGGTCTGCATTTCAGAGCACAGAATGCAGTGCAGAGGGTAGAGAATGGATATGGAAGAACAGAACAAAGTCTGTTGATTTTGTCCCTTAGCATTTACCCTCATCATTCGTCCAGATGAAAAAATGTGTGTCCCTAACTCAGGGGGTGTGCAAGTTCTTATCAGCTACCATATCATAACAGAGTCAAGTCAATTCAATTAAAACCATAATTGAAACTTAAGGCAGTGACCAAAATGGGGCGGAAGGGGAACTAGTTAACATTAAAAAAAGCTGCAATAGGCCCCACTCTTGCAGGTATGAAAAAGGCTTTCTTTAACCAGCAAAACTCCCTTCTTCCAAACCCATTTTATATTTTCTTTATGCACTGTTTTCTAGTACCATAATTAGGCAACTTGTGACCCAATATTCCATTCTTCTATGATCTGAGTCTTTGCAGCTCCTTATTATATTGGATCACTGCAGTTCTCCATTGACAAAGACTATAGTATAAGAGAGCCTAAGAGAATATTCTAGACACAGTGCCTTTGTACCCATCATATAAATTCAAACCGAATTTCCTGGGATGACTGGGTGGCTCAGTCGGTTGGCCGTCTGCCTTAGGCTCAGATCGTGATCCCAGGGTCCTGGAATCGAGTCCCTCATTGGGCTCATTTCTCAGCAAGAAACCTGCTTCTCCCTCTGCCTGCTGTTCCCCCTGCTTGTGCTCTCTCTCTCTCTGACAAATAAATATATAAAATCTTAAAAACAACAACAATTTCCTTTTGTGATTCAAATAAATTTCCATGGCCAGTGACTTCCTTCTCTGCCTATTGGTTTAGTGGCACGAAGGGCCATAAATTGCCAATTAGACAAGTGTCAACTTCCAAATTAACAAAACAATAGCTTTGGTCCCTGGTGGAAACAATTTCTTCCTTGTACAGTAGGCCCTCCAAACCAACTGAACCCCAAATCAAATGGAATGGTAAGTTTAAAATAAATCCCTTAAGTGGAATCCACTGCTATCTATTTCAAGGGACAGCACCATATACTGACTGTTAATTTAAGGAATATATCACATTTTATAGAATAGTGCCCCAACTGTATAGGGTGTAGTCTCCTAGCTGGATTTTTAAGTGAACAGTCACTAGATCATTCCACCATTCTATCTGGTGCCTACTTTATTTATTTATTTTTTTTAAAGATTTTTCATTTATTTTATTTGACAGAGAGAGAGAGAGATCACAAGCAGGCAGAGAGGCAGGCAGAGAGAGAAGGGGAAGCAGGTTCCCCGCCCAGCAGAGAACCCGATGTGGGGCTCGATCCCAGGACCCTGAGATCATGACCTGAGCCGAAGACAGAGGCTTTAACCCACTGAGCCATCCAGGCGCCCCCGGTGCCTACTTTCTGGTGATGACACACATGTAAGTCTTTATTTCATGGGCATGAACTTTTCCCACACTTCCTTTGCCATCAAATGAGTTCTCTGGTCAGAGGAAATGTTGTATTGTTATACAATTTTTCCATGGAAATAAAAAAGGAATTTTGTAAGTTGCTGAATGATGGCACTAGCAGGAGTGTTGTGAACAGTGAAAACAAGTCAGTATGTACTTCTATAACACTTTCAGCTTATAAACTATCCCCTTTTGGCCCAAACCTTGTACTTTCCCATCTGGGCTGCATTGAACTCTCTCTAACTCTCACTATAGGCCTAGAAGCAATGAGGTCTGGGGAGGAAACACCATCACTTTGTGAGACAATTGTAAAATCAGTGAAAGACTTTTTTTTTCTGGTTGAAGACTGATTCTGTCATGTAGGGAAAGCAGAGAAAAGGAGCCTTTCACAGTTAAGAAGAATCTTGGAGTTCAACATTTGCAAAATTTTCTGCCCCTCTCATACATGTTAGGCTCCCATTTCTTCCCCTCTAATTACTTTATTTTACCATAAAAGACTTGGCATTGTTCACAACATTGGTGCTAAATTTATACCCCTATAGTCAGACCCTGAGCTCGGTCCTCAAACATATCTATCCTTGTGCTATAGGACATAAAGGAATCCTTCAAAGATAGTATATCAGTGTGTCGTTTTCCTTCTGTATGCTTTCCAGGGCCATCAGAAGCAGCCATCCATTGTCACAGTCAGTTTTTAGTAACTGCTGTCACCATAGTGCCTAAATACCACAGCCAATTGCTCTCCGATGCCTTGACCCCTACTTGTACATCATATCATACAACTACCTATGATAATCTGAACAATCATATGAGACTTTATGGTCCAGATTAACACTTCTTATTCCCCACAGGGCAAGGAAGTTATTCATGTGCCTCTCAAATATGTGAGCCATCAAAACTGGGTTTCTAAAAAAAAAAAAAAAAAACAAAAAAAAAAACTGGGTTTCTAGACTTTAGCAAAGGAATGCAGGCACTTCTGACACAAGAGCTGGAAGGAGGGGTCTTGGTCTTTATTTGAAGTTGCTCTTTCCTGCCTTTCAAATTCACACTTGTGATTTTTATTGGTCTGAGTCAGACTGAAGGTATGTGACAAGAAGCCTGTTGAAGTAGTCCATTCCACCTGGAATATTCAGCAGGGTAAAGTGGATATGAGACTAAGCAAACAAAATATTCAGCATATTTGTAAGGTATTTTAAAACACAATGCAGAATCATATCAGAAATTATGTTTCTGGGAATTAAACCTAGGTTGTTTGATTATGACAACATTTGTTCCATTGTCTATACTATATAAACTCATTTTGATCTTAGTTTCCTAGCTCATTGTCACATCTTGCTGCAGACCTTTACAGTAAAATAATTAAGTAACAAATAAGCAGGATGAAATGAGCTAATTGTTATCAATATCATAGATTTCTCTAGTTCTCAGCATGCACCATCAAATCCATCTTGTATTTCTTTGCATGCCATATTTAACTTACGAATATAAATGGAGATAAAAATAAAAGTCAGTGTGAGTAGCTTCTAAAATAGGAGATGGCAGGGGAAAGTAGTTAGGTTTCTATTCTCATTAGTGCTTTTCTGATCCTTTGAGATTTGGGAATTATTATCCATCTGCAGCTACTAAAATCGTTGAATAATAACTTGTTAAATAAGTAACAAGTTTTCTCTCTCTAACCTCATTGTCTGACAGATACAGCCATCTCCCTGAGAGATTAGCACCCAGGCCACAGGTGGGACTTGGAGGCCTCAGTGGAGAACAGTGTGGACAGAATCAGATTTTTAAACATGTTAACTGACTATGCTTATCTGATTTACCCTTTTGTCATGGATATTTGAGGAATGGCCACCAACTATTTGTCCACTTGTCCTTCTGTGTGTTTTCCTGATTCTTCCTTTGTTCTCATTAGAAAGATGTTTTCATATACTCAACAATTAAACTTTGACATACTTCTCTGAAGTTCTACTTTAGGAGAATATACAAAATTTAGTACTATTCTAATAGAGTTCTCAGTTATGAAAAAAAAATTTAGATTCCCAGCTACCTAGTTAATAGCACCAACAAAACTACATAAGTTCTTTGTAAAAATGACGTTCAGCAAAGTGATTTGGGAGTTCTTTGTGAACTTAAAATGTTAAATTATTAAAAGCTTTCTTAAGGACTTTACTCTTGAATCCACTAATAAATAAAGATGGGTTATAAGTAAATGAGTTCCAGCACTATTTTGTGCTTTCATTTAGGAATTTCTTAAAAGTGAGACCCATTTTACCTCTTGAAGAACTTTTCCCACTTAATGTAGGACTTGACCAGTTAGTACTCCTTGAGCCTAGTTCTCGTAACACCCTTGACTTGGTGCCATGAGCCTAGTCATTGACTCACATCAACCCTGCAGAGCTTTCACACTGAAATTACTCTCCTTCCCAGCCCTGTATCTGTGCTGTTGTTCTTGTGGTTCCCTCTTCTGCCCACACATTCTGTAGCATAACCATCTTTGTCTTTGTTAATCACTGACATATCTTCTACTTTTTTCAAGATGCCTCAAACCTTCCCACCATGAAACCTTTCCCAAGGCCTTCAATTCACACCAATAACACCCATGAAATTATTGTTTTTAAACTATCATTAGCACTTCATTGTGCACTGGCCTGCTTTCTGTGTCTACTTAGCTAAACCAACAGTGTAGTAGTTTATTAAGAATACAATGTATTTCCATAAAATCTTAAAATTTTAAAAATCAGTCTTTAATTCAAGGTTTAATTTAGTGTCTCCCAGCCTTCCAGGACTCAAAAAGAAAAAGAAAAAAATGTTGGAGGTATCACTGCATGTCACTGAGGCTATGAGGATGACAGGGCACTACACTGAGCCTCTCTGAAATGCTCAAACTCTCAGGTCAAGAATTTCCTTCATTATATAACACAACACCTAAATCATCATAAGGCAGCCATAAGGAAATAAACAGGATTATTTTTTTAAATTTTATTTATTTACTTTTTTAAAAGATTTTATTTATTTGACAGAGAGAGAGATCACAAGTAGTCAGAGAGGCAGGCAGAGAGAGAGTGGGGGAAGCAGCTCCCTGCTGAGCAGAGAGCCCGATGCGGGGCTCGATCCCAGGACCCTGAGATCATGACCTGAGCTGAAGGCAGAGGCTTAACCCACTGAGCCACCCAGGCGACCCTGAACAGGATTATTTTTAAATGACCCTGGGAATTTAGCTAGGCTTTTCTGGACAAGTTAGCTGGGACTATAAGATCCAATTTTCCTCAGAGGGAGGGGCTCCCACCAAGCTTGTCTTTCTACAGGACCAGTGACTTTGCCTCCACGGCAGAGGTCTGCAACATTCCACACACATTTGGGTCTCCAGAGACTGGGCAGCTTGTATTGCAAATAATGTCTGTAAAGAGCAGCACATGAATCCAGGCACCTTTGCTCCACCAGTTTCTAATCTCCTCATTGGCAAGGCTGCTTTCCTCATTTGACCTTTAAAAAGGGGAAAAGAGGGGGGTGTCTCTCCACTGAAACAGACACCCACAGTGTAGGACCTGGAGCACCCTAGTCCCAGAGCACACCTCTGAGGGATGCTGCGGACATTATGAACCTTGTGCCTATGTCCTTCCTACTCTTGCTGACCCTAAGCTTTTGTAAAATTTCCAAATGAGGTCTACTCCTAAACTTTGGTATATGGCTTTGTGGCATTTGTCTTGAATTCTAGTGTGAAACAGAAAATCTAAAAAGGACCCATATTTCCTGGGAGAGACTAAAGAATAATGTTATATGTAGAGGGTTTTTTAACGTCTTAAAATATGGTTAAAGCAGGGGAGAATCTTACAAATATCTTAGAGCTGTATGATAAAATGCTTTATAAGGAAATTGAGCCTCCAAACAAACTTATAAGGAAGTAGAACAGATAATCACCTCTCTCCAGCCCGGGCAGCACAATCTGTTCAAAGCATACACGTGCTCAGATCATACGTGTATGATCATACACACTGCTATAAACTCCCCTTCTGCCTCTGGAAAATAAGTTCATGTTTCTTGACTTGACATATGAAGATGTTCATGATCCATCCCCTGCCTATCTATCCAGACTCATTTCTCTTCACATTTCCTTCATTCTCTGGCAGCAAGAGAGCATCCATGGTTCCCAACGCTTATCATGCTTTTTCATGTTACCATGTCTCCTCAAAGATATGTCTCCCTCTGCCATAGCTACTTCTCATCTTGATACCCTGACTCAAATTTAAAAATATCAATTTCTCAAAAGCAATTCAAGGCCTTCCTTGTAAAGCTTTCCCTACTCTAAGCCCTTGAGGCATTCACTTCTCTACTATATTTGTATTTTGGTGCATACCTCTTTTTTTACTATTTTATATATATATATATTTATAATATGCTATATATTATAATATTATATGTTATATTATATAAATATATATACACACACACACACACACATATAAAATGTTTATTTTCTCCTACTGGTTTGCTCTATATATTGGGATTTATTCCTTTATATTGCTGGCATCTGGCATGGGGCAGCCTGATCTGTTGTGAATTCTCAATAATGACCACTGGTGGCATTAAATTTTTTTACTATTATTATTTTTAAAGGATAAAATGAAAATTCTACTTGACCTTTATCACCGCTGATAAAAGTCATAGTCAATACTTAGAGTTATCTTTGATCCTAAGCTCAAAGTTCTTTCTACCATCACAATAATGACAAAAACAATAGTAATAATAACAATAATAGTATAAGTGCTTTGTAAAGAAGTTACTTTTAAAAGCAGGCAACTGTTTCCATTTTCACTTGATTGAGTCAATTTAACAGATTTAACATTAGAAATGTTGTCAAAGGGGCGCCTAGGTGGCTCAGTGGGTTAAAGCCTCTGCCTTCAGCTCAGGTCATGATCTCAGGGTCCTGGGATGAGCCCCACATCGGGCTCTCTGCTCAGCAGGGAGCCTGCTTCCCCCTCTCTCTCTGCCTGCCTCTCTGCCTACTTGTGATCTCTCTCTCCGTGTCAAATAAATAAATAAATCTTAAAAAAAAAAAAAAGAAATGTTGTCAAAATGTAGCTTGGTGTCTGATAGCTATGTGAAACTATTATTATTTAATGACAAATAGTAGTGTTATTGACATTTGGTTGTAAGTACCATACCCTTGCTGTCATAAACTAATTTTTCACAGTATTCTGGTTTTTTAAAATCAGATCACTTAATGAGGGAATTCCAGAAAAACTAAATGTATTTAAAAAAAAGAAAAGAGGATATTTACATTATTGCATCTTCTAAGATAGTATTTTCCAAATTATTTTTCACATTTAGTTGAAAAATACTCTCTAGTTTAAATAACTTTGGGAATTACTATATACTGTATCACCTTATATAGATTTATCAAACATATTAACAAAACAAACAAATATACAAAAAAAAATCTGAAGTAAAGCTATTAATTTGGTTTAACCTAGCATTTCTTGAACATATTTGTCCACTAAAACTACCCTAGTATAACATCTAATAAAATCCTCTTGATATTACTTGAAAAACACTTTGTTAAACACTGCTTGTGGAACCTATTACCTATTAAAAAAAAAAAGCAAAAAAACCAGTAAACTATGGATTGCTGATTAGTAAGAACTCAATGTTTCTGCCAAATTGTTACTCAAGAAACTGATTCCAAAATCCTGAAGTCAAATAGAGTCAGTCTATGTCATAAAATAAGGTGAGATCTTTCTAAAAAGAAATCCTTTTTCTTTGCTCTGGATCTTAAGAGTGGTCTGAGACTAGCTAGCTAGCCTTCCCCTTGTTTCAAGGAAAGCTGAGGGCCTGGAGCTCTGGTTTAGTCTGAGTTGAGAAAAAAGAAAAGAGTAGAGAAGAGAAGAGAAGAGAGAAAAAAGAGAAGAGAAAAGAAAAAAGAAAAGAAAAGAAAAGAAAAGAAAAGAAAAGAAAAAAAGAAAAGAAAAAAAGAAAAGAAAAGAGAAGAAAAGAAAACTCCCTGCGTATTTTTCAGTTGCAAGGTCTGATACAAGGTGCAACTGAAGTCTGTTTTAGGGGAGGGTATTGGAAGGATTTCAGAACAGGTTGAAATCAAGTCTTAAAGGGTGAAATCAAACGTAAATTGAAAGCAAAAGGTGTGTCCCAGAGAAGAGCCTTGCTGCAGCAGTGGATTCCTCGATGAGATGGGGTACCTGGAGGGGGACCCAATCCCTGAGCCCCTCAGCCACCTCCCCGAATGGTGAAAACCTGACTGTGAGCAAGGACTATAATGAGGGATGGGAACCGGAGACCAATCAGTACCAAATTCTATTGACTTGACTGAAATCTATTCACTGCACTGATAAGTGTGCTGTGGGTTATTCTGATTTCTCCAGGACAGAAATGACCACTTACAGCCCATTTCACGGGACTGACAAAGTGCTTGTGCGGTTGTATGCAGTGTGCTGTGCTACACTTTACTGCAAAACGCAGAGTTGGAGCTGCACCGACTCAATAAACACATTGAGCGCACAAGTTTTTTCCCTATTAGCTTCAAATCTAGGGCAACCTAAATTTAATTCAGTGAGGGAGGAAACGAAATACTTAAAGTGTTTTTCATATCATCAAAAACCTAGAATCAGTGAAACTATCTGACAGCGCTGAGGTCTGTTTAGAAACACCCACAGATAAAAGCTCACCTGTTGTTATACAAAATGAAAATATAGTCCAGGAGAATAAAAGCTACCTGATCCTCTTCATTTTTGTTAATGCTTTGTCTTTTCCTCTAAGCATTGCCTTGCAACATTTCCAGAACTCCTAGACTCTTGGAAACAACCAGATCAAGTTTATTTAATTTACATCATTGGATAAAAGATTTTGGTATGCACATACACACACACACACACACACATATACACACTCATGTGTGTGTGTGTATATATATATGTAAACATATATGGTAAATATATATGTATGTAAACATATGTAGAGAGAGAATGTATATCTGTACCCTCTCAGCCAAGAGGATTTTGAACAAACCCATTGAGCAATGATACATACTCAGCATCTACAGAATTCTAAGCATTTGAAATATTTTTTTTTCTGATTCTGAGAGGCTGTTTTGAAAGCTATGTTATCATATTGATGAGTCACTATACTCAGTTATGGAAATATCATTTTACATATCCTGACGAGAATGTTCTGGAATAAAAACAAATTTACTGAGTGACAGGTATGTAGATTCCATAAGGAATGAGATCACTGACTTCCCAATGGCAGTTTAAGGAACAATTCCACTCTGGGTGCTATTTTTTAAAGAAGATGCTTAACCTGTTATAGCCAAAAAGGGTAACAGAACAGGGTGGAGAGTTAGGTTGGTCTTTAAAGTTCCTCTTTAAAATCCCTGAAGCATATGGATTATTATCTCAGATGTCTCCTGAAACATTCTTACAGAGACCTGAGATAATAATCCAAAAATACCTAAGTAGAACATGATAAGAAGGATTGTAAGGGATGTTACATTGTAGATAAGTTAGAAAGGATAAACCCTATTGAAAAGGTTATATTTGAACAAAGTTAAGAAGGAGATGAGGAGGGTAACCATGTAGTATCAGGCGGGAAGAGAATTTCAGGTAGAGGAAACAGCATCTACCTAGTCCCTATGGTGGGAGTATAGTTCACGTATTGAGGATAGCAGGGATACCAATGTGGCTGAAGCAGAGGGAGCAAAGAGGAAAGTAATTGGAGATGAGACTGAAGAGTAAAAGAGGTGAGGGTGGAGATCATGTCAGACCATATAAACCATTACCAGGATTCTGATTTATACCCTGAGCAACATGGGATGTCAGTGGTTTTGTACTAAGGAACGCCCAAGATTCAAAAGGATCAGTTGGATATTGTGTGAAGAACAGAAAGTAAAGTTTGGGAATGGAAGCAGAGAGATCAGTGAGAAGGCTGTCACAGTAATTCAGGTGAGACGTAATGGGGGCTTGAAACAGGGAGGTAGCTGCGAAGGTGGTGGGAATGGTCACATTCAGGATATATTTGAAGATACAGACAAAATAATTTCCTAAGAGACTGAATAAAATGTGTGGGAGAAAAAAATCATCAAGGATGACTCCAAGATTTGTGGTCTGAATAACTGGAATAATATTACTTCATGGTAAACTTTCATCCAGTTAATGAAATATCCAATTAAGGAAGAAGTACTTTGATGATAATTGCATGAACTGCTTTGTTCAAATTTGTATCAACTCAGAAAACCTGATTTTCAAATTTTCTCCCTGCAGTTGTATAATCTTTTTTTTTTTTTTGCAGTTGTATACTCTTTTGAGCAAATCCTACCTGAAAGTCCAAAACCAGTCCATAGGAATTAGAAAAATGACCTTCTTATATTTCAGCGTAACACGGGTGATGACTATAGTGTAGGCTTGGGTATTTACCAGAACCCATTTGCATAGGACTGGGTTGAAGACGTTATTTAGGAAGGGCTAGAGCAGTATCCCTCTTTAGTTGGTGTCAGAGGGAGAAAATTCTAAGAGCGAAACACGGGTTTTGGAATGAAGCGCGGCTAAGTTTGAATTCTATTTGTGGCCCTTATGAAGTTAGATTTAAGCTCTCATCTGTAAAATGGGGAATATTACTTCCCGCGTTTCTATTTGTTTGGTTGTTTGTTTTTAGTTAGCATTTAATAAAATACAAATAAAGTTCTTATTTTCTGGTTCTTATTTTCTCCTCACACTTTTAACTTCTGGCTAGTGTTGATACTTTGTATCATGCCTCAAAGTCGGCATCCTTTGATATTCCATCTGTCTTCTCTTGGGTATGTTTTGTTAAATACAGAAAGGTTCTCTGCCTGGAATTGGTCAAAATCTCATTCTTTAA
Source organism: Potos flavus (assembly GCA_028534135.1). Classification (NCBI taxonomy): domain Eukaryota; kingdom Metazoa; phylum Chordata; class Mammalia; order Carnivora; family Procyonidae; genus Potos; species Potos flavus. Next base: position 72,161,777 of record CM052886.1, read on the forward strand.
AAATAGGCTTTCTGCTTCTATTACCTTTCGTTTCTAATTTTACTGCCCTTATGATCTATATAGTTGCTTGTATCTGGTATGTGGCACATAGCAAGAACTCAGTAAATATTATCTATAATAACAATATTATGGATGCCCATAAGTGGGCAAAATCTGTTTTTACTTAGGAAAGGTGATTAATAGATTCTTTTGTGATATTATGTGAGAAATAATAATTCTAATTATGCCTATGGCTCATCTGAAGACCTCTCTTTACTTAGCATCTTTTATCCTGTCATTGCTTCTTGTCTTCAGTTGAAAATGTCCTTGTTGCTTATCTCAAAGCTAATTTTGCTGATCCAGACTTGAATTTGAGGCTCACATGTTTTGTGTAGTCTCCTCATATGCTCCACATAAGTATGAATCCAAGAGTTGTTTAAGGAATGAAATAAAAATGATGAAGGACTGGGTAAAGTCAATAGAAGAAATTGAGTATGGGAATGGGACCCAGGTTCTGTCTAAAAGCAGGGTTGAAAGATGTACTAAAAAAGAATCAAGGGACGCCTGAGTGGCTCAGTCGGTTAAGCAGCTGCTGTCAGCTCAGGTCATGATCCCAGGGTCCTGGGCTCAAGTCACACACCGGGCTCCTTGCTGGGCAGGGAGCCTGCTTCTTCCTCTACCTCTGCCTGCCACTCCCCTGCTTGTGCTCTCTCTAACAAGTAAATAAATAATATCGTAAAAAAAAAAAAATCAATCCAGACTTCCCATTTTGTGTTTTAGTGTAAAGTGTCAATTTGCTGAGAAAAATATTTTATTGTATTTTGATAGGCAAAGTCAGTCCTGCTCACAATGAAACTCACAGAGTAAATTTTAAATCAAATGCTAATTTCAAAAGCACTGATTGATAACACTTTTGAGTCAACTCTTTTTCCCTAAAAGAGAAAAAACACTTTCTTTCTAAATAAAAATGTTGATTTCATGTCTTTTTTTGAAACCAGAATAATCTTTTGCCCTCTTAACTCTCCACATTGACCAAGGCCTTCCCTGGATTGCAACAAGTCACTGTTTGATGCCTTTCCTTACATACCTTTCAGATTCTGATGTGAGTTAACTTTAAATTTACGTAAATGTAGAGTTTTCCAGAGAAAGCAAACTCATCCAGTGATTGAGAAAGTTAATTCATCAGCCTCAAGAAGAGAACAAGAATTCTCGATTCAGCATTATTACCAAATGTGTTCATATTCTATATATATTTTTTCAGTGAATGAAGATGATGATGCAGTTCTGTGGGGAGGCCTGGAAATTTCCAGCTTCAGCCTCTTACAAAGTCTTTAATCTATCTTTGTATTTCACTTCTGTTTCTTTACTGTGAAGACAAAGATGCTATTATATGCCTTGCGGAAATGTTTTAAGAATCTTTCTTTAATGATTATTTAAGCAGTTAGAAAATATACCCTTTTGTTGGTATACAAGAGCCAAGTAAGACAAGAAATGTTTTGCATTATGCAAACCCTCTCCTAAAATAGAGATTCCTGAATACATATCTGAGACATTGCATTTGGACCATGGTGACTCATGCAATACTAAGGAACTTTTATCCAGTGATTTGAATTTTTAGAATAATTTTAAACAGAGAATATAATTACTTAGTAGGCATATTTCTCAAAATTATAAATGCACTTTTGTTCCTATCATTGGAGGAGAGAAAATTAGGTTTTCTGTATCCCTCTCCCCTAGAGCATGTAGAAAGAGGTAGATAATTAATAATACTTTTGTGAATTAAAGCAAATTAATTAGGAATTTATTTTAGAGTACCTGAAAGTATAATTAAATTTCAGTGGGTAGCCAGTTGTTTTGGCGATTCTATTTTCTATTATGATATTTATATGCATATTTTCCACACAGTTCCTTTTAGAGACTGAAAGCAAGAGAAAACTTCCCAATAATAAACTTTAGCTTCCCTAAAGTAAATAATAATTTTCATCAAAGTGCTTATGAGAGGACCGTGCATACTTTTTCCACCGAATATTTAAACAAAAGCCAATAGATTTATCATTAGCAGTATCTACCATATTTTCCTGGCCATATTCTTTGTTCATTATTTAACCTTGGGTTGATATAATCCAAGAATTCACTAGTAGTTCACTTTCATGTGGCACACGAAGGTGATGTTGTAAAGAACACATGATATGAGATGGGGCACCTGAGTGGCTCAGTCAGTCAAGTGTCCGACTCTTGATTTGGGATCAGGTCATGGTCTCAGTATCTCAGCATGTTAAGACTGAGCCCCGTATCTCACTGTGCACTGGGCATGGAGTCTGCTTAAGATTCTCTCTTTCTATCTTCCTCTGCCCTCTCCACTGCTTGCACTCTCTCTCTCTCTCTAAAGAAAAAAAAAAAGTACATATGGTGTGAGAATGCAAATGGCAAGGCATAGTTGCAAAGTTCTCATAAAACAGAGTGCACAAGAGCTGCCTCACCCTCACCCGTGAAGAAATGAGCACATCTGGATGACACGAATCCCACCTTCAACATGGATAATGTATTCATTGATTGTAACTGAATAAATTCATCATCCTTTCCCCTTTTAACATCCCCTTTGCTGTAAAGGGAAAAGGTCATTTAACTGAGAAACTTCGCAGAAAAATAAAGCCTATTTGGCTGAACAAATTGCATTTGGGATGTTACCAGTGTCCAGGTATTTCCATTTTGTTTCTCAGGCTCTCCCAGTTCAGAGTGATTACCCAACCAGGAGTTTTCACAAAGCCCAAATGTCTGCAGGACACCTCTGGGATAAGCACAAAGAGCAGGAAGAAAACCCAGGGGTACCCCCTTGGCTGCCCCTGCTGCCACACACCTTAACAAGGGCTGTGCATATATCAGTTTTCTAGATTGACATTTGTGAGGTTTCATTTGCAGAAGTAATTCTGCTACTTCACAAATAGTGAAAAATAGCCTCCTAAGCTGTTTAGGTTACTTACTCAACAGTTCTGATGTTCTGCCAGAACCCGAAAGCCAGAAACTACAAACCTCATTGACAGGTGAATATCATCCCATCTATAGAGGGACTCAACAGAACAAAAAAGTAGATGAAATTCAAATTCACTTTCTGCCTGACTGAGCTAAGACCCTGATCTTCTCCTGCCTTCAGTGTTCCTGGTTCTCAAGCCTTCCAGCTCAGTCTAAAATCTACATTAGGCTCTCATTCTCTCAGCCCTTTGGACTACATTACTGGTGTTCTTAGGTTTCCAGCTGCAGAGGGTAAATTGTGGAACTTCCTGGCCTCCATAATCATGTAAGCCAATTCCTTATAATAAATCATATATATACAATCTCCTATTGGTTCTGTTTCTCTATAGAAGAACCCCAACTTATACAGAATTGTATAACTTTGATAGCAAAACTCCAAGAGTTTTAAACAAAAATGACAGGAGAACCTTACTTATGGACATAAGATATATATATTCTAAATGCAATTTTAGTTAACTAAATGCAGCAATATATAAAATATATAACTGATCATTATCAATGTACTTCACCTTAGGAATTAGAGATGTATAATAATATACTAACTGAGTAACATCTTTTTATGAAAAATCTGTAGCAAAATATTAATAAATAGAAGTGAAAATCATTAACCTAATTAAAGGCATGTATAAAAACCTATAGCAAACACGATGCTTGATGATGAAATGTTAAAAAATATAGTTCTGGAATCAGAAATGAAACAGAGATGTCTACTTCAACCCCTTCTATCCATAATTGTACTGGAGGTCTTACGCAGCTTAGTTGGGCAAGAAAAAGAAATACATGATATGCGAGTTGGGAAAAAGAAAAAAATCTCATAACTTATAAACTCTAATTTCAAAACCATTATAACAATACCGCTAATGACTACTTATTAGAATGTTTTATAAAGTGACATTTGCACTTGGTATTTAACAAATGGCTTAGCAAATAACTAAATCATGGAATTATTCATGGAAGTGCGGATATTTCTTTCTCCATGCAACATTTGCGCGTATGCTAACATACTGATAGTATTAACAAAACTGTGAATATTGAAAGTAACCTTTGAGATTAATCAATGTTCCAGCCCCACTTATTTCATTGATCTCCCTCTTTACTTTCCCTGTATGTCTTTTGTCTGGTAGAAAGAATCAGACCAACTTTGATTGCAATACTGACTTTTCCACTCACTAGGTATATGAATGCTCCCTCTAAGCTTTTACTCCCTTACCTATAAAATATGAATAATATATATTTACCATGCAGATTTTTTGCAATGGTGAAATAACATAATGTATGCCATGTGCCTTATTCACAATACATAATTATTTATATTACAGATATTATCAGTTATACCAATTATTATTTTCAGATTTCAGTTTGGTTTCTTTACTATAATTCAACCACATACCATAATTCAACCACATAAATGTAGGTGTTCATAATGTCATTTTCATGTTTGTAAACTTCAGAAATAAAATTATTCCCAAAACAAAATAAACATTTGCTTTTATTCACTCATGGGAAAAAAGGAAACCAAGATTGACTTTCACCACTTCAGAAAAGTCATAATTGGTTTCAAAAATGTAGACTTTTTTATTGATTCAATATTGGATTGAAAGTGCAACTGTGAATATTGAGAGATAGATGGCTTATTTCCTATCCTGTCTACTTTCCTCCCACCTACCCAAGAGATTGGTCTAGTTTCAGTCTGTTAGCACAGCTGTTCAGCTGGCAGAGTACCTCAGCATCCAGACGGGCATCTGGAGCCCAACCCAGGCATCTTCTAAATTGCCGCCAGTAAATGCATTCCTTTTGCAGCCAAACTCTTAAACAACTCAACTCATACAACTCCTTCATTCTCATCTGTCTTGATCATTGAGTTGGCCACAATATGCCCGTTACATCATCTTGTATTGCTCCTACCCCGTGCCTTCTCCTTTGTAACCTCAGCCCCCACTTCACATTAGTTGTATGTTCCTGTCCTATGGCCATAGCCTCCAACCACCCTTGGAGTGTTCCTCTTGCTTGACAGTCTTTAGGATCCTCCTATCCCTTTCTATAGGAGATGCTGTCACTTGGATCACTCTGTTTTCCTAGGTGGAGCTAGAGTTAAATTAGCAACACTTGCAGTGAGATGAATCGCACTGGAAGTGCATTACTCTAGATCAGACATTTAGGTGATCTGTAGCTCTAAATCAAGTGTGTATAAAGGCTGTGTGTCCCAAAATTGGTCTCCTCAAAAGTTAAGTCAATATCTTCCTCCTTATAGTCACAGTCATTATAGTCTGGAACTGACTCTGCTATCTTCCCCTTTGCTCTACCTTGTAGGGAAACAGAAGTAAGATAAACAAAGAATTTTGGACGGCCAACTAAATAGTTTATTCACTTTAAAGGATATAATACCTACTCTGGTCTAGGAGATGGTTGCATGTGGAAGGAGTGTTCTATGTTGCCATATCTTCCTATTTTTGAAGAGAATTTTGGTATTTACACATGAAATACCAAGTGTTTTAATGTTTGCAAGTATGTAAGTTTTTTTTAATCTCTCTGTGAGTCATACAAAAAGACGCACTCATGTGAGCCAAGTTGAAACAATGGACCACCAATTTGATGCCCTATTTTAGGGGTTAACCTGAGGGAAAAGTCTTAGAATCCCAGAGGATATATAAGCTTCCACGACTGAGTTTTGGGTTTTATGTTCAGTGCAAAAATATCAGAATGTAACAGCTATAGTTTCATATTTCCTCTAAAAGCTTTGAGAATGGGAAGAATTATCTTTGTTTAGGTTGGGGTATGACCTTGGTCCCCTTCAGGTTTATAATCAGTTTATGTTGACAATCCTTGGAATGCTGTTTGCAACATTATGCTTCATATGAGTTTGAAAAAATGATTCATTTCTGGTTTCCAGATTTTAACCACTAATATTATTGTTTTCTAGTATAACCCATTTGTGCCTAAACCTTAACTCTTTTTTGCTAAGCACTTGAAGATGTAACAGTAGTACAAATGAGATCATTATAATGCATTAAGGCATCCCAAACCTCTATAATGAGAAATGCCCAGACACAAAGGAACAGATATAAAGGAAGCAATACATATTCACTGGTTTCACAGATTCATTGACGTTTCCTCACTGTACAAAGGAGAGAGTCATGACTTCTGAGTTCAAATATATTCAAAATCAAACTGTTATACCTGAGGCATAACAGCAACCACTGATGTAATTCATGAAAAGGACTTTGGGGAAACTCACTGATTGGCAGGTGTAAGAACTTTCAATGGGTCTCCTACTTTATGTAGTTCAAAAAAGAAGGATCTGAACTCTTTGAGTTGCTATAACCTTAATAAAATCTTTAGAGAAAGATTTTAATTTTATGCCTCTGAAGCATTTTTATGCTACTTCCTTATGATTGTCCTTCATGGGAACTTATGATTCAGAAAGATCTTTGTCATCTTCTACTGCTAAGACTTTGACTAAATTTAAGTAAATAGTAAAAATCTTCTTAGGAATCCTTCTCCCAAAGCTTCTTATTAAAATTCTTGGTCTTGAAATTTCAGAGGAATCTGGGTTCAAATCAAGCCTCCCTTTTCCCTAATTTGAGTAATTATGCTGAAGATCTGTAGTGCATGTAAAACACTATCTATGGATTCAAAATTGGAGCTCCATGTAAGCACATAATTTCCACAAAGTAAATCCAGCTCACCTAACAGTTTCTAAAACTCGTGTAATGACCACAAAGCAAAGTGTTCCTCCATTCTTACTTCCAAAATACACATTTTGGATGACAGACTAAATTAAGATAAACACAAGGATGCTGTAGCATTATAGAACTATGTCATGGGGGAAAGATAGCAATCTTACATTCAGTTAATATGTCTAAGAGGTTCAATAGTCTAAGCAGTCTGGGAAAGGCACTAGACCTTAGAAAACAGGCTGGACAAGTAAAATTCATTTCCCAAGGTGGAGAAGGATTCAGAAACCATGTTTTCTATAGCGGGTTCCAGCAGTGAGTCAGTGAGAGAACAGACGTTTTCAGAGAACCTCATAGCGATATTCAAATATTGATGTGATGCCATGTGATAGACTTGCTAGCTTATGAGTTGCTTTAGCAAGCCGAACTAGTACCAAAGAGTACCAGGAGACATATTTTGACTTCTATGAGGAAAATCTTTCAAAGAATTTAAAACAATCAACTATGAAATGGACCATTTTATGAAGTCATCAATTCTGTATTTCAACATGTTCTGGGAAACTGGACAACTATCTGGATTACAATTCCTTCAAAAGGTCCAACATAAAATGCTTCATTCTCTAACTTACTGAAATTATTCTTCTAAGGTCATGTTTATTCATTTGTAGTCTCTCTCTATTGTTTCCTAAGAGAGATATTATTTTTTCATTGTCATACTCTTCCAACCTGGTCACCATCACTAACAGATTTCAGTGGAAGTTGGTTCAACTGAACTATTTCACTGGGCTTCATTATTCCAAAGTACTTACTGCCTAAGAAAACCAATATTTAGTTACCTTATAGAACACTAATTTCTTGATCCAGGATGATTCATAACTCATTAAATACATATTTCTTTACTCTTCAAGGCTTATTATTGAAAGTTTACTATTTCCCATGTACCAAGCTCAGCAGCTTGGTAAACAGGATGAATTACATGCACACAAACTGGCAAGGCATGTTCAGTGAATTTCTGATCCTTCTTCAGGTATACAAATTCCAAGGTGACTTATCTGGTTCTCTAGGCAAATATTTAAATTGACTTTCCTTATCATTTTTTTTTTCTTATTTTGGCAGGCTTCTACTGAAGAAATGTCTAAATTCTAAAAATGCCCACATTCTTGATTACTATATAGTTGCCACAAGTGTAACTGACTAAGGGAAAGATGATAAAAATCACAAGTTATATTAGTTCTTTTAATATATGTTAAGCATGCAACTATGTAGCTTTATAAAAGCAGCATCATCCTATAGAAAAGTAGATCCCTATGCTCTGTAACCACCTCATCAGGATAATAATCCTATTGAGTTCTTTGGGGAAACTAAACTTATTCCTTTTATCATAGAATAGTGGGTCTCTGTTTTGTCTGTGGCCATTCTTGAGTGTGCAGGGATGACTTGGCAATCCTGAATGTCTGGAGCTCCGACAGCCTTGCTCTAGCAGGTTACAACAGTAACTCTACTAGATTGGACGATGAGGGTATTTGGCCACAGAATCATTCATACTCATTCCTCCTATGAACTTAAGGCTATTATGGCTAGTAAAAGGCATCCCTAGCTCATCCCTGAATTTGTTCTGTTTGCTGGGTTGAGTCCGAAGCTAAAAGTAGACCCTTCTGGAATCTGATGATCCCTCCTAGAAACAGATTTCAGACATGTCTGAAGTCTTATCCCTATCAACTGAGCAGTTATTTCTCAATATATCATACTATATGTATTTTGGAATCCTATTTAATTAGTTAAATATCTATGTATTTGGTTATGAAAGATTCTACCAAACACATTACTGGCATATAGATTTAAAATACTGATGGTGTTTCAAATCTTTGTGTCCAGTTCAGCAGCTCAAGACTTAGGCAGTCAGTGGTTTCTTTTTCTCAGTTTTCAAATTAAGTCCCTTTCTAAACAACGCTCCACTTACAAATATATTCCCACCTGGACACACATTCCATATGAAACAATGGTTGTGTCAGAGAGTGACTTCTGTTCTGAGTTTATCTGGATTCCTCTTCTCTCAAGATCTGAAGATGTTTCTTAATGTGCCCATATTGCTCTCATCCCAAGATGTTTGCATTGGGAGTAGTTACTTCATTTTTAAGGCACTCATTAATATTTACAGATATTGCTCATCTTTGCACTTATAAATGTCCAGTGTTTACATTTACCATTTGGTTTATGTGTAAATACCATATACTAAGAATTCTCATAAATTTCTCAGCCATATTGCTTTGCAAAAGTGTGACACTTAGACCAGAAATAATAACATCACTGAGACCTTGTTAGACATGCAGAATATCAAGGCCCATCCCAGACCTACTGCATCAGTTGAGGTCCAATAAGCAGACAAAAGACACACCTTTCATTTAAACAGATAGAATTTAATATTAAAAAAATAAGTAGAATTAAAGTTTTTACATAGATGACTTAGAAAAACAAAAAGAAACACAGAGGTATTAGTTAGGGATATAATGGTTTTACAAAGCATCTCTGACTCCAAGATCTGGTTGGAATTATTAAATATTGAGAGCCTGGAGAGGCTTCAAAATTATTAAATATTGGGAGCAGGCAAGAAGCCCAAAGGAAACAAAAAAGAAGGAGCCCTTCTTTCTTCATCTGTAGAATCTGCATGTTGTGTTCCATTGGCAGAGTATACTACAGACAAAGCCGGTAAACACAGATTGAGCACGCAGAGTCAATAGGTCACCCACAGAATAAGAATCTATATTTTAATGAGACCCACCTTCTCATTCCCTGTGCCCAAGATTCACAAGCACATTCAAACATGAGAAGCTCCTGGTCAGTGGATGTCCTAAAGTGCTTGAATATCTTATTTGGAATGTATAATTTGAATTATTTCCCAAAGATTCAAATTGTTCTAACCTACTGCTCCTTGTCCTTGACTGCATAGCATAAGCAGCATTAATTTTCAGTAAACATTAGTCTTAGTTCCATTTTTTTTTTTAAAGATTTTATTTATTTATTTGACAGAGAGAGAGATCACAAGCAGGCAAAGAGGCAGGCAGAGAGAGAGGGGGAAGCAGGCTCCCTGCTGAGCAGAGAGCCCAATGCGGGACTCGATCCCAGGACCCTGAGATCATGACCTGAGCTGAAGGCAGAGGCTTTAAGCTACTGAGCCACTCAGGCACCCTAAAGATTTTATTTATTTATTTAAGAGAGAGAGAGAGTGAGAGAGAGCATGAGAGGGGAGAAGGTCAGAGGGAGAAGCAGACTCCCTGCGGAGCTGGGAGCCTGATGCGGGACTCAATCCCAGGACTCTGGGATCATGACCTGAGCCGAAGGCAGTCACCCAACCAACTGAGCCACCCACGCGCCCAGTCTGAGTTCCGTTTTTAAAACGATATAGCTCATAGACAATTACCTATCTGTGACATCACTTAACATATTCATGAGGATTGGGTTTATCCAGAAAGCCTGATATCTTTATAAAAGGAGTAACTGCTAACGTGTGGCCTCGAATCATCAAAGAATTCAAGTATAATTTCATGTGCAAGTACCTGAAACTCTGGTGTAAGAACTAGAATGTTTTGCAGGTGGATATTTAGGTTGTATTTTTTGTTTCATCAGTGACTTGTTTATCTTTTGGGGGAAATCCCTTAACTGTATTTCCACATAAATGGAGAAAATGTGATGCATTGCTTTCTACTTTGGAGGCTGTGTAAAGATCACCTGGGCTTTAAAGTTATGCAGGTTTCTTGAGAGAAGTAATGCATGTGTAAAAGTAAAGTACGACTATAAAGAAGTAGTACTTGTTTTGAGCAAAAATTCCAGACTTTATTTACTAAGGTCAAAATTGTTACTTTGGGAAGGTATAACGTTTGAATATTCCTAAGTAGAACTGCTTCCTGGGATTACTTATGGAATCAGTTCTACTCTCAGAGATAAACTTATCTGAATATTCTCATTTGTGCCACATTGTCTTTTGAGAGAGATTTATTTTAGAAATGGACCCTTTCAATACTCTTACTAGCCCATCACTCTTTAAGGATAGGAGCATCTAGATTTTGACTTCTAGAATTCCAGTGCTAAATTTAGGGCTGGAACATAGAAGGTTGCATCAAGATTTGTTTTTGTTGTTGTTTTAAGATTTGTTAAGTAAGAGAATAAATGAATAAATAAATGAAAGAATACAACTGAGTAATAAAATTAAATTTTGACCAAGGTATAAATGTAAAATTATTCTAAACATGTCTAAAAAATCGATATAAAAGCATTTCCCAAAAAAAACCTTCAGAAACTGTATTAAGTAATAGGATGAGTGTAGAATTGCAAAGGATAGACAAAGTGTTGACCTGAAAAGACAATTTCTGTTATGTTTGTTAAAATCGGTGTCATTTTAATAATATACATATATATTGTACATATCTTAGATACATATTTTATTACATAGCTCTCCAATTACAAAGACAATGATGACTGAATTTTATTTTTATTAAATTAATAAGTATCTCTCTCTGAAT
>CM052886.1:72173476-72188643 GCA_028534135.1 Potos flavus
AACCACAAAATGTCTTGCTACTCCAGGATGCAATGGCTCTAGAGATCTTTGCAGCTGCAGGCTGACCTATTCAGAAGAGATGACATTTGGCCAGCTAAGGCCATATGTCTGAGAATAGTGTCAGTTGGAAGAAAGACCATTAGATTGAAATATTGAAACATTCTCCTAGAGACTTGTACTAGATCCATATGGAAAAGGCAGCACAATGGCTGGGAGCTCCAGAAGCAAAGGACCTTTCCCTGTGTATTCTCTGGTCCACACAGAGCCTAGAACACCAGTGAGATCATTTTGAAATGAAATGGCCAACCAATGGTGCAAATATGCTGATAGAACACAAATATAAACAAATCTAGAAATGCAAGAGTTGTAATATAAAGATCCTTAACTGGTTACTTAAAGGATTTATTTATATTACCGTTTATTTGATAAAGATGCTCTGAGCCCCTTGTCACCAGTCTCATGATGAATTATGTGACAAAACATTTCTCATTTTGCTTTAAAAACATAATACAGCAATAAGAATTTTAAAATAACTGTCATAATTGTTGTCTTCCTTGTCATCATCTTGCATGGAAAAAAGGTACTCTTTTTCAGGCTGGCCTTATGCAACATCATGAAATAAGCTTAATTTTCCTTCTCCTTGAAGAATAAATTCAGTGACACGAAATTGTGTGAATGATGATACAAAGACTATTGAGAAGTTATTGTGTGCCAAGCACTCTGCTTTGAAGGTATTACACTTCCAGTGCTCATCCAACCCCAGATGCTACCCACTGTTTTTTCTGCATTTTACAGTTGAAGGACTGAGACAGTAGCAGGTTAAGCAACTTGCCCAAAGTCTCTAAGCCAGGCAGTGGTGAGTCAGGCAGTGTGACTTCAGAGTCCACACTGCACAAGGACTAGCATGTGTAGAAAAATGCCCTTGCATAAAGACCATTGCATTCTAAGAGATTTACTTCAAAGAATTTCCTGGAAAGTAGCTTAAGAGATTTCATTTGGAAGAAATTCATGACCTGAGTGCCAACTGAATCGGGAACTCTTTGGATGGGGAACGGCCACCCTTGATGTTCCCGGAGCAGAATCCCCTGGGAGCTAACCCCTTCTGCCTTATTCTGGGTCATGCCCAACTCAGGGCCATGGAAAGGGAAGCAGGCAGCAAGTCTGGTATCTGATGGAAATGTGACCTCCTTTTCCCATATGGTCTGTTCAAGTCTCACTTTTGCAGCCCTTGGTGTGCACTTGACTCTGGAAACATGTGCGCCCTTATTGTGTCATTCTCCCAACTTCCTCCTCTACCTTCCAGAAAGACTGAATTGCTTCCAGTTTGATATTAACTGAAACATACGAAAGCATCCGAATGTGGCAGAGAAAACAGAGCTTGTGACACAGCCCTTTATCATATCTGTTTATGTTAGGGCAGCTTCATGGCATAAGTCATGATCAAACTTGAAGTGACACCCAGGAAATGGTGGGAGGCTTGATTCGGCCTGTGTTCCACGTTCCTGATGTTTCTTTTATTATTTTTTTTCTTTTGTTAATTGCAAGGTTTTATTTTTTAGATGAAGAATTGTGCATATTTAAGGTATACAATATGATGATTTGATATATATATACACAGTTAAATGACTACTACAGCCAACCAAATTAACATATCTTCCTCTCACATAGTTACTATGTTTTTTGTGATGAATACACCTAAAATCTATTTCTTAACAATTTCCAGTGTTCAATACAAAATTGTTAGCTGTAGTCTTCATGCTGGACATTAGATCTCTAGATTTATTTATTCTACATAATGGCAGCTTTGTACACTTTGTACACTTTGAACAATATATCCACATTTCCCCTCCTCCCCAATCCCCAACTCTGGCAATCACCTTTCTACTCTCTGCTTCTCTATATTCAATTTTATTTGATTCCACATACTAATGAAATTGCAGGGGTTTTCTTCTTCTGTGCCTGCTTTTTATACTTAGCATATTGTCTTCCAGTCTTATTCATATTGTTGCAAAGGGCAAGATCTCTTCTTTTTTTAAGGCTTGATAATATTTCATTATTAATTTCTGAATCTCTTTTTAAAGGTAACATGTGATGTGAGGAAGCTGGATGCAACTTTTATAAATGTAAAAGGAAAGAAAAACTAACCAATCTCCCTGCGTGCTGGTTAGCCTTCTAGCTTTAAGTATGGGGAAGCTTCTTCGAAAACAAATGTTTCTTACTGAATTCATGGAATCTGACTCATTCTGGAGAGTCTGTGGAATGTCAAATTTCTCTGCATCCCATGGAATATTGCAAATCACAGTCACATAATATGAGAAATCCACACATAAGTATCCAAATCAGAGCTCTGTGCTCAGGCTGATGCTCACGCCAAGCACAACTCCGATGGTAGTTCTGACAACTACACATGTTCATGGTTGCCTGAGCTGGGGATGAGCAGTATACACACACATGGGAACTTTGCACCTGCTGAGGGAAAACAGTTTGCTTGGGGTTTGACCAGAAATGTACAAATTGAGAGAGCTTGCCATAAATCATACTTCAGAGGGCATATTCAGTCTGGATATCACTCCCCTTTCTTACTGAAAAACTTTTATCCCATTCCTTTTTACTACCTCTAAATTTATATCTTTACTTAAGGTTAAAGAATATGTATGATTACTTTCGAAAGGAATTTTATTTTTGCGTAAAATCCAGATTCTGTTTCTTGTCACATATTTTATTTCTTGCTGGGAATTTTGTTTGTTTGTTTGTTTCCTTTTTCTCTCTTTTGGCTATGATTCTGCTCAGCTGGCCCAAGTGGCTGGCATTGCTATGGTTGTTGGTTATGAAGCATCTATCTAAACAGGAATGGGAAGTACTGAATTTGGATTGGATATAAAAGGCATAATGATATAGTCGGGTCTAAAAATGTACACCCATATGCTATCTAAAAAAGGAGGTCATGTTTCCCATCCCTCCAAAATGCTCTTTAAAACACCACTATAAATGTGTTAATGTTATGACCATATACATCCCTTCTCTAATTTATCTTGGAAGAACTTCTTAATTGATGGAACATTTTAAAATCCACCAATGAAAGCATCCAATAAACAAAATTGAGCCTGCCAGCAGATATTTAGGACCATCTCAAGTGGTTTCTCTGAATCACAGGCCACACTTGCCACTTACCCTCATGCACAATAAAACCAGTAAACATTGGCTAAGTCTGATGCCAGATATGGTTGATGGATATCAGATTTGCAGTCAGAGAAAATCTGTGGAAAGTAGCTCTGTGGACAGATGCAAAAGCCAGCTGGCCTTGGCAGTGATATCTATAAGGATGCTTTTAGCTGCAACTTGTGGCTCAAATAGCAAAGACATTTGCTAGATGACATTACTGGAAGTTGGTTGACATCAAGGTTGGTTGATTCTTTTGCTTAGCAGTAAATTGAGTTCTCGGGTTCTTCCCATTTCTCTACTATGTCAATGACAGTGTTGGTTTCATCCTTGAGTTCATGGCTGAAGCAGTTCCATATACCACATTCAGAGAAAAACTATATCCAGAGGTTAAAAAAAAAAAAAAATCTCTCTCTTACTCTCTTACTAAAGTGAACTATCCACTATTTTTTTAATCCTTGACTTTACTTCACTTTTTATTTTTGAACCAAATTCTTTTTTTTTTTATTATTATGTTCAGGTAGCCACTGTAGTGTATAGAACCAAATTCTTATTAGGAGAATAGATTACTCTCCTAGGACAGGATGTCTATTGAAGGTAACAGTATGTTTTATGCACAAGGTTGACTACAGTAATACTTCAGATTCAAAGATCCATGGAGACCACCTTAAGAAATTCCTGAGATAGAAAGCATGGACACATTCCATTCCTCTACTTTCCTTGAATGTTACACAATACCTATTTCCAACTTACTATTGTTTTCTCTTACCTGTATAACATTAAAATACTTCAAAGACACTTTCCATTACCTTCTAATAGATTTCCTAATTTGGCCGTCATAAAAATAATGTCCTCCCTGCCATCATCTCCCTGTATGAGAACCACTCTATGAATAATCATGTTGATATATTTGTTCAGTTGATATGCACCTCCCTTGTCTCACAGGTAGAGGAATGTAAGTTTCATGAAAACAGGGAACTTTCTTTATCCCCACAACTAAGGTAGAACCTGGTTTTACTGGAAAATTGATAAACTGTTTAACAAACACTTGCCGGAAGTGGTTGTGTAGAAGAGAGCAGATCAGGGTGGCATAGGAGAGAGTTTTTGATCAACTCTGCCCCTACATCACAGAACTGGCAACATCTACATACAACATGATTTATTTCACCATCTCCCTATAGTTTGATGTTCAATTAATTGTCTTACCTTCCTGTGTTTTCTACTAAAATCAACATAGTGATAAACAACATTTTACAAAATTGTGGGGTTTTATTTTGATTTTATCCTTATATTAAATTCCTAGAAATAAAATTATTGAGTTAAAGGGTCAGTGCATTTGTAAAGTTCTTGGCGAATATTGTCTGCTTCCTAGAAAGGTTGTATCGAATTATCCATGTCTAGAAGGATCTCTGTGGTCATATCCTGGGAAGCAAGTATTGACATAGGTATTTGCTAATTTGAGAAGCCAAAAAGAAGAGAATTTCACTGCTTTTGAGGCATTTTTTTTTCTTTAATTACTAATAAGCTGCACAGTTTTTATGCTTGCTATCTTTTGTAAGTCTACTCATGATTTTGTATGTTACAAAGTATTTGTTCATGTCTTTGACTCATTTTTCTCTCAGGTTCTTCCTTTTTAACATACAATTCCTCATGCCTTTGCTAGATTATAGAAAAATCCCTGTTACACTTTTGGTATTTTCCTGCTTCATTATTTATGGTTTGATTGTCTTTGACACACAGCAAACTTTGTTTTTTCAAAATCCCCAAAATATAGTGATTATTCCCTTCTGTTTATGGCTGTCGTCATCAACCTGCGTATTACTCCTCTCTTTCTTCCCTAGTATGTATTTGGTGTATGTGTAGTTAGAAAACATACAGTATTTTTTTATGCGGGTTTTTATAATCATTCATTGTTTTTCTTAATTTTCATTCAACCCTGATTTTGAAATCTACCCAAGATGCCATGTGCAAATATTGATCATTGCAGTGTTGTATTAGGTCTCTTCAACGATCACTGTAGCAGATGCTTGTTGGTGTTCTGCCTAGCCCCCCTCTTATTTTCTTCGCATTTTTGTGTTTACTAGACAGATTTTAGATGGCTGGCACTTGCAGCTTTGGTGGGGTTTTGCTCTCGGGCTGCAGGAATTCACTTTGCTAAAGCGTCTTAGGGGCCAGAGTGCCTGGAAATTAACATCCATTGGGCACCACTTAACAATTTGCTCTTGAAGGTGGGTGGATAAATACCTTTGCTCCCTCATCCTGGGCTGAAAGTATTCTGAGGTATGTGTTTTCCACAATTTTGCAGAGCCTGTCTGTGAGATTAAACTTCAGTTGCCCACGGCAATAGTAGACTTGAAAGCATTTCTTAGTGGCTGCTTTCCCTTCCCTGTTTTACCTCTCCACTTCAAAAGGGATTTTGGTTTCCTCAGCTTTTCTCTGAAGGTCAGCTTCTGGACAGAACCCCAGGAGGGCAACCACTCTTCAGTTACCTGTATTCGTAGTGGGTGACTGATGGATGATTTCCAACATCCTGTTACCATAATAAACAAACAAACAAACAAAACATTGTGATAAGCATAATTTTAGATCTCCTTATGAATCTGTGTAGGATTTCTCTAGGCTACGTTACCCAGGAGTGCATTATATAATTATGGAGGGTATCACACAGGGCCATGGAGTATATAAATATGTAATTTCACTTTGTACTTCCAGATTGCTTTTGAAAATTGCTACTCAGTTATAATCTCACCACTATAGTCTAAGTCTTCCCTATTTCCCCCCACTAACTAATATTTCCCCTTACTAACATTTCATATCATGCAACTTCCTAGCTTTTGCTATACTGCTGGGTATAAAGCAGTATTTCATTATTATTTGATTTTTATATCTCTACTATTTAGCGAAGTTAAACATTTTTCTTTCCTAGTCTCCTTAGCTGAAGGGGGGTCTACTCTGAATTTTCTAATTATATCCTTAGCTCAGTTTTTCCTTTGAACTACCTAATTTCTTGCTGGTTTACAGAAGCTCCTATATATTCTACATGCTGATTCTTTCTTGTTTTCTTGACATTTAATCGCATGTATTACATCTTTGTTCATGCTGTGTGTAATGTTGTTCATGGAACAGAAAACTTTCATTTTGCTTCAGTAAAATCCACCCATGTTTCCCCATTATATCTTATGCTTTGGAGGTCTTAAGAAATTCTCCCCTCCCCAAAGGTCACGAAGATATTCTTTCCGTATTTTGTTTTTCTAATATTATTTTCACATTTAATATCTTTAAAGTTTATTTCTATATATATTGAGTGATATAGAAGTTCAATTTTATCTTTCCTCAGATGATAAGCTAATTCTGTTAATATCATCAACTATGTAGTCCTTTTTTTCTATGTTGATTTGTAACACCATTCCATATTTTTTTGGCATTTCTATTTTGTTAAGCAGGTCCATTTGTCAACACATGTGTTAACACAACACTTTTAATTAGTCTTGTTTTATAAAGTCGAGAAGGTCAAGCATCTTTCCTCAGCCCTTAGCTCTTCATTTTCAAAATTGTAGATCTCCAAAGACCTTTATTTTCTCATATATATTTTGGGTCATTTCATCAAGTTCTCAAAAAACACTTCTGGACAATTGAACTGAATTGCATTGAACTTACAAATTCATTAGCAGAGAATTTACTTCATGGCAATTGTACTTATAATATTTTTTTCTTCCTGACAGCAGATATATATTCATATATTTTAAATTTTTTTAATGAGTCTATTTTCGTATATTTAACTCTATGCATCTAAAGTTTACTTTGCTAAGCTATGGGAGTAAAGATTTCATTATATTTTTTCAATGAGTTAATTACTCTAATTGCTTCTTCACTGATTTGTGACACAAATTTGCTTTATTTTAACTTATTGCAAAGTCAGGGTTATTTTTCCTACATCTATTTTGTTGCAAGACTTTTCGATTGGATCTTATAATAATATGTTTAATATATGTAATCCTTGGAAGGGCATGACCTCATTGATCATTTTTCTTTTTCCTCAACATTTTGGGAAGCTCTTCTTATTCATTTATTCTCTTATATGAACAATTGAAGCACCTTGACAAGTTTAATTTTAAAATCCCACCAGAATTTTGTTTATTATTATATTAAACTTCAAATTAATTTTTGAAATTACATTTTTACAACATTCTATCTTTTTCATATGTTTTCATTAATTAAAACCTTCTTCTATGTTACTCATATGTGTCCTTCATATGTGTCTTAACTTAAACATGATCTTCCTAAAGTACACTTCAGTCCCTCTTCTGGTGGCAAGAGCTGATAAAAATGGGAAATTATTTAGAGATATTGTGTCAAATTATACATATTGCATAAAAATCGCTTTGAATGTTAGCAACATTGACTCAGTGCTATGTCACCCCTGAGATCGATGTACTAATGTACTAATGTACTAATGTGATGTACTAATAAAAAATACTACTTTATCCAAAATCAACATACAGTCCATATATTTACTAGGAAAGGGTTTTGTACAAGGAAAGTACTCAGTGGTTGCAGAATTAAATGATTGAGTGCTGCAATTCTAACTTTAGGCCTCCATTTTTCAAAATTTTACAGACCGAGATAATTTATTTAATGATGTAACGGGATTGGTCTACCACAATTTAAAAGCATTTATCCAGAGGTCTTGTCATATCAATGCAAATAGTCATCCTTCTGGTTGAACTAATTAAAGCTTTGCAAACCACACATTGTTTGCATTCATTTTTGATTTAGCAGCAGCTTCAGAAATTTTGCATGCTGCAAATATTTTCTACACACGACTTCACTACTCATTACTGAGCTGGGAAAGAAGCCAAAACACTTGATACCCATGCTGCCTTTTGTTGAAAATCTGCATGTGCAGTGTGTGCCCCTTTATTTTTCCTGGTATGTGTTATTTAATGATTTTAATTG
The DNA here is from genome assembly GCA_028534135.1 of Potos flavus. Lineage (NCBI taxonomy): Eukaryota > Metazoa > Chordata > Mammalia > Carnivora > Procyonidae > Potos > Potos flavus. Next base: position 72,181,592 of record CM052886.1, read on the forward strand.
CATTGTGGGAGAGGTTTGTATAGATTGAGTCAGGAAAATAAGATTAAAGAGATCCCTGAGGATCAACTCTCCAGGCAGCTCATTAATCTTTACCTAGGCAGCTCATGTTACGGTGGTGATTCCAATCATAGACTGGTGCAAAACCTAACTGAAAGTTTGGAGTAGTAACAAAGTTATCAGGTGGACCATACATATACCTACACCCTGACCACAGTATCTCGGTGTGGGGAGAGCAATTTCCCTTTTAGTTCCCACAACTGGAGTCCTAGGAGATTCAGCATAAGAATCCTCTGAGTAACTATTGGTCATGACAGAGAAGTTATTGCAATACACAAAGAAGAATTTAAGTTCAGAGGATTAAAAACACAGAGCTACAGATAGCTTTGCCTTTTTCACTGCCGGTAGACCCGTAAGTGCCTGAAGTGGATTGAAACACCTGCTAAATTCCAAACCACACTCCATTCTAAGGCCGAGTTCTTGGAGCATCACTTTCTCTTAGCCTTGGGTCCAGATGCAGGGCTCACCTTAGTGCTTACAATTGAACTTCAAATATCTATCTCCAGCACATCCATTCCCTACCACTGGCTTTTATCTCTATGCAGCTATGCAGCTGCCAGGTTCTTACATATAAAAACAGCCAATATTTGTGTCCAAAACCAAAGCAGTATTATGTGATCTCACTCTGGTTTTCTTTCTAAAGTCATCTCTGATCTCTTTCCTTTTGGATCAGTATATTTCAACCACACTAATCTATTTGCTGTTCTTTGGACTTGCCAAACTTATTCCTATCTCAGGTGCTTTGCACACCATTCTTTCTGTATATTTGTGATTTTTTAAAAAAGATTTTATTTATTTATTTGACAGAGAGAGAGAGAGAGATCACAAGTAGGCAGAGAGGTAGGCAGAGAGAGAAGGGGAAGCAGGCTCCCTGCTGAGCAGAGAGCCCGATGCGGGGCTCGATCCCAGGACCCTGAGATCATGACCTGAGTCGAAGGCAGAGGCTCTAACCCACTGAGCCACCCAGGCGCCCTATTTGTGATTTTTTTTTACCAGACTTCCATATACCATTTTTTCACTTAATATAAGTTTTGCTTTGTTTTTAAGTTCAACACCTCTTAGAAAGCTTTCTTAAACAGTCTACACAAAACACCTCCCATCACTTTCTGACCTGCCTTGTTTTTTGTCTTTGTCTTCATAGTCTGTTTTCTACATTAACTTTTCAGCAACATGAGCAAGAGTTATTTTATATTGTATCTCATTATGTCCCCTATTCTATCACTTGTAATATTTGTTCATGAGTATCAAATACGTATGAGAACTAAACCTGTATTGGTTGTAGTTTATCCAATTATGGATGTACAAGAGTTAAACAAAATCACTCCTAGACTTGCTGAGTCATGGAGACATTCGACTTTCACTTATTAAATAGTCAACAAGTATTAATTGAGAACCTTCTATGAGTTGGACACTGTTCTAGGCACTAAGGATACAATGGTGAGCAAATCAGATGTGGTCTCTGATGTCCAGAGCTCACATGCTAATCATGTTTATATTGAAAATTTGGCAAGTTTTTACTCGTTAGAAAAATCTGTGTTCATCTTGGCCCCCAATAATAAGGAATCCTTTGTTTATAATCAGAAGAGATCGTTGAGAAGCCATTACAAGCCTTCTACTGAAAACTTCAGTTCACTTTCATAATAAAAATAATAATTAAATACCCCACATATTAAAAGAGTAACTCCTTTGTCTACGTATTCTAGTGAAATATTTCTCTAATATTTTTTGGCTCTTGTTAAGCCAACAGAAATATGCTGTGGGCTATGGACATCATTTAAACACTTCTCAGTTTATTAAAGGTGGAGAGAGCAGCACAAAAGACAGTAAAAGTGGCTTATAATGATATGTTATATATATTATATATGTATGTGTATATTATATAAATGTGTATATATATTGTAATTTATATAAATATATATAAAGCATGCATAATATATATGTATATGTATATAACGTTTTAGGGCCACTCGATTTCTGTCAATAGCAACTTCCCAAAGGTTTTTCATCCCTTTCCACTTTTCACTCACAAAATCATCAGTCACTTTGATTAGTATCACTATTTGTTGCCTTAAAGCTAATGAATTATAACCCAAAGAATTATAAAATGACAGGGCTATTACTGAGGTTTTAAATAATTTATACCCAAATCTCACTTAAGCTACCTAGTGCTATGGATTTGGTTATGTGTGATAGTTTGCACTGTAGTCAAAAAAATCTTTGTATTTGTGGAATTAAAATATTTTTTCCCTGAGGGAAAAAATGAATTCTTACCACTTAAAAAACTAGACTTTCCCACTGTAACAGCCTCTGAAGGGTACAGAGGCAGAAACTGAAACCCAGTGCATGTGCAGAGACAGAGCAGACTCAGGGCCCAGCAAAACCTAGTAAGTAAAAGTTAATTCTGAAGAAATAAGAGATTTTTAGCAGGTGTTCAGCAGCGTCTATTTGGAAGGGAATAAAAGCTTTCTTAGAAATGCTCTTGATAAATATTGCTTTACAAGTAAATTTTAAGGGATGCCTGAGTGGCTCAGTTGGTTAAGTGTCGGACTCTTGATTTGGGCTCAGGTCATGATGTCAGGGTCTTGAGATCAAGCCTCATGTGGGGCTCCATGCTCAGTGGGGAATCTCCTTAGGATTTTCTCTCCCTCTGCTTCTCCCCCTGCTTGTGCTCACCTGTACTCTCTGTCTCTCATAAATAAATAAATCTTAAAAAAAAAATAAAAGTGAAGTTTAAAGTGCACAGGCTTATAATTTTACACAAAAAGTAACGCCGTTATGGAGGACATTAAAAAAAGGGAGGATGATGTGCCTTTAAATCAACTCACTGAATGTTTTCTCCCAATTTTGTTAACATCCAAATCAATCTTGATTCTAAGTCTAGTAGTCAGAGATATAAGAACTGGACAACCACATCTGAATCACAGTCTCAATGGCAAATGTTATTAGTATCAGAACCTTGATGCTTTACTATTTTATTTCCCTTTTATATATACTACATGGGAAATATCTATATCCCTAAAGATTTTGCTTTCAGATACTCTCATAGTATGGGATTCAGTACTGTTGAGCATACTTAGTTTAACTTTTAGTCCCAGAACATATTTTTGTCTATAGTAGACTGGACAAATCCCCTTTTTGATTGCAAATCAACAATCACCATATTAGGGGAGGGAAATGATTACTGTCCTTTGTCACAAGTTCCAGCCATAAAAGCTTCCATGGCCTCAACAAGCGGCTCTTCTAAATTAATGAAGTAGTAGGTCTCTGGTATCAGGAGGCCAAAATATTGGTTTCGAATCTAAACGGAGATGCTCTTATACAATCACTACAGTAATTCAGAGGAGGAAATGTTTTTTGGAAAACCATTTACAAACTGCTTTTCCAATTACTTACTATACTCCAATTTCCATGTATAAATACTCCTGTGTGTACCTTCTGAAACTAAAATAACAAATCCTCAATAAATGTTTGTTAGCCATTTTGGTCATTTCTTTTTCTCTTATATTTGTAACAGTTTATATTTATAATGAAGTCAGGAGAATCTTTTAGAGACCATAATTAGAAATGTATGGAGACATTCATTACCAACAAAACTAGTTAAATAGTGGAGATTAGATGTTCTTTGGGGGTGGGGAAGTGGGGGAGTCTCCTTTTCCCCTTGGAGGTCATCGTTGTTTCTTGCTTCAAACATTGGGACTACTGGAAGGATTGCTAGAGTCCGGAATGCAAAGACACTGAAATATGTTTTTTGTTTGCTTGCTTTTTTTGTTGTTTTTGTTTTGTCTGCTTGAAGACAACAAACAGTTCATGGGCAACTTAACTGAGAGGTTTATCAACCTCACCTTTGGGCTGACAGTACCACCAGAAATATGGAATCTGCAGTTTTTGAATTATAATGGAGGCTACTTTAAATTTTGGGAGTTGATATGATTTCTTTCCATAAAGAGACCCAGTTTAACATTTTCTTTCTTTTTTTTTTTTTAAGATTTTATTTATTTGACACAGAGAGAGAGATCACAAGTAGGCAGAGAGGCAGATAGAGAGAGAGGGGGAAGCAGGCTCCCTGCTGAGCAGAGAGCCCGATGCGGGGCTCGATCCCAGGACCCTGAGATCATGACCTGAGCCGAAGGCAGAGGCTTTAACTCACTGAGCCACCCAGGCGCCCCTGCATTTTCAAAGCTTTTTACAATCATTGTATTTGTCACATTGTTCTCTTTAGAGTAAACCGGTGATTTTTTTTGATAGTATGGAAAATTTGTCATAAAGATGTTTAATAAAACAGCCAAAGCCATAAGATTTTATGACTTCTATCTCCACAACTATTTCTTGAAATCCCTTTCAGCAATTAATGTTTTAATGCAGGGCACTTCTCTCTGAAGTAATCACATGGAGGATAGGACTTACAAGAGTATGACTCGATCAAAAATCATTCTCTCAGCAAAGGGGAGCCCTCCTACACTGTTGGTGAGAATGGAAGCTGGTGCAGCACTCTGGAAAACAGTGTGGAGGTTCCTCAAAAAGTTGAAAATAGAGCTACCCTATGACCCAGCAATCGCACTACTGGGTATTTACCCCAAAGATACAAATGTAGTGATCCGAAGGGGCACGTGTACCCAAATGTTTCTAGCAGTAATGTCCACGATAGCTGAACTATGGAAAGAGCCTAGATGTCCATCAACAAATGAATGGATAAAGAAGATGTGGCATATATATACAATGGAATACTATGCAGCCATCTAAAAACCCGAAATCTTGCCATTTGCAAGGACGTGGATGGAACTAGAGGCTATTATGCTAAGCAAAATAAGTCAGTCAGAGAAAGACAATTATACAATCTCACTGATATGAGGAATTTGAGAAAAAAGACAGAGGATCATGGGGAAGGGAGGGAAAAATGAAACAAGATGAAACCAGAGAGGGAAAGAAATCATAAGAGACTCTTAATCTCAGGAAACAAACTGAGGGTTGCTGGAGGGGAGGGGGGTGGGAGGGATGGGGTGGCTGCGTGTTGGACACTGGGGAAGGTATGTGCTATGGTGAGCGCTGTGAATTGTGTAACACCATGAATCACAGACCTGTACCTCTGAAACAAATACATTATATGTTAATTTAAAAAAATTCTCTCAGCCTATACAGAAATCACTTTTCTTTGCAGGCCATTGAACTATTTGTATTTTATATTCCAATGATCATTTGGTCTGTCTTTACATGTATGATGGTGTCTGTCACCAGTGTTGCATCTTGCTTCCTAAGCAGAAAGAATTGCCCTGAAAATGAGCATCTGCCTTAAGTAAGAGAGACCAAAACAGAGAGTGAAAATAAGACACAGAACCATGTAGCCTCATTTATGTGACCCAGAGTGTGAAAAGCATTCGGAGCAAAATTGAATTCGATTGAGCACAAAATAATAAAATCTGTGAATTTCCAGATTGGAAGGGATTCATCCTGCCCTTTCATTTATAACTGCAATTATGGAAGTATTATCACAAGCAAAAGGAAATTATCTTCAGTAATTAGACCTTTGGAGAACCTATCAAAACTGGCTGGCCAGAGTTCAAGAGGTTCAGAAGCAGTTACAATAGGATACTTCCCAGACAGAGTGACAGACTCATGCTCATTTTTGAAAAGGACAAAAATTGAACTATTTAAATGGTTTATAAACAAGACAAAACAAAAGTTAAGCTACTGCTGATATTAGGAAGACTTCAAAGTAAAATAAAACAATTAAACATATTACCATCTAAGGATCGAATAATTCTGAACACTATTCAGTGGCATATGTTGGAATTTTGAAGTAGACATAGTAGAGAAACTTCAAATAAGTAATGGGATGAAACATTACATCTAGTGTAGTGCCATAAATTGAGCCTCTGAGATTTTGTTATATACAATGTGCCAAACGCCTCTATTGACCTAGTCTATATGCTCTCTGAGAAGAACATATGCTGGGGAGTTCCCCATGATAATTACTAAAATGCCCCTACATTGAAAACGAAACCCATATCAGACTTTCTCCAGCTAAGCTTGGGGTTACGCTCCAGTCTGCCCATTTCAGATTGACACACTGAAATGAATCTAAAGGAAAAGTTACACAGAAAGACATTCTAATTCAAGGCAGTGAGGAATTGACACAGCTGTCTTTTCTCTCTTCTTACTATCCTATCACATATGTCTCTGCAGATCTGAGATTTGGTTTCTTTCTCCATGAGGGACCTTGGATGAAGTAAATAGTCTGGAGGAATAATTCACCCAATAGAATGTGAAGATGTAAGGTATACAGTGCTGGTCCCAGTCCATGTTGAAAGAGGGCACAAAAGCCAACACTAGTGCAAAATGTTAATTTTTTAAAAGAACTGCCTTTTTTACTGTTTATCAAATTATGGTCATACTTAATAATAGTTGCATTCTCTTTACTTATTAGTAAACTAAAATCTGGCTCACCAAGTAAAATTCATTCTCTTCCAGCAACCTGCTTCATCCAGAGATTATTTGGTTAAACGTGTCCATTTATGGGCTGCCTGGGAGGCTAAGTCAGTTAAGCATCTGACTCTTGGTTTAGGCTCAGGTTATGATCTTGAGGTCATGGGATCAAGCCCCACATCAGGATCCACACTGGGCAAGGAGACTGCTTAGGTTTCTCTCTCTCTCTCTTTCTCCCTTTGGCTCAAACCCCACTCATGTGAGGGAACAAACTCTCTCTATAAAAACAAAAACAACTTGTCCATTTGTAGTGAGAAAGCTGAGACATAGAAGATTTGTGAAACTAAGTTCTAAAGAAAGAACATCTGAGGGGTACCTGGGTGGCTCGGGTTAAGCATCTGATTTCAGCTCAGGTTATGATCTCAGGGTCTTGGGATCCAGCTCTGCATTGGGTTTCTGGGCTCCGTGCTCAGCAGGGAGTCTGTTTGTCCCTCTCCCTCTGCCTCTGTCCTTTCCCCCATTCATGCTCTCTGTCTCTCTCTCAAATAAATAAGTAAAATCTTTAAAAAAAAAAA